>OY720172.1:2207500-3407500 GCA_963082885.1 Parascotia fuliginaria
ACAAATAATCAACTATTAATTAGGTAAGCACTTACCAACTTCATTATTTGCTAATTACTTATCACCAAAATATCTAAGTACACCAACGATTGGCAACAATTAAGATAATAATGTGTACATCTCTAATATTCAGATAACAGCTATAATGAGAAGTCTCTCTTAAATATTATAACAAAATACCTATTATTTTTAAGACACACAAACGTAACTTCATGTCAAACATTCTAAAGGTCATCTAGGTGATCTAGTGAAAACAAAACATTAACTATGGTAAACTTACCCGTTCATCGTAGTCTGCGGCGCTTGATCCGTGATTTTGTGGCTCACTAAACACCCCGGAGTCTCAGATTTCTCTGAAACATGGTGATCTTCAATGTCTTCTAAGATCGCTGCTCGATCCGCATTAGTTTTATTTAATTTATCACTAGACAAACTTTTCGATCTATATCTCCCATTTATTGGCGCTAAGCTTTTATCAGTAAATGCACTAAAAGTATTCAATTTCGCATCGTTTGTATATTTACTATTATCGCTAATTATATTAGATGACATTTCGTAAACTATTTCGCGCACGTCAACACCAGTTGTCAATCTCAGCTGCGACGCGACACGACTGACGTTCCGTAGAAGTAAATCAAACGTTTTGCCGGACAAAACAATAGCACACGACCGCTTCAAGAATACATTGCGGTTTATTAAATGTAGAACTGTAAGTAGAATATTTTATTTAGTCGAACAGCCAGGTGACAGTTCCGCAATGTGAAAAAAGTTTTTATTTCATGTCGGAATCGGAACGTAAATTAAGATGAAGGCGAGATTACTATTGTGAGATGTACCGTAACCATCGGAGCTCATCTCTAATGTAACATTATCATACTCGATAAGTTATTGTATTAATGTAAATTTATTCAATAGAGCCGGAAATATTTAAGGAGTAGCAATCTATTTTAGTAGGCATACGAGCATCTAACTATTACTATTATTTATTTTACTTTACGCTAATTGATCTAGCATTAGCAAGTAGGTACTTACCTATATACCTACTTACCTCACGCATACCCACATAGTTACCTAATTTTAATTATTGTCTTTAGAATAAGCTATTTGCTAGCTGGTAACCTTTTATATTATAAAACCCGATTACCTCGTTTTTCCGTTTTTCAGACAAGATAAACAAGAAAATAGCATACTAGTTTAAAGTAACTTCTTCAAATAATAACCGACCGAGGTAAGTACATGACTTAAATAAGGCTATGATTTGGTTTATTTGGTAGGTATACTTAGATTAATCTAATGATACTTACACCATAATATTTATATTCGCAATTTCAACAGTTTTTTTGATATATATTATGATGTTTTTATTGCAAGTTTGAGACTGAATGGAGGTTTAAACTTTCTCAGTTTGTATAAAACCTGCAAGATCTGAATAGGTACCTGGTCTATAATTTTTTTAGGTTCTCGCGATGAATTCAGACTTTGCTATGAGTCATACTTACAATCAATATCACTAAACTACAAAAGGCGGTTAAAGAGACACTGACAGCTTATGAGTAGGTATAATAATAAAATATCTTGTTAAAATAGTAATATCTAGTTACATTTTAAAAATACGTCACTAGTAAATGGTTTACTTAAATGTTGCCGACGAGGTGGCAGCACTGAGGCGTCAGGTCCAGGCATCGGTCAAAGCACTTTTAATCAAAAAAAAGTTTGATAGAAAACCGTGAACGATTCTTTTGATTTGAAACTGTAAATGAATTTGGAATTTGATTTTGAACTTTGGAACGGAGGACCTTTCCTTAAGTGGCGCCAACTAGTGTCAAAAAAATTTGTAAACACCCTCATTGAATATGGTATTAGCATTACCTCGTTGCTCTGAGGCTGGCATTTGACCTCAAAAATACGTGCCCCGCTTTCAAACACTGCCTATTTATAAAAATCAAATAGTTTTAACACTAAATTTAAAACGTTTAATTTTTTATATTTTACATACCTATCAGGTATATTTTATTATGTTCAAATGCTACTAGACTCACTATTTTAGAAACTTGAATTCAGTCTTATATATAATGTGTAAAAGAAATGTGTTTATGGTCTGTGTCGCAATACTCACAATTCGCTTTCTAAGTAACAAAGAGTATAGTAATTATCTATTGAACGTAAGTAAATGGATGAGTTGCCTTCTTAGTTGCTTGCACTAGATAAATAAATTAATTAATTTTAATGGAGGTACCAAATGCTGCAAACATATATTTTCTATACATATTGATGTAATGATGTTATAATGGTAAAAAAATACACGCTTCTAAAATATTCAGAGAAAATGAAGAAAATAAATTACGCTTCGATAGTAGACATGACAGTACATGAATAATGAATACGTGTAGGTACAGTATATTTGGAAGATAATAGCAAGCAATTAAAAACATGTTTGTTACATAACCGAACATTAAGACGAGTTATGAATGCAACATTTACGGTGGTTGAACCTCACTGGTTTGGTTTGAGCAGTAGATATAAGTGTATAATCTGTAGGTTTTAGCTTGCATAGGTCAAATCGACGGGAGACATACTAGGTAGGTTCCTCATAACAAAATATATTATTAAACAAGCAATATATATTATTGATGAAAAACAAATAGCCCGCCGGACTAAAACAAAGTGAAAAGAAAAAAATATTTTTTTCTAGTGCTGGCGCTACATTGAAATTTTGTTCACTATGTCCACAGTCAATACGAATCTAATGACACCTCATACGTTAAAATACATTATGCCATTTAGGCTGTAGAACGTGCCAAAGAAATACACATACATACTTACATACATACATGATATATACATACATATATACATACATACATATATACATACGCTCGAAAAACATTACCCTCTTTGCTGCAGCAGTCGGGCATAACAAAAAGCTCGCCTAAAACAAACTAAAATGAAAGAAACCTATTTGTTTTCCGTGCTGGCACTAGGTCGTAATTTTACATACATTAGGTATGTCACTCCCACAATTAATACAAATATAATGACACCTCATAAGTTAAAATCCGTTTTGCCATTTAGGCTGTAGAGCGTGCCAAAGAAATAGACATACATGATACTCCTCAACTACGGCAGTCGGGCAAAAATATAACTTCAATTCGCGTATCTGAGATCTTTTGATGCCTATTTCTTAGAGTTTCTCTTCTTCTCCTTTTATTGTTTTTTTTTTATTATGGCAACTGTACCGACCAACTGCTTGAGAGACGGATTTTGATTTGAAGGGACTTGACGCCATCGGAGTATGGTTTTACCAAGGTAAACACTTTAAGTACTCTACATACATTTTTAAGAGGATGCAGATGCGTATGCAAGGGGCTTGAACTCCCTAGCCTCCCTCCCTGGATTCGTCATTGTCTATTGAGTTGTTTTCAGCTGCGGACTCCTATACGACATTTGACAGATACCTGTTCTGTACTTAGTGTTGCGTTTCTTACAACTATGTTGGATGGATAGTGTACGAGACAATATAACTAATTCTAGCTTTCGTCATATTATTTTTGAGGCTCACTCTAAGTCGCCGATAGCATACCTAACACTCTTACGAGACGATGGCTGAAAAGAAGGATACTTAAACGGATTCTGAGACATATGTATGTCCAGCTGCAAAAGGTATAGTCGACCATAAAATTGCTTTACCACCCTTAGAGCAAATATCGTTTGCATATCACAAAACAATATTGTTTAATTTTGCTTGCAAATAACTGTGCAAATAACATAAATACAGTGACAGTTGTCACTGACGTAATGAAAAGCGTTCACACAAAAGAGTGGCAACGTCGCATTTTAGTTTCATATTTTCGTGGTTTTCAATTATCATTTAATCTAAGCTATATTTTATAAATGTTTTCAGAGCACTTTACTTTTACGGTTACTTACTTAATATATTATACAGCTTTCACGTTATTTTATAAAAAGTGTGCAGAAATCATTTTTAAAATATAGCGCCGATTAAATAATAGAAACTAAAAACCACGAAAATATTACACTAAATTGCAACGTTGCCACTCTTTTGTGTGAACGCTCTTAAATTTTAAATTTGATGGAAATTTTTGTTAAGTCGTAAAGCAAATAATTCGACAATCCCTACACTGTATTAGGTTCACAAATAAGCCGTAGGTGGATCTCATATAAAACAATTTATTTCATAATTTCAGTGTATTTCCTTGTCATTGTCCTTCTTCTTCTTCTCTTTTTTTTTGGCAACTGAGCCGACGATTGTGTCAGCTATTTCTGCCAGCGTCAAGTGTAGAATAATATTCTTGTTGATTATATTAATGGTATATTACAATGATAAAATAGAAAAAATGTGGATGAAATTAAATGACAGCCATCTTCCGTGAAAACAAAAGATGGACCGTCATTGTCTTTCTTTTTGCTATACGTGAAACGTAAAGATGACAAGAAAGTAGCTCAGTATCTAAAACAGATATTATAGATATTACGTGAGATAATTTTTGTAAGATAAATCCTTTCTCAAGTTTGGATAATGTAGAAATATTTACAGCAGATAAGTTTACTTTTTATTAACGTACATAATAATGTACTTAAAATGTAAGCGTGAAACACTATGCATTTCCGAACTTTTCTATTTCCTATTTGCTGCTATGACCTTTTAAGTAGGTAATAAAAGGCTTCTTAAAGGTAATTTTGAGGTCTAAGGAGTTATTATTTTAATGATCGATTGTGATGAGGAGCCTACTAGCTATAACTATATAGCCAATTCTCAATTTCAGCTGAATTATCTTAATGTTAAACGCTTAGTATCTATGTCTATGCTATTATAAAAAGCAGAATAGTTTGTTTGTTTGAACGCGCTAATTTCTATAACTACCAGTCGAATTTGAATAATTCTTGCGTTTGATCCAGCCCAGTTCTTGAGGAAGGTTATAGGATATGTAACATCACGCTTCTGGCGACAGGAGCAGAGCAGTAAGCAAAAACGCGGGTGTCGCAAGCCACGATAGCAGTGCTTACTCAAATATTACGTTTTTGGGTCTTCTTACTAATTCCAGATAATACGTTAGCTGTACAGGTCATGGTTCTTCGTCAAATGCTCGAATTGTAATATTACAGGTTGCGCACTGTAATGCTCGTTTCTTCTTCTTCACTGATGTAATGCTTGGATCTGTCATGATCTCTTGCTCGCGGTTGTCGGAGCACCTTAACTTAATATTTGTGTCGTAACGGAATGTCGTTTTTGTTTCACATACGTCAATATTTTGATATCTAAGTAATAATGCTTAGTAACACGGCGTAACGGAATTTATGCAAAATTGAATGCCATATCAAATTTGTTCAGCTAGTCACCGTATCGTGTATAAAATGTAAGTACATGGCACAAATTTGTTGATTTGTTTGCCAACTTTTCATTTTGTTAATGCCTTTGCTAGAAAAAATAGTAACTTACGCTCTCTCTGTAGTTGGGCTGGTACACAGTAGCGATCCAGAAGGAGAACCAAGGGCTCAAACCCACTCTCCCAAACGCATATGAATGTTAAAACATGCAATAGGTATATATCATTAACAAAAAATCCGCCTGCCTAAAAGTGAAACGAAGGCACCTCACTTTATTATTTCTGACGCTACATTAAAATATTATGTACCCTATGTCTAACAATTAATACGAATCTAATGACACCTCATATTAAAATCCATTAAGCCATTTATGCTGTAGAGTAGCGTTTCAGAGAAATAGACATCATACATTCCGCTCGAAAAATATTACCCTCCTTGATTGACTTCGGCAGTCAAGCAGCCTGGATCCGCTACTGTTTGCTACACATATAGCAGCAGATACTAATCGTCTTTCATCCGTCTTCTTTACGATTCAGTATGGAAAACCATACAAGCACAAGAATCATTTAACTGCTAGCTGATATTTCACCACCTCACACCATGTATAATATCTATGACAAGTTAACCTATTCTTGAACGATGACTTTGCAATGTTTTCTGACTTTAAATGTGTTTATTTACTGATAATAACTACATTTATAACCTGCAGTGTGATCAATTGATTATCGTTGCATTATTTATGAGCTAATACATCGTGATTCAAAAGAATTGACACCATCGAGTTTTATTCAATCACGGTCACCGTTTAGAGAATCTTTCGTACTCGACACAATCTGATTTACGAGCGATGTTAATTGTTCATTGCTAATTCAACTTGCATATCTTCTGAGCTTAAGGCATTGTTTCAGAATAAGTCATAGCACCTACCTTATATTATAATTACCGATTAAATAAATTGCCTATAGGAAAGGCACCAGTAATGGACACTTTGCAATTTTATTAATAAAAGCGACAACATTTCTGCTGTATATTTTAACGTAGGACACTGCAATCGGTGAAGTTAATGTTAATAAGGATGCTAGAGGCGCGGGTTCAAGTCCCACTCGAGGTTGAAATGTATTTTTTTTATTTCATAGTATTCAATTATATTTAACAGATATGTTATGAACGCGTAATCGTGAAGAACCGAAATCGTCCTAATTGGGACGTATTGCCTTCATGAATGAAGAATGTGTACAACGTATGTTGTATGTATGCAACGGCTGCTGCGCGGATCACTTTATTTGGTTGTTTTGTGAGAGTATAACATATCTATTAAATAGAATATCATTGATATTATTACATAGTGTCTCTTTTTTTTGTATTATAGTATGTATATTACCGTAAACTCTACTACAAAAATAATCCATTTTTCTTCTTCTCTACTAGTTCAAATTCTCTCAGTTTGGGTAGGTAATTCCCTGGCTATTACCGTTAGGCATTTAATATCCTAATCACCAAATTTAAGATTGTTTAATAGTTAATTTTTAGGTATCTATTCCGCGAGTGACCTTTTGTTTGAGATAAATGTTGTTTTTATTTATTTAGGTAAGATGTCTTTGAATTTAATATTATAAATGCTGTCTAGGTTACGATAAAATTTTATGATGTATTCATAATTATAACGTGTTTCTCTTTATATTTATATAAAGCGGAAGAGCTTGTTTGTTTATAACTATTTGTGTGCATGAACATGTACTTGGCTCTAGATGACTTTGTTTGTAGTTGTTGTGAGTATATTTTAATACAGAACTAATACTTTACGTCGATGTTTTATGAATAATCTTTGTGTACTTCTTCGAATCGTGGACGCCTAGGGTAAAATATTATATCTCGAACTAATAAATTGGTTGGTTTTTAATGCTCACACGTTTAATGATGGTAAAAATTTAGTTTTAGCAGCTGATAGAGAGGGTGATATAATTAAAGAAATTTAGGTAGGCCTGTGAAGGGTAGAACCCTTCAGTAGGTACCTACTTCATATTTCAGTTGCTCAATTAAAACCTGGAACTATTTACCAGCGCATGTTTCTTTTTACTTTTGATCCTGCATTTTTTTAACAGGACGTGAAAAACCAGAATAGATTATTTTTGAAATCATTTTGCTAATTAACTTATATAAAAATATAAGTTTTCTTATTGTTGAGCCTTTCCTTTTGACCCAATCTATTCTTTACATATGTGTTCTTCAATGTTACGACGCGTAGGAATTTTCAAATAAAATTCTTAAGATTGGTACACTATTTACTTCTTACTTTTACATTGAGTCACGGTACAAACAAATACAAGGGAACGGCTAACTAAGTAGGGAACTAAGGAACGACTTACTATGGATAGTATTAGGGAGCGACTGAGGGCGCTGCGCTTGCATTACATACGCGTCCCATACAAAACACTTAACACTAAAGGTTAACTGACGTGACCCCACATACATCCCCTTCCAAAAAAAAAAAATTTTTTTTTTTTTGAAAAGGCTCAACACTTATAATTATATAAAAATCGTCACAATTATCGCCAATATACAAAATATACAATGTCTTTTCCATTGATCCCTAGAGCGATAAATGCGAAGCATCCTGCATTCAAAATACGTTTATCACGTATTTTGGCCATCTTGTTGGTACACATTGTAATAAAAACATTATGAACAATTAAAACCCCAAGACAATTGCTGTCGTAAAGTTTTTAGTTGATCGGCCGACCACAGTACTTCAGAACAAAAACCATGGCCATCACAAGGTAATTTTTTAATGATTTCAGAGCACTTTTTACTATTGGTATTTTAAAATGTTTTATGTCAGTTTATGTAGTGGTCTATATGCGACTGTTGAGTTGCTCATGCCTGTTAAAAAATATAATCTGAATTTGCGATGTTATGCTAAGAAGTTTGAAACGTTTTTACGAAGGAATAGATGTTATTGTAAGTACCCAAATCTATGTTGGAATTGAAAAATATTGAACAAGCATTTTCACAGAATGTCTTTGAAACACTAGTAGATTGGTAAGAACTCTCTCTAAATAGAACCTAATGTAAGGTTACAAAACGGTTCAAAGTAGTAGTCTACCTTGCGGTAGAGGAGCTAATTGAAGATATAGAAGAGATAATAAATGGTATGGGTATATACAAATACAGATATTTGGCAAATATTGTTCGGATTACCGATTATTATGTAATAAGTGCCAAACACAATAATCATAATTATAAGCAACGTTTGTTTCCTAGTTGTCATAAAACGCGACTATCTTCCATGTCCAGATTACATAAAAATCTCTGTACTGACTTGTTTTGACAGCTGTTGTGACAGTAATGGCTAAAGCATTGATTGACGTAGGCTAAGAATTTCCAAGACAGGCCCCGTGATTATAAGGAATCGTTACTTAAAGAAATCTACTTCTACGAGATGGACATGAAAACTCACAACTTAAAACAAAATAAAGCTAATGAACCTACCTAGTTACTGTTTAACCTGTCAAGATATTCAAACAAGTCGCTCCTTTCACATAAAGAGATGGTAGTGGTCCAATGAACCACCTTAAATATTCAAGACCGGAGATCATGCGACAGATTTTTACATACACACATAGGTACATATATATAATCTACTCATCACTAAAGGCTCAATTACTATCGCGGTCACTTTTATTTTCTTCATCGTCCTGTCTTTACTCGCGATCAGCAACAATTTGAGTCTAGTTTCTTATTTCAGTACACAATCATGTCAATAACTAAGACACCCATAAATAAGCACGAGCTTTTCGCGGCGTTTCCCCGCGTCTTTGCTTACTGCACTGCTTGTTTCGCCAGTAGCGTGATGTTACATAGCCTATAACCTTCCCCAAGAACTAGGCTATCATACGCAAAAAAAAACAATTAAAATCTGACTTCTGAAAATCTGAAATCTGAAGTTACAGATTCAGTTTTTCAGTTTCAAGCAAAGTGACTTTACTCTGCCTCATAGTAAGCAGTCAGTGGGGTCCAAAAATTTCACTACCATTTCAATAGCCACCGTCTCAAACTGCTGGCATGATGGCATCTACTTGGCGGCTTTTGCTTTAGATTTGCTTTAGAATAAAGAGTTGCACAATAAGATTGAGCAACCTTTCTTAACTAACATAATGTCACTACCTTATACGTTTAGGACCAGCAAGGGCAGCCTTAGAGGCATGAACGCATTTTCCTTCCTTCCTGTAATTATGGAGTACGAGTACGCGTACGCCTACTAGGGTGGCCAATGATTTTCCTTAAGAATGTCTTGTTGTTAGTCCTAAGGAAGTCCTTAAATGTCATCGTAAAGTTTCAGATTCGGGAAGTGATGACACCATTCACCTACGAAGTATATATTATCTGGATTGTAACTTTTGTAATGTTTGTAACTTAAAGCAGCATTCAAACGCAGTTGAAAACACATACATACATTTTATTAGTGAAATTTCTAAACAACACCTGCACTGCGCACCTGTAATTACTATATAGTAAAATAACACTGAAGCTTCTTAAACATGACGTAGGTTTCGAAATTGGGTAAACCATTGCATTTATTTTCTTCCTAAGTTAACCATGTAATAATATAATATAATATCCCAACAACTACACACAACGCCATCGTCATCTAAACCCAAAGTAAGCTTAGATACTCGTATATTAGGTTATAGCTTGTGTTATGGATTCTAGAATGCGGATATACATACCTAAATACTTTTTTTACTGAAAACGTCATTAGGTTCAGAAAATGTAAGTCTGTACTAAGCCTCATGGCGAATGCTCATGCCTTTCTCTGTTAAGTCTTTTGCTCTGCAGCAGTACAATAATGGGTTAATTAATGTTCTCTGAGTTTCACACCTGTCCTTTTTAGGCAAACCTTCCAGTCGCGTCACGTACGACCTTTGGAAGTGTGTTAACTTACGCATAGTAACTAGGTATAACAGTGACGTTGGATAATGTCATCGATTCAATTGTTAGTGACGTCTTCCCATGTAATAGTCTGACCCCATAATTTTTGCTAATGCAATGCACGCATCTGATTTTACCGACTACGCCTATTCTTCGTATCATCACTGGTAACACATGCAGATCACAAACTTTGGTATTGAAATACTATGTAGTGCGGACGAGATGTACGTTGTTTAATTAAATAGTTTCATAAGACGTGAAAATGTGTTGTAGCTTTCCGAACGCGCTCTTTTGCAAATAATGATTCTCGAAACAACTAGATTATTTGTCCCAAGTATTCAAGTTAAACATATCTTGACTAAACATAAACATTAGTTCTGCCTCGTATCAACAAATGCAAGCAGTTTCTCATTTCCTCTAACCACAGTTATCAATGCTATAGCAATGAGGCCTTTGTCAAACGATTCGGGGAAGCGTCATGCGCCGACATCGAACAATAGCCGTATCTAACAGTACAACATCAACAATACGCTTAAATGATAAACAGCGTCTCGTAGTTTAAAATTAGACGCACTAAAGTTAAGGCTGGTTTGCACCAAAAACTAGTTTCGTTTGGTGAGTGAGAGTGCCGAAGGCCTAATTTTGCTTGGCATTGCAGAAGCAATGCTAGGGACTCTGTGTCGTCCATGAGCGACAGTTACTACTTACCATCACATGAGCTGATTGCTTGCCTGCCACAGTCACCAATAAAAACAAGCAGAGAGGAGAAGAGCTGTGCGGAGAAGAGCGGTAGCAGTGCCGATCTAGCAGGCTGTATGTTGACACCAATATGAAAAGGGGCGTGAGCTGTCAGCTGGCTATAGAGAAGGCAAGCTGTTTTCAAAAATTTACCGCCTCGGCAGTTCAAACACCATTTTTAAAACTTGTCTTTGCTTTGCGCCACCGCTCATTACTTGCACTTAACATATCTACACTTAGACAAATAAGACCTTTTTTCGCATGAATAGTGTTCATCGTGGCTAATCGAGGATATATGAAAATAGCGATGCCTTTAAGTCGATCGCAAATTGCTTCACTCTCATCTTCGCTTTGGTGTATGAAATCCGGCCCCATACTGTGTCATTTCTACAACATTTTTTTCTTCAAGTTTTAATGAACTTTACGTTTAGAAACTTAGGATTCTAAATCGAGCGTTTTTATTTATTTCAGAATTCTTATGTTGAAGTACTTGTGCAGAAAAATATTGCATCGTTTGAAAATATGAACCGCTACTTCGTTAGTAGCCGATACATTATGGTATTTATGGAATTATATACTTAAGTGGTGTTATTGATAAAGTGAAGTAGTCATAATAAACTTTTAATCGTATGGCTGGTGTATAATTCAAACCAAGTTCTTACATGTAACAGTATGAGACTATGAGACAAAATAAGGTAACGAGAAGTTATCTTATGGAGCATCAATTGTGTTGCGAATGAATGCGCGAGCGTCTCCTGTGAGTCACAGGAGACGGTCAGAGGGCCAGAGTCTCACGGGTCGCAGCCCGAGACCCCTAAACACTGGCCGTCTAGAGGAACACCGTGGGTTTTAGTCGTTATGCTGGCCGCGAATTGAGTGTGGTCGGAGGTTCCGACCTTCGCCTTGCCCGGCCGGGTGCGTATCCGTAATACATTTCCCAAGAACAAAAGTGGAGCATCAGTTGTGGTTTCTACTACCTACTGTTAAATAAAGAATTTTGTATTTATTTGCTGCACTATGGAGTGTATTGTGACAGCAGCAGACAGGAACTTCACGAATTTGACTTATGCTGCATTTATTTTTCATGCAGCTTTAGTGGGAAACAATCATCGCATTTAATGATAAGAGCGTCTGTGAAGCTCTCACTCGACAAACGATATATTTATTATAATGTGGAAGTACGGTAAACGAAAAAACTAATATTTATTGCCGATATTCTGTGAGGATACTTTTACGCTCGATCCCAACCATTGTCCCTTCTTCCTTCTGCTTTCTAATGCTTTCGAAGTCTAAGAGCAAGAATATCGCTTACCATCGCGTACGCTTACGTGGGCCTCTCAAGTATCTACTATAAATTAGTTCCGGTAACAGTTTACCATCAGGCGCTAGCGATATTATTTGTTACCTTACCGTCCAGTCATTTGTCCAACCTCTAATCACTTGTAATGTTTCCGTATAAAAAAGTAAATCCAGTATCGGAAGAGGAAGCTTTCTTGTTTTATTTGTTACGGTTCGTTGATCTTAAATATTGCATTGTGGTTTTGTTTGACAAAAATATAGAACAAAAGATCTCAAAGGTCCATAAGATAAACATAAAGAAAATTTTACTAATGGCCGTTGGGGCAGAAAGGCAATGAAGTGGCGATGATTTTATAAACAACTTTTTTCTGAGACAACAGTGGTGACGAACAAGTATATGATCTATCTAATGGTAACCATAACTCTTCAACATGGCTCTAGACAACAAAAGTAAGCCATCGTGGACCAATAGGCAGTGGAGATGAGGGATGACTAAAAGGAGATCCAGTGGAAATTGGGTCATCGCTCTCACTTACGGAACGAAACGGATTAGTATGAAAATGAATACTATAATTATGTACCTTCTTCAGAAAATTTAAATACAAGACATATAGCTCTAAATAAACAAGCAATATACCTATATTAAGTATTAACAAACAGAAAGCCCGCCTGCCCGGAGTGCCTAGAACAAAGTGAAAGAAAGAGACTCATTTCTTTTCATGTTGACACTGCATTGAAATATTATGTACCCAGGTCACTTCCACAATTAATACGAATCTAATGACACCTCATTATGTTCAAATCCAATAAGCCTTTTAGGCTGTAAAGCATGCCAAAGAAATAGACACACATACCCACATACAAATATACATACGCTCGAAAAATATTACCCTCCTTAACTTCGTCAGTAGCGTAAAACAGCTCTTTTCTTTATAACAAAAACTGATTTTCTCCTAACTTATTTCCTACAGATAACTAAACTATTTACATGGCTTCATTCCAAACATCATGTAATGTCAGTAACATAGTGGGTCAGTATGATACACGCAATGTAACAATAAGCCGTACATAATAATTAGAGTGGCTTGCGCAAACACTTTCCAATCGACACAACCAAATACAAATTGTATAACATTGGACTATATCGAATGTAAGGAATATAGTGTTATAAACTGCAAGGGGGTGTCAGCTAACTCCAGAAGCAGTCAATAAAGTAGACCTTCAGGTCACTCCATTATGTCTGATAGTAAGGTCTCTTAATTACTAGCAAAACGAGCCCATACTCAGTACGTCTAGCTCTATTCGTCAGCTAGTTCCAGTAGTAGTCGCCGAAATAAACCTTCAGATCACTATCATGTCCGGTAGTAAGGTCTCATCATAACTAACGAAACGAGCCCGTATTTGGTAAAAGCAAAAGTAAAAGCTCTACTCGTTAACTAGTTCCAGTGGCAGTCACTTAGGTAAACTTTAGGGTCTTCACCAAAACATAATTATATTGTAAGTAGGTACAAAATAAAAAACATACTAGATCAAAATACAATTTATTCCAACATCACAAAAATAAAAAAATAATTTAATAGTATCAACGTAAGTTTATTTTCACTTAATAAAATTGTGTTACATATGTATGTGTATGTGAAAGTATTCGATAATTGTATTTTGAAAACGCGTCCTTGACACGACCCGGGGATCTCTGCGTGGCAAGTTGGCAACTGAAATTGCGATTCTACACTAGGTCATGAGTCCATATTCAAATACTTAGACTCTTGCTATCGACCGCGTGACGTAATACACTTGATCGGTATAAAATAATTAAAATTTTGAAACAACTTTCCTTCGTAGTTTATATTTAGTTTAGTGGTTGGTCGTTGTTTGTCAAAATAACATAGATAACAAGTTAATTTTTATTAAACATGAACAACTAACCTCATTTAATTTCTGGTGTGACTTTTTTTGTAAAACTCTCTCATAGTCTTAAGACTTCTACTAAAGAACATAGGCTTCTCCAAAAGTTAGGTAGTGGCCATAATCACCGGGCTTGGCAGCAGAGGTGTAGCTACCGCCGCCGGGCACCTTGGTTACAGAGGCACTGACCTTTGGGAAAACTCAAACTTAAAGCATTTATTTCATTTTGATCATAAAGTATGATGCTTATGAAAAATCAAAATTACATGAAGTCAGCTAATTAACCTACAGCCAGATCGCTGTCGAGGTAGAGCTGTAAGAAAAACTGGCAAGAAACGCATGCCACTCTTTTCAATCGCCAGATAATTACAGTTTTTTTAATGAGTTACAATTTTAACACTCAACGCAACCAAAGAACCATACAAAGTTATTATTACAAATCAACCAATTAATATAATTACCAAGACTAAAAAAAGAAAAGAGAGGATTTCAATTATTTAGTTTTATCTAGTTAGGTAATTTGACTACGTATTTTAATTAAAATGGTAATTGCATCTTCTGGTCATATTGAACGACGAGGTACTACTGGATTACGTATGTACTAAATGTATGCCATGTTAAGATTGATCAGTAAACCCAAGTAGCACCCGTTCACGAGCATGACGCATAGACCAGCCATCATCACCTTCGCCATATTAGAGGCCTCAGGAGGGTCCGCAGTTGAATTATGATACAGGGCCTTTTGATTGCTTGGCAGAGGGATTAATAACAGCAGTAAGATTAGTACGTAGGTATGCTACAGTTTACTGTTAATATCAGGAATTCTCTTAGTAGTATTCAAATAAATGAGGTCATACCATATTGAAAATCGGATACCATGCGTCCCGAGTATTAGTTGGCTGTGTATTATTTAGTAGAATTGCTATATCGGTGGATCTTGGTACCTTGTAAAGTTTAAAGGCCATACCTTTAAACTTTACAAGGCACCGAGATCCAACGAGCGACCATTTGATACTAGGTATCATCATATCATGTTTATTATTAAATTGATGTCGGTAACTTCATGTTTGATCATTATCTCGTCAGATAATGTCTCAATACAGCTTGTCAAGAAGATACTTAATCGCTCTCGATTGTCAGCTTTGCCTATCTCATAAGCCAAAGTCATTTAGGTCACAATGACATTAAAGGATAAAATACATACATAACTTCACGCCTGTCTCCCATTAATGGGGTAAGCAGAGATAATAGATCAACACATATCTTCTTTGCTTCTTTAACATTCATTAATCTTTTCATAAACACACTTCGGTTACGGGTGCTCGTAATTGTGCCCTATTGTCAACACATCGAATTTTTGGTCCGCGTATGTCCGTCTAGGCGACCCCTACCAACTTTTCCAGTCATAAAGGATAAAATATTACGTAACGAAAATAAGGTGTCTTTGTTTTCCTAAGACTTTTCCATTCTGGCCAATCAAAATTTATAAATAAACTAGCTGCGCCCTGCGGCTTCGCCCGCGCGAAAATTGCTATGTGTTTAATTAATGTAACTCGGGAATCAGAGCGATTTTCGGGATACAAATTAGCCTATGTCCTGAAACCAAATCTATCTACATACCAATTTTCATCGAAATCGGTTTATAAGTTTTAATTTAATATGGTGGTTAAGTATTCTTAAACTTTCTAAATCACGTAGTAGATCCACGCTGGTTTCAGCATGAATGGGCCGGATCGTCCGGGGAAGTACTACCCTCTCATAGAACATCGAAGTAAGAGTAGTAGTATCTGTACTACTGCGTTTCGCTCGGTGACTGAGAGCACCGGAGGCCCAATTTCCCCCCTTTCCTCTTTCCTCACCTCCCTCATTCCCTTCCCCTAACCCCATTCCCAGCCGAAGAGGAGGCCACTATACCAGCAGTTTAAAAAAATGGTATGGTGACCACCACTTCTAGATTACACTGACTGCTTACCATCAGGCGAGGTGGAGTCACTTTGGGAAATATAAAATAAAAAATCGCAATTTTCTTAGTTTTTCTTTCATAATAACCTTCTCCTGACAATAACAAACACAACAAAAAAAGGATTAACAAAATCGGTCCAGCCGTTCACGCGTGATGCCGTGACCAAGGGAAATCGGGATTAATTTTTATATATATAGATTACTGGCGAGCATGTGCTTCACCCCAGGCAGTGTGTTTCGTTCATAGAAATCAGAGACCAAAAAAAGGCTAATTTTATGACGTGCTTAAGTATTAAGTCTGAAATTCATTAATTGGCATAATAAATTAAGTACAAAGCCCAGCTAACCTAACCTAACCTATGGACAATATTTTTATTGTAACTCGGTTGACCGAACAACTGTAAAAAAGGCAACAACTGACGGCATAAATATTTCATGACAGATCAGATTTAAAAGGCGCAAATATTGAAACTAAAAATGGCTGAAAAATATGTTAGACATAGCCTATGTTACCCGCTTCATTTATTGATTTCTAAAGGTGAATTTTTCATATCGGTAACTTAGATTTTTAGTTAAATCGTTGCAAACAAACAAAAATACAAAAAATCTAATCATTTTTCTTCCTATGAAAAGTTTAGAAAAGTAGCAAGTGCTGCCATCTGTTGCCGTGAAATGTAATAAAAATGTAAAGCGCCTGATACTTGTTTAGTAGCAAGAAATATTCAAAACTTTATATTTGTGAGTACTTATTTCAAAAGGCTCTAAAATCTAAATATTATAGCTATCGATTTAGCAATGTTCCTTCTGAAGTTCTGGATGTGTTATTTATTATCATTTATTTAACCGCATACTATTACAGATTCTGAAAATTTAGACTACACTGTGTTATTTTTTATTTTATGTTCGTATTCTTTAATAAAGAAAAACAGTGTAGGAAAATTTCGGTTAATTTTATTTGAAAGGAATAATTACATGGCTAGATTAAAACTATATTGTAATAAACGTTGTGAAAAAGATTTTTATAATGTCATAAAATTAATTTTAGTGAGTTGACGCGAGTGAATGAACTTGACCCGGTTGTCTAGCACTGCCCTTGTGCAAGCCGAGGCCATGAATCATTATGGAGTCACAAGAGGACAAGGTTGAGAGGAGGAACTACATTAGGTTATGCTGTTCGCTACCAGTCTTTACTACCAGTAGTAGGTACTGGTAACAGCGGCATTTTTTTTGCCTGTAGTGTAACTGCTATAATAGTAAAACTGGTAAATTTTTATTTCCCATAGTACTATTTAATACTAGTATACTAGCTTTCAGTAGCGCGATTTCACACCCTTGTCTATGCTTACTGCTCTGCTCCCATCGCCAGTAGCGTGATGTTACATAGCCTATAACCTTCCTCGAGAACTTGGCTATCATATGCAAAAGAATTTTTAAAATCCTACTGGTAGTTCCAGAGATTAGCTCGTTCAAACAAACAAACTCTTCCGCTTTATATAATGATATCAGGATATTGTATGTGGTACAAAGAGAAAATTAACTTTTTATAGACCAACTAAGTACTTAAACCACAAGAAACTCAGTAGCCTTTAGTGGGCACTCGAGGTATGAACAGGTAGGTAGGTGTGTATACAGGTAATTTCTCTTTCTAATATAAATAAGCAATTTAATAATAGTTAATATAATTTCATTTGTAACAATAAAATACCTCAAAAACAAAACAAGACAACTAATAATAATAATAATAATAATAATAATATTATAATATTCTACTACATTCACACAGCGCCTTCTAGCCCCAAATTAAGCAATTATATTTGCTTGTGTTATAATTACTAAATAACTGATAAACTACATATTATACTTTTTTTTTTTTTGTAAATACATACATATTATAGATAACTATTCACGAGTTTTTCATAAACGAACGAATTAATTTGACACCGATGACTAGAGCAGTTGTGTACATGGTAAATTTGATCGTGCTCATCACGTTAATATGTGCGAACCACCACGTGAGAGGTAAATCGCTCAGCAGCGTCTGAAAATCGGCGGCAGAAGTGTCCTCGTAAGACTGAGCTTGTGGCCGGAGGCAGCTCAGCAAGTGAAGGTACGCTGTATGTCCCGCCTCCAGCGCGGCCGTCACATCGCCCTCCGCGAACACATCGAAAGCACCCCATTCAACACCCTTAGGACCTACATCATTTGTTAATACTCTTAATCCAACATAATCACCACATTGAGGAACTAGAACATCGGCTATAGACGTCTCTCTGTACGTTACAGGAGTAGCTGCAGCTGGCCCAAACAACGTCGTAAGCTGCTGAACCACAGCCGTCTTTGACACAGTTGTACTTTCATTCTCTTCGATCATCAGATAGCCAATAAGACCAGCATATTTTTCGATGCTACCTGTAAACGATAGCCTCGGTCGTGCCATCGCCCAGATGATTGGACCGCGCAAACTTAAAATATCACCACTATAACCTGATGATTCCCAAAAATTTTCTTCATATTGTATTAAAAACTTTTTTGCTTTGCCTGGTTTGAGACCTTTGATTATTTTTACTACGTGTTCTGGCAACAGACGGCGATCGACTTCAATTTTTTCAAGTTCTTCTGGTTTTAAAGCCATTGCTAATGAGGTACAAATGTATGTAGTTTCTCCCCTTAAAGTTTCCAAGATGACCTGTTCTACGTCGGAATCAGTGTACGTGCGGATATATTTAATTGACTTTGCTGGTAGCGTGATATCAGCAACGCTTTCTTGGAGTTGAACAGCTATTCTTTTCCTGCAGTAGCCTAAAAGTTTTTCTCGATGTCTTGTGTTCTGACCGTCCAAGTGGTGTCTGGTGCCGCTGGTCCTATAACACTGATGAAGGTAGAATAAAAGAGACACTTTACTAGCCGGCGCGCCGCAAACTAACTTCACTGTGGTTCTCATTATTTCCCTGGACGTAGAAAACAAAAGAAACTCACAAATATTCTTCTCCATGGTGGTTTGATCATAATATAACATTCGTTCTCTTTCTTTAGTATTATCTAACCTATGACATCGGAACAGATATTTCATGCTTTGATCCAAAAAATCCTGATACTGATTCAATTCGAATTTTTCTACAAAGTTTAAGTAGTCGAAATCGTTGTAGTGATTGGTACAAGGGACAAAGCTACCGTCGCTGAACTGGAACACTTTCTGCAGGGAGGACTTCTGCCCCATCGGATTAATGATGCATGATGGTAATGGAACTTTTAAAGCGTTGCCATATTGGATAAGGTACTTTGTAGCTGCAGTGATCACCTGATCTTTAACGAGCTGGTCGTTAACTTTCCTTAAGGACTTGTAAGAGCTCAAAGATTCCAAGGAGCTGCTATCATCCAAGCCCAGATTATCTTCTTGAAAGGCCACGTTGCACTTTGATTGGACTTGGACACCGGTTCTGAGGTCTAGAACCACAATGTCCATAGAATCGCCGAACTTTTTCTTTAATTTGTTTGCTGTGACTATGCCTGGAAGGTTACATCCTAAGACTATGATATCGGCCTTAATGCTTGTTTTACTTTCCTTACGGTATTTTTTCATGGTAAGGGTTTTGTGTTGTTTTATTGTAGATCAACAAAAATGATAAATTTCATTGTAGATTGACTTTGACGTATGTCCAACGAATATTGTAATTTATTTATGAATCATAGTAACCTCTATTTACAACTGTAACCACACAAAAGGGAATGTAAGCTGACATTTTTATTTCTTTTCAATTGACAGCTAATATATTTTATTTTACATTTCAACAATAATGAAGTTTTACTCAAATAACGTCCGTGATGGTTTTACTTCAAATTAAATCGTAAATAAATCGTAATGTGACCTCCAATATTATATAATATACCCTGTTAAAGTTTAAAAATTGAGCACAATATAAAATAATGAAATTTGAGCGGCGCCTTTTTGGTAGCCATATTGGAGACTGCTTCGAATCTATTTGGTTGCGAGTTATCACTGAATAGCATCATAAACATCATCTGGGGGTATGCGATTGGTTATGTGGGACTCCCATTCCAGTATGCCGACTAAAACCACTACGTTAGGGGTCTTCGAGCGTAGGAAGAGAGCTCCGTTGCCGTTATATCGTACCAGTGCTCCCCTTACCATATCTCGCCTGCTGCGAGACTCACCTCGGGGCAAAAAAACCATGCAGATTTTCTACCCTAGCTGCTCAGACCTAGTCCCTATAGTGTCTTGTAGTGACACAAATAAAACAAAAAAACACATATGTTTTTTTTGTTCCCGCATCAGAATGAACTAATACTTTATTTCTTAAATAGGTTGAGGTAATTTAATCTGGACTCTCATTCGGGTCGTTCACATATGTATTAGGTACAGACTAGTTCGCTTTCTCACTCGAGCAACAGTACTTGGCACGTTGTACATTGATGACTGAATGTTAATTAATACTTTATCGTATCTATTTTTAATTAATTAATTTTTATCGTAATATTTGATACCGTTACTTATTATTCTCATTGTTTTTTTTTTTTGCCAGCAGACGGGCACTCTCTACCTGGGGCCTAAGTGTGCTATCACAATAGTGTCAAAATGGACGATCATTGATCTCTTATTGGTTGAAACTTGTCAAAATCAACCATTAGGAGATCAATGATTGACCATTCTGACACTCTTGTGATAGCAGACTTTAGACCCCTGATCGTAAGTAATAACTGCCGCTTAAAAACCTCAGAAGAGTAAAAAATACATGTCTCTATCTAATTTAAAATAAAAATAAAATACTGCTCTACTACTGGTAATTTTCTGACTTTAGAAACATTAGTTAACGAACACAAAGTACATCCAGACTTTTAACAAATATTTATGGATCACACAAAGTTTTGTCCCGTGTGGGGATCGAACCCACAACCTCGTGCACAGCAGTCGCTTGCGCTCTCACTGCACCACGGAGGCAGTCTAATCTTTTATGAGCACCTAGCTTAAATGTTTTTTTGCTTCAAGTTCCATATTGGTCTTAGAGCATTAAACCAACCGGAGAGGCCACTGACAGGCGTACCCCTCTGCCAAAGGTACCAGCCCACCGGTCATACCCGTTATATAAAACTAGTTGACGCGCGTTCCGCATCATAAGTCACCTATCTATTTTATTTATTTATTTATTTAAAAACTTTATATACATAACAGTATATTTGGTGGACTTAATGCCTGGGGCATTTTCTACCAGTCAACCAGTACGGGTGATGCAGAGAAGAACAAAGTAGGTGCATTTAAAGTTAAAAAAGTGAATAATAAAATACAGATTTATATAAACATACTTACATATACGATGCTATACATATATATACATATAATATATAAAATACATATATATATCTATAATATATAAAATAATATATATATTTATACAAACACTATGGATATAAGGTGTGGTATTTATGACGAAATTAAACATTATGATGAAGATTAGTCTGCCTTTTATTTAGAATGAGATTCCGCACTCTTATCTTAAACATACAACGGTTAGTGGACATCCTGATTTCGAGAGGGAGCTCATTCCAAAGACGAACAGATTGGACAGAGAAGGAAGAGCCCACAAAGTTAGAACAGTGAGAAGGACATTGAAGAAGTAGATTGTTAGAGGAACGAAGGTTTCTATTATGGTTACTACTTAAATACTGAAAATACTCCAGTAGATAAGAGGGAGGAGTAGGAGAAGTTAGGAAGGAATAAAGTGTAGTGAGAGTACGCAAACTACGGCGCTGGCGAATAGTTAACCAATTCAGCTGGGAACGATATGTAGACACGTGGTCATACTTTCGAAGATTAAAAATAAATCGAATGCAGTTATTGAGAAGACGGTCGTACTTGTTGAGAAAATCTGCATTCAGGTCTAAGTAGCACACGTCACCATAGTCAATTAAGGGGAAAACTAAAGTTTGTACAAGCGTCACCTTTGTCTTAGATGGGAGGAAGTTTTTGAGGCGATAGAGAGCACGAAGAGTACCAATAACACGTTGGCTAACGCTTGTTACCTGGGCATGCCAGTTCAGGTTGGAGTCTATGTATATTCCAAGGTCTTTGACATTGTTGCTCAGCGGTATAATCGAACCATTAAAAACAATAGGTGGTAGTTGTTTAGCATTAATTATGCGTAACATATGTTGGCTGCCTAGAATGACGACCTGGCACTTATGTGGATTTACCGACAGGCCAAATTTGTTTGACCAAGTCTTAATGTAGTCCAGGTCGCTATTAATTTTGTCAACTGCCTTGGATATGTCATCGGCCTTTTCCTGTGAGTAAATTTGCAAGTCATCAGCATACAAATGATACGCGCACTGAAGACTCTGAGTTATAAGATTGATAAAAATAGAGAACAAAAGAGGAGAGAGAATACCGCCTTGAGGAACACCAGAGTCCAGGTCACGCCAACTGGATGAGGATTCATCCATGCGCACTGACTGCTGTCGTCCCTGAAGATAAGTCGAGAACCATTCCAAAGTTTCAGAAGAGATCATAAAGTAGGAAAGGATGGCTATTAGGATATCATGATTGACGGTGTTGAAGGCATTGGAGAAGTCTACTAGGGCAAGAACTGTGACTTTACCATCCTCCATACCCGCCCTCACATCGCCAATTACTTTAAGGAGTGCTGAGGTAGTACTGTGGCCAGGTCTGAACCCAGATTGCAATGGGCTTAGCAGATTCTGCTGGTGCACAAATCTAGACAGTTGTCTATGTACACAGGCCTCAAGTACTTTAGAAAGGAATGGGAGTATTGATATGGGACGGAAATGGTTAGCAAGAGTAGGATTTGAGATTTTAGGGAGGGGAATAACATAGGCTTTTCGCCACATTAGCGGAAAACTGCCCATGTGGAGGGAAAAATTGATGATGTGGGAAATGGCTGGGAGAAGGTATTCAAGGATTGGTAATAACATTCTGCGACTGATGTTATCACAGCCTACAGCATTGGATTTGATGGAAAGGATAGTCTTTCTGATCTCTTCCGCACTAACTGGAGAAAAAGAAAAGGGATTGGTGTTGGGGCGGGGTAAACCAGCTAAGTAGTCCAAGGTATGACATTTGGTTTGGTGATCAATCGGAATTGTGGAGGTGAAATGGAGGTTGAGGTCATCCAAACCAACTGTCTTGAACAACTCTACAGGTCGGTGTTTGCCAATACCCAGAGTCCCTAGGAACTTCCAGATATTGGCGGGGGAAGAGGAAGCGATGTTATCGTGAATATGACGGCGTTTTGCGTCGCGTATCATCTTATTACACCGATTTCTTGCAACTTTAAATTGTTTCCAATTGTCATCCGTGCGGTCCTTCCTAAATACACGAAAAATACGGTCTCTACGCCTCATCGCCATCCGAACACCCCTCGTCATCCAAGGCGCTGGAGGACGCTTGATTTTTATCCTCTTGACAGGGGCATGCCTGTCATAGAGTTGAGTAAGCGAGTTATTAAAAATATCGACCTTCTCATCCACTGTGGAGGCCGCACTCAGATGATCCCACTTAATTGCAGCGGCATCGCTACTCAATTTCTCCAAATCAATACGCCCAAAGCAACGCCTGTACAAGACCTTAGGAGTGGGTTTGGGAGGTTTAAGAATGTAAGAAAGAAAGATAAGGTCATGGTGTGAAAAACCAGGGGCAGGATGTTGTCCATGACAGGCAACAAGAGCAGGAGAGGAGGTGAGGATTAGGTCCAACCAGGTATCATTCCCGTCGACATTGTGGTGAGTCGCTTGCAATGGTAGTAGGTTCAAGCATGTGGATTCAATGATACCGAGGAGTTTCCGGGAACGAGGTGATAGGTGGGCTAGGAGGTCTGTATTGAAATCCCCCATAATGACGTGGTGTACATACTCAGACCCTAAAGATTCCAGAACCGATTCGAGACTGGAGAAGTAGTCAATAGAAGGAGGACAATAAACAACACCGAGTAGACATTTGGCTCCTTTGACGCAAACCTCTAAGAAAAGGTATTCAGCAGAAGCACAATTATAGTTTCCTGGCGACGAGGATATAATTTTGAAAGGAAAGTTAGATCGCAGATAGATAGCTACTCCACCCCCCCGCTTATCGATACGATCATTACGTATCAGAATATAGCCGGGGAGTGGGTAAGTAGTAGAAAGAAGATGTGGTTTGAGCCAGCTCTCAGAAATCAGGATGGCATGAACGTTACCTTCAGCAAAAGTAGTCGACAATTCACTGTAGTGACTGGGTATGCTCTGTGCATTAATGTGACACACGTTGAAACATTTGTGAGATGTGTTCATGAATGATTGTTGTAGCAGTTCACCTAGGGTACAAGTCACTGAGCAGAAACTATCATCTTCAGAATTAGATAACGATTCATTGGCAGATATAAACGAATCATCATCATAGTCCATATAAAATATATTGTAAGTAATAAAATAATAATATACTATAAAATAAAATATTATAATTATATACAGGTATATAAAATAAATTGAAATAATATATGAACGTACCTAAAAGGCTTTGTGCAACACGTTCGTATCTGCACCACCCGCCAGCACATCTTCCCACACAAAACAAAATACAAAAAAACTAAAATATTAAGACCTAAAGAGTAACAAAACAAAGAAAAACAGAACATTTAAAAAAGAAAATAGGAAACAAAATTGAAAAAAAAAAAAAAAAAAACCTATCAGTGCATGCGTAATAGCGTCTCAATAGAAATGCCGAATTGCAGTGTATTTTGGTGTAAAAAGCGTTCAGCGACATCAAGTCTACAAAAGGATAATATTACATTCCACCTGTAAGTATTATTTTGTTCTAATATTATTAAATAAGGCATTAAATTAGCAATTTAACCAAATAAAATGCTAATCAACAAGTGTTGCCAGGCTTATCATCAATACTCCAATCTGGGGTAATATTTTAAGTTGAATTAACATAAAAACTAACCTTTCCTTTTTTATATCTCGCCTTGTTGACATATCTAATAAGTTTCATTTTGGATGTACATTATTGTGTCACCGTTCCCATATTTATTTATTTTTAATTAAAACCAATGTTTTTTTTACCAAGTAATGCACAAAATAATATTAAATGAACAAGTAAAATGAGATTATAAATCTAAATATACAAGATTAGTGCACTTTATTCCGAAAGATAATTGCTCATTTCTTACAAAAATAAGCGTATTTATTTTTAAGAAACTGGTCACACTTTAGCATAATTAGAGATGAGACAGTTTAATCACAAATATCGATATTGGTTTTCCAGTATTAAATAAATTTTTTTTTGTTTGTTTTAGATTTTCAAAAGAAGCAGCGCCTCGAGTCGCTTGGGTCCAATATTGTAGGAACCATATAAGTGGGTTCCTAAGCGTACAAGTATCTGACTAACAGCTTAAAAGACAAAGCCTTCTGTGCTGCCAGCACTGCTACCTCCTCCCTACCCCCCAAGCGGCGGAGAGCTCAGTTTTTAGCAAGTAAACTCGCTGTGCGCTACCTCCTATTATGGCATTACCTAGGATTAGTTAAACTAGATTTATAAGGTTAATTTAAATTGCACAGTTTTTCAGTATTTTATTATACCTACTTAAATAAAGACTTTCTGAAATATATTCTGTTGTTTTTTTGTTATCTGAACAGATAAAATATCTCTCTAATAAAAATCTACTCATACATTCTCATGTCAGTGTCTTGTTACTATGTAATCAGAACAAAATACTCCAATTACAAGCTCTGCTTAGTTGGAACGAAATTTAATAGCAACAGACAATTAATTCAAAGTATTATTTGGTTTGAATATACATACATACTTAGGAATAATACACGTAAAATTGACACGTAATAATTAATTACAATCTTTAATCCACACTAGAACAAATTTCAATAGGTGGTGGTTATTGAACATACATCCTTGTGCGCAGTAGTAAAATAAAAAAAAAGAGTGGGTACCCATGTACGCACGTAAGAAGTTATACTTCTTTGGCATAACAATCCGAAAATACCAAATAATAATACAACGCATACATACATAAATATTTGAATTGATATAAACGCCAATATATTTTTTATTTATTCACACAGATTATTTGTACTGATACGACACACAAAGATCCGCAACTAACTTCAGTGTGTAAAAGGATCGCAACTAACTTCAGGGTGTTGCTTTTTTCTGTCGGTGTGCGCGCGCATCGTAAAAATTCACTCTCATCATTTTTCCCAATCGCGCCAAAAAAAAGTATAACTTCAAAAAAAAACCGGCTAAATGCCAGTAGGACTCGCGCGCCGAGGGTTCCGTACTATCAGGGATCGGAAGTATTGAATAAACATTAGTAAACATAGTAGGAGAGCCCGACCGCATAACCAGATTTGTTTGTCGAACAATGTTTAACAAATAAATTTAGCCCGACCGTATGACGGGACGGGCTTTTTTGATAATAATTACAAAAAAGTGTGCTAGTTAGAAATACTGTTTTATTCTTCCTGTAATATTGACATAAACATGAATTAACAGAATTACTTCTAGTTAATTCATGTTTATGAACTATTTACTTTACTTTTCATCTATTTCAAAGTGCTTAAATAAAAAAAAACCTTAAAATTATAATAGATTATTATTACCTAATAAAAACTGTTCTATATAATATAAGATAATGCTCATTTTAATAAGCAAACATAATAATCATGAAAATAATTAAATCTTTCGCGTACTTATATGAAATCCTAAACATCGATACTAAATATCGACAGAGTCAAGCTCTAACTGTTTTACGCTAAGGAAGCGTAAACTGATAGATGTCCCTGTGTGTGAATGTGATTGTGTGTGTTTAGTTTAAGCTAGTGTGTAATAATTTTATTGTGTGCGTGTATAACGACGCGATTTAAAAATGCATTAGTAGTTAACATTGTAATTAGTGTGCGTTGCTCGCGTTACCCCGTCCCCCGCCGAAAGTGGCAGACTTTTGCGCAAGGGAAATAGAGCGCGTGTCCACTCCTGTTGGTTTAATGCTCTAAGATATTGGTACATTGCCTCGCCTTTGTACTTGTTCTATTTTCTGTCATTGTTTATATGTCTATTATGTGTACAATAAAGTATTAAAATAAAAATAAAATAAAATAATATTGGTACATTGCCATAGAGATCATACTAATATTATAAATGCGAAAGTTTGTGTGTGTGTTTGATATCACTCAGCGCGTAAACCGCAGAACCAACATAAAATTGGTATGTCAGTAGTAGATTTGGTGCCGGAGACGTTTGGTGTGGATAGGCTACTTTTTATCCCAAAAATCGGTCTAGTTCCTGAGGGAGACAAAATAAATTTTAAACGCGGGCGAATAACGTAAGGCGCAGGGTAGTTATCTATGAGAATACAAAATGAACGTAATATTAAAACCGCATTCATATTATTACACAATAAACATGACCTTTTCATGAGAATGGCGATGCAACATGTGTATCTTAACGGTGCAGACGACCGAACCGTAGTCGTTTTGCCGCCAGCTTGTTACCGAGCGGTAACTCAAGCTGGCGGTTGCTAGGCAACGCGTAGTCTTTCTTTTTGTCTGCCATGTTGATTTCAGTTGTTAAGGCTACGTTTTTCGTTAATTTAAAATGTCGACATTCAATATTGTGTTGTTATGAGACGTGATGAGTTTTATTAATAGAGCATATTTATATTTCAAATTTAATAATTATTTTAGGGATCCTGGCTTTATTTTTACATTTAAGTACATTTAAAACTAGATGTATCTTTTTTTATCATGAGGACATTGTAAAATAATATTATTTAGATGTATTAATAAAACAGCGACACAGCGGCCATGAGTAAAACTAATAACGGCCATTAACGGGACAAATAATTCATCGCTGCCTGTTGGCGCTATCTGTTAAGTTAGTACAGACACTGCTCACCAGGTGTCACTGTGCATATGACGTCATTTTCTGAATCGCGGTGTTAAGATTCTCCGCTGTTCGGTTAGGTCGGCCCGAATGAATCACAAATGTTAACTCTGGTTTCCCTTCAAAACGCATAAATCTTTCGCCTTTTACTAAAGATTTCCGTGGAGGGGAACACTCAAATGAGTCTTTGATATTTTTGTATGTCTCACTCCGGTGAGACTTGTCAACCATAAGGCATAACGTCCTATTCGTAAATTTATAATTTTATGTACCACGTTACAAGTCTACTCTACT
The DNA here is from genome assembly GCA_963082885.1 of Parascotia fuliginaria. Taxonomy (NCBI): domain Eukaryota; kingdom Metazoa; phylum Arthropoda; class Insecta; order Lepidoptera; family Erebidae; genus Parascotia; species Parascotia fuliginaria. Next base: position 2,235,879 of record OY720172.1, read on the forward strand.
GTCTACTGTAAGCAAAGCATCATTAATAATTGTTTATTGCTCTGCTCTGCTCTAATAAAATTATACTAGGTTAGCGGTGGGTTGTAGCGGCTTTTTTGAATAACGAAACGAAACTATCTATTGAATATCAATAGCGGCTTTTGAAACATAATAGAGTGTTTCTCGGACGTAGCGAATGAAACGATGACCGTTTCACGAGAAAACTTGATTAGCTTGTTTAGAACTTGCAATTTCGTTAAAATTACTGATATTGAGATTTTAGGTATATTTACACTAAGTTATTTACACTAATCAATTACTGTACAATTATTATTATTATTAACACTTAAATGTATATACAGTTATACACAATATTGTTATCTTTCTACAAATATTATTATTGCACAAAAAAAGTAATTGCGCCTAAAAATAAACAGTGTCATCAAACACGGGACGAATTTAGACTGGGTCAAGGGTCAAGGGACTAGAGGGTAGTGGTGAGCGTTGAATGAACGAACCGTTTTTTTAGACTGTTTATCTCGCATGAACGGTAGACTAGTTTACGGTCTACCAATAAACTAGTTTACTCGTGAACGAATAAGCCGTGCGATGATGACTCGACGAGAACGAGAATGAACAACATGACAACATTCCAATTTCCGAGTAAACATACTTTAGACCTTATAAACCTGAAGGAACACGAACTAATCATCAAAGACTAGCTGTCGACACAACGACGTGTTGTTTTGTCGACTAGTTTTGGCCGTCGACGACTGTCGACAAAATGACATGTCGTTTTGCCGACTAGTTTCGGCCGTTGACGACCGTTGACAAAACAACGCGTTATAAAGTTGACGGCCGAAACTAGTCGAAAAATAAACTGGTTTTTAAACTAGTTTATCTTTGACGCTAAACGGTCTCGTTGCGTTGTGTCGAAATACGTCAACGACCCACCACTACTAGAGGGCACGCAAATTCATGCAATTCGAAAATATTTTTCGTTTTTAGAAAAACATGCATTAGTTTCTCATTTCTAATATCGCATCTATTTGGAGGTAATAGAGTCATAGGTCAAATGCTTAAAGCAAGGTGTGAAAGAGACAAAACGTGTCACCCGCGCTCACTCGACATTCGAGAGCCGGCCGGTGGTACTTACATACTTCAACAGCCGAAGCAGTTGCCGATGCGTCGCGAAATTAGCCGAATAAACGGTTTGTTACATTATCGTTACGTTGCGTTGGTGATCGTGAATCGTGTGAGTGTGAAACTATCTATTGTAAATAGATAGTTTCATCGGACTGCAATAACCCGCTAACCGCTATTGTATGAATAGATAGTTTCATTAACTGGTTACGTTTCGTAACGACCACTCCTACTAGGTTAGGTTCTAGATTGTTTTATATACTCGGCAGTTCGGCACTCGTGCTTTTCTTTAAAGTGAGCGTTGTTGTTTTTCTGACACGAACTACTAAGATTAATTTTAAGTAGTTAGTATTAGGTTATTCGGTCACATCCAAGTAACATTATAATTAAAGTGTCAATTAATAGATAACATGTACAACAAACTATAGCTAGGTTAATTAAATGTCAAATAATTACGATAAGAATTTGACATTGACGGTTACCAACTGGAGGGTTTGTCTTAGTTAGTTTAATAATTAATAATAATATCACCACAACTACACACAACGCCCTCTAGACTCGAAAGTAAGCATTATATTAAAGCTTGTGTTATGGGTTCTAGAATGCGTATATACATACTTAAATATTTTTTTTTTGTAAATACATTCATATGGAGAGTGGCAACACCGGCCGTGTAAACATCGTCTGCGTATATTAAAAACAATAAATAAATTAAAAAAAACAGTTTTTATGTGATATACAGTAATTACATCTAGTGCCAGTATCACAATACTCAAGTAACATTGTAAGTGACTAATACCAACAAAGATAACAACTAGAAACAGTGTAATAAAAACAGTGACTAAAATCCAAAGAAAACAAATTTAAATAGAAATTAGTGTTATACGGAGACCATAAATAGTTAATCCCAAACCTAAGGAATGAACCTATAACATCAGTGTTGTTCAAATACGTAACATTGTGTATAAACATCAAAATAACTTTCTAAATAATCGTTGCAACCAATATTTTCAATTTAAAAAGTGAACTTTGACCTACAGCTAGCGCCGCTAGTAGCGAGTAGCAGAACTAATAACTATATTGACATAAGTTGCAATGTTGCTATCAATAAAAATAGATAACAAAAATGGTTAACTACGGCTCTAAATAAAATAATAACGCCATCTAGTATCCAAAAGCAAAAATACTATTGACATTATTGACTTTTCGTTGACACTTGCCATAGTGTTGCTACCATAAAAAAATTATTGCACACAGTATGGTGATACCATTGTAATAATTTTATGTTGATTAGTAGAATATTATCCTAGAAATAACAGGCTTGACTTAAAAATGGAAAACGAGAATATCACCTTTAGGCGTACTAGACGTTCTGTCTCTTTAAATAATGTATCTCTTACATCAATGTTTGACTGCACTATGTTAAGCTTACCGGATACGTCAATGAATGCAAATAACTCCTGCTGTTACGAGCTACGAAATAGAATAGATACATTGACCGTGGACCTATCATCAGCGAACCATGAAATTGATAATTTAAGTCTAGAAATTATTAATTTAAAAACAGAATTAGAAAAATGTATGAAAATAATAGATGCCTACAAAAAATTGGACTACTCTGAACACGTTTCAAGCTCACGATCAGCTCGAAAGAAAAAAAGGCTCTCTTTACACGATAAGAATGGAAAGTCCTTAATAACTTCCTCACCAAGTACTTCTCGGAACATAAGCACAATTCTAGATAAAAATATGTTTGAAAAGGATGCCAATGAAAAAACTGATCTGGAAACTTCAAGTAAACATCAACTACATAACAACAGTACTACAGAGACAAATCAGCAACAACTCATTCCAACAGAAAACACTATAAGAGATACACCTACCTCCATTCCAAATGATCCGGTAAATACTTCGAGCAATGCTTCTCAACACAATATGAAAAACAATTTGTCCCCACGTCAGAAAAATAAAATATGTATCATAAGTAGCAATAAGACCAATAAGATTTATTCTACAGCTGCACGTACTTTCCCGAATCATCAAGTCTGTCACTATCTCTCGCCATGTTGCGGAATAAATAGGCTCATCACTAATTTACACGTGAAACTATCTAATTACACATTTAATGATTATTGCATAATTCTCATAGGTGAAGAAGACTTTAGAAAAACTGAGAATTACTATGATTTAGTTGTTAATTTACGCAACCAACTTTCCGCCATTTGTAACACTAATATAATTGTCTGTCTACCCACTTATAAATACAGTTATTATCATTTTGTTTACAATTGGCGAGTGGAAATGCTGAATAATTTATTGTATCTTGATGTGCAAACGCACAAGTATGCCATACTACTTGACTCCAATCTTAATCTTACTTGCGATTATTCAATGTTTTCAAAACATAATGGTGCAATTAACAATTACGGGATGCAAAATATTTTTGACAATATACAGAGCATAATTCATTCGCTTCCCAGTCACAAAGTAAAAAATGACACTATTTTTAGTTATAATGATGACCCTAAACAACCTGATAATGATAACATTGACCATAACCTTTTTCGTAACTAAATCTTTACATGTATTACACCAAAACATTGCCGGCCTGATTAATAAAGTAGATATTCTCTCTGTCTCATTAGCAAACCTTGCCGATGAGAAAATAAACATAGATGTACTCTGTATAACAGAACATTTTATGATGTTAGGTCAGGAATCTGATCTAAATATCCCTAATTATTGCTTAGCAGCACATTATAGCAGAGTAGATAGCAAAAGAGGTGGTGCCTGCATATTAGTAAAAAGAGGACATACATGGAAGGAATTACCTGACATATCACAAATGTCTATTTATGGTACTTTCGAATGTTGCGCTATTGAATTGATAGATTATAAACTAGTTATTGTATGCATATATCGAGTCCCAAAACCAAATTTATTACATATATTTTTTCAAAAATTGGAACATGTTTTGATAAACTTAAATAAATATAAATTCTCTAATACAATAATAGCTGGTGATTTTAATATCGATATTTTAAAAACGAATACTACGACATTAGAATTAACATATCTGCTAAGTAATTTTAATTTAACACTAGCTTTGAAGACTCCAACTCGCTTAATTAGTAACACATGTATCGACAATTTCGCGCACGATTTTAACAAATCAAGCTCAGCAAGTATAAAAGAACTAGGTCTATCTGATCATACAGCGCAAATTTTAAAGTGCCCAGTAGGAAAGTTGTGTGCTCTAAAGTATTGGCGCAAACAACAAAGAGACTATTCAACAGAAAACATTGTAAAATTCTATAACTGTTTGAAAAGCTTAACATTTTCTGAGATATACAATACTGCTGATCCCAATGAGGCATATACATTATTCCTTAATACATTTAGTCTGTTTTATCGTTTGTGCTTTCCATTGAAGTTAGTTAATATTAGGGCCATCAAAAAGGTCGCTTGGATTTCAAAAGGTATAAAGACGTGTAGCAAAAAGAAAAGACAATTACTATGGGCATATAGATCAACACATTCAGAAGCTGCAAAAACGAACTATAAAAATTACTCTAAGCTATTTAGAAAAATTATTAAATTAACAAAACGAGCACAAAATATTAATAAAATTACTAATTCAAATAATAAATCTAAAATGACATGGCAAATCATAAATGACAAAAAAATGCATACACCAGCAAATGCAATTCAATCCTTAAATATAAACAATACTATTGTTACAGATCCAAAAGTCATAGTTAATAACTTTAATAACTATTTCATAGATAAAGTGGTACCGCTATCAGATAGTGTAAAAAATTCTAAAAGTATTACATCAAACATAACTAGTAATAAAAATTCAATGTTCCTATTGCCCAGTATACCACATGATATATTTAATATAATAAAAAAGCTCAAGAATACTAATAGTGTTGGTTATGACGAAATATCAACAAGAATAATAAAATCAGTAGGAGATCTTATCTGCACTCACCTAAGCTATCTGTTGAATTTAAGTATCAGCTCGGGAATATTCCCGGATAGTTTAAAGACGTCAATAATAAAACCTCTGTTTAAAAAAGGTGATAAACAATTAATTTCTAATTATAGACCAATAGCACTTATTCCTATATTTTCCAAAATTTTTGAAAAATATATTTACACACAATTATACAGATACTTAGAAATTAGGAAAATAATTTGTGATGAACAAAAAGGCTTTAGGCAAAACACATCTATTAATACGGCTATTTTCAATTTTTTAACTAGAGTAATGACAAATGTAGACAACAGAAATCCAATCTGCGCAGTGTATTGTGACATGACGCAAGCTTTTGACCATGTAGATCACAGCATATTAAAAAAGAAATTAGAGTGCTATGGCATAAGAGGGAACGTCCTTAATTTAGTATCATCATATCTAGAAAATAGAAAGCAGATTACAATAATGAGTAGGGTTAATGTAAAAACCAAAAGAGAAATTAACTACACATCTCGTGAGCGTATTGTCACCTACGGAGTGCCACAAGGCAGCGTGCTTGGGCCGTTGCTGTTTCTTGTCTATATTAATGACCTACCTAAAGCATGTATTCACCCTATTACTCTTTTTGCAGATGACAGTACAGTTACTATATCATGTACACGATCAGAACAATATGAAAACGAAATAAAAAAATGCATATATCTGGTTATAGATTGGTTAAACAATAATAATCTTAAAATTAATATTAGTAAGACGCAAATAATGCACTTCTCTCAAAGACGTCCGATAAAACCACTCGATTTAAAATATGACGCCCTAAAAATAAACGATGTAAATGTAACCAAATTTCTCGGCTTAAACATAGATAAACAGCTTAATTGGAAAGCTCATATTGCTGAATTATGTAAAAAAATCAGTAGTAGCTCATACGCCTTGTACAAACTGGCACCTATGGTAAACATTCCAACACTCCTAACAGCTTACTATGGTTTGGTTGCATCGGTGTTAAGATATGGCATAATTTTTTGGGGTAATTCCGTGGACAAAGAAGTTGCTTTTAAACAACAAAAACGATGCATAAGAGCAATGTTTGGATTACAAAGAACCGATAGCTGTACACCCTTTTTCATAAAGTATAAAATATTAACTCTTCCTTCTCTGTATATACTGGAAACAGCTCTTTTCGTCAAAAATAATCCCCACCTTTTTCCTCGCTTAGCTGACGTTAGAGTACGAAACAGACGGGACAATAAAAGGCTATGTGCGCATTCTGCAAATACAGCTCTATTAGAGAAAAGTATTTTATGCATGGCCCCTAAAATTTATAATAATGTACCTAACTCCTTAAAAGATTTAAATATAAATTTATTCAAAAAACAATTATCTAACCTACTGATAAGTAAATGCTACTATAACGTGAGCGAATTCTTTAATGACAAACTATAATAGTAGGTATGTCATTCTTTTTATGTACAATAATTAGTTATTTCGTTTTTTTGAAACAATGTACACATAATTAATGCCCTCGAATGTAATCTGTAATAATTTAGTTCTAATCTAACTTGACATCTTATGATATTAATCTATTTGTATTTTCGCATGTATTTTTTATTAATATAATTTAATTCTAATCAAAATTGACATCCTGTAATATTATCGTATTAAAATTTGACACTCTGTATAATAGCGTATTAAAATTTGACATTCTGTGATATTATTGTTTTAAATGTGTGTGTTTAAGTTAATTTGTAATCATTTATTTCTAATGGTATGTAACTTGTGTCTTATAATATTATTATTTAATTTAATTGAATTTTCTGAGCCGTAAAACAATTTACCTACAATCAAATAAAATTTGTATGTCTAATAATATATAATAGACAAAGCATGTAGAACCAAATTTATAAATATAACACCCAATGTACACATGTTTGAACAAATAAAGTTATCTTATCTTATCTTATCTTATCATATTATTATACACAGAATGTATAAAATCTACCCAAAATACAATAAATAGTCAAAATTTCTCGTCCAAAAATCGAATATACTGGGAAACCAGAGACTGCGTGGTACTTTATCAGTCAAACGAAAAATTGTATAAGTACGTGGGGAAAGGAAACATTATAAAGAAACCTAAGTTAATAATAAATATTAGTATAATAAGTTATAAAGAGAAGAAAATTATACCAGCAGTGGGACAAAGAGTAACTTATACACCTGCAATTTGTCAAAATACGCAGCAAAAACCGCATTATGGGTGCGTATCCATTGAGCGGACCGTGTATTGGCCAATAACAACACTTCTAACGATACGGAGTGAAATTTGAAACACTGTGATTGGCCGCACCCTTATTGTTCCGATCATAGAACCTGCAACACGTGCGAATTTACAAATTTATCAAATAAACCTCAATCCCGTCTTATTCTTATCACATACTATCAAGAAAGCTCGACTTTTATTCCTAACCAACATCAAGAGTAAGCGTCACAAGGTCACACGTCAAATATACCTACTTTTATTAACGACCATTCTTTTATATTAGGTACCTACATCTTTTTAGTTTTATCTTAGAGATGTGGCTATCCATACTATTATTAGAAATGCGAAAGTAAGTCTCTCTGTCTGTCTGTTACTCTTTCACGCCTAAATTACTGAATCGATTTTGATGAAATTTAGTTTATAGATATATTAGACCTCGTGGAACAACATTATCGTGAAAACTAGCTTAAAGGGGTTGAAAAAAGGGATGAAAGTTTGTATGAAAAATCATCAATGTATAAACGGAGATACCTTTAACCGACATTCACGTACATCATTCCGTGGAATCTTTTGTATATTTATAAATTAAATATTAGGGGTCCAGATGACGTAATGTGTAGTTGTTGTGATTATTAAAATTAATTTTAATCTTATAAGATAGGTAACTCCCACACCATGGTAAAAGGCCTGTATTGTGGTTTACATTCGGAATCACAACTAATATTTATGAATCACAAAGTTTTTATCACGTGCGGGATTCAAACCCACATATACTACTACATACTTTACGTTAGTAGATCTACGCTGATTTCAGCACGAATGGGCCGGATCGTCCGGGGAAGTACTACCCTCTCATAGAAGATCGACGTAAGACTAGTAGTATCCGTACTACTGCGTTTCTTTCGGTGAGTGAGAGCGCCGGAGGCCCAATTTCCTCCCTTTCTACTTTCCTCACTTCCCTCGTTCCCTTCCCCTAACCCCATTCCCAGCCACCATAGTGGAGACCACCATACCAGCAGCTTAAGAAGATGGCTTTTGGTATAGTGGCCGCCACTTCTGGATTCCACTGACTGCTTACCATCAGGCGGGGTGGAGTCACTTTGGTAGGCTATAATACAAAAAAATAAAAAATTTGACGCAAATGTAAATTGCATCACCTAAACAGTAAAAATCCATTTTTTTAATCCCGATTACCAGTTTTCTTCACAATAACATAACCTTGAAAACAACACGCCAATATTCGACTTCATAATGATACTGTTCGACTTTGAACCCTAAACCACGTGTATAGGTATCATAATAGTTATCACGACCACTAAAATACTCAGACGCAACAAACTAAATATTTATTTATTTATTTATTTATTTATTTAACAACTTCATATACAAAGTATATAGGCGGACTTAATGCCAAAGGCATTCTCTACCAGTCAACCTAACAGGGTGATGCAGAGATAGATAAGATAAAGTAGGTGCATTTGAAGTAGAAATCTAACAACTAAAAATATTTATAAGTAGATACATGATACATAAAAGTATAAGATAAACATAATATACATATATATAAAAACATAATATATATATATATATATATACATACATAAATAAATACTTACTAAGCTATTGTGATGATTCTGCCAAATTTTTTGCAAGGAGCTGTTTTACCTTCATCTTAAATGTCAAACGGTTTGTGGACATCCTGATCTCGGGCGGGAGCGCATTCCATAGAAGAACAGATTGAACACGGAAGGAGGAACCAACGAAATTAGAGTTATGTGAAGGGCATAGGAGTATTTGATTATTTGAAGAGCGAAGATTGCGATCGTGGGTCATATGTAAATATTCAAAATAGTGCGTTAAGTATAAAGGAGAATAGGAAGACTTAAGAAATGAAAAGAGAGTAGTAAGAGTACGTAAACAACGACGCTGACGTATAGGCAACCAATTTAATTGTGAGCGAAATGTAGACACATGGTCGTACTTGCGAATGTTGAAAATGAATCGAATGCAGTTATTAAGAAGACGATCTAGCTTATTGAGAAGGTCTGCATTCAGGTCAAGATAGCACACATCACCAATATTATGTTATCAGAGTTCATGGTAGCGACAAAGTAAATGGTATTACGATAACGATGTGACGTCGCCTTAAGTCGCTCCTGTTGGAATAGGAGCCGGCGTTACAGACGACGACCGACGTGCTCGCGCGCACGTACGCCACCCTCCGGTGTGCGTGTACGTTGTTACACGATACGATATCGTTACAAAAATGACGTACGATAGTTTGCAGTGTTTATGAAAGTGTTATTTTAAAAACGCTTAAACGGTCTCTGGTTGTCAGAGGTCACAACCTGTTGCATCAGATGATGCACCAGAAATAAACCTCACTGTTTTAGAGGTTTATTTCTGGTACAAAACGTATAGCTGTATTTTTTATCTATTTATGTATTTGTGTTATTGATTGTAATGCTCAACGCAGCTGTGAGTTTGCAGGAGTTGTAAATATAATAGCATTATAATGCTCATTGTTTTCTTACATGCTGCAATTAAACCACAAAGTCTATACTATTAAATAAAGCGGAAGAGTTTGTTTGTTTGAACGCGCTAATCTCTAGAACTACTAAGTCGGATTTGATAAATTATTTTTGCGTGTGATAGCCCAGTTCGCGAGGCAGGTTATTGGTCTGTGTAACATCACGCTACTGGCTACGGGAGCAGAGCAGTAAGCAAAGACGCGAGTGAAACCGCGCCGCGGAAAGCTAGTAATAAATAAAATTAAACTAATGACTCTGGCAAAGTACTCTTTTTGTAAAATGTCTGTGTTTAATAGAAGACATCATACTGATGATGCACAAAATAATTTATTATTTTTCAGTTTAATTTTATAGTACTATAGTTTTAAATGACAATTTTTAGTATTTTAAACAATAATCTGCTCCCAAATCCTGATATTACTTTCACAACCTTGTATAAAGTCGTGTCGTAACAAACAATGGAAACGCACTTATATCTCGCATACAAAGCGGAATGAGCGCGTTCCCATTCTAGACGGGCCGGACGAGTTGATTAGTCGGCGATTCGCAATAAAATTTGCGATTATAACAACACGTTTAAATGCCACGAAAGCTTCAAGTTTATTACTTGAATTTACTTACAACTTAATGTGTATTCGCGCGGCTTAGAAAAGACTTCAACGCGCTCAGTTTATATTATATTTCTAGGTAGGTATATTAAATTAATTAATTTTTTATGGTATTATATTATAAATGCGAAATTTTGTGTGTATGTATGTATGTGGGTTTGTTATCACTTAGTACCTAAACGGCTGAACCGATTTCGATGAAAATTGGTATGTAGATAGAATCGGTGCCAGCGACGGACATATTTAATCCAAAATCAGCCTGTTTCTCGAGGGATATAAAACATATTATACTTGCGGGCGAAGCAGTGGGGTGCGGCTAGTCATCTATAAATAGTACCGTGACAATAGCAGTCTAAATATCTTGTCTTGAAAGCTGGTTATTAATTTTAATAATATGATTTACACTAATTAATAAATGTTCGTTAGCCAATTTAAATTCGTTTTTTACTTACACTATTGATAAACATTGATTAGATGTCATATTTTTTAAGGCAAGATGCGCTTTTATTAGGTAACACAAATAATATACTGATTTATCTAATAAATCAGTTTTAACTCTCTAAATTAAGTTTTTTTTTTGTTATATCTTTCTTTTTGCCGTGATTCGGACCTTTGAAAAACTATATATAACGATGGGACAAGCAAACGGGCTCTTAATTAAAATAATCACAATGGGGCAGGTGGGAATTAAAATTCCCGTCTGCCCCATTGATGGGGCGCTTAATGAGGCAGTTGGGAATATATCTATATTTTAAGCATTACGTTAATCTTATAAGAATCTATGTCAAGGAAGAAAAAAAAACACACAGAGGTCATTACTTTATCTACTAAATATCGACGTAAGTCTAGGCATTCTAATAAATGAATCATTACTTGGTAATTAGAATGTATCGGTCAATTTATTCTCGTTAACGTTGGTGTGTGAACGTTGATTATTGCTGTTCGATTACCAAAAATAGTATTTAAGAAAAGACATAGCGAGATTTATCTTAGGAAACATCGGATTATGTCCATAAAGCTGATTTTTTTTAATATTATAGCCTTCCAAAGTGACTCCACCCCGCCTGATGGTAAGCAGTCAGTGGAATCCAGAAGTGGCGGCCACTATACCAAAAGCCATTGTCTTAAACTGCTGGTATGGTGGCCTCCACTATGGCGGCTGGGAATGGGGTTAGGGGATGGGAATGAGGGAGGTGAGGAAAGGATTTATCCTGTCTTTAGATTGAAATTGTCTCTTCCCATATACTAGCTGTTACCCGAAGCTCCGCCCGCGTAAATATCTGTTATAGCATCAATTTTATTTTCAACTTTTATTTCAAACTTTCATCCCCCTTAAAGCCCTTCAAGCAATAAAAAATAGCCTATTTTGTTCCCCAAATCACCTCAAAATCGGTTCAGTGGTTTAGGCGTGAAAGCGTAACATTTGTATGCATGAACAAGAATATTTGCATTGGTCTGGGTATTTAGTATAATATTTAAGTATTTACAAAAAAAAGTATTTTGTATATTTTTCTACGCATTCTAGAACCCATAACACAAGCTATTATGCTTACTTTGGGTCTAGATGGCGTTGTGTGTAGTTGCTGTGATATTTCAATCTACATTGGATTGTTAATTTCCGTGTTTCTTTGATCTGAACACCTCATCTGTAAAAATAAAGAACAAGTCTCCTGATGATTACTGTGCCAAATTAGATCTACTACATATATACATAGATTCACGCCTTTTATCCCTGAAGGGGTCGGCAGAGATGTTTAACCACTCACTTTTCGCCATTTCTTTTTATTATACGTAACAGGGGGCGAGCCTGTTGCCATTTATCGGGCACTATTCCAGACAGAAAATTCCAATATAACTTTACCCGAACCGGGGGTCGAACCCGAGACCTCTGTGTGGTAATCCGTTCACAGTACCACCGAACCACAGAGGTAATTAAATTAATTAAACAATTATTAGATTAGTAAAAAAAAATTAGACGTCTGTAGAAAACTATAAATTATCAGGTATTAATACTCTATTAATTACTATGCCATAAACGACTTGATTATAAATCGTATTTTGTGATATTATCGCACAATTATAATCTTTCGTTTTCATGCCTTAAGCTCAGCGCAGACAGAGAGGAGCGCAGCGGAGAGGATTTTATTAAGGCACTCAAAAATCAACTTTAAAACTATTGAAATAAAGTGGTCCGCACGGGACTTCCAGCGTATTTTCGATGACGCGCGACTCGCAAGCATTATTTGTCAGGTTCATGCATGCATATATGCACTTTATTTCAAGATTATTAAAGTTGATTTTCGAGTGCCTTAATAAAATCCTCTCCTCTCTGTCTGCGCTGACCCTTACCAGGTTACATAAGTAGAAAATTTGTAGGGTGAAATGGCTAGTTGTGTGACGGTATGTGTCGACCCGATCGCCTATTAACAAGGTACAAAACAATCATTTGAATGATGGCAAGCTATCACATGAGAAGGCAGATAAATCTATACTAACATAAAGCCCAATTTTTTTTTTCATTTATTTTTTATTTTTTATTTTTTTTTTTTTTTTTTCACATGCACACAGCGCCATTTAGCCCTAAATTAAGCAATTATATTTGCTTGTATTATGGGTACAAAACAACTGATACAACTACTTATATACTTTTTTTTTTTTGTAAATACATACATATTATAGATAAATTACACCCAAAAAGCGAAAGAGTTTATTTGTTTGTTTGAACGCGCTAATCTCTGTAACTACTTTGATTTGAATATTCTTCCCAGTTCTTGTGGAAGATTATAGGCTATGTAACATCACGCTACTGGCAACAGGCGTAGAGCAGTAACCAAAGATGTTACTTAAAGCGGGTGAGGCTAGTTATATAATATATTTAATAGAACAGTAATTTTCTTGTGATATTGCAAGCGCAATGTAATACGCGTACCAAGAGGTACTACGGCAACAGCGATGCGGCAATTAGGCAGTTAATGGAATAACTTAGGTAAAATAAGTAACGTTTTATTACAGACAACTGTCGAAGTGTCGATTACAAAGTGCCCAAGGAATAAGTTTCCCGGCCATTTTACACTGACTTTAATAATTACTATTGTGGGATGATGGCAATATTAATCAAAATATAACCAATTATACGAAAAAATTTAGTATCTTTAACAGTATTAAAAATCTGAAATGGACTTATTTTAATCTGTTTGTAACGGACATTTAATGTTCAAATACAAGTTTCGCGATAATTACAAATTCTCAATTGCAGCATAGAAGAAGTATACCTAGTAGATCATGTATACTATGTTTGTTTGTTTGTTTGAACGCGCTTATCTCTGAAACTACAGAGCCCAGTTCTTGAGGAAAGTTATAGGATATGTAACATCACGCTACGAGCGACGAGAGCCGAGCAGTAACCAAACATGTAACTTGCCGCACTTGAAACCGCGCCGCGACTTGTTAGTAAATAATAAAAACAGAACATAGATATTTTTGTTGATAATGCTGTCCGTACTTATAACTTAATTTAAATAAAATTAAACACACATTGAATCAGATAATACAACACACGTGCTAGAATTATACAAATAACTACACAAAATATACCTATGATAAACGATCTATGCATGAACAAATCATTATGATATACTTATCAATTATGATTTATTACATAGTACATAAGATATGTATGTAAAAGGAACTCAATGCTCTGCTGGCGTTAAGTCATAGACTGGATGTGTTTGCTGATAAATGGAAGTTGGTTTTGTCTGAATGTATGAGGTATTGCGAGACGTCACAGTGAAAGTTGCTACCCTATCCTATTAATATTATAAATGCGAAAGTTTGTATGCGTGTGTGTGTGTGTGTATGTTACCACTCACCGCCTAAACGGCTGTACCGAATCCGATGAAAATTGGTATGTAGATAGAGTCGATGGCGGTGACGGACGTAGGCTACTGTTTGTGCCGAAAATTAGTCTAGTTTCTGAGGGATACAACAAAACATATTTTGCAAAGTATGGGCCCAGCTAGATTAATATATTTTACAAACGAAAAGTATTTAAGAATGTTTATCTATCCGTATTCTAGAACGCATAGAATCTACAACAACCTCCCTCAAGCTATAATATATCCTTATAGTCGATCCAGATGGCGTTGTGTATAGTTAATATGATATTATTATGTGTCTTTATTTTAAAATAAGTTCACAAAAATATTTTTTTAAATAAAAGTATATAATAAATATATGTACATTTAAACATACAAAATATGGAGATCCACCAGTATCGGGTGCAGGGACCAAGCTACCGGTGGTTAGGGCTCTAGAGGAACCTCCTCACAATGCGGGCTGTCTCAAGTAGCACTGCCTTTTGTATCTGACCCTTGATTCAACCAGCAATTTTAAGTTTTCAATTTATTATAAATTATATACAATATAGGTAGTTTCCCTTTGGTCCCAAACTAAGCTAGTGCTAGTATCTTGGGTACCATCGGGATTACAATTTGAAGTTTAAATTTAAAGCAACTAACAACTGGTAGATTTACCTTTCTTTTAATCCTTCATAGGTGTTATTTTCTTTATCTCCGTCCAGCGGAGATTAAAAACCTTTGAATTATGCATGTTGTCATTAATATGTTGATAAGGTTGCAATAACCGTTGTATTGCAACCTGCGAGCCCGGATTTACTGGGTAAGCAGAGTTTATGACCATGTTTTAATAAATAACTACATAAATTGTGCTATTTGCAAGTGCTAAAGGATATTTTATTGTTGTTTCCATACATTTTAATTAGCGACTAAGTTTGCTCTTACGTATATACTGCTTTTATATGCATTCAAGTTTTTGAAATGATAAAATATCTACACTAAAGAGGAAAGATTTGTATTTTTGTATGCAACGAATAAACTCATAAACTACTGGACAGATTTCAAAAATTCTTTTACCATTAGAAAGCTACATTATCGCTGATTAACATAGGCTATATTTTATTCTCGTAGTCCCACGAGAACGTGAACCATGCGGGTGAAACCGCATGGTTCACGTAAAATAAACAGCAGTCATTCGAGCAATCCTAGATAATAATGTATGTGAACGAGTAACAATACGTATAATCACCAATAGTGTTTACTGACAGCCATTTTCTAAACAAACACAATGTTTTGTCTCGTTACTGAACGAAAGAATTCATTTCAAACCATTTACGGGTACAAACGTAAATATAAACTGAATGTTCGTCGTGTGAGTTCTGATGTGGTTCTGATAAAACAGAACTATTCTCATACTGTCACGTAGCTTATTTAGTGTTCTAACTATTAGTCAGTCTTTTAAAGACGAAAGAAAAAAATCATACTTAGGCAGTCCGGACTATATCAAAAATAAAACATCTCAAAGATTACAAAGATCAGTTTTGACGACCTCTGTGGTTCGGTAGTACTGTGTATGGATTGCCACGCAAATATTTGTGTGCATGAACATGACTATTTGCATTGGTATGTATAATATGTATGTATTTACAAAAAAAAAATAAAGTATGTATATATCCGCATTCTAGAACCCATAACACAAGCTATATAAATATGCTTACTTTGGGTCTAGATGGCGTTGTGTGTAGTTGTTCTGATATTATTATTTCCTTTATTTAAATTAATTCTCAAAATTACATTTTTAAATATAAGTATATAAAAAAACACATACATTTAAAAATATAAAAATTGGAGACCCACTGGCACCGGGTACAGGGACCAAGCTACCGGCGGTTAGGGCTCCAGAGATAGGAACCTCCTCACAATGCGGGCCGTGTCAAGCAACACCGCCTTCTGTATCTGGCCCTTGACCCAACCAGCTAACGCGAGCCTCTTAAGATGTTGATCGAGGCTCTTAGCAATAAGTCCATTCACTGTAACCACTATCGGAACAATGATCGCCGAATCCACATCCCACATGTCAACAACCTCGTGAGCTAAATCCAAATACTTGATCTGTTTGTCTTTTTCAGCTTTCACGAGATTATCATCATGAGGGATGGTGACGTCGATGATCATTACAAGGCGCTCTAATCGATCTATCACCACTATGTCAGGCTTATTGGCAACAACAGTCCTGTCAGTGATGATAGATCGATCCCAGTACAATGTCGCACGACCATTCTCGAGAACTGGCTCAGGATCATACCTCTAGTAAGGCACTTCGGCGTCCACAAGTTTGTACCGCAGAGAAAGTTGCTGGTGGATGATCCTGGCCACTTGGTTATGTCTGTGCAAGTACTCTCCGTTAGCAAGACGCGAACAGCCGGAAACAATATGCCTGAGAGACTCACCTGGGCAATGACATGCACGACCTATGTCGATAGTGCCGTCTCTCAAGATATATTTCCGGTAGTTGTTCGTCTTGATAACTTCATCAGCAACTGCACAAACAAACCCTTCGGTTTCTCCGAAAAGATCACCGAAGCGTAGCCAGGCCACGGAAGCAGTTCGGTCCACATCTGGACCGTGTAAAGTTCGGTAGAACCTGCCGTGGAGCTCCTTGCTCTGCCATACCACCCGACGGTCATCAACGCTAAGCACTATAGGCTTGTGCCAGTTCTCCTTAGCCAAGGCAAGCGGGGTCAGTCCATTGTCCACTGCGACAACATCACGATGCAGAGCCCCGTTCGCTTTAAGAAAATAATCTCTAAGGTTGCATATCTCGCGATTATGAAGGGTTTTGGCATTTAAAAGACCGCGACCACCACACTTTCGCGGGATATACAACCTCATGACAGACGAACGTGGATGATGCATTCGGTATGAAGTCAGCAATGTACGGACTCTCCTCTCCAAGGCATCTAACTCAGTCTGAGTCCATCTAAATATGCCGAAAGAGTACATAAGGAGTGGCATGACCCAACCATTACAGGCCCGTATTTTGTTGCCGCCAGATAATAAACTATTTAGTACTTTTTTAAGGCGGCCTATAAAACGTTCCTGTAATGATTGTTTCATTGCCTCTTCCTTTATACCTAAAGCTTGCGACATACCTAGATACTTATAGGTGTCAGTTACTAGAAGCGATCTAAGCTGAATAGAATCAGAGAGTTGAATGCCCTCAGATTCTACTATCCCACCACGCTTTACATGCATAACTGCACATTTGTCTACACCGAACTCCATTCTGACCGAGTTACTAAAGTTTTCTGTTACCTTTAGTAAACCTTTCAGCTGGATATCAGTAGGCGCAATTAGTTTCAGATCATCCATGTACAGCAGGTGGGATATGACTTGACCACCTCTACGTAACCTGTAGCCTAATTCTGAACCCTCTAGCAATGTACTGAGAGGATTCAGAGCCAGGCAAAACCATAGGGGACTCAGGCTGTCACCCTGGAATATGCCCCGCTTAATCCATATTGGTTCCCCGTTACCCCGGACATGTCGGCACCCTGGATAGGTAAGAACTGTTCCCCATTGCCGCATACATGCCCCCAAAAAGGTGCGTACAGTAGCATCTACTTTATAGAGTTCTAGCACCCTTAGGAGCCATGAATGCGGCACGGAATCGAATGCCTTTTTATAATCTATCCAGCATGCCGACAAGCTCTTTCGGTTTCGGCGTACCTGTTGGCTAATGGCCGTCACGATTATAATAATAATAATAATAATTAATATTATTATTATTATTATTTCCTTTATTTAAATCAATTCTCAAAATTACATTTTTAAATATAAGTATATAAAAAAAAACATACATTTAAAAATATAAAAATTGGAGACCCACCGGCATCAGGTACAGGGACCAAGCTACCGGCGGTTAGGGCTCCAGAGATAGGAACCTCCTCACAATGCGGGCCGTGTCAAGCAACACCGCCTTCTGTATCTGGCCCTTGACCCAACCAGCTAACGCGAGCCTCTTAAGTTGTTGATCGAGGCTCTTAGCAATAAGTCCATTCACTGTAACCACTATCGGAACAATGATCGCCGAATCCACATCCCACATGTCAACAACCTCGTGAGCTAAATCCAAATACTTGATCTGTTTGTCTATTATTTATTATTATTATTATTATTATTATTAAAAAAAACAGTACTTTGTTAAAGCCCAAAACCAAAATAAGATATACAATATTTATACCTAACTAAATTCAATAAACATACAATCAATTGGTCGTAGGTTCCACTTTTAGTTACTTCTCTACTCCCGTCGTCTATAACCTTCCTCAAGAAATAGGCTATCAAACGCAAAAAGAATCATTAAACTCCGATTGGTAGATCCATAGATTAGCGCGTTCAAACAAACAAACTCTTCCACTTTATGTAATAATACTAGCTTGCCGCAGCGCGGTTTCACCCGCGTCTTTGGTTACTTCTCTGCTTCCATCGCCAATAGCGTGATGTTACACAGCCTATAACCTTCTTCGAGAATATCATTAAACTCCGATTTGTAGTTCTAGACATCAGCACGTTCAAACAAACCAACAAACAAATTATTCCGCTTAATAATAAAATCTATCTGAGATTATGATATTACAGGTAAAGATATATTTAGATATAGGAAATAACGCTGAGTAGGAATATTGCGGTTTTACCGTACCCACTTAATTATATCTAGACCAGACTTTGCGTCATACGGACACATGGTTTTATTACATACTAGCGACCCGCCCCGGCTTCGCACAGAATATACTACATAATGTCTTTTTAAACAACGTTCACAGCTTTTGGTCATTGTTTTCTTTAGAGGCCGGCGGCCCCCGACCGAAACTGCCGCAACCGCTATGTCCCTACATTACATACCTCTAAAATTACCAATGTTTCTCTACTACATTATGCACGTATTAAACATATAAACTTTCTCTTGAATCACTCTATCTATTAAAGAAACCGCATCAAAATCCGTTGCGTAGTTTTAAAGATCTAAGCATACATAGGGACAGACAGCGAGAAGCGACTTTGTTTTATACTATGTAGTGACTAGCTGCGCTCCACGGCTTCGCCCGCGAGAAAGGAAACAGACCGATTTTCGGGATAAAAGTTTATTGCCGCCTCCTGCACCAAATCTATCTATTTGCCAATTTTCATCGGTTTAAAACGGTTCAAAATCCAAAGGTTGTCTGGAAGAGATCGCTTATAACGATAAGACTGCTCATTGTACAACTTTTTTCTATCGTCTGTGTATGTCTCGTGTAATGTTATTGTTAACATGTAACTGTTGTACAATAAAGAATATTCTATTATATCTGTATATCAAACTCTTCCGATTTATAATAGTTTTGATTTGTTTGTAGCACACCATGCGTACTTACCTATGTATTATTTGTTTGTTCTGTTACAATAAACTCAGTCAACAGACAAGGCAATATAAAACAAATACACATCTGAATCAACAATTACATTATGACGTAGGTATTGTACTGTTCTATATTGTTCTAATTATGGATCGGAAATGACTGAGAAAGTTGGTAGGGTTCGCCCTAGACGATCATACGCGGACCAAATAGGTGATGTGTTGACAAAGGGCACAATTACAAGGACCCGTAACCGACGACGTGTGTAAAAAAAAAGGATTTTAAAGAGGGAAAGGAGGTATGTTTTAATCGTAACAAATGGCGTTCCCTAGTCTCTGCTTACCTCATTAATGGGAGACAGGCGTAAAGTTATGTATACACTATGCATGTAAGGTATTACTTTAGTCTATCACTATCGTTATGAGGAAGAATAAAGTACTTGTCCTCTCATGGAATATGGTAACGAGTAGGAGAGATTAATAGATTTCGTTCCGTGTACTTACTAACACGTTAGACCTTTTTCTTTTTCTGCTCCTGCTACCATTGCTAAACGGAAAGAAGAATAAGAAGTTCTCTTCTCCTACAAGGTCTGCAGGCTTAGTTGTGCTTTATTAAGCGTTTTTACACACCGTCACATGCCGCTGTCGACGCGTCAACTGCTGTCGCCGACTGCCGACGACAAGTGTCGACGTCTGCTTCCGACCTAAGTCGATGGTTGCAGTTACCTCTTTTATACACGTACGGGCATTTACGCGATCATCATACTTACTTTATATTGCTTGATGTTTCGTCCAGGTTACACCGGCCGTGGTCACAAGCTGGCGAGGCGATGTCACAGAGCTTGTGACCACGGTCGGTGTAAACTGGTCAAAACGTCAAGCAAAATAAGGTATGTAAATACCTAATGGATGATCGCCTAATTACCCTAAATATGTGTACCTATTAAATTAGGAATATCATGCAACGCGAATGTTCAAAAGTAAATATTGCAGTGACCTCTGCCATTGACATCGTGCCGTTCGTTTGTAAGAGCTCTTTTACATTAGCTTTGTAATGTTTATAGAGTGCCATATACATAGTCGCTGCGATCGTCAATTCAGCTGCCAACCGTGTCAATTATTGCCGACTCCTAAATTTGAAAGAGTTATTTGTCTTTAGAAGTTTTTCGACACTAAGCTATTAATTTCAATTTCATCATAAATGCTAATCAATCTCAGTGGCGATAGGAAACAATTATCGTCTACTGACGTTAGCACTAACTTATTACTCATGCAAAAAATAAAGTACTTAATCAAATAGATAAGATCTCAGCAACTGTACTAAGAGGACACTACGCAATAGTTTGTTTTTCTGTTGCAAAACCATCGGTCATGGACCTAAGAAGTGCAGATGGTTGCGGGTCTCTTGCCACAAAGTGAAAATGCGCTACTAGTCAATTTCTATTGTTATAGCTACATTCTTTTGAAGGTATTTCTCCAGTCAAACTGCTCCCATAAACCAATTTTTATTTACAACTTATTTGAAAACAAGTAATTCGCGTAATGTTTAACGGATCAAATATTGAGTGGTTAGTGGTCAACTTAGTATCAGAATTTGAACAGGTCACCCATAATTTATTATAGAGGCATCCGACTTGACCTAACGACTGTTATCAACTTGGTAATAGCCGAGACCGACTTTTAACGTGCCCTCCGAAGCACGGAAACGCTCAGATCAAATACCACTATGCCATCAGGCCAGCCGCACTCTACGATGCTTAGCCGTCTCATTGTTTACCGATCAGTGAGCGCAACGAGTTATGAGCATAATGTTTAACAACGTAACTTGGACATGACTGTGTTCTCATCATTACAAAAAACAAGCTAAGAAAACACACAATAAAGTCGTTGCTGATCATAAGGAGAAAAAGAATAAGGTTATAATAAAATATATTGACGCGTGCCCTGTGATTTCAACTTCGTGGTAAAGAAACAGTTACCTTATCGTAAACTCTATAAATATCACGTTACTGCAGAGACCAATCCGTGTGCCAAATGTGGTTAAATACTGCAAATTCTCTTATCTAAAGCTTTTGTCCACCAGTAGACGGCTTATGGCTTATACAGGAAGTAATTAATAGAGTTTTCTGTGAAAAATTAAGCATTCATAACAAAAACAATCCGATTAAGTCTGATCTTTATCTTATTATCTTCTACTAAGAAATCTGTTTGCATGTTTCTAGTCTTTCGGTTATTTTGCCAACGTGCGCAATTTTTACTAAATAAAATACCTACATAAAAGGGGAGAGTAGGCAAGTATTAGTAATTACAAATAAATTAATGGATGTCGATTATTTAATATACTTTGTCAAATCTTGTTTTATTTTATTATATACTTTGTATTGTTTAAAGTCATAATAATTTAAATACAAATATTATTACAACTTACTAGTCTAGAGGTCAGTCCTCGAGCGAAGTCGAGGCGCCCGCCATCTTGATTTTTCCAATAAATAAATGAGATAATTTTATTGGAATGTGTGAACGGAATTGATCGAGTTGGATCATTTTAAGGATTAGGTATTGTTGTGCAGTAAAATTAGATCAGTTTCCTAAAGCTGCACAAGTAACTGTAAAGTAATTCAAGTGAAGTGATAAAACATTCAAACTAGTGACAACTTTGTTTTTGTTTTCTATCGTATTTAACACTGAACACGACGTGCCATGGTGATTTGTTCACATTTACATCTAATAATAAAATAAAACACGGACTTTTTGCCCGGCTGGCGAACTCAAAAAGGGTAATGTTTTCCAAGCGTATGTATGTGGTTATGTATGTCTATTTTTTGGCTCGCTCTACAGCCTAAATTGCATTATTGGATTTTAACGAAGTGTCAATAATTTCGTATTTATTAGTTGTAGCAGTGTCATAGGATACCTAAATAATAATAAATAGCGTCGATACGAAAAAAATGTGTTTCTGTTTCAGTTTGTTTTGCTGGTGGATTTTTAGTATTTTAATAATATATTTTGCTTGTATTTATTGTAATCTGTAGACCATTTTATAACGCAACTTTAGTTGCAAACAAGCTATGAACATGGCTGTATTTTTTAATCATTGTAGTAGTCTTCGATTATAAAAGAACTTAACTGGAACAGTAAATCATTATTGCCCTTCATGCAATTAAAAGATTGTATGTATTGTATAAAAATAAATAATACTTTTGACATTAACATTAAATAATCTGTCTCAAGTATCTTTTTATGGAAGTGGAGATGTTATCTATATTAAAAACCCCGCGCCCTTTCATTACGATATCATAAACTTAAAGATTATAGGCACGTGTCAATATATTTTATGTTATTGGCAATGTTAAGCCTTATTAGTAATCTTTAGCTACTATGTATTGTAATTTTATTTGTTTTGTAGGGGTAGGTACCAAGGTGGAGGTACCCCTATGTAGGTGTGGAAGGTGTGTAGAAATAAGGAAGTCCGAAGTCAGCAGAAGGAAGAGAAGTTTATTGAAAAGACACAGGTTACAGTTCGTACACAGTACACAGAAGTTCCACACAGATATGAAGGAGAATAGTAGTAGAAGGCGAAAAGATTAATTATTTTTAGGTACACAAAATATGACATGCAAGCACGGCGCAGCGAATGTTTGGTACACGAGTACTGACCATACGATTTTATTAAGAGGGACTGAGGGAGTCGGTGGCTCGCACGAGAGGCGTGCGTAAGCGCAAGGTATATATTGCCGTCTCGCTTACGCATACCGGCTCGGTGACGTACCCGTTCGACCAGTCTTAGAACAATAGAATACGTCATCGCAGCGTCGAGCGGATTAACATCAAAATCACTATACACAAAAGTTTGTCTGTACGTTGACAATATATTAAATTTAGTTATTATACATTACAAACAAAAAACACAATGACAATGACCTTGTAGGTCACTACATCACCCTCCTCCAGAGACCGTCAAGGGCGATAATAGTCGGGAAATTTAACGCGGCGTCCCGACCTCGTCGTTTTGACAGCACCGTCATCAGAAGAAGGTGGGTCTCGGTGATCCGCGTTTGGTATGTAGTGGGGTGTATTAGTGTTGAGTGGGGTGTTGTGGTGAATGTTAGTAGTAGGTAGCGAGTATGATGTGGTGTCAGGGTCACACAGCATGAATGCCGGCTTAACACGGTCTATTGATACGGTAACAGGTTTACCGTTTACCAAAATTTTAAACACCTTGTCACCTCTCTGAATCACCTTATGGGGACCAGAGTATGCCGGTTTTAAACAACCGCCAGCGGTGCAGTCACGCAGAAATACGTGACTCGATGAAGACAAATCCTTATAAATGAAGGTCTTGGAATGTCTGTTATGCCTGGCTGCTGGTGATGGTTGGAGATGCCGGACAATACTCCGAAGCCTTGACAGGTAATCGGTCGTATCTACTGTCTCATCAGTCTGAGGGTCGAAAAAATCACCTGGAAGGCGTACTGGCTGGCCATACACCAGCTCGGCTGCAGAAGCCTGAGCATCTTCCTTGTAAGCACTACGAATGCCTAACAAGACTAGTGGAAGAGATTCCACCCAACAGTCATTCGTGTGGCAGGTGATTGCGGCCTTGAGTTGGCGGTGGAATCTCTCCACCAGTCCGTTGCAGGCTGGATGGTAAGCTGTAGTTCTGCGATGTTGGAAACCAGCTATTGAAGACAGACATTTAAAAAGTGCTGATTCGAACTGCCTACCTCTATCGGTTACGATATCCGATGGGCATCCGAATCGAGCAATCCACCCACTCAGTAAGGCCTTTGCCACGGTCTCTGCAGTTATGTCTGCCAACGGTATCGCCTCAGGCCAACGCGTATAGCGATCGACAGCGGTTAGGCAATACCGATAACCTTGCCGTAGTGGCAAAGGTCCTACGAGATCAATGTGAATAAAAGCAAATCTCGCTGTCGGTAACTTGAAATTACCAACAGGAGCAAAAACATGCCTTGTGGTCTTTGAACGCTGGCAAGCCAGACAAGAGCGAACCCACTCACGGCAGTCTCTTCTAATCCCAGGCCAAATATACCTATCAGCAACTAATTTTGCTGATGCCTTGGTTCCTGGGTGACTAAGAGAGTGCAGACTAGAAAATATTGCCCTGCGCAAGTCTTTTGGCACATAAGGTCTTGGGGTGGAATTTTCGACATCGCAGTACAGCTGCTTTTCAGACCCAGGTATTTTGACCTGTTGCAAGCGCAACGAGGTCTCTGAAATCAAGAGTTGCTTCAACTCGGGATCTTCAAGTTGAGCAGCAGCGATTCTTTCAATAGGCACGGGTTGAGTAATCTCCTCAATACGCGAAAGAGTATCTGCCACGATATTGTTCTGCCCAGAAATATGCCGAATGTCAGTGGTGAATTGAGCTATAAGGTCAAGGTGACGAAACTGGCGAGGAGAACAGTTTTCTTTACGAGAGTGAAAGGCGAAGGTTAGAGGCTTGTGGTCTGTGTAAATCACAAAGTCACGAGCCTCCAACATATGCCTGAAATGCTTGACACTCTCATAAATAGCGAGCAGTTCTCGGTCGTAAGGAGAGTATTTAACCTGTGCCGGACTCAACTTGCGCGAGAAGAAGGCTAGAGGCTCCCATTCTCCCGCGTTCAACTGCTGCAGAACTGCACCGATTGCTTTATCGGATGCATCCGTGACCAGCGCTAGCTTAGCGCTGCAGTCAGGATGAGCCAATAGTGCTGCTTGACAAAGGCTGTCCTTGCAGTTCTGGAACGCCTCGTACTCCGCAGCTGAAAGGCTGACTGGATGAGAACCTTTAACAGAACCTGCTAAAAGGGCGTTCAAGGGTGCTTGGTAAGTAGCTGCACCAGGAATGAAGCGACGGTAAAAGTTGACCATCCCTAAGAACCGCCGCAGCTCTCGTACGGTTTTAGGTACTGGAAAATTATGAATGGCCTCAACTTTGGATGGCAATGGCTTAGTGCCCTTTGCTGAGATGTGGTAGCCCAAGAAGTTAACCTCCGACACTCCGAAGACACACTTTGAGCTGTTGATGACCATACCGTAATCTCTCAGTCTGGCAAAAAGCTGACGCAGGTGGGACGCATGGGTCTTCTCGTCTTTCGAAAAGACCAAGAAATCGTCCAGATAAGCGTATGTGAAATCCAGACCCCTGAGCATCTCGTCGACGAAGCGCTGGAACGTCTGTCCGGCATTTCGAAGTCCAAACGTCATGTAGGGAAATTCGAAAAGACCAAACGGCGTTGTAATAGCAGTCTTCGGTATGTCATCAGGATGCACAGGAATCTGGTTGTATGCTTTCACCAGGTCAATCTGAGAGAATACGGTACAGCCAGACAAACTGTGTGCAAAGTCCTGAATGTGACGAATGGGATATTGGTCAGGGATGGTACGGGCATTCAACATCCTGTAGTCGCCACAGGGACGCCAACCGTCATCCTTTTTAGGCGCTAAATGGAGAGGTGATGACCAAGGTGATTCAGACAGGCGACAAGTGCCACACTGTAACATGGCATCAAATTCCTCCCTGGCAATTTTTAATTTGTCCGGAGCCAATCTACGGGGAGAACAAGATACTGGCTGTCCCGGTGTAGTCCTGATGTGGTGTACTGTATTATGTTTGGGTGTGCGGTGTATGCCGGGTGGGCGGGTAATGTCGGGGAATTCCTGTAGTATGTGTGTATAAGCAGAATCACCGAGACTCACCTTCACCGAAGAAATACCGTCACACCGACGGGCAAGCGACGCCGGGGTGGTGAGCGTTGTATGATTATCGATGAGGCGTTGATTCCTGCAATCGACAACCAAATTATAAAACGATAAAAAATCCACGCCTATTATTGCCCTTGTTACATCGGCCACAATAAATCGCCAAGCGAAGTCGCGGCGCAAGCCTAAGTTTAAAACTAAATTAACATGGCCGTATGTTGGTATAGGCGTACCATTAGCCGCACACAATTCGTAATCTGTACGAGCCCGGCGCTCTTTAAAATAAGTACGAGGAAACACACACAAGTCACTGCCCGTATCAACTAAAAATTGTATTTTAGAGCTTTTGTCCGTTACAAATAAGCGACCACTGTACGCACAATCGTCGGCCGCCATTACCGATTGCCCGTCGCGTTTCCCGATTTATAATCGCACGGTTTTATGCAGCTAGTCGCTTTGTCACTGAATTTTGCGTGGTACCAACAAAAAGGAAACTTGCGGTAACTTGAGAGAGACCGGTTTTTGCTCCTAGACCTAGGGTGATTACGTCCACGTGCTCGACGATGACCTTCGCCTGACATCTGCGAAATCTTGGTGGTCAGGGCTGCCACTTGCTTGGTCAGCTCGGTAATTTGGTGGTTCACAGAGTCTCTAACACTGCCCGCTGGGGTTGCTCCCGACGCAGAAGCGATCTGATGACTTGGTGAGACAACATCGTGGATCCGGTCTGCTAGTTCCGCCAATTCAGTTAGATCCATCTTCAATTGTGAAGCCACGATAGCTTGGGTGCTTGAGGGAAGACGGCTCGTCCATATGGTCCGCAAGAACTCTTCGGGTACTCCCGGGCCGGCTAGGTTGAGGAGGTGGCGATAGAACTGTGATGGCTTCCGATCGCCTAGCTCCTCGTGCATGAGAAGTTGCTTGACTTTTTTCTCACGCGACGCCGATAGCCGTTTTATAAGTTCATTCTTCAACTTTTCGTATTTTCCTGTGGGTGGCGGGTAGGCAATTATGTCTTCCACTTCCGATGCGTATTGTGAGTCCAAGTTAGCCGAAATATAATAGAATTTCGTCTCATCCGACTTTATGTTGGCTAGGATAAACTGCGCCTCCATCTGGTTAAACCATAAGCCGGGTTTTTCGGGATAGAAAGGAGGAATACGCACGCCCACGCGGAAAGTTTCCTTCGCCAAATCGCCGACATCTTGTGTTGCGACCGCGTGGTCCTCGGTCATCCTCGTGCTCTTGATCGGGGTCACCAATGTAGGGGTAGGTACCAAGGTGGAGGTACCCCTATGTAGGTGTGGAAGGTGTGTAGAAATAAGGAAGTCCGAAGTCAGCAGAAGGAAGAGAAGTTTATTGAAAAGACACAGGTTACAGTTCGTACACAGTACACAGAAGTTCCACACAGATATGAAGGAGAATAGTAGTAGAAGGCGAAAAGATTAATTATTTTTAGGTACACAAAATATGACATGCAAGCACGGCGCAGCGAATGTTTGGTACACGAGTACTGACCATACGATTTTATTAAGAGGGACTGAGGGAGTCGGTGGCTCGCACGAGAGGCGTGCGTAAGCGCAAGGTATATATTGCCGTCTCGCTTACGCATACCGGCTCGGTGACGTACCCGTTCGACCAGTCTTAGAACAATAGAATACGTCATCGCAGCGTCGAGCGGATTAACATCAAAATCACTATACACAAAAGTTTGTCTGTACGTTGACAATATATTAAATTTAGTTATTATACATTACAAACAAAAAACACAATGACAATGACCTTGTAGGTCACTACAGTTTTTTGATTACCAACCGACAAATAGAATTTAAAAAAAATCGTTGAGACTTTTGCCTCATTCCATGATATTTCCATTGCAAAGTGAAGGCCTCTTCCCATAACGAGAAAATAGGTATCACCATGCTTGATCAAGGCGGATTGATGACTTGTTACTTACATAACTAAACTCATTTTATAAGATTTGATATTTGTATGTTTATTTGTTTGTCTATTGCGATTTAACTCAAGATCTACGTAACCGATTTGAAAATTCGTTTACCTATTAATCTACAAATATGATGGATAACATAGGCTATATTTTATTGTGTTTAACATATTTTTCAGTCATTTTCAAAATTATTTTTTTATAAGGTCAGTTTTGCTCACGATATTTTCCTTTACCGTAAGTCTGGTTTGTCCAATAAATGGACAAAATACATACTTATAAATTTGAATAACTCTAATGCCACGTGTTGGGATTAGCAGGAATTAGGCGGTAAAAAACAAACGTCTACTTGGGACGTTTTGTGAAGTGAGTAGATAGAGATAGTCAAATGACAGCTTATATGCCTTCTGTGGTTGAACTGTCAAATGCATTGATAGTATTTTTGTATCTGACCTCCATTTTCGAACACCGCGTTATCTGGCTCTTAGTCACCTCTTGCAAGATTCACGGAAAAAGATGAGAGATCCCTGAACCCTCCGGTCTTATCTCCACACTTCCAGATGGCAGAAATCTATTAATAACTGTGACTGCCTACTCGCCATCATGGGAACCGTTGCCTTTTATGCACGCTAAGTAAAAATCAGACTCTCTTACATGTAGGTGTTAAATCAGGTGGTCTACTACCACCTCATAGAGCGATATTATTTTTATGTTACTTTGTGTTTTGTCTTTTTCTTTTGTACCATTAAAAACAAGGATAGAAACAAAGTAAGGTTATAATAAGATTGCTATGAGGTTGTGGTAGGGCCTCAGAGCTTATTTTTAGCATAGTTTTTAATTAAACTGTTTAACATTTGACTTGAAGAACACTAGTGCATCGGTACCTACTTGAATCGGATCCAACAATAAAAACTTTCCAGTGTAACCCTACCGCATCCAGATATCATAAAGTCTATCAGGAACCCCGACTATTAAGACTAAAGATCGAATGACATACTACACAGCTGATCCGGGAAGACTCCCATTACTCTAAAACAACTTCATAAACAAAATGACTAAAGTCTAGAACACAAACATAGTAAAAAGTATCTTATGCTGTAACGATAGAGTTGGTTTTACATTGAGTGTATAACGATTTAAGATGATGCTAGTCCGGTTTAAATATTTGCATTGGGTGCAGTGACCTGTGATTATATTGGCATCTCGTAATGACTCACGTGTAGATATATTTTTCTGCGTATGAATCACAAGTATGTAGTATTGACTCGCGAAATACTTGGCAGACTTGACTCCATTCGGTTTTTAGGTCAAGGACTTCGTATGTTCGTAGTTAAAACTTATACTAAACGGTCGACCTGACTTTGTTCGTCATTACTATCATTTTAGCGAAAAGACGTCTACTGCTGAAAGGTCTCTTCTCATGTAGAAGAAGACCTGAACATTTACCGCCACGCTTGCTCAATGCGGTTGGCGATTTCAGATATTTAACCGTATATAATAAAGTACTGTGTTCTGTGTATATAATTAGTACAGAGTAAAGTTTAGTGTGTACCTACATAATTTATTAGAAAAGGGAGTGGGTTAAGAAAAGTCCTATAATATTTGTAAAGTATTATTGTCTTAAAACACGTTCGTTATATTTAACTGAACTAACGAAACATGCTTACATAACTACTTCAATACAAAATGTACCTACTTCTGTTTTATGATACAATATGTATATGTTTGTACATTCTGTTAATACTTCAAAACAACCGAACTGTTTTCGATGACTGTAGTATTGTTAAAATTCTTACTAGTAACTTTCCTTTAGTTAATTTGTCCGCTTTCTTTAGTTCGAATTTTGTCTCAGATGAAAAGTTAAAAATATAAAGCACGATATTAATAAATAAATAAATAAATAAATATTAATGTTGCACAAATTAAAAGTCTCTGCTTACCCCATTAAAGGACACAGGACAGGCGTAAAGCTATGTATGTATATAAATTTTAAAATACGTAATAGGCATGATGGCTTCCATTACCTTATACTTTATTCTCACAGCATGGAAACCCTCTTCTCAACCAGCTTGCTATACTTTTTTATACCTCGTTTAAAATACCCATACATTTTTTTTTATAATAGCATTACAAAATGTCTCCATCCCGCTTGATGTTATGCAGTCAGTGGAAACCAAAAGTGGTGGCCATCATACCAAAAGCCATCGACTTAATCTGCTGGCCTTCACTATGGCGGCTGAGAAATTGTAGGTAAAGAAACATAAGCGCTGGTAAAGAGTTCCAATCTATATGTAGAAAATATTGAGTTTTAATCTATGTTGTCTGAGCCAGCATCCTGTATTATACATGTCTCAGATTATGATATACGTGATAGATAGATTGTAAAAATGAAAAAATTGATAGTATATTTTATCAGGCTTAATTGCAACTGTATATTTTATACAAGAGATAACGTATTACCTGTCAGGTTTGATTTATAAACGAAAGCAATAACACACACGACCTATATATCAAGGGTCATCATATTCAGTTGAACGATGTCCACTGCTGGATATAGGCCTCTCCCAATTTTTGCCACCGTGGCCGCTCGTGAGACGCCCTCATCTATCAGTTGCTCGTCACCCTTAAATCTACACTATTATACTAGCTGTTTCCCGCAGCTCTGCCCACGTGAATGTCAGTTATATCTCTGTTTACATTAACGATTTTTCATACAAACTTACATCCCATATTTCAACCCCTTCAAGCCATTTTTCGCGATAAAAGATAGCCTATGTTGTTTCCCGAGGTCTAATCTATTTCTATACCAAGTTTTATCAAAATCAGTTTAGTGGTTTAGGCGTAAAAGCGTAACAGACAGGCAAACAGGCAGAGTTACTTTCGCATTTATAATATCAGTAAGGATAAAACGCTGTTTGTTTGTATAAACGCGCTAATTGAGCAGACTAGAGAATTATTAAAATGGATGGATATAGCGCGTATGATCTTAGTGGATCCAAGTGCTTGACTCAGTAGGTGCAGCCCTAGCTAAACTAAGGTAAATAGGTACACGTGTATATCTACTTCCTCACATACAACATAAACAAAATACATAATAAAAACAATTATCTTGTCGATAAATTTGTTTAAGTCGAAGCTTATACTATCATGCGTACGGGAAGCCCCCAGTTACAAGTAAGCTGTCATTAATTGAATTAAGTGCATGGGCTTTGATATTTTATCACTTACTTATGATGTCATGTCCGGTGAAAGTAAAGTACCTGCCTACCGAAATAAAAACATTTTTACGATAATAAATTCTAATTTCAGCATGAATGAGCCGAATCGGCGGGGGAAGTACTTTTAAGTTGTTTATAATTATTTTGTTTATTTTGTATACGTCTAATTTCGATCACAGATTATCTAAACTATAAAGCAAAACAATTTGTTTGCTTGTTTGAACGCGCTAATCTGCGGAAATACCCGTCGGACTTGAATATTTCTTTTGCGTATGATAGCCCAGTACTGGTGTAAAGGTTATAGGTTATGTAACATCACGCTACGTGCGACGGTAGAGATTATGTTTACTGACGTTTCAATAGGATGAACATCGCTGTCGCAAAATTTGTACTAAGACAAGAACTTGTATCGCAGCTAAATAGTTCTAGATAGATCCATCTAAACCCTACTACTACGACCCTACTACCCTATCACAGTTTCAGAGTCAAATAATCTCGAAAACTTCGAGATTTCGTTATCCATGATTCACAATTTGCTATTACATACATAATATTATACATATAATATAGATATAAATCTCAAATTAATTATTTATTTACATACAGAGTCATTATATCATTTATACCAATTCGATAACATACAATACTCGTGTCTTATTAATACCTACTTGTAATATGTACCTATATTATTTTGCTTAGAAGTCATAATGGCCCAGTGGTGAACGCAGCCGCTTTGTACCCATAGCACAGAACTAGGTGAAATAAGTAACTTCACCATGATCAATGGTCTGAATAGTGTTAATTCTATTAGTGATAATAATTTACAGTAGTAGATCCACGCTGGTTTCAGCACGTATGGGCCGGATCGTCCGGGGAAGTACCTCTTAGAGAAGATCAACGTAACACTTGTAGTATCCCGTACTACTGCGTTTCGTTCGGTGAGTGAGAGCGCCGAAGTCCCCTTTTTTATTCCCTTCCCCTATCCCCATTCCCAGCCGCCATAGTGGAGACCAACATACCAGCAGTTTAAGACGATGGCTTTTGATATGGTGGCCACCACTTCTTGATTCCACTGACTGCTTACCATTAGGTGGAGTGCAGTCACTTTTGTAGGCTAATGTATAAAAAAAAATCGCGTAAAGGTTTGATTCGATTTGACTACCCCTGTGGTTCGGTGGTACTGTGTACGGACTGCCACGCAGAGATCGCTGGTCCGATTCCCGCTCAGTGCAAATATTTGTGTGCATGAACATGACTTTGTATTGGTCTGGCTGTTTCTATGTGTAATATTTAAAAATACGTATATAAGTATATATATCTGCATTATCCCATATCACAAGCTATTAAAATACAGTTACTTTGGGTCTAGATGGCGTTGTGGGGTTGTTGTGGTATTATACAGTAAAGACAAGATAGAAGTAGCGAATCACCTTAAAGGCAAAAGTCTATATATTTGGCCCTTTCTGTTTTTGATTCAGAGTATGCAACCCTCACTCAAATATACTAATTAGAGTCCAACTGCCACCGCCAACATGTCCGTCTTCTGGATGATGTGGTATGCATCAAAAAATAATCATGTCTATTTTTAGTTAGTCCATATCAGTCAGGGATCTTGTTTTTTAAACATTGTGTAATATATATTTGGATTATCATGGTGGACAATGAATAGGCATAATTAAAAGTAATAATATTCCTTATGATAGTAATCTCATCATCAATTTATTATCTGTTGTTTATATCTAATTCTATAAAAAGACATAATTATACCTACAAAGTAGACCCAGACTGGGTACTAAGACAGGCATCAAACCCGAGAATAGCAATCGCACGAAATTCCACAGCGCTAACGAAGAAATCAAGAATTATTTCTATGAATATAATAATAATATCAAATCAAATACACAACGCCATCTAGACGCAAAGTAAGCATATAATATAGCTTGTGTTATGGATTCTAGAAGTATATATGTAGATCTCTCGCATACAAATTGTATGAATCAGATTGGGTTAGGTTAGGTTAGAACAGACCCCCTGTGTACCGAGCTGAGCGAACGCGCGTGACACGGCATTTGTTGTCAAACTAGTTCAAACATCTCCAATTAGGTATACACATTGCTAGTAGGTTCCAGCATTCTGTAATATACCAAGGTGGTATGTCAACCAATGACGATCGAAGTTCTTTGGGCCTAAAATTATCAGTGGTTCAAGCTGCTAATTCTATTCTCTTCTATCGTCATAGCCTTACATATTAGATCCCCGTCTTTCTTTGTCTAGCTCATTCCGTGGGTCAAGGAATTTTTGGTAATAATATTTTTCTCAAATGTTCTAAAATATGCAAACGATGCTGAAGCCAAAAACTAAACTATTTTACTAAAACGCGTAACAAAAAGGTGTATTGTTTGCCTGTCTTTGATTAAGCATAGGTTACTATGTTAGATAAATGGTCACAGCGCATACCTTTATTGTCGATATACCTGCCAGATGCTATGCCAATGAGATAAGACCTTGCCACCTTTATTCGGCGATTTGCGATGACAAATGAATAGATTTATCACAACTTTTATAGTGATAAGTAATAAGTATATAATGAAGTGTATAATCGCAGGTTTTGTATTTATAATCGCCATTCGATGTGAATTGTTGTTGGAGAAGATAAACAAACAATCTTCTTCATATTGTGTGGTTATTAGTTCAATTTCTTCAACATTTGAAATAAGTATGGTATTCAAAAATTGTCCCGTGAGAGGATTACGGCGCCTGCACTCGCGGTATGTAATTTTATGACATATTATTATTTATATACTGTAAAAATGTATGTATGTAGTAGTAGAACCAATTAATATTTTTGATTGAAATTAATTTTGTTATGTACACTGGCAAAAATAGCTGACACATTCGTCAAAATTAAAGCCATAATAAAAAACCTCAGTCATTTAGTCATCGACATGACATAATAAAAATACGGGTCAAAAAACATTACCCACCTTGACTTCGACAGTCGGGTAAAAAATACGGTCTTTTTGGACCATAATTGGGGTAACATTTGACTCTAAGCTACTTTTCGACCTACACGTTGACAATATAGTTAACAGAGCGTCTAAAGCATGAGGGTTTATTTTTAGAATATCAGCCGAGTTTCAACGCATTAAAACAATAAAAATTTTGTACAGCGCATATGTCCGTAGTCTTCTTGAATATGCGTCCCAGGTATGGAATCCTAACTATGGTATATATACATCACGATTAGAGAACATACAAAGAAAATTTTTAAGGTACATTCAATTTCGCTCTAAATATTACACGTCAAATTACTTCAGCCGTTGCAAGAAGTTTCACATGGTCCCTTTACAGGAGCGTAGAAAAATAGCAGATAATATATCTTTGCTGTACAATATTATGAATGGCGGAACGAATGTCAGTGAGTTGGTGAACAAAATTGGCTTACGTGTACCTTCTGCTCTTCTCAGAAGGCATAACCTTCTATATACACCATGTTGTATCTTTAAAATATTATCTGCGAAATCTTTTAATTGACCATCTTTTATATATACACCATAAATTATTGTTGTGCTAGCTGTAAGTTTTATTTATTTGTAAATAAAATAAAATTAAATTTTAGCTCGTGTTGCTACGAGTCCGTTGAATGTTGTGACATTGAACGCACACACTAGTTTCGCTATCGTGTTTCTTACCTTTCAAAATAACACTGCCCCGGCCATATTTGACTGCACCGTTGGTCTAGTGGTTAATGTAACTGACTGCGACGCCGGGTGTCGTGGGTTCGATTCCCGCGGAAGGCAAATATTTGTGTGATGAACATTTGTATTTGTCTTTAGTCTAGGTGTTTCCTATGTATTGTAAGTATGTATTTACAAAAAAAAAAAAAAAGTATGTATATGTATTATATTTCAGTTATCTAGTACCCATAACACAAGCTCTGCTTAGCTTGGGACTAGACAACAGTGTGTGATAGTGTCCACATATTATTATTATTATTATATAACTGCACACTTCTAAGACTCCTAAATTAATCAAAGTAAAGGCGTTAAAACTGACTTTAACACACTTGAGAGCTGTTTAGCGGTTTTAGAAAATCTTTCGTTCAATCGAGTAGATTTTGACGATATCACAAAGAATTTTACAACTATTTTACATACATCGTCTTATTGTACCGCATCAATTATTTTGTCTTTATGGCACTGTGGTGGTGGCACAGAGTTTTGCAGTAGTAGATCCACGCTGGTTTCAGCATAAATGGGTCAGATTGATGGGAAAGTACTACCCTCTCATAGAAGATTGACGTAAGAGTAGTAGTATCCGTACTAACATAGCTACAATCCAACGAGTTCAGAATAGACTAATAAAAATTTTATTTAACTATAAATTTCGGACACCTACTGAAAAGTTATACGAGGAAACAAAAATAATGAATATAAGACAAACGTACATATACTACACTTGTATTTTAATACGTAAAATATTAAATAGAGAAATCCATTCAAATTTAAAGTTCGTAACTAAACAACAAACAAGACAGATCAATCTAAGACGTGCTAGTTACTTAGTGACCCGCCCCCCTAGAACTAACTATGGAAAAAGGAACTTGGAGTTTGAGGGTGTTAAAATTTATAATAAATTACCATCAGCAATAAAACAAGAAAAAAGTTATGGCCGGTTCAAAAAGCTACTCAAAACTTACACAATTAGTAAATACAAATAAAAAAAAAAAAAAATCACAATAATAATAATAATATAAAAAAAAATGCATTACTTATTTTAATACAATACCATATAAATAAAGTACCTGCACATGATATATAGATTAATTAATATACTAAACCTATAAAATAATATAAATCAGTAATTACCTACTTAAATCAAACAACAAATAAATAAAATAATAAATAAATAAATAACAAATCCTTAAACCCGATTATTCAAAACGTTCTATAAACCATATATTATTTATATCTAAAATATAATAGAATCATAAACTAAAAATAATATTTATAGTCTTACAATAATAAAATTATAATACTACAAAATAGTTCTTGATGTTATCAGACTGAGCCATCAATGCCACATCCAGTAAAATTCATTTCATGCATCCATGTTTCTTTAACATGGTATGATCGTTGCCGTTTAGATAAGTTATTTGTTTACCCACATTTTTGTAACTTTGTTTTATTTCTTAATTACGTACGTACTTTGTGCGCTCTAAATGTTAATCTTAAGTTATCAACAGTGTTTCTCAGTAAGTGAATTATGTATGCAATTCTTTATGAGAAATAAAGTTATTCTTAAACCTTAAACCTTACTACTGCGATTCCAAGGCCGAATTTCCTACCCTCATTCCCTTCCCCTACCCCATTCCCAGTCGCCATAGTGGAGGCCACCATACCAGCAGTTTAAGACGATCGCTTTTGGTATGATGGCCACCACTTCTGGATTCCACTGACTGCTTACCAACAGGCTGGGTGGAGTCACTTTGGTAGACAAATAAAAAAAAATAAAAAAAAATGGGACTGCATGTTGAGAATTAGATTCCCACACGGGACAAAATATTACGTTAATCATAAATATTTAGTTTACTATAATAATCTTGGTGTGCAATTGTGTGTTTGTAAAACTACGTAATATACGATTTTTATGCCTTTTATAATTATAGTATAATAATAATGCATTCGTTATATTCTCATGAAAATGTCCTCGAAGCGGTAATTTTCTAACTTATTAAAAAGTATTGGTTATTTTCTATACTATTACTATAAATTTAGCCTATAAAGGCTTTCATGGAGACGATAGGTCCAAAGTAACCTTTGAAATTTTTTGTTGCAAATCTTAATTAAACCCTTAGTATCATTATCGCCAATCGGAAGTCGTTCATAGCTGGACATGGAAAGGTAATATTTAGAAATAAAGAAAAAAAATAAAAAAAACGGACTTGGTGATATATAGATATAGACAATACCTTAGACTAGACCGGCGACGGCGCGACCACACGGCGCATAGATAGTTAAATAAGATAAAATTAAATTTAATAAAAGGCACGGTGTGTAAAAGCCCAGTAATGATTTATTTATAACTAGCGACCCGCTCTGGCTTCGCACAAGTATTATGCTGATACTAAATATACTACAGAATGTCTTTTTAAACAACGTTCACAGCTTTTTTGTCATTAGACAATACAAACATGTTTTCTTTAGAGGCCGGCAGCTCCCAGCCTTGCATTACATTAGAAACCTCTAAAATTACCAGTGTTTCTCAACTATACTTTGCACGTATTATACATATAAACCTTCCTCTTGAATAACTCTATCTATTAAAAAAACCGCATCAAAATCCGTTGCGTAGTTTTAAAGATCTAAGCATACATAGGGACAGACAGCGAGAAGCTACTTTGTTTTACACTATGTAGTGATAAATAAGGATTTACTGTTAATAAATTATCGCTTAGTAAGCCTGGGTAGCTTACGCTTTAATACACCCGACAGTGAAGCAAAGCATACTTGAGAAAAGGAGATGGATAAGCGATCCTACACAAAGTTATAAATGTCGCCTTAGATATTCAACTAGTTGAAAAATTTACTTTAAAGTACCAACTCGATCCGTACGTACCCCACAACTGTTAGCTGTTCCTTCCAGTAATAATAATGTGTAATAATTATAATTCAATTTGCCCTCATGTAGATAATTTTTACAACAGTTAAAATACTTTCAAGAATCTGTTACTTAAAAATAATATTAATGTTACATAATATTTGTAACAAAAATAAGTAATAGGTATTTAAACCTGTTTATATTTGGTGTGTGGTACTTTACCGAACACTCCTTTAGTTTGCTATGATGATATTGAATGATACGAGGAGATAGTTTAGAGAGTTTGTTTATTACTTTAAAATTCTAATGCTAAGTACAAATTGATAGAAAATGATATAATATGATAAAATGACAGTGAGTATACGCGACGCGGTTGATGACCGGTAGTGAACTGATTTATATATAAATGTAATGAATTACAAAGCGTTGTGGCGAAAATGCTGACAAGATATATAATGTAATTTCGCAATGTATGGTGGCACCGTACTTTTGGATTAGAATCTCTTTTGTCTATAGTTTTTTTTTCTCTTTTTTGTCCTCATTGTATAACATATGAATCCATTTAACAGAATCACTGAAGCTATGATACTCAATTTGAATGCTGTATGTATAAACATAATTGGGCTTCAGATTTAAATTCGTTTTATGTAAAAACTTATATCGTTGTGTAATTTTTAGTCTGTTTCCTGTTTCTGTACCAAAAAATAAAATAAAACACATCTAATTATGTACTTTCTTCGTATTTTATCTGATCGTAATAGTTACCAAGAGTGATACATTGATACATATAATAATAACTAATGATACTATCATTGATAGAAGTCTAGTATATATAAATTTAAATTTACCCTACAATTGAAAATGGAGCTTGATAAATTTAACAATTTATATCCCTTTTTAGTTTTTATTTTACTAAATCTTTATTAATTTATTTATTAATTTGAGAAATAGTGTCTTACAAGAATTAAATGTTACATATACCGAGTGGTATAGATTGTATACTGATGGTTCCAAGAGCTGCAAGACTGGCGCAGCTTTTTATGACCCACATACCAAAACTAGCGAATGTTTCAACATTGTATCGGATGTAACTATTATGACAGCCGAGTTGCTAGCAATCTCTGAGTAGCTAGCGTTGAGTAGTTGAGTAGCGAGCCGAGTTGCTAGCGTTGTCTTATATTGCTACTACTGTACAACATACTAATATAGTGATATTTACGGACAGCAAGAGCGCGCTCCAGCATTTGGCTCGATGTGCCTCTGGACACAGAGGCGTATCGATAGCCTTTACTGTACTGAATAAGATACATTCGATTCGTTCAAACAATATTAACTTAGTCTTACAATGGGTCCCGTCACACATTGGCCTGCAGGGAAACGAGGAGGCTGATAAACTAGCTAGGGCAGCTACTATTACGGGTGTACAAGTGTACATTTTACCAGTATATTCCGAAAGATTAGCAAAATTTAAAAAATACTGTTATGAGGAGTGGAAAACATACTTTGATGAAAGGTCCAGGGTCAAAGGTATATGGTATAAAAGCATCCAAAGTGAACCTCCTCATATTTCATGGTTTAATAATTTTAAAGTTATTCGAAATATATTAATTACTGCTTTCAGAACTCGTTCTGGACACATGCCATTAAGAATTTTTGCATTTCTGATGAAGAAAGTGGATTCGCCGAATTGTATAGTTTGTAATAAAGTAGAGGACATTCAACACCTCTTACTGGAGTGTGTCAGGAATGAGTCTGTAAGAAGTTATTTTTTAGATAAATATAAGTTGAATAAGTTAGATATAGGCATATTTAATAGTATCTTAGCTAAACCAATGTCACCAGAAGCGATTTTAGTTTATTCAATGGTTAATGTTAAGGTGTAGATACTAAGAGCAGGTTCCGATGGAACTAACATAACAATTGTTAACGGTTCCTTTAATAAATAAAGATAAAAAAAAAAAAAAAAAAAAAATCTTTATTAAATGTAGTTCTTCATAGGGCAAATCAATTTAAGCTTTAATGTCTTTTATAAACTAAGATTTAACAAATACAAATCAAAAAAAAATTTCAAATTTTTAATTCAAACATTTGAATGAAGTACATAATTCCCAACGAATACAAAAACATAAGTTTAAGTTTATTCAATTAATCACAGAAACAATTTATATTATTTTCTATTAATTAAAGATTATGATCGTAATACAATAATAAACTATTTCCTCATACCCTTAGTTTCTAAGCATTGCAAAAATAATGTTTACAAAACACAACAAAGCTGTTTCCGACCATGTAGGGAGAAGGGAAAGGAAGAGGAGCAAGACGGTAATTGGGCTGCATGCCGGTGCTCTCATTCATCGAGTGAAACACATTAACATGGAGACTAATATTTTTATTAAATAAACACTACCACTTAACTACACCATTTAACTCACCGTGTGCTTAGGAGCAGATATACACGAGACACAATGTTTCTAATTGTACCTTTGTAATTTTGGATTTTATGAGTGGTATTCGTTAGGAATAGAATAATTATTACGGCAATAAACAAATACTATTGGTATTAGTTTTGTGGTATTATAACGGAATAGATCAATGATATTTTTACTTTCCTATAATCTTTAATTTGTAAATACTAACAGATAACTTTTTTTAACAATGAGCACGTACGAACTAGATTTTTATTTGCTATCTTTGTTCGTATTTTTTGTATTTATATTAAATAATATAATCTAAAGATTGTAGCTGATAAGTATGTTGATATTGGATAATAGTACGCTTATACAATGTGATAATATAATATAATTATTAAGTACTGATTGCATAGTGGTTAAAGGCCCCGCTTCGTATGCACGAGGGTTCGAAAATTCATATAGACTCTCTAAGTTTACCTTACACACACGGCCATCATATCCATTAAAAATAGCTTTAATTAAAAAATACACAACTATGTATTTTCAAATGATATAATGGATTCTAGAAATAACAGAAAATTAACATTAAACATTTGATTACAAACTTAATTGCGTAAAAACAAGGTAATTAATTTTTAGATAAGTGAATAAGGAAGATAATTTTGCATATAAAAAACGTAATCAAAACAAAAATATTATTAAACAAATCCATTTTGTTTATTTTTGTGTCAAAATTTAGTTTTTCGATTAATCACTTGCTCTGTGACCGCATCAAAATCATCAGTAAGTATTCACTATTTGTTGTATGTGTAATAAATAATAGAGATCTGGAAATTTTGTAATCTGTATCAATTTAAAAGTAATTACGTATAGATCGGGTCTATGCGTACTATAACAACAATACAATCTTATGCTTACAACCTAGAGATCGTATTATTATACTTTTACACGCGCATTCGGCCAACTGTATGACAGCGATCACACCGTTACATGAGAAGTTCGCAGGAAATCATCAAATGAAATAAAAAATAGTGGTCAGGTTTGTGCTAACACACACTAGATTACTATTCCACCAAAGTCGAGATTATGACAACCTTCCAAACGATGTCTGAGGCCTGGCGTATGCCTTTGTCCATCAATTGACGTCTTTTAGGAAAAATAGTATTTCACAATGTACGACGGAATTGCGCAGACACTAATTAATTTATCAAAGATTACTAATCTTTTTGATAATTATCGGACACACGAACACAACACGAAGCTTATATAATTTGTTCTGTTATAAAAATATTACGAAATTTTAATTTTATCTATTATCACTTAACAATATTTATTATACTGTTTGACCAGGGGACGCCCGGCACCCCCTAAACATTTTCGATAATGTTGACATACAGTCATCTGTCAAACCCTTCAAAATATATATCTTTTCATGATATATTACATACTGATAAGGCTTAGACACTCAACGTGTGGCCAACGGAGTTTTAAAATATAAAGAAACTGATAAAAATTATAAATTGATAGAAGCCAATTTATCAAAATTGGCTGGCGCCAGTTGCTATAATGGGACATGCAAAAATTTTAATAATTTTTCGTCATGTAGTGCGTAGTAGAGGCAGGAGGTGTGGTCCGCCTAATCGCTCTCCGCCGCCTCTTTATATAAAAATTTAAACCATTCATAATCTTATTTTTGTGGCTCTTACGATACGGACCGAATAAAATGAGCACGACATCTAAATAAAATAAAAAAAAAATATTTTTTGAAAAAGGTTTGTTTTTAACGATTAAACTAAAAATATACGTTACCGATTTGCAAAATTCGTTCACCTTTAGAAATCAATAAATTTAACAGGTAACATAATATATTATTGTATATAATTATGTTGAAAGAATTTTTTTGTTTTATAACTTACTGTGCAAGTCGCAAAAATATGCGGTTCTCATATTATGCAGGTCGCTAAATGTGCAGATCTATTTTTCGTAGGAGTTTGTGGTGGGATCTAATGAAAATTTTAAATACCGAAGCGAAGCGAGACCGGACCTCTAGTGTTTTATAATTTAAAAACATCAGGCAACCGCTCTATCTGCATACCAACATCATAATTCACCATTGGTCATCAAGCCTGCCACAAACATGGCGCCCATGTAATATTCTTTTCATAAGGTATATTCTTATGAAGTGAACAAGGTAGGAGGCTAGTCTTTCATTATTACCTCATCATTACTTATATGACGAATCGTGTGTGCGGTCTGCACATGTCCTGTACCTAACAGAAATTATATTGCACCTACACACACGATAATGAGATGTGGCTAAGCTTTTTAATTTTGAATATGGTAGGGTAGCGTATGGTAGATTCACAATGATAGTCTACACAGCGAGATGTCTGACTTACACCCAGTTTCTGAAAGGCTGATCAACGAAAAATTAACTACTCACCTGTTAAATCTCATGAAAAGTACCTAAAAGCATGGATAATTAGTTTAATAATACCAGCCTGTTTACTGTCCCACTGCAGGGCAAAGGCCTCTTCTCATATTGAGAAGGCATGAGCATTAATCACTCGTTTGCTCAAGGCGGATTGCCAATTTCAGACTTTTAAGTCCAGGTTTCCTCACGATGTGTAGATGTATTAATTCACCGTCAGTCAGAAATGTCCAAGATAAACTTAGAAAGTACATATGATTTAAAAATCACATTGGTACTTGCTCGGATTCGAACCCACTTCCTCGTGTTTACGAAGCGGGTGCCTTAACCACTGGGCTATTTTGACATGGCCCATATTTTGGATAACTAGATTAATTTTATCTAATTTGTAACAATTTTTTTTATCTTTAAATAAATTTAAATTAAACTAGTTTATTCTTCGTTAATCAGAAACTGGGTGTTAATGACTGATTTGACAAGGCGCTGAAGCATTGAGTACTGTACTTGTGACTATTCTGACCGCATGTGAAATGCAATACAATTTAGAATTTAACCTTGGGTGGTCTGTCACCATTGACATAAAAGTTAAGCCTATTTATCAACATACTATTTTCCTCAAAACAAGGTAAGCTGAGGATTATGAAAGACTAATACGCTTTCAATTTTATAATAATAAAAGGATTAAGATATTAATAGCAGTTGCAGACGATTCTGTAATTAAACGATATGTCTAATTTGATTGATCTGTAGGAAAATATTGGTCAAGGAAACTTTCCCGTTAGGCTACTCCTTACGTAACTTCTCAAACTTTTATTATAAAACATATGAAATAAAACTGTACTACTTATAAAATATTTTAAACCCATATACCAGTTCTTTTTAATAGCTAAGAAGTGTTCCAGGCATAAATGAAACGAAGCTAAATCGCAGTGATTAGCACAAACTTAGAGTAATAGCTCAAAAGTGGATGTACGCCAAACGATGGTAAAACTACTTAGGTATTATACTTAGATAATTTTTTTTTATTGCCGTCAGTGGCAGGCGAGCAAACAGCCTACGTGATTGTAAATGGTAACTGTCACTCATGGACGACTCAGAATCTCTAAGACTCTGCGTAGCCGCTGCCTACCCTGAAGGGAGTGGGGTAGGTTAAAGGATTAAGGAAGTTACAGAAAAAGGAAAGGGGAAATTGGGCCTTCGGCTCTCTCAAGGTACTAGAACCTTGCTTAAGCATCCAGCATCTTCTATGCTTTAACATATAAACTGGATCGTTTGAAGAATTGCCCTATCTTAGAATATCGACGCCGTTGCTTCTTTTCCTTCTTTATCGACACCGCTCATTCCCTACCTTTCCTTTTTCCTCACGATTAACAACGACTTGGTTGTGTCTTTAACATTGTTAGAGAAGTTCAGGTTACAGCTACAATTTCTTCAGTCGAGCCGTACCTATACTTATTTGCTTACTAAATGATATCATATTAATATTATAAAAGCGCCTAAACGGCTGAACTGATTTCGACGAAAAGTGCTAAGAACATAGATGCCGGAGATGGACATAGGAATTTTTTTTTTCCGAAAATCTGTTTATTACTCGAGTTACATTAACTAAACCATTTTCCGCGCGGGCGAAGCTGCAGGGCGCGAGTAAAATTATAATAGTAAGTCAAACGTGCAGGTACAGAGGTTTAAGTCAAGTTTAAAACGATCACTCATTCACAAACAGTTGCATGAAATCAT
This sequence comes from Parascotia fuliginaria, assembly GCA_963082885.1. NCBI lineage: Eukaryota > Metazoa > Arthropoda > Insecta > Lepidoptera > Erebidae > Parascotia > Parascotia fuliginaria. Next base: position 2,280,684 of record OY720172.1, read on the forward strand.
GCTGATCTACTTGAAGCTGTCATGTACCTTGACGATAAATGGATTTTATTTTCGTAATACTATTTTTCGATTATGGGAATCATAAACACAGAAGAAAGCACTTACAATGAAATGTATTTCTTCAGTATATTTACGTATCTATACAAATATAACGTACTTAAATGGACTTTTAAACGTTAAAATTCGTCGTATTGTCCATCACGCGTTTATCATATCACACAATATATACACGTATCACGTTTAAAATAGGATGTACAAAGTTCGTTGACTTAATTCGTAATATATTGATGCTTATAATAATAAAAAAACATGTATAAAACATGTATATTGACCGTTTTACTTACTAAAAAGGACAGATATGGGTTGTACTTTGATCCTACAGCTGGTTTCAGCTAGTCGCAGCAATGTTTTTTGTTTGTAATAAATATCCGCATTAGGGAACAAGCTCTATGTTGCGGTAGATTTTAGAAATATATAACATTACTAGCTGTTGCCCGCGACTTCGTTCGCGTGAAAATTCAGATGGGTGTGCCTGTATGAGAATATTGCGTGCCGTGCGTGATTTTATGGCAATCGTACATTGTATGAATAATAAATATCATACTGCATATTTAAATTTGTATGCCTGCAATATATAGGCACGGCATGTTGATACCATTGTTCTACCATAAAACATCATCTGTACACATGTTTCGAAACAAATAAATTATCTTTATCTTTATCTTTAAATATCAGTATCATCCGTCTCTATGGCGAATCCAGTTTAAACCCGCTACCGCTAAAACTGACAAACCACTTTCACACAAACTTGCGACTGTTATTTGCCCACTTAATAAGGGTGGCTTCTGAATATTAAAAAAAGAGTATTTTCTAGTAATTTGGTAATCCTACTATAAAAACTATAGAAGTTTCATACAAACTTTGCCACCCCTTATACCCTCTTAGGGGATGGATTTCGCAAAATTCCGTCTAAGTGAGCACCTATATCCTAATAGGAACGACCATGCAAAGTTTGAGATTCCTAGCACTTGTTGTTTCTGAGATTTCGTGATGAGTGAGTGAGTGACCTTGTGCTTTTATGTATATAGATAGCCTTTGACCGCAACTTTTTTCCAATAGACATTTTTATATTGTTTAAATACTGTTTTTCATACTATTTGTAATCTCCCATTCATACAAATCCTCTTTCACCTACCTAAAGATATCCCTCGTAAAAACAATATACAATACACAAAAGCAAATTTTCACTACAATAACTTTCCGCTTCTCCTTCTTCCCTATCGCTCTTTTTCTCCACTCTCCACAGTTACCTCCTTTCTCCCCTCCCCTCCCCCTTCTCTTCACCTCCTTCTGCATCCCTTGCCCCTCCTCCAGCATCTCTTGCCCTTTCCTCAACTTCCCTCTACCTTGCCTCCTCGCTTTGCCCTCTCTTTCCCCTTCCCTCTCCTTCCTTTTCCTCCTTTCCTCTCACTTCCAATCGCTTCCTATCCCTTCCCCTCCCATTTTCCACCATTCGAGTACTCCTTACTTTCCTCGTCCCTTCCCCCTCCCTTCCTCTCCCGTCTCCCTCACTTCCCCCTCACTTTCCCCTCACTCCGCGTCACTTCCCCCTCACTTCCCTCTCACTTCCTCGTCACTACCCCCTCACTCCCTCCTAACTTCCCTCTCACTACCCCTCACTTTCCCCTCACTTTCTCCTCACTTCCCCCTCACTTTCCCTCACTTCCCCCTCACTTCCCCGTCACTTTCCTCTCACTTCCCCTAACTTTCCTCTCACTTTCTTCTAACATTTCCCTCACTTTTCCCTCACTTCTCCCTGGCTTTCCCCTGACTACCCCCAGACTTCTCCCGCATTTCCCCTACACTTCCTCTTCACTTCCCCCTCACTTCCCCATCACTTACCTCTCACTTCCCCATCACTTCTCTCTCACTTTCCCCTCCCTTCCTCCTTCCCCGCAATTCCTCCTTTTCCTCCCTTCTTTCCCTCCCTTCCCCTCCCTGCAAATTTCAAGTCGCTAGCTTCAAAAGCTAAAGATCTTTGTATAGAATATTTCATCCCTAATTTCACCCCTCTAGACATTTAGACAAACACACCCTCCAAATTTGAAGTCACTACGACCAGCAGTTAAGGCCGTGCGTTGTCTGTTAGTCAGTCAGACAGTCAGGACAAAGTCTTATATAATATGTATGGGTGTATGGATGTATGGATTAGACGTATAGCCATCGGGGATCAAAGCATACAGGCTGCTAGGAATGCTAACACGTGATAGATCCACATATAGCTGACCGTGCGAAAAACAGCTAATACTTAGATCCACACCCACAACTTTTAGTTGTCTGACCTTGGGCTTTATTAATTGTCATCGCGAAACATAGGCTCACTGGAAACTGGACTCATTTAAAACTAAACGGAAAATTGTTTAGAATAACAGGAATCCGAGGAATAAAAACACTATCAGCTATTCCGCAACCTGTTAAAATCACTGCTTCTATAAGATTACGCAGTAAATTAACGAATGTTCGATGTGACTCTTTAAATTGGCATAACTTTTTTATTTATGAACCGATTGACATGAAACAAAGACTAAATGTTAAGTGAAGCTTGCCACAATATATTAGTGAAAACCATATTTAAATCGGATAAGCCGTTTCTGAGATTAGCGTGAACAAACGCACAGACAAACAGACAAACAGACTAACAGACAAACAGACAAACAGACAAAAATTATAACAATCATTGTTTTGGGTTCTATTTGCGTTGATAAAGGTCCCAATAATCTTTTTTCTCATATATCTTCCATGTACAGACAGCGATCGGTTACATTTTTATTATATGTATAGATAGTTTACCGTAGCGGGGTTTCTTCCGCATTAAGTTAAATCTCTGCTCTGCTCCCGTCGCCATTAGCGTGATGCATTACATAGCTTAAGCCTCAAGAACAGGGCTATTAAACTCAAAAATAATTATTCAAATTCGACTGGTAGTTCAAACAAACAAACGAATACTTTTGTTTTATACAATAAGTGTAGATAATGTTTAAACTCGTCTACTACAATTAGCAATGATAGAGTACAACTAAAGCAACTTCGGTGAATACAGTCTGTTTGAGCAAACGCTGAGTGAGGCACATATGAAATATCGGATTCCGGCAATCCACTAAGTCTTTGGCCGGCGAGTTCGACATTAACTGCTTCGCTTCAGGCGCGGGGTGGTTTTTGTACAATAAAATGTTTCGCTAGTAGTTTCGCGACATACATAATATATTTACATATATTTCGCATAACATTCTACCAAGGTCGAACCAACTACAATCATATTTTACGACCTACAACACTTTGTATCAATACTGAAGTGGCCTCTGTCCCGTGCCTTACGCCAATTGTGTCATCCAAATGTAAATATTATCAATTTGTTCATGTTTAGTGATAAGCCTAATAAATAAGGGTAAACATACGACTCATCTGGTAGTAAGCAATTACCGTAGCTGGACGTTTGCAATGAGAGTGTTTAGGAATTTTTTTTTATTGAAAGCGCTTTGACAGGTTCCTGGACCTGACGCCTGAGTGCTGCCACCTCGTGGGCGCCATTTTAGAAAATACTAATTGCATGATGTGCTAACTCCTTACTTGAAAACCTTATGTTGTAGTGTTTCAGGAAAAACCTCGACAGGGACTTTATACAAAAACTAATCATACGTTTTGATAAAACGTCTACGTTTTTATTGCGTGAGGATGAATTCCCAGTCGATGGCAGTTTCTGCAGTTATTTATTAAAAGCAAAAGATTTGTTAATGATATTTACTGCATGAAGGTTGCACAAAACATTATTATCAACACATGTGTTGAAACGAAGACACGTTCATAATAAAACTACTGCTGAAAGAAAAAAAAAAGTAACCTGAAATTCTTGCTAGCTTGGCTTGGTTGGAGCCCGCAGTGAGATATAGGTAGAACACAGGCAACGCTTTTGTCAATTTGTTAGTATTTCCTTATTAGTCGCATCTTACTTACCTACAAAATAATAATATCAACAACTACATACAACGCCATCTAGACCCAAAGTAAGCATATATTATAGCTAGTGTTTGAGTTCTAGAACGCATACATACTTAAATACTTTTTTTGTAAATACATACATATTATATAGAAACAACCAGACCAATGCAAATAGACATGTTCATGCACAAAAATATTTGCACTAAGCGGGAATCGAACCCGCGACCTCTGCGTAGCCTACACAGTACCACCGAATTACAGAGAGGCAAAACGATGGGGTGGTTTCTTATTTCACGCTGGTTTCAGCATGAATAGGCCTGATCCACCTGAGAAGTAGTAGTACCTCTCATAGAAGATCGACGTAAAAGTAATAGTATTCGTACTATTGCGTTTTGTTCGGTTAGTGAGAGCGCCGGAGGCCTAATTTCCCTCATTTGCTTTTTGCTCACCTCCTTCAATCTATTCACTGTAGGCAGCGGCTTTGCAGAGTCCCTGGCATTTTAGAGCAATGCCAAGGACTCTGAGTCGTCCATGAGCGACAGTTACCACTTACTATGAGGCGGACAGTTTGCTCGTCTGCCACTGTCGACAACAAAAAGAAAGGTATCACTGCTATCTTAAGTTTTACTTACCGAGAGCGATTTCCTTCCACTAAGTAACCATAAAAACATTGCCTCTTAGTACGTGCCTTGATTATATTATGTTTAACACTATCTATATATAAACAATTATTTCTGTCTGTCCGTATGTGAACCGGCATCATGTGACAGGATCACGTGGCGCCTCACAATGGAAATAGAATGTCATGTGCTTTTTATACGGTGTGTGTTTTTGTAAGTATAACGAGAATTGTAACATGACATGGTATGTGTCTCGTGGTTTGTCTCACGTTGTAACTCTTTATGGTTTCGTATCTTTATGGCAAAGAATCCATATCAACATATCTCTACCCCTATGGGTAGGTAGTACTGTGAACAAACTCCCACGAAGAGGTCGCGGATTCGATTCTCACTTAGTGCAAATATTTGCGTCCATAAACATGACTATTGCGTTTATTTGGGTATTTTTATATTAAATTTGCATTCTAGAACACATACCACAAGTTATAACATATGCTTACTTTTGGGTCTGGATAGCGTTGTGTTGTTGTGTATTCTGCGACAGTTTGAATACATTCGCACTATCTGATACTTGTTTGATATTGATATTGTCATTATCTATTTATTTATTCAACCAATTAAATATTTGTAATAACAAGTACAATTCAATTATAATGATATGTTAACAAACACTTCTATTATGTAATACATAGTATTAAAACTTAACGTCGTAAACTTACGTCTGTGTAAAACTTTCAACTTCAATGGATTTGGCTACAGATTTCTCTATTATATAGTGAATTTTTCGAAAATCTGCAATACATTAACCTATCACAGTAAACCATGGCGGGAAACAGCATCGTTTGATGATACGAAACGAAAACGGGGCGCTTCTTATCAACAAAAGGTGATAAAACTTGATATTGACCATTAGTTACTCTTATGCACATTGCCCCGCACGGACAAGGTTGAAATTTGATTTGAAAGTTCATTGCAAATCACGGAATAATGCCGAAAGATTACATAATATAATAGAGACTATTGCGTTGTTATAATTTAATGCTCGTTACCTGTTCTGATAAATATCTTTGAAGCGATTTACTGATAATCTATTTTCGATTACTAGTCGACCACCAAATGACCATAAGTTTTAACAATATCGTAGTTCTTTATCAGTTTACCTCAGCGCAGATAAAACAGACAGCTAATACTTATATGACTTATATTGTCTTTAAGATATGGATATAACAAAATACTATAAGTAAAGATATCGTATAACAGTTCTTAATAATCGCGTCTTAATAAATATGAATGACTAGCTTTCTGCTCTGCTCCCGTCACCAGTAGCGTGATGTTACATAGCCTATAAGCTTTCCTCAGGAACTGGACTATCCGCAAAAAGAATTATTCAAATCCGTCTTGTAGTTTCAGAGATTAGCGCGTTCAAACAAATAAACAAACTCTTCATCAATCAATTTATTAAGATATATTTATTTATTTAGGTACACTCTTCAAATCTTTTTTTAATTCTCTTCTTTAGTCTACTGTTATATAGATGGAGAGAATAGGTAGAATATTCTTTATTGTACACCAATATAATGTTTACAAAACATGTTTACTAACAATATAATTCAAGTAGCTGTACAATGGCCAGTGTTATCGCTAAAAGCGTTCTCTTCCAGACAATGTAAGCCTTACAAAACCCAACATTCATGTAAGCACAAACAAAAAAAACCGATAGCGAAAACCGTCTCAAAATTAGTAGCGTAATTTAGAGAAAGTTAAGGGAGACCAAGTTAGAAGAAAACACAGCTACTTTGCTTTTTATTAAGAAGTGTGGTGTCAATCTACAAACGATGGCCCCACCTGATATATCCTGCGTGCCCAAACAACTGCACGCAGGAGGACTTAATGAACGCTGACAATGCAGTAGTCGTAGCTGAGTTTTGGGCTGATACAATATACATAGATTTGCTGTTGGCACCAAAAGAAGATTTAGAAATAAGATGTATTTGTGGATACATTTAAAAGATATAAATCTAAAATATACTTTAATCGATACAACATTATATACAAGTTTAATGACGACGACGAATATTCGACCTACGTGCCTATTTACATGTATTAGTTGTTTGGCAGTTTTGTTTGTCCACTAGTAGATAGTAACTATAGATACAACTGTATCTATGCTAGTAAAAAGATAAAAGTATTTTATTAAATAATAATTATAATATTTTTAATAGATAATAATATTATTCAACATTGTATGATCGTTGGACACGCGCGTTCTAACCTCGTGGTAAGTACAAATACGAGTACGATAATTCTTCTGAAATGTGTAAGTAATTATGCTGTGTAAAAGAGGCATATGTATTTAGTTTCAGACACTAAGGTAGCTGTAAAGCTCAGACTCTGTAACGTTTTAAAAGTCGTATACCTGAACTTACGCATGGAGAACATAATAAAAAACCTGGCAAAATAAAGTACAAGGTTTCAACAGATTAAACGCTAGCAAGAACTGTCCAAATCTCAGGATAAGACTACTGTCTGTCTTTTCTTACCTTTTATGTTAGAGAGGCTAAAGGAATTGAGCCCGACAAATGACGCATACTGATAAGTTACATAGTTACATGTTGGGTGCCATAACGGTTGACGACCGACCAAGGACGGAAAAGATGATAATAACGTACTTTTGTAACTACTATCCGGGTTAATACTAATAATTTTGTACTTTTACTTAGAAGATTTTGACTAGCCAATAATAATGTAAGAGCACGTTGAGTTTGACTGCTGGCTCTATAACTGATTAGTTTTACGTTTAGTTCACACTGCTTTCGGAAGCACAGTAAGTAAGCGTCACGGGCCACAAGCTTCGAGTTTCTTGGATTGTTACATAGTAAAACGCAAGAATAATTAATTGATTGCTTACTGTACGAGTCGCATTTATTACCCGCGCAGACAGTAAGCGTCACTGTAAAACGAGCCTTAAACTCATCTTCTAATGGCTATTAGTTAAAGTTATTAGTTCTGCTCTATTCCTGACTGTTTAGCCGGCAAATCTGGTCGTAAGTAAATTAGCGGACGTCTCATTTGACATTTTATATGAATGTTTTTATCATGTTGTTTTTACATCTGATTTACGACGTCACTAAGCGCTCTCGTTACCAATACGAGTGTTTGTGTCATCCATAAATATCCGTTACATAAAGATCCGGTCTCGTTTGTGTCTGTAAAGTCAAACAAGCGTTGTTGCTGTAGGAATTGCGCATTAGTTGATGGCAATTAGCCTGCCTGATTACTGGAACTTCATGTCAATGTTGGCTCTCATGTTGGCTACTTTGAGAGAAGCATTTTTACGTCCTGCTTAGAAGACCTAAGATTCAAATTAGAACCTCTACCAAAGTAAAGGGTATTCCGTGTCACTAGTCTTGGTAGGTGGGTTAGTGACAGTAAAGTGATGCTGCTACTTATATCCTCATATTCTTATAACACCTACTAAAAGATATGAAGTGATTCTGTATTTTGAACCGGAGACCACGCCTTAAAACATCTAATACTTAATTTTTTTGCATAATCATGCTGAGACATATAAAAATGTGTTTGGCAAATATATATTTCACAACTTTCTTAAAAATGTATCATCTGTTATCGCATATTGACACTGTTGATTACATTGCACGCTTGTAGCTGATGTTTATTGTACCTAATCAGTTGGATCAAGGATCACCTTGATATCGTTATGTTGTCAAATGAGTCATGAACGAACCTTAAAACATATTGTTCTTGTTCTGGCGTCAGTTGGTTTTAAGAATTGTTTTTGGTTTTAAGCTTTTTAAGAAATCTGGTCTTAAGCTCTATCTACACATCAGGGCCGTGCCAGGGATGTGACCCGGCCGTGCTTCGTCAGGAGTAAAGAAAATATCGGTGCATACATTGTCAATGGACTCGATTACACATAATTATTTGTGCCCGTGTCGGCAACGGAGCTCTTCTTTTATTTGACGGCCGAGTTACGTCCCGGACACGACCTTGATGTATGTAGTATTGTGTGTATACCTTTATTCCTAACTGTTTGTAAAATTTCCATGTTGTATTTGCCGCCTGATTTCGATACCGACAGATCTAAAAACACTATTCACAAAAGATCCTATCGATTTCCAAGTTCGTGTCAGATAGATAATAATAATGTATGGCATTTAGACATACGTAAATGGTACTCTCGAATTTGGAAAGGGCCGTTTCAAACGGCTGCCTTAGTGATATTGTTCTGGATTCGATATCCACCAGAACCTTAAAATAGAATGGAATATTCTTTATTGCACACTATATTACAAAACAAATGGCAGAAAAGCAAAATTTGCATTTGGTTCATTGTTCTTCTTAGGTATTTTGCATAGAAAGACATTATAAAAGCATGGCGTTCTGATCATGACGGACCATTAGGTAGTTACAATGGGCCTAGTACCTCGGCCGTCATTATACTGGTAATACATTATATGAAATAAATTATTACCAGTGGCATTTATTTAAGCGATGTTTTATGTAGGCCAGTGCCAATTATTATATTGATAGGACTCTAAATTCATCAAAAGGAGGTCAATTATTTGATACAAATGAACTGTGACCGAATACGGTTATGCTTTTATTGCTTTTAGAATCGTCCAGACTAAATGTTTTCTCATACTGTGACGGCATGAGTATTAATCGCCACGCTTGTTAAAAGTGGCTTTTTACGGTTGTAGGTAGATGATGCTAGTTTCAGCGTGAATAGACCGGATCGGCCGGAAAAGTATAATACCTATTAATGGTCTGTAGAAACATAAAATGTGTCTCTTCCATTATTTTATATGAGTACCTTTAAGTCATCCTTTATGCAGTCCATTCATCTTTCCTTTGGTGGCCCTCTCCACTAAAGTTATTGCCATGGGCGTGCCTTTTATCATCTCTTATTTATACAAATACAATCGATTTCTTTAATTTTTTTAAAAATAGTTAAACCCGTATCGTTGAGAAACAGACAAAAACACTCAATGTGTCATGTACTATAAACCCTCATAAAGATAACAGTAGTGATACACAACTTATTACGTTTATATTACATAAATATATCACCGCGTTTTATAACAGTACATTTGTAAACTATTATTATCAATAAAGTATACTTGTCAAGTACTACCGCTTAATAACAGATAACTTTGGCCTTTACGCCAATATTTATGAAAACACGGAAGTATATTTTAATATTTATATACTGCTAAATATTAAGATATATTAATTTAACTTAAGTGTTTTCTATGTTTTTAAACTCGTATTGGGGATAACTGTGTCGCGACATATGTTGCTAACGTACATTATGATCGTATGATCATAGATAGGCGGCTTTTGAATGGTGTCAATCACTCTTGGATCTGCCTGGATCACACTGACTGGCAGTCACCATTGACACCATTGACTGCTCACCTCCAGCAGACTGAAATAACTTCGGTAGACTGAGGCAAAGTCTCTCCTTAAGCCTAGTGATTCAATATCACCTGTAAGCCTGGGATTGTCGAGAATTCTACAGCACGTCTTTCAACCGCGTCAAGGGGTTTAAGCTGGTATTCAGATGCTCTCGCCCAAAGATAACAGCAGTACTCCATGTGGGGATGAACTTGAGCTTTGTAAAGCAATGGTCTTTGCCCCGCATAGAAGTACCGCTTCGCCCTGTTGAGCACACCGAGCTTTTTGGATGCCAAATTGGCTTTAGCCTCCAAATGAATGCAGAACTAGACGTCGCTGGAGATGCCGACTCCAAGGTTCCCAAGGTTTTCAGATGTTGTAAGGGTCTTGGAAATACTACCTTATAGGAGTCTGTCCATTATACAGTACCATAAACTACCATACCATGACCGTGCTATGAAAGTATCACGATCGAAAAGTAACACGATATTCTCTACTATGCCCAATTGCCCACTACAGCATCGCCTGATATATTTGCCAATAATTATGAACGTGCATGCCACGCTACGGTGCTAGTCTAGCGAAGTCTAGGAACGGTCTATTTATTTATTTAGGACAACCAGTTTTTGTTACATTGCAATTCACATAAGTTAAAAATACATTTATAATAATACTTTAATGCACAATATTAAAAGGTGCCACAACATGCAAAGAAAAAACGAAACAATTGTAAAGTAAACTAAAATACTTTAACATACTTTTCAATACAAAAAATATTTTTTGCCTGACATAACCGTAATAGTAACGGACAAAGGTAGAATGATACGTTGTAGTGGGCAGAACCCTTAAATCCACAATGATTAACCTGAATCAAACATATCGGCCAAAGGCAATCATAATTCAAGGTCACGTCTCCACTTGAATTGGTCATCATGCTAATCTATTTATATAAAAATAAATCCCTATTTCCCTTGGTCACGGCATCACGCGTGAACGACTGGACCGATTCCGTTAATTCCTTTTTTGTTGTGTTTGTTATTGTCAGGAGAAGGTTCTGCGAAAAATTAGATAATAATTAAGACAGGACAACGTCTGTCGGGTCCACTTGTCTATATATATAAAAATCAATCCATATTTCCCTTGGTCATGGCATCACGCGTGAACGGCTAGATCAATTTCGATAATTCTTTTTTTGTTGTGTTTGTTATTGTCAGGAGAAGGTTCTTATGAAAGAAAAACTAAGAAAATTGCGCGCTGACTTAGAAAGTTTAAGAATACTTAACCACCATATTAAATTTAAACCGCTAAACCGATTTCGATAAAAATTAGTATGTAGATAAATTTGGTTTCGGGAAATAGGCTACTTTTTATCCCGAAAATCGCTCTGATTCCCGAGTTACATTAATTAAACACATAGCAATTTTTCGCGCGGGCAAAGCCGCAGGGCGCAGCTAGTTTAGTATAAAATTACAATATCACGATGACCCATTACTTTCTGCAATACGGAACAGCAACGTTTGTTTTTTTGTTCTATATTTGGCGTACGTGATTCGCCTAGGGTGTCTGATACTTGTTAATGGCAATCAAAATAACGGATGAGTCTGAGTCCATTTAAACTTATCTCTAAATTGTACTAAGTAATGTTATAAACGCGAAAGTTGTTTGGATGTATGTATGTTTGGTACTCTTCATGCAAAACCTACTGAATGGATTTTACTAAACTGTCACAATAATAAAGCTCATTCTTCAGAATATTATTTTTTTTTATATTAGCCTACCATAGTGAGTCCACCCCGCCTGATGGTAAGCAGTCAGTGGAATCCAGAAGTAGTGGCCACTATACCAAAAGCCATCGTCTTAAACTGCTGGTATGGTGGCCTCCACTATGGCGGCTGGGAATGGATTTAGTTAGAGGAAGGGAATAAGAGAGGTGAGGAAAAAGGAAAGGGGGGAAATTGGGCCTCCGGCGCTCTCACTCACCGAACGAAACGCAGTAGTACGGATACTACTACTCTTACGTCGATCTTCTATGAGAGTGTAGTACTTCCTCAGACGATCCGGCCCATTCATGGTGAAACCAGCGTGGATCTACTACCAAAATATATAAGTAATTTACAAAACTATGTAATAGTGCACGTATTAGTCTGTACTCTTTATGCCAGTCCCTTCTCGGTAAGCAGCGGCTTCGCAGAGTTCCTGGCATTGCAGGAGTAATGCTAGGGACTCTGAGTCGTCCATGAGCGACAGTTACCACTTACCATGACGAAGGCTGTTTGCTCGTTTGTCACTATCAGCAATAAAAAAATGTCGTTAAAAGCATGAAAGTACCCGCGTGCAAAGAAGGGGCGAGTCGATAGTCTTTTAAAAATTCTTTTACTCTGGTTATGTTATTGCTTAGTCATGGTAGATTTAGTTGTTCACTTTATATATTAACTAGCTGCGCCCTGCGGTTTCGCCCGTGTGGAAATTGGTATAACTCGGGAACCAGAGCGATTTTCAGGATAAAAGTAGCCTATGTCCGTCACCGGCACAGAATCTATCTACATAATAATTTTATCTATCAACACTATCTACACACGCACACGCACACGCATACACACACGCAAACTTTCGCATTAATGATATGAATAGGATTAATACTGAGACACACACACACACACACACACACACACACACACACACACACACACACACACACACACACACGCGCACACGCACACGCACGCACACGCACACGCACGCACACGCACACGCACACGCACACGCACCTGCATACGCACACGCACACGCACACGCACACGCACACGCACACGCATGTATCCATATATTTGTGTGTACATGTGTCTGTATGTATACATACACACAACATTAATAGAATATATTGATGTATTTGTCATCATGTCCATTTATATCAAAACGTCTCACTGTTACTTGCATTATATATCTAAACAATCTTACACTGTCTATTCAAAGGTTAAGAAGTTGCTTTTAGTGATAAGGCCGACCATTGTACTTGTGTATAAAAATAACGTAAAAATCTTCATAATCATCATCATATATTTTATTGTCTCACTGCTAGGAAAATGCCTTTTCACATACCTATAGAGAAGGCATATACAAATATAAATAACTAGTTTTTGGCGGTTTTACCCACGTTTTTGGTTACTGCTCTGTTCCCATCGCCAGTAGCGTGATGTTACATAGCCTATATAACCTTCCATAAGAACTGGTCTATCATACGCAAAAATTATTCAAATCTGACTGGTAGTTCCAGAGATTAGCGCGTTTAAACAAACAAACAAACTCTTCCACTTTAGGTAATAATATAGATTAAGTAGTGCTAAAAATTGTTTTCTGTTTTATTCTTTAAATTAAGTAACAATGGTAGTTACGGCACAATATATAGACCCTTGTACATACTTTAAGAACACATCCTTAGTATCACCACAGTCTTATTGTAGGTGCTTATCAATACTGTGGTATCACCTATAGAATTTAACTATGAACAAGGAAGCAGGAACCCATTATTTATAAATAAACTATTTTCCTCTATTTTTACAAATAGCAAAAGAATTTACTTAAAAAAAATACATTATTATGAATGCAACTAGCCTTCTAAATTTCAGGTAGTCTTCAAATCACGAAAATATCAAATTAAACTGGAAACTGGGGACACTTGATCCCCCTTGACTAAAAGGCATAGACAAATAAAAATTCGTCTATGCTATAAGGGTACAGTAGTATAATAATAATAATTTATTCATTTATTCAGACAACAAAGATCCATGGTGTTAGTATACAGCAATAACGTCTACGAGCCCTTTCGACCCTAAAGATTTGACCCTTTCTTGGTTTGAGTACCCCTTCGACCCCTGGGATAACAGCAGCACCCATTCGTTTCTTTTCGCGAGTACGTGTAAAGTACAGACGGTATAAAAATCTGTATCAGGATAATGTTATTTAAAATACGCTCTCAGTAATACAACCAAAAATACATTACCTGGTATATTTAAAATAACTTCTGTGAACTATGTTAGTATAGTATGTACAAATATAAAAAAAATGTGTCATCACTGCAGCAGTGTCACAGGCCCAGCTGATATCCTGCAGCAGTGAGTCACAAACACGCAGTCGAGCCTGCTTGCTATCATAGCTAAGATGCTGTTGGCATCTTTGCTATGATAGCCAACCACATATTTGTTTTACAACTTTTAACAAAAAATTCATCAAAATTAAAATTCAAAAAGAGTCATTATTACAGTGACAACTGTCACTGTGCTGAGGTAACTTGCAAGCAAAAATAGACATTATTGTTTTGTGATATGCAAACGACATTTACTCTAAACGATAGCAATTTATAGACGAATCTAATAAGTGTCCCCTATATAAAGAAGACTTGATCCCCTATGGATGTAGCTATGCTTTTCTTGTCGCTCTTCTATGTAATTCTTCGACCCTATCATTATGTTGACTGATTGCTCTACTAAAGTAAAATACGTAAGCTCTCATATATTTCACTAGTAGGTGGTCGTTACTTTCAGACTCCAGTTTATAAATATATTCCAATACTTATTTTACTATTTAGTTTATTTTACTACCTATTCGTTAAGCAGTAAAAGTATTGCCATAAAACGATTTATTACTGGTCGTAAACTTTCGGTTTCAATATTACGCAGTGGCTTGAGGTCATCAATGCGACCTGGACATCTTAAAGTCAGGCAAGAATTATAACTTGGAAATATGTACTGTGGCTGACCGACTCGAGCAAATATAAAAATATTTATTTCTAAACAGGCTAGCGGAAGATAGCTAAAAGCCACTGCTGGAATCAGCTTATCTTCAATCGCTTCTATACTGACCTTAAACAATTTAGTAGTGATGATTGTTTCATTTTTTTTTTTTTTTTTTTTTTTTATATTAGCCTACCAAAGTGACTCCACTCTGCCTGATGGTAAGCAGTAAGTGGAATCCAGAAGTGGCGGACACCATTCCAAAAGCCAAACTACTGGTATGGTGGCCTCCACTATGGCGGCTTAGTGAGATGCTTTTTCACGCCCCGCTTAAAAGACCCAGGATCAAAATTAGACGGGAACACATGCGCTGGCAAAGAGTTCCAGGCTTTAATTGAGCGACAAAAGTATGAAGTGCTGAACCGTTTGGTTCGAGACCCTTTAGATTCCACTGTGAAAGGGTGGCACTTTAGTCCCGCACGTGTTGTTCTGGACAAAAAGGGAGAGGGTGGGATTAATTCAAAGAGCTCTTCAGAACACTCTCCATGGTAAAGGCGATAGAAGACGGCCATTGAGGCGATGTCTCTTCGCAGCTGTAAAGGCTCAAGGGTCTTAGTAGCCTCCGGGCTTCCGATGATACGGACTGCTCGCCGCTGCAACCTATCGAGTGCATCCAGTAAGTACTGTGCGGAGCCATCCCAAAGATGAGAGCAGTACTCCACGCAGGAACGAACCTGTGTCTTATAAAGAAGACAGAGCTGCTCGGGCGTGAAGTACCGCCTCACCCTGTTCAGGACACCGAGTTTACAGGAGGCGGTTTTAATGACGCACTCGATGTAGTTCTTGGGGTTGAGATCTCGGCTGATGTCCATACCCAGGATACTTAGGCTATCCTGTAGTGGTAACGCTGTGTTCTGAAGAGAGGGAAGGGGAAGGAACGGAGATTTTTTTGCAGAGAACGCGCACACCTGTGTTTTCTTGGCATTGAACTCGACCAAATTCTCACAACCCCATTTAGAAATGCGGTATAATACTTGGTCGAGCTCAGCGACAAGTTCTAGGCGTTTTGCCTCGATGTCAGTCTGTTTAGCCGCAGGATGTCCGAGATATCGCCCATGCACTGTACTATCATCTGCATAGCAATGAATGTTGCCAAGGGACAACATGTCATTGACATGCAGAAGATACAGAGTGGGCGACAGGACGGACCCCTGAGGCACCCCAGCGTTGACCTGCAAATAATTGGAGGCCGATCCGTCACAAGGGACTCTAATGCGGCGCTCACGCAGGAATGCGGCAATCCAGTTGCACAGCTGGGGTGGCAGACCATATGCTGGAAGCTTGGAAAGAAGCGAACGGTGCCAGACTCTATCGAAGGCTTTGGTTATGTCAAGGCCGATGGCCAAGGACTCGCCATGCCTGTCCATAGCTTCACCCCATTGGTGCGTGATATACGCTAGAAGGTCACCCGTAGACCGTTTTGACCTAAAGCCATATTGTCGGTCACTAATTAACGAGTGACCCTCTAGGTAGCGGACTAGTTGGGAGTTTATTATCCGCTCAAGCACCTTGCAGAGAACTGAGGTGACAGCTATGGGTCGATAGTTGCCTGGCTCGGACCTATCCCCTTTTTTGGGAATGGGTTGAACATTCGCCTCTCTCCAAGCCTCCGGCACAATTTCCGAGGAATAAGATAGGCGGAATAGGCGCGTCAATGCAGGAGACAACTCCGCTGCGCATTTCTTAAGAACCACCGCTGGAATACCATCCGGTCCGCTGGCTTTCCGAACATCGAGCGACCTTAGTTCCGCACGGACATCACGATGCCTAATACGAATATTAGGCATAACGGAGTCGCAGCCAGATATAGTCGGCGGGTGCAAGCCACGGTCGTCGATTCGGGAGTTAGCCGCAAAGAGTTCTACAAGCAAGTTTGCTTTCTCTTGCGGCTCGTGGGCCAGCGATCCATCAGGACATTTCAAGGGGGGCAGCGAAGGCTTGCAGAAGTTGGATTGCACGGCCTTGGCTAGTCGCCAGTAGCTACGGCTACCCGTAGGATGCGAAATGAGTTCTTGCCCAATCCGTGCAATGCGCTGGGCATCCGCTCTGATGTAAACCCTCTTGCATTCCCTAGTGGCTTTGTTGTACGCTGCTTTTAGGCGATCCAAGCTAGGCGCTAAGGCGCCGTGCTCGAGCCCTGATCCAAGCGCGGTACGCCGATTCTTTTTGTTTAACAGTGTCGGCGCACTCACGGTTGAACCAGGGACGCGTTTTGCCGGCACTGGTGACATCTGAGCGTTCGGAAACCGCTCCTGCGCTAAGTCTGCCGCCTGACTCAGATGGTCAAAGAGTCGAGTTGTCTCCAAATCTCCGGAGTGGGATTTAAATTAGAGCAAAAAAAATATATTGAGTAAAAGAAATAGAATCAAAATAAATTCTTTTACTCAGTCACATTTTAAATTTACTTCATGACTTGACTCCACAGGGTTAAGAGAGATATCAATAGATTTTTTAATTATTTTCATTATTTGGCTACATAAAATTGACAAAATCTATTTATGCGCTGTCACAAGCTTACCTCTCCTGTATACCTATAATTAAAAAGTAATAACTAAAGATTAAACGCAACATAAATTAAAAGCCATAAATATAAGTCCTTGTGTTTCCATTTAACTAATATTAACTTTAAGATTTATTTCATCAGATGTTTAGCTCTAGCCATATACAGCTTTGTGCTACTGACCTGGATTTAAGTTTAGACCGAGATTATTAGACGCGAGACGTGGATATCTGCACGTTTTCAAAGTACATTTAGAGCGCTGGAGGCCGAACTATCCCCTCACACCTTTCTATTCCTTCTTTCTTTTTTTGGCTTCCCGTTCACGGTCGGCTACGGATTGGTTGATTATTACTTGTTATTGTTATAAGAAAATAGGTACAGCCGCCAGTTAAAGACCTTTCAGAATTCCAGCGTGTACCATAGGTACACTAACTATACAAGTGCCACTGAAATGGCTATGGTGCATAACTATAATATATCATTATCAGTTCTGAGAAAGGTCCCTTTTTTACTTTGTGTGTATTTTTGAGAACTGAATAAACATTTTTCTGTAAAAATGTAACACCGCGGTATTAACAATCACATATTCTTGGACATTCATTAATAAATTGAACCTTTTCGTATAATAGCTGGGCAAATACGAGTGGAAATCACGTTTACATATCATTCTGAGGAATATTCGTGATTCTATGTTATTAGTTAGGTATTGTTTTTTTAAATGATAGCAATTTATTATGAAATATGAGTTGTGACCTTTGGGACCTATAAAAACGTCAACCCAAGACATACCCCTTTCCAAAAGGGAGGTGTTTGTCATAGTTACCGAGTAAGTCTAGCAGAGAAGTAATATTTACCTAGTATTTGTTTAATTGTCTTTTAAACGATACACTCACGAGGAAATAGTTTCAGAGAAAAATGATATCCTAGTTTGGAAGTGAATCATTGATTGCATTCGTAAGCTTTTTGGATTTTGAAAGGTCCCGAAGTCGACATAGAAGGAGAAACCCATATGATCTTAGATTGATTAAACAATCACTTCATTGAAATACAAATACGTAAGTGAATAATAAAAATTGAAGATTATATTGACATTACAGGTTTTCTGACGAACTTAGATACGTAATAGAAATTCGGAGTACTAATAGTAGTGTAGTAGGTATTAGTGCGACCCACGTACTATAGATACAAACTAGAAAATTTGTTTAATATTATTGTTATGAACCTCATAATGGTAAAATAAAGTTTGTAAGCGCTAGAGCAATTACACATTTTCATTTGTTTTCAATTTCTTTTTCGATATATTTTTTGTTTACATCAATACGTGTCCTGTGCCCAAAAGGCAAATCTTCAAGATGGAATGTTGGTGATATTTATTCCTAAAGATAGCATAATTAGGTACATAGTTCAACAAACTTTTTACACGAATTACTATTTCAAGTTTAAACCTGACGTGATATACAATATTATTATCGTAAAACCTGCGC
Organism: Parascotia fuliginaria; assembly: GCA_963082885.1. Lineage (NCBI taxonomy): Eukaryota > Metazoa > Arthropoda > Insecta > Lepidoptera > Erebidae > Parascotia > Parascotia fuliginaria. The sequence continues at coordinate 2,299,492 of OY720172.1, forward strand.
AATTTGCATACAGATAATTCTTTGGTTTACGAGTCCAACAAATAGTTACAATGAAATACTATTTTTACACAAAGTGAACAAGCTCTTGGACTATTTACTGCAATTTGTCACGATATATAAATCGTGTAATGTGACTGTCATACGATACAATGTAGCTAGTGAAATATATTTTTATTCTTTCTTAGTTTTTATATATTTTTTATATTAGTCTACCAAAGTGACTCCACCTCGCCTGATGGTAAGAATTCAGAAGTGGTGGCCACTATACCAAAATCCATCATCTTAAACTGCTGGTATGTTGGCCTCCACTATATCGGCTGGGAATGGGGTTAGGGGGGAATGAGGAAGTTGAGAAAGGAGGAAAGGGGAGAAATTGGGCCTCCGGCGCTCTCACTCACCGAACGAAACGCAGTAGTTCAGATATGTACTACTACTCTTACGTCGATCTTCTATGAGAGGGTGGTACTTCCCCGGACGATCCGGCCCATTCATGCTGAAACCAGCGTGGATCTACTACCGTATATTTATATATATTATTTACTAAAAATATAATTTCCCACAGTAGGTAATGCACTGCCCTGTTGTTAAGTCACACACAATTAACCTAAAGTGTCGAAATTTCCATAACTACACGCACATCACTAATGCGAAAGCCTTTATTTAAACTTTACCATAATAAGCTTTCAAACTTTAAATATATAAGTCAAAAAGTCAATCAAAAGTCAGCGTACGTGTTTTGCTAGTATTTATAGCCTTGCTTTCCGCTGATGACCATGCTTGGGTACACAGACTTATAAGTCTGTGCTTGGGTATCTACTTTGCTTATATAAACATATCTTGCCAGATACTTTCTTATGACTCAGCTACTCTCATTTGTGTGTACACAAAAGACAAATATTTTTATAAAAAAATATCTCATATCTGACACTCCTGTTTAAAGATAAAAAGCTCTTTAGAAAGCCAGACAGGATTAGACACCATAATGTTTTAGGCATTAAAATGTTAATTACAGATTAAGGATATTCCAAATAATTATCATAATCCTATGACGTGTGCAGATAACTTGACATGCTAGGATTAAGGGGGTAAACATAACAACATATATTATCTTAACAAACACGCTGATTCACACGCATATGTAGAATGGTTGAAAGTAGATTAACGAAAGAGATTTAATTTTGTTAAGTGGAAATCCCTACGTTTCCCTGCATATGCATGAACAAAATAGATGGTTTCTTGACCAAAAACCCAATCTCATTGATTGTGTGCTTTTTAAGTTTTTAAACGTTACTAAACACGCAGGTAATAAATATCGAGAGGATGTTAGACTATAGCAAAAACATAGCACAGAAGTTTTTAAGAATCGAAGTGCTCTGGCCTGTTACGAATAGTCCACCAACCCAATCCCATTACAAATCGTTAAAATTCTCGGCTTTTCTTTACTGTAAAATGCTAGTATTATAATTATTACCATTTGAATTAAAATACGTAGTCAAATTACCATACTAGATGAAACGGAATATTTGAAATTCTCTCTTCTTTTTCTTTTTTTTAATCTTGATAATTATATTAGTTGGTTGATTTGTAATAATTACTTTGTATGGTTATTTAGTTGCGTTGAGTGTTAAAATTGTAACTCATAAAAAAACTATAATTATCTGGCGATTTATAAGAGCGGCCTGAGTTTCTTGTTAGTTCTTCTCTACTCGTTAGCGAACTGGCTGTAGGTTAATTGGCTGACTTCATGTAATTTTGACGTTCATAAGCATCATACTATATGATCCGAATGAAATAAATGCTTCAAGTTTGAGTTTATAACCCTTCCGGCAGAAATGCTCTAAAAATCCTTTGCGTGGTTTAAAAAAAACAGTGACTTTACATTAAGATATAGTTCAATCGACGATAGTAACAAAGTACAAGATCTTTACATGCGTATATACTGTGCCAAATAAAAAGTCTGTCAAAGATATAACAGGAGGTAAACACGGAAATAAACTTATCTCATATAAGTGACTACTCACGTGACTAATTTGTTTAGCTGTAACGACTATGGTACGTATTGAGTTACAAGATTCCTACAAATAGTAAACATTCTATCTGTGGCAATTAACTTATCCATTCAGAGACAGTAACTTTCTTTTAGTGGTTATAAATTATATAATTTATTAACGTTGTCTTTTATGTATCATGTGCCCCATCGTTAATAGTATTTTTTTAATTATATGGAATACGACTACTTTTTATTTAGCAGTATATCTAGTACTGATCTATTTATTACACCTATAGGTTGCAGCAAAACTTGCTTTGGTTACCATAAGGTATTTTGTGTTAATGTAGCCAGGCACAGTTTACTATACTGCTGTATACTTTGTTACTTCAGTCAAAACACGTCAACTGCTCGAGTTCAGCCGCCCTCGAGCATAAGCTACCCTTATTAACATTAACAACCCTGAAGAGCAAAAGCTTGTTATATATGGCACCAAAATGTATAATAAAATACCGTATGACATAAAGTTAAACCATACAAAAGAAATGCTATTTTAATATCAATGATTTTTATAATGATAATAATCTTATATAACATCAATTTATCATGCCTAATTTTAATTTATTTGACATAATTTTATCTCATTTGACATTTTAATATACTTTTATTCAATTTACTAGAGATTACTAATTTAATTTATTAGACATTTTATCTTCCGATATGGTGTTATTATAATTATTTTTAGACATTTTATTTATTATATAATTTACCATTAGTATTATTATTGTTAAGTATTATTAATTCCAAAAATAATTATGATTAAGAAAATATTTATACGCCTGCTCTGGCAGATTTTGGTGAAACTAAATAAAGAACAATTTGTAACACAATGGAATACCCAAAATGTAGTGTATAAATAAATTATTGATTGATTGATTTTATCTATCAGTTCTTTGCCGCCTTTATTAGACCGTCATTTCACCTTGTGACAGTCTTGTCTTGTTTTAACATATTACATATTGTTTAGAGACAAATAAATGATCGATTTGTTTTGTGTTCCAACTATTTAGATAAATTTCAAATACCAATTTTTATCGATCGTAAAAGATGGCTATTGTATGGCAGTTCAGTATTAAGTGTAATCTAAGTGTGTACTTCGGTAATATAAAGATATTAATTACAGTTCCCAGCTTGCATAGGACCACCTCTAACTTGGGTCTTGCACTTATATACGTATCTTGAAAATATGGGATGTACTTAACCACTCTACAGAAACTATAGCGCAAACTATTGAGTTTTTCTCAAGTATTTTCTTATTTACCTAGGACGAATAGCTACACATACACAATACATGTTTTTTTACATGTATATAATATAACAGACGATAACACAAAGATTCATAAAGGTAATTTGCTTCTTATCTTACGTATAACAATTTATAATAAACAATAACATAATTTATAGTTTAATACTGATAATAAATCTGTTATTTTGTTTATTAACAAATCAAATAATTAATTACATATACGTGATCAGTGCTTCCCTTTGCATTTCTTTAGAAATGTATAGGGATGTGAGATTTATCATAATTTGTCATACCCGCTATCTTGCTACTTATCTACAATCGATTTTATGTATTTTTCTATGTCAATAATTTAGTAAACAAGCTTACTACTACATTTCATCACATCAAACGTAATCGTGCATACCGACAAAAAATGTCCTCGTATAAAAATCACCATCATAAAATTACAACTTCCGTAGGGTTGGGTCAACACTTCTAGGGTAGTCGTCATGACTTATACCTACCCAGTTACATCTTCAGAACAATAAGATAAGCTGTTTTAATTGTCGGGGATGACTTTCAAACTGTAAGCACTTTAGCACAAGTGCTATGAAAGCTTCTCTCTCAGTTTTATTTTTCTGAAAATAGGTACAACACTTAAACATATAAAACTAAAAAAACAACCTTATTTGTTTATTTTAAGCATGAATGGGCCGGATCTAGCAGAAAAGTACTACCCTCTCCTATAAGATCGCCGTAAGACTATATAGTAGTATGCGTACTACTGCATTTCGTTCGATGAGTGAGAGTACCGAAGACCCAATTTCCCTTCTTTCCTTTTACTACACCTTCCTTCATCCTTTCACCTACCCCACTCCCTTCACAGTAAGCAGCGGCTTCGCAGAGTCCCTGGCATAAGCAATGCTGGGGAGTTTAAGTCGAGCGACAGTTACCACTTACAGTCACGTGGGCTGTTTGTTTGTCTGCCTCTGTCGACAATAAAAATAACTCATTTAATTAATAAACTAATATCTTTATCTTTTAATGGTAATGACAATTTACATGCAGAGATTAATTTTTAAACTTAATGATGAAAACAGCCTAAAGTGAATCTCGGACAGTGCTTGGAGGAGATCCAGTGGTAGACGTCTTTTGGCTGAGATATAATGATCTTCTTCTTCTTTTAGAGTCGACAGCAAATCATTTTATATTGTATTAGCCCAAAACTTAGCTACGGCTACTGCATTGTCAGCAGCGTTCATTAATTCTTCCTGCGTGCAGTTGATCAGGCACGCAGGGTACGATATCAAGTGGACCATTGTTTGAGGATTGGCTCCACACTTGCAATTTAGATCGAAACCGTCAGACAATCCTCACCTGGACAAATTATCTTTAATGCGGCCGACCTGTGTCCGAAGTCTGTTTAAATATTTCTTAAGGGCTCGGAAGATTAACACGCTCTCGCCACAAACTGCATCGCTCTTTTGATTTTTTTCTTGAAGCGGGAGCATACACTTAACAAAAATCGGCTCAATTAAAGATATAATGATGAGAAAATCACATATATATGTAGTGAATATTTTTGCAACTCATTTAACAAATATTTTGTGACGTCACACGCATTGATCTACAAAACATTTGTGTAGATGTATTTACATCTTAGATAAATTCTCTATGTGTCATCGTGAGAAATATTGGACTATAACCAAAACAACTGGCTTACTAGTCACAATGATGGGCACATGGATGGGATTTTGCCGATATAACAAAAATAAAGGAATCCCAAAGAATTGTACCCTATTTCTAAATACCTTGCTGCTAATACCTATATTCATTATCATGAGCCTACGTCACAACTAAGACTCGTTTTGCCATTGTCACCATGCCGGAATGTATTGAATGGGCCGAATCGATGGGAAAGTACTACCTACCCTCTCATAGAAGATCGACGTAAGAATAGTAGTATCCATACTATTGCGATTAGTTCTTTCTTTATCCTCACCTTCCTCATTGCCTTCACCTACCCCACTCCCTTAACAGCAGGCAGTGGCTTCTCAGAGCATTGAAGAACTCCATAAGTGACAGTTACAACTTACCATCAAGTAGGCTGTAGCCTTGCCTGGCACTGTCGCTGACGACAATAAAAAAAATACGTGACAGTTGAACTAATGACCGTAGCAATTACGCAATTAATATTTATTACGCTCGTAATACTGGTGAGAATCGCTTTCTACGACACCAACGAGGAGAAATGGGATGGTACCATATCCTAGATCGAACGAACACGTTCCTGTATTCAGTTTTGACTTATTCAAATTATACAATACAAAATTATGTTACATATTTTTAGTTTATCAAATATTTTTATCCGTTTAAAAATAGATATTGAATACTAGTTTTCTAATTCTCTTAAGTAAATAAACCAGTTCCCACGTTCCGAGGTCCAAAGATAAGAATTTCCTAAGCATTTTATGCCGTCATGAGTAAATCCCCAAGTGCGTGCAATGTGAAAGTTTTAACATAAGTTTTATCAATTTTTATTCTAGCTTAGAAACTGTTAAGATACAATAAAATGAGATTTAAAAATAACAATAAAGTGCTCCATTAATTTGAGAAGACCCATTAAATTTATCCGCAACAAAATCCTAATTAAATAAACTCACACTATATCTTAGTTGACTAATAACCACATATACGGACCTGCAACAATACCTAAATGTTGATGAGCTATAAAGAACAAGATCGAAAGATTCTTAAAATTTCATTTTTTGGAACATTAAGGGAAGTCCAAAACCGCAGGTGAAACAGGAAAACAGTGTCAGAAGGTGGATTCCATTAAATGCTTATATGTAACAAATTTTGTCTTTTTTTTTAATACTTAATTTAACCTATCACAGGTTTAATAACTCATTTTGTATTTTCTTGAAAATATTCTTAAACATTAGCAGTATTAAAATCTTATAAGTAGGTACTTTAAGTTTGTTAAATTTGATAAGATCAACATTATCATTTCGTCAAAATACAATACTTCAACAATCATCTCAACTTTTACGGGGACTAAGCTCAACCCATTTATACTGAAACTAGCAACGATCTACTACCGTTAAAGTAAAAGGTACCGAAAAAATATCTGAAGAACTACCTAAGCATTTCTGTGTAAAAACTCATTGCATATTTGTTTGATTTAAATTAGCGCAGTTATTTGTTGTCTACAAATCTGTCAACATTATAAAGAGTTCTTCAAAATATTTATTTTTGATCGGGCGTTTTGCAATTTCTTTGAAGTGAACCTCATATTCATAACAAATACTGCGTCAATTTATGTGATAACAATTTTATTTTCTCTTATGGTTTTATCATATGGTTACCGTTTGGAATAGTACCAGCGCTTTCAATCTGCAGATGTCGTACAAAGCTACTAAGGATATGAATGAAGAACATAAAAAGCCTACAACAATATTTTTTACTTGTAATTACCATATAAGGTAAAAACGACAACTAACGACTAACGGAAAAATATCAAGCGTCTATTTTTGTATATCAACCGTATCACTGCAAAAAGGCAAACACGGTAATCTCTCCACATATAATTAATCCGTTCGTTATCTGCGCGCGCGCCGGTGAAGCAGCCGCTAGGCGCCCGCGTCGCCATGCGCAGGCGCACACGCCCCTCGACGAACAAACGTCACGTACACACTGGTGGGGATACGATTTCATAGCCTTATATACTCGATCGAACGACCGCAGTGTCCAAACGATCAGTGAACGTTGCTCGTGAGAAACAATAAGAAAAATGTGCAATATGTGTACTCGTGATGTGGTAGAAATACAGGGGCCGCCAGCACAGCCGACGAAGAAGCCCTCTGGTATGATAGAACGCATGAAGAAGAAGCACAACATCGTCACCGACCCGACCTCCTCGGAAATACAGAAGAAGGTGGAATATATACCTGACCTTCTTACTGTATCTACACAATACTCCAAAGCAGCTTTCGACTTCGTGAAGAGTGCCCTCGTGCGTTTGCAGGAGACTAAACTCTATGTGTAAGTTTTTCTTTTTTTAAGCCATTTATTTACTGATTTTTCAACTTTCTTTTTTGCAAGGTTAGACTTATACCTAAGTCTTTTTTTGCTATGTTCTACAAATGTTTAGAATCCTTTAAGCTATTGTGTTTTATGACAATTAAAAACGATTTTTAATGTTTTGAATAATGATTACGTGTTGCAAACTCTGCACGTAAGCTGACGATCAGCTGACCACCTGAATAGCGATTGTCGATTGTGAATTTGCAAACCCGAAGTTCAATTGATATATTTTGTAAATTTTCAGCTATAAATATAACTTGTCCACTGACACTTACCAAATGAGGTAGACAGAAATGTCACACTCCACCAGGTAAAAATTAACTTTTATTCAAAATTCAACCATTCAATATAATAATAATTGTTTTGTATTATAACGATTTTTGAGGATTAATACACAGACAATGTGACAAAACTTCAACGGTAGCTCTCGTCTCCGATGACAGCGTTAGAAATTTAGTTCTCAAAGTAAACACTACAGCCGCTTTTCATTTTGTATACCAATATTTTACGCTATCATTCCAAAGACTGAAACATATCGTTTAGATTTACACCATATTTGTAAAATACTATGACATAACAAAGTCCGTCCTTTATCCTTTGTGATAAAAGAGTATTGATATGTTGTTAAGGTAGATACCAATCGTTACTGATTGATAAGTATCCTAAGTGCGTCACACTGATACTATGAATATTTAAATCTAAAACGTAAAAATAATGCGTATTTACGTGACAATCCCACTCTCATGCCCATCACTGTGACTTTTGTAAGTCAGGATTAACAGGAGATTTGATACTGTATTTTTACTACTAGTACTTTTACTAATTACCTGCAATATAAACTATATAAAGCTTTGACAATTGATAATTAAATAGTTAACTAAGTTAAATTTCGTATATCTATATACTTATATAATCTAAATACTAAAAGAGTTGATCTTAAAGTGCCTAAAACGAGGTCGATTGTCTGCTACTAATATTGTATTTAGGGCTGCTATGAATACATATCAGAAAATAAAAAAGTAATTAATTAGTTTAAACGGTCTATCTTACCTAGCCGTAAACCATCCTTTCTTGCGTTTGTTTAGTTGGAGAAAAGAAGTCTTACAGCCAACTGCAAAGTTACTTGCTAGTAATCTTCACGTTTAAAAGAAACACGGGAAACACCATTAATAGCTAGCTTAATCCGAAAGCTCAAAATAGTTATATGAATGATGAAATTTTATACAAGATAAGGCTTATTTTAAAAGCAAACATAAAAATCTAGACTGTTCAACCCTAGTTTCTTTCGGTGAAACAGTAGCCGTACTTATCCATTCGCCCTTGGTAACTGCACTTGTAATAGACTAGAGTAAAAACTACAAAGTATTTAAGAATCGGTTTTGAGATAACAAGTTACTATCAGTCGTTATTTTTACATTTAGTTTTTACGACACCTTATTTTCTATTTTTAAGTCACTGAATAATTTAAGACTATGTTCAATTCAATCTAATTCGTCTCGTACTCGTAAATAGAATCGTTAAATGATGAACAATCATAAAATAATATTGACTTGTTTCTCAGAAAAGTACAAATTCCTAAAACAAAACACCTGCCTGCCTAGCTTGACGATTACGACAAATACAAGTCAAAAATGACAAGCAATATTCAACCTTATGTCAAATCACAAAATGGCAAATATCCTAAGGACTATTTCGTCTTACAGCTCTTTTTTTAGGACATGTCGAAACAATACTGAGAAGACGCAATCCAATTAAAAGTAGTATATCAATGGGTAATGTGAACCCGCATGCTACACCGAATAGACATAATTGATAACAATGATATATAGGCCATATAAATTTAACCAATTTGGTTATATAACAGTTTTAACGAGGCGATAAATCATATTTCTTAATAATCGCGCGTAATTTCAATATAATATATGAGTATGATTATTCTGATTATTAACGATAAGAAGCAAAAAATATCAATACCATAAATCGATAATCTTAATGTTCTAGTGTTTTACTATATTACAAATAGTGTATGTAATATAGTTCTAACTTAAACTGACCGAGTATTGAACTTTTTTTCTTTATTTATTATTTATTGTACACAACAGAATTACAATCATAGGTTAAAATAAGCAATGTGTGCAAAGGCGAGCTTAGCTTAAAAATAACTTTTATTAAATGTTTTTTGCCAAAAGACATTTACTGTCTACAAGAACTAATTACTCATTACTTTTTTTATAATCGCCACGATTGCAAGACGGATCGATGTGGTCACAATAGCGACAGTATTATATATTTAATTATGTTTCTGCTGCCTTTTCTTGTGATAGTTGCTCTGTAAACAGCGGTAATTCTCATATATTCGAGTAGTAGAAATACCGTAGTCAAAATAATTTATCGCGAATGCAGGTTTACTACAAATCTTTATGTTGCTTTGGCAACTCAACCTCAAACGGTTGCGGTATAGGATCTTTTCCTTCTGTTCAAGTCAAAGTCTCCTAATCTCTTTAATATACTTACACAGAGCTTCAAAAGAGTAACGTTCTGCAAATCACTTTAAAAAATTGGATTCCATACAATAAAACTTTTGATGACCAAAATACGCGCTATTTCGTTATTTTCAAATAGCATAGTTTCAATATATCGTTAATATGCTTTTAAATGCAAGTTTCTTTTTCTCTTTTGAAAAGCAAATACTTGCATTTTTACCCATTCTTTGAAAAGTAAGGTTCAGGTGTACAATATTTTCTGATGAACGGTTAATAATCTTTTGGCAAATAATACATAAAATCAATTACCTATGAGTCTGAAAACGATCACTTTAAAACATACACACTAGTTTATATACCTATTGAGTTAAGTGTATTGCCTGTGTCACTTTGAATGCTACTTGAAATTGTAACCTACAAAAATTGTAATAACCGGCGATTAAAATGAGTGACCCGAGTTTATTGCCAGTTCTTCTCATAGCTCTACTTCATCAGCGAACTGGCTGTAGGTTAATTAGCTGACATTTTGTAAATTTTAACATTCATAAGTGTTAATTTAATTAACCTATATGAATAAATACATTTTCATTTTCATATTATCAATTTAGCACTCGAGTATCTGCGTAGCTGTATATCGATATACATACGTCACTCTGGCGTAGAACTCACGCAATTTAAAACAATAACTATTTAATATGGCGATATCATCAAGCAAACAAAACAGTTAGAGACAAAATGTTCCGGTTTATTTAAATACACGGAAGCGAAGTTTGGACCGTGTCACGTCCAGGATGAACGAGGTCACTTTGTCACACGGAAATTAAATTAAAATGTTTTATTTGCAAAGAAAACCTTCAAACGTATAGAGATTGACAGATGTCGCATTAGGTACAAGTAAAATGATGAAAGACGGCGAAAACATCATGATCTGGATATTTACTTTCCCGAGAATCGAAACTGATCGGCCGTGTGCCGTCCTAATCCATCAGTTGCTCACCAACTCACCACCCACAAGCGGATTAATCTGTCTTTTATCTTAAAGTTCTAATTTCAAACCCATTTCCGATTACATTACACTATGTGATGTGTTTCCGATTACATTACACATTACACTATGTGGCCTGAAAACGTGCAGGCCAGCACGTAAGATTGTCATTTTACACTGTTTATACCCCTAATACTGTTCTTGTTATGGTAATATACCAACATAAAGAATACAAGCCAAAGAAAAATCAATCTTATTTCCCGTTAATACGGCTGACATAAACCGCAACGTTTGATTAGTAGTATTCAGTGAATACGCACGGAACTTTCTGGCTTAATAAAGCCAACTTTCTCACAGTAGTTTAATAGGAAGTACGTTTCAGTATTCAGAATTATTTCTGGTGATATTTAAAAATATGGCGAATGTTACTTTGAACTGTCTATATGATTAATTAACAATAAGCTAATACAATTTTCTGTACTGTTTAGTTTGAAAGTTTTGAGAAAACAATAGAAATTTTCACACTAGGCGCAAAAGCCATGTGTCGCGGATACAGAAAATAATATAAAAGTCGTGTTTTATATATTTGTTTATATTTCACCGCTAAATCTTCTTAACCACCCGACTGATTTTAAGACGGTTTTAACTATTGTTTAGACAGTTTCTTCCCGAGGATGTATATACAATGTGTTTAATACAACATACCTACACATAAATTGTTTAAATGTACACTTGTGCAAAGCTGCGAAGTAAAAACAGCTTAGCAACACAACAGTATAGAAAAAAACATTATTAACAAGTAATTCGTTGACCTATCATTCTGATAACATTTTATTATAAAGAAATAATATGAATCACAAATATTATTACTGTACTTATTATTTAATAGTCCACTTATCAGTAATACGCTATTAATTTTAGTACACTCAAATAATCATTTGGCTTGTAACTAATTCTGATAATTTGATTTATCTAATCTAAATCCGACTAAGTGCGAGTTGAACTTGCACACTAACACCCAGTTTCTGAAAGGCTGATCAACAAAAAAATAACTAATCACCTGTTAAATCTCAACAGAATTACGTATAAGCATGCTACCCAATTGGTACTTCACATGAGATTTAACAGGTTATTAATTAATTTTGCGTTGATCAGCCTTTCAGAAACTGGGTCTTTGGGTATCAAGTTACCACCAAATCATTCAAAAGAATCTCATTATTAAGATCAAGCATAACAAAAGTTTATTGCAATATCATGAGATTTTTATTTGTTGTTATAGTGGCAACAGAAATACACACTGAAAATTACAAACAACTATCCATCTATTACTTTTCATAAAATTACAGTCGGTTGACAAACGGAAATAATAATAGGCTTTGAATACGGAATCCTTAAAAGACAATGTGAAAAATTTACAATAAGAAATATAGGCAATAGATATTTTATATCGTTTCGTTACAAACAAATCTAGACCACCTATTAGTAGATAAGCGAAAAGTAAGCATTTTATTACTATATTGCACTTCACTGCAAAAGTAATTCATACTGCAAACTTAAAATATACCTTATATTTCTAGGCTTTAAATACAAATTGCAATGTAAATTTATCTAGTGCATGCGATATTGAATACTTGTGTCATTGTGTTGCCTCTTCATAAAATTATTATGCAATGACTATGACAGTATGGTCTAGTATGTTGTACGAATGTCAGAAATTCACAAAATTTTATTAAAGGAGGTCTTATTCACTGCTGGAATAGCAACATAGGCCTTTCATAAGCATCCTCCTTTGTCAAATCGTGTGCCACCTAAACCACAGGTAGACTACTCTCATTATCAATATACTACATAATTATAAAGCGTAACGGAACCAAATCTTTAAAAAGCGTAGTGATTAATTTATACTTGACACGAACAATAAATAGGACACATTCGTAGGCCCAGTTGTCATAATAAAGGTAAAGAAAAACACGTAAAAATAACTTTCGAACTATAGAGAGTTTTGAGACCGAAATAAATTTCTAAATCGACTAAAAATATATTCTTAATTAGCCTGAATTATTTTTCTATTAACAAGTCCATATTTTGTTTTACTAAATGATGCAATCATGACACGGCTGACAGTTGATATCAGCCTTAGTAATAATTTCGAAAACAACTATAAATAACTACAAATCAATGTACAGCTACATAATATACCTACCTGAATGACATTTATTTTTTTGAAACAACTTGGACACGGGTCATTAATCAAATTATAAATATTATACTTAATCATGGTTTGATTAGATTTCATATCTATTATAATAAATCTAATTACTACCATATATAATTAGGAATCATTAAAAGAAAACATTTACACTGACAAATTCTAGACTTATACAATGCTGCGGTAAAAATTTTAACAAGATGTTTGATATTTGGATTGTTTGACATTATTGTGTGAACGTAGCTTACACCGATTTTTCTTTACTCCTCACGTTTTTGCTGAATGCAAAAGCTAAAAAAATTAATTATTTATGTACAGACCTATAAATTTTTTTTCTAAAAATACAGCCCGAAGAATATATTTCAAAGATTATTCTAGTGTTTTCTCTGTAATCGTAAATAATTTTCCTATTTATATTTTCGTACAATTCAATATTTATTAATGATTAAGTTATCACGTACGCTGGAATATTTACTTATTAATGAGTACATAGATTATTAAATAAACAATCGCTATACACCACTTACACGGCCCAGCTGACTGATAACGTGTTAATTTTTGAAGATAATACCAAAGTGTAATTGTCACAATATTTGTTACATAGATGGATTTAGATAATCTCAAACACATCCTGTACAAATGATAAATAATATCTAAATTCGTGTATCTACACCACCTGGCTTATAAAAGATTATAATCTAACACAGCAACCGACTAACGGTAATCGCGAAGATTGACCTCTAACACAAAGTCAAGAGGTGAAGGTCACCTGTCCAAAAATATAACGAACTACATTATTAAATTAAATTAAATTAAATATCTTTATTTCAGACATGAACAGTCCATAAATTGTTTAGTAATGAGTTAGTAACAAAGCGTACTTATAGTCTATGTTAGTATTGTTAGTAAGTAAACAAGTGAAAACGGTTACAATACGCCCACGAGACTCAGTATGGAAGCACTATAGGTACATGATGCTATTAAGTTGATATGTGATGAAATATTTATGTACGCGCACCTATAGCTACTTCCACCCAGTGCCGCTGTATAGAACAGTCTGGTCTGCTAACGATCATTTTCAGAATGCCGTTACTACTGCTACGTAAGCGTTGCAGCAAGGAAGCCGCTTTTTTACGCATGATTGCGTGAAAACCATCTGTGCGAGCTTCAGCGAACATGCCCGATGCACTACAACGCCACGGCAGCCGCAACAGCATCCTGAAAGCGTTGTTATATTGGACGCGCAATACGTTGTAGGCTCGTTTTGTATACGTCACCCACAGTCCGCACGAATAAAATGACTGACAGAATGCTTTAAATAAGGTCACTTTGACGGCTACTGTGCAGCGGGCAAACCTGCGGGCGAGCATATTACCCCTCACCGCCAACGCCCTGCGCTCCCTCTCTATATCGCTGTCATCGCATAAATCACTGGTGACAATATGTCCCAAATACTTAAAACTATCAACTACATTTAACACTACTCCATTGAGATATACTGGAGGCACACGGCGGGGCTGTTGTTTTTGGGTTTTAAACACCACAACCTCACTCTTTTTGGAGTTGTATTTAAGGCCATGTACCTCCGCATACGTCTCGCAGATCGATAGTAGCTTTTTCAACCCACCCATTGATGGACTGAAGAGCACCATGTCGTCCGCGTAACTCAAATTATTGACACAAGTGTCGTCTATGTGACAGCCGACACGTGCGCTGCTCAGTCGCTCAATGAGCTGGTTGATATATAAATTAAATAACAGAGGTGAACTTAACCCGCCCTGCCTTACACCACACTCCATTGTGTACTCATCAGACAGAGTACCGACCCATCTCACACGGTTTGTCTGGTGAGCATACCAGTATCTGAGGAGCGCTGTGTATTCCGCCGGCACACCCGTGTCTCTCAACTTGTCCCACAGCACGTCATAGGCTACGAGATCGAATGCCCTTGACAAATCAAGAAAACACGCGTAGACCGACGTCCTCCTCGAGGTATAGTACTTGACTGTGTGTTTCAGGCTAAGTATGGCACTCTCCGTGGACAAGCCTGTCCTAAAACCAAACTGGGCATCATGCAATTCAACGTGTTCTGAAAGGCAGCCGTTCAACACACCGTCAAGCACCTTAGCCATGGTGGTAGCGAGCGAGATGGGGCGATAGTTATTTATATCGGACGTGTCGCCCGTCTTGTTTTTAACAATCGGTACTACTATTGTCCGCATAAGCGGTTCAGGTAAATAAGAGAGACTGAGGCACAGAGTAAAAAACAGAGATAGCACTCTAGGCAAATGAACTCCCGCGTGCTTAAGATGTTCTATACTGAGACCATCGTGACCAGGCGATTTTCCATGTTGCATTCTGAAAATAATGTTAGCAACTGTCTTGGCTGGTATTTTAGTAACTCGCTCGGTCATAATAGTCTCAGCATACCCCTCGTTAGAAGGCCCTGAGTTCAAGGGCGAGCGTACAGAAAAGTGGTCCCTAAAAGCATCAGCAATTAGTTTGTGATCAGTCATACCACCAACGCTCACCGGGAGGCTTGGCCTCACATTCATTTTGTTTGTGTTTTTCCAAAACTGTTTAAAGTTCTTCGTGCTATGATTAGAAGCAAGAAAATCCATTGCAATAACTTGACAATTTAATTGTCTCATTAAATGATGACATGACCGTATTTTCTTTTTAATCTTTACGTTTCAATTTGTTCAAGAAATTTTCGAGAGTACAGTACAGCATATTAATATTTTTCGTTATCATTGTGATAATATTTGACATACTAATAAACGGGGTTTAAACAATGCCAGATAATGGAAGATCAGTAGACATAGGTACTTGCATTATTCAAAGTTGATCTGATACTACTGTATCAATCTGACATCTCGAGATTGATTTATCTACAAGTCTTAGCATGATGCAATGTTCGCTAAGAACAATGGAAGATTTTATAATAAAATAGGCAGAGAGGTATTTGTATTATTTAAACAATTTCTCTTGTGATTATATATTGTGTAAATGCAGGTTAAATACTTGTAGTATTTCCTTTATTGTCTTGTGAATAATAAAAATTATATCGCAGTCTTCGTAGAAAAAAGTAGTAAGCAGGAAGGTAGTAAGGTAGAATTTTACCACGGTAAACACTATAAGCACATACATTTGCAACTGCGTTTATGGGGGCCCCAGCTTTTATGAGGGCTTGAGACCCCTAGCCTTCCCCTCTCCTGCATTTGCCAGTAATTAGTGATTTAGGTGGTAGATACTTAAACAAATCGATTTTATAAAATGACGTGAAGAATTAACCGATCGCTTTAAATATAAATCGAAAACCTATTGTTAATCAATAACCTATGCTTAAAGCACTAGGTACTTCACATGAGATAGAACAGGTGATTAGTTATTTTTTTATTGATCAGTCTTTCAGAAACTAGGGGATAGTTTAAAATATATAATGGCAGTTACTTAGTTTAATTCGATTACAACCCACACATTGGCACAGCTGAAAGATGTTTAAATATATACCGTTCAGATGCAATTGTGGACAATTAGGACTGTACTGTACAACATTTGGTTGAAATCTTGAATCTTTGAGATCGATATTTACGTTAGAGAAGGTTAGATTGAAGGTATAAAGACGCCTAATCGTTTAGTTTAGCGTATTTAACTGCTTGCCTACAGCCGCTGTTATGTTTTCTATGCATTCCAGAATAAAAAACTCTTTGTGAGCCATGAAGCAAAATAAAATGAGGGAGGAGAAAACAAAAGGAGGGGTATACGATATTGGTGGGTGTACTATAATTAGCGATGAATTAGCAATTATATATCAGATTCTTGCATCATATTTCACGTAGTGATAGCGTGTTTAAAACGTGTCCATTTAGAGATAACACGAGAGAAATGATATAGATTGCTAGATAATATAAGTTTGTTGACTTTTGTCGATGATGGAATAGCCTAAAGTAATACAAAGTAACGAGCAGCAGGCCAGCGTTACCTGTGTTCTAAAAAACTTCAGTATGATGCGAAAGACGAAGGCCAGTATTATTTTTATTATCCATAAACACATTTAATTAATCTAAATTTAAAAAAAGTACATATCAATTCACATATCATTCAAACTAAATTAAACTCATCGGGCAAAGACCGCAGTACAGTGATAGTGACGACATAAGTACCTGAGTTGGATACATTTTGGATTTATGGAGTTGATCATGATTTGCAATATATAAGATATCAAATTATTGTCAATGCATTTAAATGGCTTCGGACATCCGGTTATGAATCCTATTTTAAAACATGATGGCACCTAACCAGCATAACTGGTCATTTTTTTTATTCATTCACATTGAACTCGTGATTCGGAAATTGGTAATCTTACTGTTGATATATATTTTTTATTTATTGCGGTATATGGAATATACAGTACTATAATTACAATAGGTATAAAACACTTATGCTAGCAATGTCAAAAATAAAGTTTCTAAAAATTTAATTGCGCTCGACGTTAAGTTGTAGTTAAACCACTTTATAAAATTAAAATTAAAAGAAGAAACAAATATAAACTGAGTAACAAAACTAACACAGTTATGTACCAAAAAAAAACTAGAAAAGCTTTAATCTAAACAACAATTATTTATTATTAGATATTATAAAGACAAATCCCTAGTGAAATTTTCACATTTATGTGTGTTCCAAATAAAAATGTACCAGTCCAGTCGTTAATAAAAATGACAAAATAATATTCTCTTTACTTACAAGTTGCAACAAATTTATTTATTTCAAGAAATGTTTCTGAAGTCCGAGATTTATATAACTAATTTAGCTTTCTAAAATTAAAAAGTTGGAAATAGTCGTTTATAAATAAATAGAGACTACTTAACTTCTGCAGTGCAAACTGTTTTCAGCCAATGGAAAATATAAATTTAAATTTGGCTTGAATGGTAATTTGAGTGTCAGAAACTTCAGTAAATTGTGTGTTGACACAGCACTCTAATTGAAATAGGTATTTATCAATTAAAATGGCAATAAAAATAAAAGTAATGGAGGTGAACGACACTAAACTTGCTTTAAAAATATTTAATTCATCAGAATTCACAAAAAAATTACCTTAAAAGTGCAGGACAAATAAATTAAATGATGCTGCTTACGTAACATAATTTTAAAAAGACCGGTCTGTGCAGATTCAATTTAAGCAATTATTTTTAACTTCCACGTAATTTCAAGACATGAAACTCTTTTTCGATATTGTAAGCGTCATTCGTGTGGTATTGTGTCTTTTACCTTTATGTTCATCGAGTATTTTATTAGATGCGAATTTAATGTTTAAAGGTATTTTATTATAAATTGTCAAGGTATAACTAATCTTTCGACTGTCATATAAATGTAGGCATTCTCTGCAGCTATAAGAAATATTACTAATTAATTAGTTAATGATGAAAATGATGTGTTAACTGATAATTTTAGCAGTGATAACTGTTTAAAAATCTACGATAACGTCTAACTGTTAAGAAAGGAATATGAAATACTTAACACGGCGCGCGGTAAGTCATTACAGTTCTAATTTGTGCCGCATAGTAAGGTGATTTGAAACATCACTTCAGTGTTACACTAAATGAGTTATTAACAGTAATTACTACTTGTAATCAGTAATCGACTCAATTGACTGGATCGCCACTATTCGCAGTATAAGTAGGTTCCATCAAAGCAGTTGTGTATCTTTAACGATTCAGTTGATAGGCTGAACACGCGATACCACTGCCTAGTTTGATAAAGGAAAAAATTTACCATTCATTATTAAAGTTATGTTATACAACAGCTGTCGATGTTTTTCAGCTCATTCAGTTTCGTCACAAATTTATCTAATAGTAAATATTCTGGTATCAAATCTTTGGATGCATCGAAAAAGCATGAATTCTAATTTTGATTAGGCGTGACCTCTGAAATGTCAACTGACGCGTCATTGTCAACGTGACTGACGTAGAGCTACGTCACGTCGCGCGTCGCTGTATCAAGGTCAGTGTTGTTGAACGGGTTATTTAACCCGAGACTATAGATAGGTATGACTATTGTCACACATATGTGTGAAAAGCGTATGTAGTAAGGTAATTTAATTATAAGTTTAGTATCTCTTTATCACTGACAACATAGTTGCAACCTTAGGTCTCCACCAGCTAGATCAGTAGACCTAAGATACGAGGTAGATGGCCTGTAAGAATTTTTTTTTATAGGCCACATATTCCATATCACCCCCTCTGCAGATTCCCTTGAGTGGATTCCCACCTAAGCCAGATATTTACAAATATTTCTTTAGAGTCTGGATTGGGTTATATGTATGTTTGTAAGGCCTCTTATTTTGTTCGTTCCGTTCGTGGCCAAAGTTTGTTCTTCAGTCCTAGATGTTTAAAAAAAAGTTGTGCATACCATCGTGTATAATAACCCTATAGACTATGTACGCATTAAAGGTGTGTGTACTTATTAGAGTAATATTTATGCTAAATATGTACTGATAGGCATGTCACAAATATTTACTTATTTCTAAATGGTAACAATAAAAACATATTTGCCGCGTCGATTTGAAAAGATCATAATTTCGTGACGCGCACACACGACAATTTTATAGGATAAATAATATTATTAGGTAGACAAACAGTAAACGTAATATTTTCTTTGTAGCACACAGCTGCCATAAAATTATTTCGTAGCTTATTCGCTCCTTAATGACTCTACGTGACTTGCATTTCATGGTAAGTAATAATATAAATGTCCGTCTCATAACATATTTCATTTACCTAATCCTATATAATTATACATAATACTCATTTATTATAATTCGCTTATTTATTCGTTGAACAAGTCCGGTCCAACTAGTAAATAAATTAGGGTATAATCTGAGGTCGATTTACCTAGTTCACGCCAATTGTTTATCAACCGCAACCTGTTATTTAACAAATAAAGGATTATACTTTTTGTTTAAATTAACTTTTATTTTAAAACAGAAGTCACATTATATTTTTAATTCAGTTTATTTTTAAAATCGAGTATGTACAGGTACATAAATGTTCGATATCTTAACGACTTGATGTGTAGGACTACACAAATACACGTTGTTTAGAAATCTAGTGCATATGAAACCTTCTTGGCCTAATGTAATGTCTATTAAAAACGACTAACGAGTGGTCGTCAAACTGCCGTTTTTCTCGTAAGTTCTCAATACCTTTACGAAGGAAGAAAATAATACGAGTACTAGGTACTGGCCGAATCGAATGTCGCACTGAATTAAATGACTACCACTAGAATAAAATCATAGTAGGTAATAAAAGAAGAAGTAGTTCTAGTAAAAATAATTACCTATGTCTAATGTATAAAATCTATTTATTTAAGTAGGTTCCTAAACGCTTAGATTCAAATTGTGTCTGTTTTATAAACCTATCAAAACTTATAATTTGGCAACAAATAGATAATAAACTAAATTTAAAATAATAATATATTTATCAGGAATATTTATCATAAATTGAATAATAATATAATATCTGAACACGTTTTATTTATAGAGCTTGTTGCTGAGGAGCGCGAGAAGGACATTTTTATTCATGTTCGAAATTTAATATTTTGCGAAAGTGAACTGGCTAGCGACAAAAACATTTTTTATCGTTTGTAGGCAAAGGCAAATCGGGCATTGATATGCGTTGAAATACTACTTATATATCAATGCTAGCTGCGCTGGTGCAAAAATATGAGCCAATATTTGTTTTTCTAATATTGAATTGATTAGGTACCTTAAATTAACATTAAATGGCTTATCATTTTAGTCATTATAAACCTAATTTAGTCAATAATGGTCATGAATATTCATAGCAAAATAACATAAAATTTAATTAATTAGTTGGGCGCCAATATTTTCTTCATTTAATATGCTTGAAAAATATGGCGACATATACGTGACATTTGATAAAATTAGATACGTATAATACGATATCCGCTTGGAAATCGTGCTTAAGATTTGAATGAGTTCAATCATTAAAATTTATAAATATAATGTTATGTAGAAAAAATACACTTAGAACTTTCTCAACACACATTTCTCTTGGTTGTAGATAACAATAACACTGTTTTTCTTTCGTTTTGCGTTTATTACTTGGCATTGTTACTTACCTATTTAAATAGTCGCGAATTAAATCCAATCATAATAATTATAAAAAAGTATAAACTTACTTACTTCTAAACATATAATACATAAATGCGTAGTGTCTGTGGCCGAAAGACGCGCCAAAAACATGACCCGTTAAACTAAAATGTTTCTTAAAATTTTCGAATGACTTATTCAAAAAGTCTGTGCGACAAATAAATTGGCGAGCGCGTGTTCCGCCTCACGTCGGCAGTGTTCCTAATCGGCAAAAGATATTAGCAATAGACGTCACACTGATTACATTGCGCAATTTTTACGACTGGACAGAACAATAAGAGAAATGCAATGAAAAACACGTGCTAGTTTCATTAGGTATTTAATATTGAACTAGAATTTGACATTACGTATAGGTATAAACATAACTTGCGAATTTACATTACTTACTTCCTTTTTTTATAACCTTATGGCTTATGACTATAAAAAATATTTAGTTTAGATCTGCGAAACTAGTAGCAGTCTTTATGGTTTTAGGTAGAGACTGAGGTTTTTTTATATGATTGAAATAGCAACCAAACAGGCACAAAATTTAATGTTAACGCCGCCAATTGCTAATCTTCAAAAAAGAATATCGCTATTTTGGCAATAAAAGAAAAAAACAGCTTACTGCCATCAAATAGTAAGGTACTTAGGTCTGTTTTATTATCCATATACCTATTTAATTTTAATTTATTTCCTTTAAAACGATGGTTATTGTTTTATTCTATAATTACCAAAATGTTTTCGCATTAAAATATCGTAAATGTTCAATATTTTTTTGGTAGTAAGAAGTAATATAAAGCAGTCATGTAGTATTTCACGACCACGTAAAATACATAGGCAATGAATCTAATAACTGAAATAAATCTATTTATTTACGAGTAACGACATTTCGCATAAAAAACCAGCTAAACTAAACTGTAACAAAGCAGTCTTTATTTTAAAAGGTAATCATGATCACTCACAGAATTAAATAAGAACTATTTACTTACGAATTCAGGCAAAAATAACATCGTTTCATCCGAATCTCGTGACGTGGCGAAAAGCCAAAATTCTCATTTTCGCAAGTGTTCGTTTCAAAATATTTTTATTTAGGTATCACCATTTCGAAGACCTGAACTTCTTATAAAATAGAGCAAACAAATAGTTGTACAATATTTCAAAGAAAATATTACTGACGCCAAAATATTTGCAAATGACTTTGCAGTTTATTTTTGTTTTTGATGACGTGTTGCCCATATAAGCAAACAGTGAGTCAAATTAATATTCAATTCCTTTTGAATTCAATAATATTAATAACGATAAACCTCAGATCGCAGCGGTGTTGGTTTCATTATTTCCAGCAATTATGCAATGTTAAACAGCCAGTTCAGTTACAGTTAAGAAAAAAGAAATATATTTTACAGTTCTACAACATCCATTAACGATGGAAATTATTGCATCCCAAAGAAGTGTTTCATAACATATAATATTTTAGCTAAAAGACAATTGTTTCCTTTGTCTTTGGTATTCAGCAACACAGCGCTAAATCTTCAAACAAAATATCGTCATCATCAAATCAAAATTATTTATTGCGAACTTGGTGTTACAAGCATGGCTGTTCATCATCATTATCAGCTAAAAGCCGTCTACTGCTGATGACAGGAGGCATAACCATAATATCGTCAAATGGAAACCAATATACATCATCACGTACGCATCAAGTACCTACTTACATCATTCAACTTCACTGAATACTTTTTATTATACCTACAGCTTCATATTTAACACCCAATTAATTAATGAAAGTAAGAAAAACAAGTCTATCGCATCTAATCTGATTATCTTACCATAACAGTATAGTTAGATTATATAGGTACTCGTAGCAAAGTATCACGGACAATGTTCGGTAGGTTAGCGATGGAACTATCGCTTAGCGTGATCAATCTACGATTAGCCGTCACAAGAACACAGTTGAGGATGAGAACTTCTTCTGCTGGTCTAACCATTGTTAGTCGTTATAAACGACTGATATAAATAGTAACCGATTATACTGACAGTCAATTTGATTAAGATATAAAAAAGTATGTAATGATATGATGGGGATGATGATCGTAATATTGTTAACCAGCTTGAATACAACCATACTTTTTATTTTGACAACCTCTGTGGTTCGGTGGTACTGTGTATGGACTGCCACACAGAGTCCGCGGGTTCGATTCCCGCTCAGTGCAAATATTTGTGTGCACGAACATGGCTATTTGCATTGGTCTGGGTGTTTTTATGTATAATATGTATGTATTTACAAAAAAAAAAAGTATATAAGTATGTTTATCCGCATTCTAGAACCCATATCACAAGCTATTAACATATGCTTACTTTGGGTCTAGATGGCATTGTGTGGTTGTTGTGGTATTATTAATATATTATTATACTGCACATAGGGCTTTCTGGAGTTTGCCATACCAACCAAAAATGTTCAGATTTTAAAAATAATTTCTGTTAATGTAACAACAACGATTCTTTGAAGGCACTTACGTGACAATTTGCTGAAATGAATAAATGATATTCGGCAGTATTAACCTATACTTAATTTCAATTAATGAATTGGCGAACCGAATATCAAAACAATTATTCATACATTAATAATCAATTATATTCTGCGTCATCATTTTCTTCAACACGTTGAACATTGCCATTGCCATTCAATAAAAAATAACAATCTCTACTGATGCACAATTCGTCATTCATTGTTTTTTTTTTATTCTGTATGGCCGAAATACGATTTTCGAAATTTAAAATATGCTTTCAGCTTTTTGCGTTAGTTTATGCATTTCGATAAGAATAACCGACCTTGTTACAAGGCAACGAGATTATTTATTTATAAACACACAGCATTGTCAATAACTGCATGACTTCGGTCTGTTTAAACTGAAATTGGCACATTGTCTTTAAACGCAAATCCTTTTGTGGAAGCTTATTTAATTCTGAACAAAGCTGACATGTTGAGTTGTTATTTAAACAAGTAATTAACATTTCGAACATCGTGATTTTTGAATTTACATGCAGGTATCTACTAAAGAGTATACACCTATTTATTGTATGTTATTTTGACCTTAAAATAAGTAGCATATTATCGGGAAAACTCTACATACCGTGACTATTTTTTCTGAGTGCTTAAAAATTAAAAAGAAAGCTCCAAATCTACATTCAAAACGTTATTAAATATGGTCAAAGCCAACTACAAAGTTATTGGATACGATTTTTTATTTAACATTGCAAATCGATAGGTATTCGTAACAGGACGCGGTAATCATACTCGTAGCATAGCGGACGTTCTCGATGTCCCTTGGACTAATAAATATCTTCAAGAAACTACTTATTTGCTCTCGTTTGGAGTTAACGTAAATATTTAGTAGCGACTAACTCTTACAAGACAAATGGGCCGGAGTATTTATCTGATAATTTCAAAATTTTAAAAGTAGAGGCTGGGTTGTGTCAATTTCATAGGTTAACGTTAAATCTTACATTTATCTGTAGACCCGAAAACTTATTACTAAAATATTACAAATTTTGTTATTTACACAACTATAATGTATAACAAAAGCCAACAAATTAATTTTCACGCTATGATTGTTTTCGATAGGTCGAATCACGTGTCAAAATCAATTAGAATGGTACTATGCCAAACCGAATTGATTTGAAGTTTCCACGTGGATTTTACGGTAGTAGTACCGATCAGATCTAAGTTTTTGTAAACACTTTAAATTGTTTACAGACTGTTTGTATCGTTTTTAAGTATCTTCCAGCATAATTTCACGATAGCGAGCAATTTTTAAGCAATCTCGCTTTCGCAGAAAATAATCTCAAGCCGTCAGAGTTGGCATTCCCTGTACAATGAAAAATCGCTACCAGGCTGTTTTTATTAACTGGTTCTTTTCGCGTCTGGTGTATGCCTTCGGCGTTTTTATTTCGATTCTGTTAAATATGTGAAATGGTCTGGAGCTTGTGTTTCTTTATAAAAATTAATATTAATAAACAATAACTGTATTATGAAATCTAGATTGTGTCATATACCCACTCCCAAATAGGTATAACTAATTTTAATATATACAAACACATACCTAAACCATTTAAATATAACCAAAATTCACTTTATTTTGATCTAAAGCTGATGCTCTAAATGAATGTTTTTTGAAAGCTCTTTTACCTGATTGCTGAAGCAAAAGAGGGTAATGTTTTTACGGCAGTATAGGTAGGCATATTCATCATAAACAACTAGCTAATGTAATGTACCCAAGCCATAACGTACAGTAGGTATTTAAATAAAAATTAGACGATAAAATAGATAATAATTCACAATGTAACGTGTATTATTTGTTGTCCACAGTATCGCAACTCGCACTTCTCAACCCATCCACGTGGCACTGGGCATCATTGTCCTCTTCGCGTGGCTCAGCAGTCCTGGCACAAGCAGCAATGTACGTGGCTGGATGGCATTATACGTTGGTGCCGTTGCCACACATCTAGGAGCACAAGTCTGGATGACACTTGTCTCTGGTAAGTGTCATAATAATAATAAATAATTGCACGGTAAAAAGAGGTACAAAGCAATGCCGCGTTTTAGGTTTCATAGACACAATACCTAGATGTTTTATCGGCTATACCTACACGTTTACTAACCCGAAAAATGTTAATAAAACTAAATAAACTACTAAATAACTTCACATATATGACAAAAACCTTTGATTTAGTACTAATGTTTTGATAAAAGTTGTACCAGTAATTTCGTATACAATGTGTTATCATGTGTTTTTCAATCAATAATTGGAACAATTATTAGAAACAAAAGTCTAAGGAAGCGTCCATAAATCCAATCACTTGTTTGCCAACTTTATCGCCTTACAAAAAATAAAAAGCAAGAACCCCTTTTTCTGTTGCTTGAAAATATCGTTTTGTTCAAATCAAAATATTTTACATTTGTAATTTCAACATTGGTACTTATATAAAAACTCGTTGGTACTTCGGAGAATATACATCACGTTGCATGAAACATGCACATTACGTACGTGAGGGACCGAAGAATAATTTCAATGGTAGAGATTGGGAAACTTAATTTTTTTACGAACGATTATTGGAGAAGGCGGAACATTGTCATTATAAAATTTGTGAGAGGCATCCATTGAAAATATTCAAGCAGATTTCCCGGACCTTAAACTGTGATACGGTTCGAATTATAAAAAATGCAATGTAATGTGGGGTATTTTTTTTTGGCAATCCAAAAAGTAGATTTTTATTTTTAATCGTTGACAATCGAAAAGCGAATGTAGATATTTTATATCGTTATTTCCTCGGTGATAGGTTCTTTTTGTGTACAATTAGTAGGTACCTAAAAATATTTAAAAAAAGTAATGATATTATGTAATATCGCACTTAATTATACAAATCAATTCAATATTACCTAATAATAATTGCATTTACGATAAAGTGCATAAAGTTAAGCATTCACTATCGAGTAATAAATGATTTTTACATTGCTTGATTACGGCACCACATGTAATGATAAGTACTAAAAATAAACCTCAAGGCGAGTTAGTACGCTTTAGCACATTAGGTATACCTAAGTATTATTGTATGCAATTACTTTTCGAATTACCTACTTAGGTACTTCGCAGAAAATTTTAAGTACTTACCCAAAAATTCCCCACATTGATAAAAGCATTTTCAAGATTTAAGCTTCGTTGTATAATAATGTACATAGGTAGATACATGATTAACAATTATTCTTACCTCGGAGAGTCTAGCAAGGCTAGTCTCATCGATTAGTACCTAAGTATAAAATGCTAGCACCATTTTTCACAATTTTTTATTTTAAATTTAGAAACTAAAATTCCCTCACAGCAGATTGTAATTTATTTTACTAATTTCGATATGAAATAAATAAAATACCTATCAAAATAAAGTTTTACAAAATAGCTACGAGCTACTACTATGGTTACATTGCAAACGGATAACAGTTCGAGGGACCGTTTAATATAATATAATATAATATAATAATAATAATTTGCGTTTTGCGCAGATTAGTGGCTCCTAACAACTTTATCTACTCGTTCCTGGTTGGGTCATATCAATATGACCTCTGACGGTCTACCGAAGATTCCAAACACAATTTCACCTTATAGCCGTTTATTGTTCCATGTTCAATCCAGGAATACATATAATGTTTACCTCCTATATAATAGGTAATAAATTAATAATACATACTATTTTGTGTATTTCCGTAAAGCCTACTTTTGTATGTAGATATCTTGCCTTGTCAGAAAGAACTTTGAAAACACAAAGTACAGCTCGACAATCACAAAAATAATTAAGTACTTCGGATGGGAATCGACAACCAACCACAACACGGGTCAACTTAACTATTGAACCTTATCTACGTGTGTCATTTTGTCATTACCCGCTGTCGTTTTAGACTTTTCATTAGATAATTTTAAAAAATATCATAGACAAGCAACTGAACATCATATTTTTCTTTCAGGTATAGTGCTGTACTTCAACCTCCCCCGGCACGAATTCGGCCGCGTTCAGGCTATTCTGTTCCCAACTTACTACGCGTTTAATGCATTCATCAGTCTGTTGGCCTTGCTGTCTTATTACAGAACACAATGTCTGACACAGTTCAAGAACACATCCTGGATACAGGTGAGGATCTATATTTTTATCACAGATTAGATTTCAGAATATTTCGTATGTCCTAAGTTAAGGACAAAGGTGAATCAGCCTTCAATATGTGTCCTCAAAATTCGTGTGATCTTTTGGATTCTGGCGTTGCAGCGTATGAAATTTGGTTCTTTGACGTACAAATCCTTAATTTAAGTCTTATGAGATATCTACTACCTATATTTAAAAAAAACCTTCGTTTTATGGTACTATCTAAACTGTCCTAAGTTTACCCACGTCGATACCAACTCGTAAATGTATTGACTAGGTACGCACTTTAAGTACGTAATATAAGTGCAGCACATAATTAAAACAGGAACGATCACTCACAGATAACTAAAGCACAAAGAACGCAGTAAAATACACAATTTAATGTCTCTACATTTTATGGCGCCAACATATCAACGCTTGTAGTAATTATTTTCGCTTGAATAACTGACACTGACACTAATTAATTTAATATCAAATTTTATGATGTGTATTATTATGAAGGGAAGTAAGAGGCAGCAATCATCTATGTGTTGCATTCCAGTAAAGTAAAACTCGTTGGACAAACTGCAAATTGCTATACTTTCAATAGCATTAACTTTATACCTACATGAACGTCCAGTCTTTACAGATTCTGTAATGCACGTTGTTCATAAAACTATAGCTACGTGCGTATAAAGCTTAAGCTAAACTTTGCAGAAAATATGTACATAGGTCTATGTTAACATTTTTTAAAACCATTAATAAGCTTTACGTAGGCACTTGGCTGATTAGGTATTAATATAAAACAATTAGCTTTGTTCACAACGAGGCCGCAAACAAATTACACCACACATTATTTATTTCAACAGACCCATATTACAATCTACAGCTTCTCGACAGTAAAATATTAATTTATTATTCAACTTGTTGCCATACTCAATTAGCACAATAATGTAAGTTATAGGACTGCGCTTATTAATAATCAAATGTTATGTGCAACTTGACCTGTTTTGAACCTATTCTTCGTACATATTCCATCGTTTAGCTAAGTAAATAGGTAGGTACTACAATAATTTATTGCTAATGTTATCTTTATATTTTGTAGCTGAATAACAGTCTACGTAATTACGTATAACATGGCATAAAAATTATCGTCAATAGTGATAGGTTGGAACTTTTTGCGATACAAAGAAGTTTGCGCGTATTTTTTATTATTCAATTCATCATAATATTATTATATCTGTTATGTATTATTATCGTTTCGCACAATCAGGGAAAGTGATTCATGACGGATATATATTTTTACACCAAATTGATTAATTACCCTCGATTTATTATGTAATCAACCTGTGTAATTTCAAAGTACAGAGTAGATAGTTACTTAGTATATTACCGATGATACTTGTATGTAGGTATTACTGTAAAAGAAAACATTGGAAGAAACCTGGACTTTAATAGCGCAAAGAAAGAGTTGGAATATCCTGAGCCTGACCTATTAAAAAAAAAGCAGTCTTAATTTAAAAACTAATCATAAATTTGTTATTTAAAATTTATATGAGAGATTAACATTACAGCAAGAGGTATCCTATTAGAACATCAATTTAGTATTTGTACATATTTTATAAAGAGGTTTTTGCATTGCTAAAACACAATTATGCAATTTAGCTCTGAACAAACATAGATGATTATTTAAAGGTGAAATCCTTGACTGATTGTCTTTAGTAGCCATTTTTTATCTGACACTCGTAAAAAATAAAATAATTTGTAATGTAAATGCAAGGTCAAAAATAAAAGGCCATAGGATTAATCTGAATAAGTGTCGGATTAAATTTAACGCCATTATAGATAGGAACCGGACGTAGATTGTAGGAAGTAAAAAGTAAAGATTTGTATATTAGTGAGGTGACAGAATAAGTCAAATAGGTCATATCAAAATGAGAAATCGATTAACAAGCGATTTGAAATAATTGACGATTGGTAGATACATACTATTACTGCGCAATCGAAAAAAATGTCTGGATATTTTAATTCATTATTTATTTTAAATCATTTTTATTATCATTGTTACAGCTAGCTCTATTGTTAGCGATATTCAGTATCGAGGCGTATGTCCGCCTGCGCTTGGTGCGGCCTATGCTTCGCGCCAAGCACGTCAAGACACAGATGGAAGAAGCTGCCGGTAGCGGGACTGAAGTGAGTATAGAAACCATTTCATCATTTGAATAGTAAAGAAGTTTAAAAGTAGTAAAGAGGGTATATGCCTAGACAAGTAGAGTTCGACCGCAGCCTACACTATTCACAGCCGGTGTTTTTCAAGTGATATACAAAATGATAGTATTAGGTAATAAAACTATTAGCAGTTATTCCATATGATAAGCAAATTTAGCACCTAGATAGCCAATGTTATGTCTAGTAAATAAATTATGATTATGCACGTACAATTGGTTTTAACTCTCAAGTGAAACGATGAATGACATCTAAATAACTGCAACTAAAATTAAAATTGTACTTGACAACAGTCACCTAAAACCACAGTTTCACCTTCAATGTGACACTTCAATGCATCAATTAGTCATTTGTTACACGTACTTGTTTACCACATATTACAAAATTTATTTCCTATGTAACTTTATAAGCACATATTATACACCACATGGTATGCAATAATAATGCGTTGTTTAAAAAAAGGTAGGAATTTTTAAAACTAGAATGGGTTAGTGTTCGTGGAATTGCGCCTTGTTTGCAGGTCCAACTTTTGTGTGAAAGTGAGACTAAGTAATTTTTATAAATGGTAAAATAAAAGTAATATTTTAGTGTTAATTAATTAGGTAATAATAATATTTCAACAACTACACACAACGCCATCCATTAATAATTATTACTCTTGGATGTTTTATAAAATAAGGGCAGAAGTGTTTTAGATACATAGCTGATTTATTATCGTCGTCGATCATTCAAATCATTAGTTAGTAACAAATTGGAATATGTTTGTAATTTCGCGACATATTGATACTCAAATGTACCATGCGAGTCACTTTTCTTTAACCAGATTCAATAACCTCGTTTGCTTGTTAAGTAGGAGGCAAGAAAGCATTGGGAGAATAATAAGTATTTTAAGGATTACCTCTCTCTCTCTCTTTATTACCAGTTTACTAATTTATATTATTTCATTGTTTCAGGTCGGTAGCCTAGTGCTAGGCGAACTCGCACATTGTCCCCGCTACCTGCGTGTACTCAAGACCTTCAGGACTTATCACTCAAGTATAGCCATGGGGACCATGATAACCCTCGGCTGTTCTCTATACTCGACAATGATCATAGTTGACTCTATGTGTCGTTAGTCGAGTCGAACTCTATTACTGGATGAATTAACTGCTGGTCTGCTATGTATAAAAAATAAAAACAAAATAACATTCATAATTTGAAATTAGAATTTACTAATCTATGTTACTAAGTCTATGGTATGCACTTACTAATCGATTAGCACAAATTCATTATTATTCGCCAAATAAATGTTAATGCACTACAAACAGCCTTATAAATAAGAAATCAAAAAAGAAACTACGTTTACATGGCATGGAACCACCGATAAAAGTGGAAGAACGATTTCATTATTAATGCTGTACTGCATAGCTAGCTTTCCTAGTTTCAATTTTATTCAGGCTGTGAGAGTCTGTATTTGTAACTTTTTATAGTATTAATTTGTTAAGGCTAAAGAATGATTTCTGAAAGAACAAGAAGAGTAAGGCGCTAGTCGCAAGAATTGTTTCGGAGAGAAACATGTGAGAAAGAATGTTCCAAATTGTATAATATTTATAATAGGTACACAGACGGGCGCGAACAATCGCACCGATTTTAGTATTAAGGTTATCGAAAAGCTAAAAGAAAAACTTATTCGTATCGATTTTTATAAGATTAACATCTTGCCAGCAATTAAATAACAGTTAATAGATAGATATAATAAATATTTTTATAGTCTTGCCAATGCAGAAATGTCTTTCTATTATTCGTTGGAGGCAGCCGGCCCATTACTAAGCTGCTTGATTACAATGAAACTCATGTTGAATGCTCTCTAATTTCCTGCAATACTGCCATAGTATAGTACTAAGGCTGCTAATAGACTATCATAGAAATATCAAATCAAATCAAATCAAATCATTTATTCAATTTACATGTGGTAAAATAATGATATGATTAAAGGTGAGTAAGACATTTTTAAATGAAGAACATAAGACCGTATAATAACTACATGTGATTATCTATGATCATAGTTTGAGGATTGTCGAACTATGATCATAGAATTTGACAGATATGAAATCATATTTTTAAGATAATGTAATACCGCTCTAAGTGTAGTAATAAGTATTATGAACTCTCGCCAACGTGTTGTTGAAAACTAAACTTTAGTAGAGGTGCTTCTTGAACGCAGGAAGTTACGAGCACTCAACTATTACGACTTATGGCGCTCAACAATTTGTCTAACGTTTTGGCGCTGAACAGCTGTTTTGCGATTCATAAAAAAAACAGGAAAGCTATGGACCTCTATTCTATCTTATGTGTCAAAGTA
The DNA here is from genome assembly GCA_963082885.1 of Parascotia fuliginaria. Classification (NCBI taxonomy): domain Eukaryota; kingdom Metazoa; phylum Arthropoda; class Insecta; order Lepidoptera; family Erebidae; genus Parascotia; species Parascotia fuliginaria. Next base: position 2,331,915 of record OY720172.1, read on the forward strand.
TGATAATTAATAAGAAGTAATTTAATACATGCCAGTATTTATAATTTTGTGTTTGGATCAAACCCAGTATTCATTTTTACAATATCAAACTCTTGACAGTTGACGTATAGAGGTCACTACCTTGCCTGTTCCTAGGAGAGCCGGACATTACCGAGAGCTACGTTCGAAGTAACTTGCAAGTTAACAAATACTTGCTAAAGTTTTAACGTTGTGACGATTCGATTGTCTAGTCAACGACGACGACGCGATCGTAAAATGTTTATTTTATCAAATCGCGCGTTGAAGAAACTTGAGCTTTAAAAGTATATCATTTAAACGTTTATATTTTGTAGTTACTTATTTAAATGATAGCTTTTAACGTCAAGCAGCTTATGCCTTATTGGCAGAGGGTTTTATAGCTAAGAATAAATAAATATTATTTTAATTAATAATTTAGCTAGTAATTAATAATTTTGTGTAATCAAGACATGTGAATGTGTTAGTGATTAGACGATTACTTATTATTCGTAAATGATCTGAATGTTAACGTGGGATTATAATTTATTTGAGATATGAAAGAAAAAAGAACGTATTCAAATCTATTAAGAATTAAATAATTATTACTTATGACAAGTTGCTATTTTTTATTTTAATAAACTTATCCATTTAAAGAGCTTCGTATATCATTAAGGATATTGTGTGCATCGATATATCTTCGAATGACTTATGTGTTGGCATATTTTTTTTAAAACAACTCCTGGTCTAGAAAAAAACAAACCCTGAGTCTACTTATTTTACGTACATATATCTTTACTGATGAACATGGATTGCTCAGTTTCATCCCAAGTGCGAATTGAACCCACATCCCTTTTATGTACACCAATTGTGCCACCACGGTACTAAAACATAATATAATATAATAATTAATAATAATATAATATCACACCAACTACACACAACGCCATCTAGACCCAAAGATATAATTATTAAAGCTTTTTTTATGAGTTCTAGAAATGCGGATATACATAACTACCTACTTAAACACCTACTTTTTTTGTAAATAAATACATCATACATAGAAACACCCACCAACCAACAAATAGTTACGTTCTTGCACACTAATATTTGCACTGAGCGGGAATCGAACCCGTGACCTCTGCGTGGCAGTCCTTACACAGTACCACTGAACCACAGAAACAAAATTATAACAAGCAAAATATTTATATTCTATAAAACAAAACCATTCATCTCGGGATGTTGAGTTCGTCATATCATTCAAGAGACGTCTATTATCCGCCTAACCCTCCCCGTCGCCGTCGCTACCTTAGCAGAAGCCCTCCCTCTCGTCGCTACATTAGCCGAAAGAAACTTGCTCCACGTCGGCGTCGCTACAATAGCCGAAAGAATTTTACGGGCGTTTAAAACAATAAAAAAAGAAGAAAGAGACTCTTGTTTATTTTATTTAAACTAGAAACCGATAATATAATTAATATTTTAACGGGGTTACGTGTCTATTGAGTATAGGACCAATGAAAGACGTGAATTCATAAATATATGTAGGTACTTATAATTATTATGAGAGGTGTGTTCACTGTCGCTCATTATAGACGGGATATTGACTAAGTGACTAATTAATAACCGAACAAATAATGGTGTAAAAAGTTATAGGACTCTAACAACTTGTTGGAATAAACTTTATCCGTCCCACATAGGGACGAATATATTTTTAGTTTATTTTAGCAAAAACATACCATAGATCGAATTTAATTATAGGTTAGTTCATAGCTTTATTCTTGGGACTTGGGAGTTTGACTGAGAAAAAATCACGAAAAAATAGACGAAAAAATAGACAAAAACAAAACGTTATAACAATGTCATTTTGACACAACTGATAGGGATGACGATTCTTGCCGAAAGAACTAAACAAATCGATATTTAAAAATCGATTCTCCAAAATAAGTCATCTCGCGAATTTTTAAGTAATAAGCTAACCAGCAACACCGTAATGTTTTCTCTGTAAGTGATTTTTTGTAATTCTTTTGAGAAAATTAAGATCTTTAACCATACAATTTTAAATAACTTTGTTTTTATTATTTATGGTAAAACAAAAAAAGCATCGATTTTAAAGGTGAAATATCAACTCACTACTGCATTTCGTTTTAAAAAATCGCCTAATATGCCTAATATTCGATTGTTTTATTAATCGATTTCTGATCGCCATCCCTAACTAGTGACTGATAACACTTCGTAAATCGTAATGTCAAATAATGTCAAATGACCTTACGTGGTACTTTGCTATTAGTGTTTAGAAATATTAATGCAATACACTATGAAATCTAAATCATTTGTAGTCATTACAGAGATTTTATCGATGAACATACGCTCTAGTAAACTTCACAGTCATGTTATTTATAGGTAGGCCACATGAAACTGAAAACATGAAGTGTAGATACACATGGAAAATTAACTCGAGAATGATCGTAGGTCGGTGTAAAACTGTGTTAATATTATCGAGCGTAGTGTGCACACTCGCTGTTGTGATATCCCTGCACAAATTGTTAAATTACGACGTGAAATTCGCGAAGCCATTTGCACCAATACCAGATGGGCTGTACGGTAATTATTTAGAGCCTGTTTCTGAACACCATCCGGGTTTAAGTACATCAAACCCTTTAGAGAAGACAGGAGATGCGGAAGCCGTCGTTTCTTTGAAAGCTGCATTGGAGATGAAGAAGGTAGGGAAAGATGATAAAGCTTTAAAATTGTTTCAACATGCATTTGCATTGTCACCAAAACATGCTGACATACTAAACCACTATGGAGAGTTTTTAGAAGACACGAAGAAGGATGTGGTCAAAGCAGACCAGCTCTACACTTTAGCTTTAACTAATTACCCTGAGCACACGGGTGCTTTAATGAACAGACAACGCACAGCTAGTATAGTTGAGAATTTGGATAGAGAAATGTTACGGAAAATTGACGAAAAACGGGATGCGTTATCATCAATACCAGAGAGTAACTCTGCTTTACGTAGAGCTAAGAAAGAAGCGTACTTCCAGCATATATATCACACTGTTGCGATAGAAGGGAATACAATGACATTGCAACAAACAAGAAGCATTTTAGAAACAAGAATAGCTGTTTCTGGGAAAAGTATAGATGAGCATAATGAAATTCTGGGGTTAGATGCCGCAATGAACTATATTAATCAAACATTACTGTACCGTTTACGAGATATAACGATGGGTGATATATTAGAGATACACAAAAGAGTTTTAGGACATGTGGATCCTGTAGAAGGTGGTCAGTTTCGTAGAACGCAGGTATATGTTGGTGGTCATATACCGCCTGGACCGTCTGAGATACAGAGGCTAATGATACAGTTTCTGGAGTGGCTAAATTCTGAAGATGCAATGGACTTACATCCTGTAAGGTGAGTGTATACTTTATAATCTAGTATTAAACTTGTCCAAATACATAAAGTATTTTTGGCATTCCCATGTAACTATGTTATTGAAAGATGGCAGAGGCTATGATAACACCATACCAGTATGGTTGAGTACATTATGCATGAGTACTGGCAAAGATACAAAATAATGGATTGCACCAGTTAGATATACTATATAAAACAAGGAAAACATAGAACAAGCAAGCACTGTCCACATCTTATTCTTATTCAACTTACGATATATTGAAAATTAACCAATGCACTTCTAAGTTCAAATTCAAACTAATTGATTAATTAATTTGTTTGAAAACCTGGACTTAAAAGTTTGAAATTGCTAATCCACCTTGAGCAAGCATGGTGATTAATGCTCATGCCTTCCTTTATATGAGAAGAGGCCTTTGCTTGCAGTGAGGCAGTAAACAGGCTGGTATTATTATTTATTTTAATTTGTTTGTATTTAAACTGAAAATTAGAATAAAATTTTAAATGCTAGTTAGGTTATGTGTGATAAGTAAGTAAATTCTGTTCTTTGAATGATCATCATATCAACTGAAAAATGTCTAATGCTGATAATAGGCCCCACCTTGGCTGCTCGTGAGCCGCCCTCATCTATCGGTTCACTCTTATCTAATGACGATATAATTTATTTTTCATTTATGTAATACAATTCCAGATATGCCGCATTAGCTCACTACAAGCTGGTTCACATCCACCCATTCATAGATGGCAACGGTAGAACGTCACGGTTGCTCATGAACCTATTGTTGATGCAGGCGGGCTACCCGCCGGTTATCATTGCTAAACAACACAGACATCTGTACTATCAACATCTGCAGACCGCTAACGAAGGGGATGTCAGACCATTTGTGAGGTAAGTCAATTGAATACATTATTAAAATATTTTATACTGCGGCTATTAGAATGCCACAAATTGTTATAGGAAATATGGCCATGGTCAGTAATAATAATAAATAATAATACCAGCCTGTTTACTCTCCCACTGCAGTGCAAAGGGTCTTCATTATAACGGTAGTAGATGCACGCTGGTTTCAGCATGAATGGGCCGGATCGTCCGGGGAAGTACTACCCTCTCATAGAAGATCGACTTAAGAGTAGTAGTATCCTTACTACTGCGTTTCGTTCGGTATGTGAGAGTGCCGGAGGCCCAATTTCCCCCCTTTCCTCTTTCCTCACCTCCCTCATTCCCTTCCTCTAACCCCATTCCCAGCCGCCATAGTGGAGGCCATCATACCAGCAGTTTAAGATGATAGCTTTTGGTATGGTGGCCACCACTTCTGGATTCCACTGACTGCTTAGCATCAGGCGGGGTGGAGTCACTTTGGTAGGCTAATAAATAAATAAAAAAAAGAGGGCATGAGAATTAATCACTGCGCTTGCTCAAAGCGGATTGGTAATTTCAAACTTTTTAAGTCCAGGTTTCCTCACAATGTTTTCCTTCACCGTCAGTCAGAAATGCCCAAGATAAACTTAGAAAGAACATATAATTTAAAAAATCACATTGCTACTTAGATTGGATTCGAACCCATTACCTCGTGTTTACGAAGCAGGTGCGAGAAAATTTACTTAAAATCACATTACTTTTAAACAATTTTGAACCTACGACGTCCTGTGTAGCCTTAATCATTAAGCCATCAGGACTACAAAGTCAAAGTCAAATGTTAAACACTTATGAACGTTAAAATTACATAATGTCAGCCAATTAAACTACAGCCAGTATGCTGACATAGGGTACTATTTTCTTTTTCAATGCTGGTCCATTGCAGAAATTTCTCTTGTGTAATTATTCAGAAAAATGCTACGCTATTGTTACGTGTGTAATATTTTAATCTAAATGCTAACGTATACCGTAGATTCATAATCGTATGCTACGTAAATCAATTAATTTTAGCGATAAACGCAACGCGTCACCATACATCACCTGTTTCATAATACGAATTACGACAGCTTGTAAAAAACGTCATTTGAAGAGATGAATCATAATGTATTTGAGAGAATAATGAATAATGTGAAATATAGGTGTTATGTGATGTTATTGTAATAATTTATTAAATACAAGCTGTTGCCCGCAGTTCCACCCACCTGAATGTCGGTTATCGCGTTCTTATACAAACTTTCATCCCCTATTTCAAACCGTTGAAGTAATTTTTTTGCGATAAAATTATATAATGTAGTTCTTCAAGTTCTTTTCTATTTTTTTACCAAGTTTCATCAAAATCGGTTTAGTAGTTTAGGCGTGAAAGCCTAACAGACAGAGTTACTTTCGCATTTTATAATATTAGTATGAATTGTAGCTAATTCCCTAAGTTCATATTACTGACTATCATCTCAATTTGGTATGGTAAGATGCTTAGTACCATTCTATTCTATACATATATACATAACTTCACACCCGTCGCCCATTAATGGAGTAAGCAGAGATTATAGAAAGCCACTTGCTGCTATCTAAACATACCTCATTTACCTTTGCCTCTTAAACATTAATTAATTAATCTATATATAGCGGAAGAGTTTGTTTGTTTGAACGAGCTAATCTCTAAAACTACCAGTCGGATTTGAAGGAATCTTTTTGCATATGATAGCCCAGTTCTCGAGAAAGGTTATAGGCTATGTAACATCACGCTACTGGCGACGGGAGCAGAGCAGAGAGCAATAAGCAAAGACGTGGGTTACACCGCGCTCCAAAAAAGTAGGCTTTTCATACACACACGACGGTATTTTACCATCCTGTTCTTTCTCATAAAAAGAAAGCGTGTCTGGTCATGGTCTTAGATAGTCCTTGTAAACACAGGACTCGCACTAGTAGCCTAAATACAGAAATATATTTTTTTTTATTCAGACTGTCAAAGTGGCTCCACTCTGCCTGTTAAAAAGCAGTCTGTGGGTCCAAAAGTGGAACACACCATTACAAAAGCCAACTCGTAACTATATTATTGTTTTTCTATACCAAAACTTTAATTTGACTTTAACAAATGGTTATAGGTTCATCGCACAATCAACAGAGCGTACACTAAACTTATATCTATGGGCGACGAGCGAGTACTCGCACATGGTGCCCGCGATCGGTGAGCCGCACATTTTGACAGGGGAAGACGGTGATGACGATATGCTATAAACGGTATATCTAAATGGAATTGTTGCTTATGTTAACTGACTGAAGCTAAAGCTGCAATTCTAATTTTAAAAGATTGAAAACGGTAATTATTGTGTAAATGTTGCCAGAACACAAAATTTCGCTATATTTAATTTAACAATTCCTTTTTGGAAATAACAAGATAAGTTTGTTTGTGGTCAATTTTTATAGTAAATATTATTATGCCTATCAAAGTTACTACAGTGCGTGATGGGTAAGCAGTCATTGAGAAAATACCAGCTTGTACCAATCAATTTATTAGTCAGCAACTCCATTGCCCACAGCTGGACATAGCCTAAATTAAAAATTATTTCAATAATATTGTTTTTACTACACGAATTAATAAAAGTGATTCTGGCAACACATTTCTTGGTAGACAAAGTATTAGGTTAATCCTCCGTATACTAGATTTAGTTTAATTCTACCCCCAAATATTGAAACGTCACTTAATTTTAAGTACCTAGTCATAAGTGTAATATAAAAGCAAGCTTAAAAAACTTTTATTAAAACGTCGTAAAGACTAATGTATCTTCAAGTTAATTGACGTTTCACGATACATACATAGCTCATACATAAGTCATACATAGCTGTGAGTTTGCATTTTCAATAGCGGTTTGAGCTTTGTATCCAAGATTTTGTTTAGAAGAGGGATAGGTAACCTTCTAATAGGTGCCGCAAACAGGTCAACAGACGCACAATACTTATAGTATTCGTATAAGGGACCACTCACACGTATTCAGCTCTATTCCCGAGTAGTCCCTAAGAATTCACTACAACCAGCCACTGCGATTGGTGCAATCATTATGCTTGTCCTTGATATAGCCAATCACAGCGCAGCTTTTACATTACGCGCGCATTCCGCTCCTGCTTGTTAAGGCTTATTTAAACCTGTACGGTATTCGCTGCCGCGCGTATTTCGCTCATATATTTAAGTATAAAGCTCCGCGGCTAGAGCGAAAGGTTGGTAGGATAGTAGTATTACCGCATACCCACTCGGTTTTCTCTACCGCAGGCGGTAGCTAATACCGCTCAGGTCTAAATAGGCGTTTATTTTTGTGAGCTCGAGTCTGAACAAAGAAATATTAATGCGGTACCTATCTATTATGAGGTAATTTTTATGAGTGAAGTGTTCTTATTCTCAAATTAAACTGAAAATTATTGTGTCTAAAACTTCCATTAGTTAAATGTATTGTGTGTTCATTATTTAATGTCTACGGTGTCCAAATTTATGATGCATTTCAATTTGTAAATATTTAATTTATTACAAATATTTTAGCTTCCATTACAACCTGCTGGCAGGTATATTATTATTATCTTAACTCTTAAATACTAAATTGTGACTTAGTTTTAAGTGACATAAAAGTCATGCTGTCTTTGTCTCTTTATTATGAGTTTTAGGGACAGAAATACTTAAGTCTGGCTTAAAGTAAGTAACGTTTAAGTATTTGGTTATTAGTCTACTTAATCTTAAAAATTGGAAAATGTCTTTCAAAATATTTTAATTAAAAACATTTCACGGTGATTTTTTTTTTTATACCAAAAATGTAGATATGTTACTCAGAATGAAGTTTTTAACTTTAGGATCATATTCCTGACACAAATTATGTAGTTAGTTCCTGCTTTTCCTTAGTAAGATATTGTATTATATAATTGTAAAAGTATTTTCTATGGAGTGAATTTTGAATATAAAATGAATTCTTGCGTGATTCACGGTAAACAAAAAAAATGTACACAGTGTCAAATAAACAAATAAATTTTTATGTTTAAACCTAAAAAATCATGCACTTAAGATGTTATTACAAAATCCTGCCATGTAATCGGCTTTTACTGTAATTGCAGTTCATTATTTAATGGGTGAGCTTGCTGACGGACTGACTAACCCCCAGTGCCTGATAGGCTGATCAACGAAAAATTAACTTAATCACCTGTTAAATCTCATGTGAAGTACCTAAAAGCATGCTAAAAGCGTGGATAATTAGTTTTATTAATTAGGTTAATTATTCATGCTTTTAGCAACCCAATTAGTATTTCACATGAGATTTAACACGTGATTAGTTATTTTTTCACAAACTGGAGGTTAGGGTTAAACCAAATCTGGCAGCACGGAACCCCACTTTCCTAGGCTTCTATCCCTCGACAGAAAGCAGTGTACTGTCGCGTTTCGTCGCTCTTTCTCACTCTAGCAAATGACAAGTCTCAGTGACTGAAAAATATAGAAGTCTATGAAAGTGCAGTTCCATGCTACCAGATGTGGTTTATAAGTTAAAGTGTATATCAGCTCTTTGGAGACGTAAACCACGCCCGTGGCGAATCCAGAATTTGAGTTTTTGGGGGCTCGACTATTAGAAACCGGTAGCCGGAGGGAGGTTGGGAGGTAGTGATGAGCTAAGGTAGCGAGCGGGGAGAGGGAGCCAGTCATGAGCTAAAGTGGATTTAGAAGAAGCTTGACGCCACTCGAGTAGGGCTTACCAAAATTAACACTAAAGGCACATACATTTGTAGAGCATGCAGATGCGTTTATAGGGAGGCTTGAGCCCTGTAGTCCCTTCCCCTGGATCCCTGAAACACGCCCATTTACTAATGACATTGTAACTATAATCCAAGAGTCGATTATACTTATGTAAAATATATAAAAATTGTAGATAATTTATGTAAAAAGGAAATTTGAAATTTTATTTCACTCTTAATTTAAAAAACCAAAGAAATTGAATGTAAGGCGATGGAACAACAATCAGCTTTTTAGAAAGCTTTGTAGTGCACAGCTATTTGTACTTATATAATATATTGATTGAGATTATCTGCTGTAATTTATATTTCAAGTTTAAGAAGGTTATTTTTGAATTAAACTTATTTGCCATAAAAATCTTAAAATTAATTTCCTAATAATAAAAATCGATGATTGTTATTAGTGTTACTCTTAACACTCTACATTAGCGATTTCAAAAAAGGAATTTGGAAAAAATTATTAAGTATGTAACGAAAATATCCTGATAACAATATTATGCGTTTATAAAATATTGTTCTCAGGTACGTAAGCGCTGTTATAAAAGCAATTACATGCCTATGATATAATAATAAATATATTATGTGTGAGAACCTGAGAACGTCACTGAGCTATGCTAACCGCGTACCATCAATCTTATTTACCAACTCTGTAAAAATTCTCCCAAAATGTATATTAATCTTGTATCCTGTACATATGTATATTAGTTTGATTTATAATATAAATACATCACTATTCTACTGTGATATTTGATATATTATTTATTGCGCTGCACAATTATGAAGTTTAGCGTTAGATATCAAATTGTTTGTTTTCGTGTGATCTAGATGTTAGGTAGACTAAATAGTTCCGTTTGCCAATTACATATTAATATAATTTTGATTATATTATGGCCATAAATGTTATACTTCTACTTTAGGCTCTATTCATACGAGATGGCAGCGCTGGATAAAGCGGCAAACAGATTGTGTCAAAATTTATTAAACTCTTATTAGGTAGGTACTTCCAATTTTCTTACCTTTATAGAGCTGGCTATAAAAATTACTTAGGTCTTACATTTATGGTCATAATGTAAGACTTAAAAGTATTTTTGAAGACTCCGTATCACAGTTGTTGAATTTGTTCTGTTTCCATGTTTGTTTGAGTTAGCAGTTTGAATGTGGTCATATTTATCTTGCTTTGACTAGCATGAGTGTTGAATGAAATTATGAGCAAACTACTGTCCGACTCTTTCTATATTCGATCTTTAATCTAACATTTTTTATTCCCGATTTCATGCTCTTAAGTTCAAATATAGAAAGCGGCCGAAGATGTCAAGTATCAAGGTGCTCAAGCATAAAACATAATTTCATATTAAAATTTGTAAGATTCATACATTTTTTTTACTGGCCCGTCAAATCAATTGACTGCATACAACAATAATTGTACCATAAGTATTCGTTTATTACATTAATAAATAGGTATTTTGTGTTGTCTTCCAGTATTTATGTGCGACTATTTATTTTGTGCATTTTCATGATACCAGTACAAACTTGATAGAACTAAAAGTTTGAATATAATGTTTGTTTTATTTACCTCCCTTACCTTTTAGGTATTCATGTCCCTTGTATTAGGATACTATCCTAAATAATGCCATTAATATGACTGGCCATCAAGCCTGGGTTTATATATAATCTTATTATACCTAACCTTACTTTGTCTCTATCCTTGTTTTAATGGTACAAAAGAAAAAGACAAAACACTCGGTAAAATTTAAATAATGTGGTGGTGGTAGGGCCCCTGGTCTGTCATTTAGCTGAAATACCTACCAGCAGTCATCTATGCCGTGGTACAATCGTTTTGCTATAGTAGTACCTACTCGGGAACTGTTTCGTCATAAACTAGTACTAGGATAGCAGAATATTGTAGGAAGTAGCTAGGTACCAACAGTGATAAAAACTTAAGTTAAACCTAAATTAGATAAAGAGAAATTTTGCTGCCTTGTCGTACCAGGAACTAAAGGAAAGACAGGACTGGTTGGAAGAGATTGCATCAATTGCACCAACAAGAGCAGAGCTTTTAAGTTTAAGAAGAAGATATGTAACAATCTTTTACGACTTTCAAAATCGTAGGAAGTAGCTACAAATTGTATTAAAAACTAAGTTAAAAGTGTGTATGTAGGTAATAAATAATTTAATTTTAAATCACAATCACTTACGAGATTCTGCTATCCTAGTACTAGGGTAGCAGAAAATCTTAGGAAGTAGCTACAAATTGTATTAAAAACCAAGTTAAAAGTGGGTAAGTAGCAAATAAATTCATTTCATAGACAATCTTTAACAAGATTCTGCTATCCTAGTACTAGGGTAGCAGAAAACCGTAGGCGGTAGCTTCAAATTGTATTAGAAACTAACCTAAGTAGGTGGGTAGGTCGGAAATAATTTAATTTCATAACAACCTCTTACAACTCTGCTATCCTAGTACTAGGGCACCAGAAAATCGTAGGAGGTTGCTACAAATTGTATTAAAGTTATAAGTGGGTAGGTATCAAATATTATTTTATAACCACCTACAAGATTCTGTTACAAACTGTGACAGTAATGACATCGTGAAGTTTGTGTTTAGGTACGTGTTATTAATGTTAAAATTTTTAATGTACTCAAGTTCTATAAAGATTTCAAATTCGCAGTGGGTCTCATAATATTTAAGGTTTGAATAGTGTGAGAATCGGTTAATTAGAAATTTTTGAAGTTAAATCTTTTATTTAGTTTATCGTAGTTCATGGTATTATACAGTGAAATAATTCAATAAGTGCTTGTTGAAGGGTATCAAATAAAACAAGACAAATCAATTTTGATTAATTTATTATAATGTGCGATGTTAAAATAATGTTTATAATAAAGCATTTAACTAGGCAGCTGAGCGGGGCCGCTCAACTCGACACTTGTTCATTTACCCGAACGCTATACAAAAACTATTTCATTCAACGCAGAGTAATCTCGATAATAATACAATTATTAAAAAAACGTATAATATTTATAGTAAGAGAGATTTTATTCAGTTCAAACATCGGCGCCATAGTCACTCTGATACAGAGTACCGATCTGTTTATTTATTTTATTAATAAGCTCTATCTAATAAAGTTGTAAGCTACAATAGATGATACCTCGGAGCGGTCGCTGCGGTCAGCACAGGTGGGGGTCCCAATATACTCTCATGATCACTAATAACTACAAAATACTCCAGAGCTAATTCTTAGCTTAGCAATATTGTATAAATTTTGATAATAAAAAATAATCTCTTGAGAATACTATGAGAACCACCTGTATTTCTTGAGACTATCAATATTGTTGAACTAAAACATTATATCAATCTTCTAACCATAGAGGTTGGGTGAAAACCGAGTCCTAGCACCAGATGAGCGAATATTAAACCACAAGCAAACATTCAGATTATTTTTATTTATTATTTTATAGATATTATAAATTGTGGTTATTAAAACAAGTTACAAACGAAAAATTTACGCACAAATATTAAACAGGGACTGCGTCCTACGTCCGTACGTCACACGTAGCACGCGGCACATGTCACGTGACGTCACGCACCACAACGAACACAAAATAAAGGTATATCCACGTATTAACACAACATAATAAATAAGTCCATTACAATAAAAAATGAAAAAAAGTATAATTTACTGACTTGGAAAAACTTAAATAGTTACAATATTTTTTAAGTCGTTTTACTATTTTTATTAATAACTAGCTGCCTCCCACGGCTTCGCCCGCGCCTAAATAGTGTTAGTCTCCCTCAGGAACCAGACCGATTTTCTGGATAAAAAGCTTATGTCCGTCTCTGGCACCGAATCTATCTACATACCAACTTTCATTGAAATCGGTTTTGCCGTATAGGCGCTGAGTCACACAAACTAGCATTTATGGTATTATTAGGTTAAATGAGTTTTATGCTTTTTAGGACGACACTGGCAGGTTTTCAATAAATTAAAATTACTTTTATTATGGTAATATCAATATATGGGCAAGGGAATTTATCTCGCCAGTAATGTCCCGTTGGTGTTTGACATTAAATTGATGTACAGCTACAAAGCGTGGTCAGCCGTTACCCCACAACTCATTTCTGACAAGGACATAAGACAGGAGGAGCTATGCTCTGTCCCGTTTTAATCATCTCAGTCGCCACAAAACAGTTCAGCAGTTTTAACATTAAATAAGCGCAAATAGACCACTTCCATTTCCACATTATATTAGCGATGAATCATTAACATTCATTTTCATTTCTGAGTTATACCATGCCTTAGCTAAAGGCCTAATGAACAAGCACCATATTTAGGAATAATTAGTTTTATATAATGGAGGTACATTGTTATTATATTTATATAAATCAATCTAAGACATGATATAACTTGTTATTTTTGTCTGTCGCGCCAATGTTCGAAGTTTAAAATATCAATATGGACGCGATAAATATTCGTTTTAAAAGTGAGTTACAGATAATTGTTATCTATGGGCAAAATTTCAAGGTATTAAGCTAAATGCCACCGTTTTTAATTTTTTTTTAAGTTTTTGTTTATATCTAAATGTTTATGTTAATATGGCAGATTTATGTTAATCTCAAGAAATGGAATGTATTTGTTATCATTGAATTTTGTCCAAAAGATAGTAATTAAAGCTGCAACTAACTTTTAATTTTATATTCACAAGTTAAATGTAGGAGATAACTGAAATATAGTATATGTGCATGCACCGAGGCAGAAAGAAATAAAGAAATGAAATAATTATCAAGATAGAATAAAAGTGAGAAAATTAAAATAATTATAAATAGTATTTCTATTATAATAACTATATTTACATTCTTGTTGCCTACGGTGAAGACCATAATACAATTTTAGGACTCATTAACACTGTACCCAGTACAGAGAGGTGAATAAAAACTCAAGGGCGAAAAAAAAATATAATGGAGTCGCAAAACATTTTATTTTGCAAAATCGTTATTGGCACGATATTTAGTAAGTCTTGTTTAAAATAGCATTTTTTTATGTTAGCTACCAAAGTGACTCCACCCTGCCTGATGGTAAGCAGTCAGTGGAACCTAAAAGTGGTAACCACCATTCCAAAGTCATCGTCTGAAACTGCTGGTATGGTTACCTCCACTATGTCAGTGTAGTAAAATATTGAAATTTTACAATAACCATTTCTTTTCACCTTTCAATTTCTATTCACCCTGATAGAGTACAACTTTCGTAAGACATTTCTTATGCTGTCCTTACTTAGCTAATTAAAAAAAACAAAGACAGCACGAGATTTGCTAGCAGTTTTTATTCACCGCGGTGAATGCACACACGACACATATCGTATAAAACAATGAAGTTGGAACGGTATTTACAATAGTTGTTACATTTACAAAGATAATAACAAGCGATTTTATATGCAAAAGATGTAATCGATCACATAGCACTCAACATTTATACATTGTCATTTTATTTTTGTAGACTGCTTTTGTCTTAGGAAAAACTAATAAAAACTTAAAAACATTGAAGATTATAAGGTAAGAATGCTATTCTTTTTCGAAATTTTCGCTTTTCTGATAATCCAATGAATAAATAACGAAATAATATAGTGTAATATTTTATTACCACACAAAAGAATTTTTCAATTGTAACTAACAAACGTACTTTACGGAATTTTGAAGTGGCTCTTGTATATACAAAATCAAAAGGCAAGTCATGTACTATATATAGGTATTTTTCTTTGTAAGACAGAGTGAAACATTCCTTGCTAAGTCTACTAAGACAAAAATAATCTTCTTTGGGTGCGCAAAATATTAAAAACGCGGTCCAAATCCAAATATCTAATTTAAAACAAATATTTCACAACACACCGAGAACTTTTTGATACCAAATATTAACAATTTGTCATGAAAACGAATCACAGCGATATTTTAGTTACCCATCAAGATGAACTTGGCGAAATATTAAATAGCCAAGTTAATAAAATAAGTAATTATTGAAAACATCGACGGGGCTTAGTGCAAATCAATAGTTATGAAATAAAATAATACTAGACAATGTTGACGGCTATTTTTACGTTTAAGACATTGACGTAACCAGAAGGCTTTAAAGTACCAACACCTTTTATAGCAGTATTATTTTAATGTTAATTTGTGTTTTGTTTTTTTCTTTCGTACCATTAAAAACAAGGATAGAGACAAAGTAAGGTTATAATTATATAATAAGATTACTTTAAAAGATTGTGGTACAGCGCCAGACTTGGCTTTAAAATGTACTAAAACAGAAATAAAAACATTAATAAAGTATTCTTCATATAGTACTTCGAGCTTTAGCCGTCTAGTCACGCCATTGAGCAGACTCACTATCACTGGGACAGATATCACTGCATGTTTTGTACTTCCATCTCCCATCATATAAAAATATCTACAATTCGACAATAGGCCTTTAGCGAATGTTAAATGCATCCAGAATAAGTGAGTTAACGCTAGTAATGTTTCGCACCTCGCAATTTACACGATTCGATTATTAGTTATCGATTTAAAACTCGATGCCTAACATGCACATTGATATCTCTAGTAAAGTAAAAGTGGGACCTCGCTTATTGCCGTCGAACAATAACACGCGATACGTATGATCCAGTAAATGAGTTCAACCTTTATAACTTCAGTGCTGTAACCAAAACTATTACAGGGACTAAAGATACTCGATACCACGTACTGCTTCATACTCAGGCGATTTTAGACGTTATTGAGTTAAAAATACACGTCAAAATGGCTCGTTAACGAGTCGCGCGGACACTAACCGAACGTCAAGTTTTGTGCTTCAAACACTACAAGTAAACAGTCTCTCGTTTTCAACAACGCGACGGCACATACATCGATATACAAAGCTTTAAACTATAAACTCACAACATGCTCGAGTTCATAACGCGGCAACGAAAAGTAAAGCGATAATACAGTAGGCCAGCTACACATTATCAAACATTGAATTTAAGTTTCAATACTGATTTGTTTATACACATTATAATTTGCATGTGTCGCGGTAAGTCGGGACAGTTCGAGCGTCGTCTGCCGCCATTTAATGGCCGCGGCGGGCTAGCGTCGATTTGGAAGCGAAATTTAAATTCGATTTTATCACTACTAAATACAGAGATTCTTAATTACCTACAATTAATTAAGGTTACGCGTCAGTTAAACGTACGGTGAACCGCACAATGATCATCGATAACATTTTTTACAATGGAAACTCGTCATCGCTATTTCGGAAACGCATCTAATAGGTATCTGAATTCATTCATTCTCAATGCATTTAGTCAAAAATCGGAAACACCGCGGGACGACTAGCGATCAGTCTGTCATCGGTACACTTTCTACGGAACAAAGTTCAGTAAGACGGAGGGGAGGGGGGCACGGCGGCTAGTGTCGCGGCTGTATGCGCCGCGAGATGTGCTCCTCCTGCGTCATCTTGGCGCGGAACTCCGCCACCAGGTCGCGCGACTGCGCCAGCACGGCCAGCTGCTCGTTCAGCAGCTCCTCCCACTGCGTCGCGTACGCTGCAACACGTCACACGTCACACGTCACACCTTGCTTACCTTGTAACTGCACACATTTTAGGACGCGATTCACTTCTGCCAATATAAAGAGACTTTCTAATTTTCTTTAAAATTCCGATTTGGCGATCCCGGCACTGAAGCGCTGTCTTTAATAGACTTATTAAAATATTGTAGAAGCGATTCAGCGCTGAACGATACATTATTATTCATATTAAAAGAATCTTTAATTAAAGATTTGTATATAGTAAACTACTTTTAGATGAAAATGCATTTAGAATTAATTTACGGAAAAAATCATGATTTATTGTTTTTCATCGGCAGATGTGAAACAAGCATTCGTTAAAAGTAAGTTCATTAATTGTGGTTAAGCATTTTCCTAGAAACAGCGTAAAGCGGCCGGCGCGAAGCAAACAATAGTTAAAATTATTGTGTATTACACCTTTAAGAATCCCGAAATGAATGAAAGAATGAAATAAAAAATACCCTAACAAACGCAATCCAATGTATTTAATAGCGTAATTATATCTGATGGAATGATATTCTTTTATTCGAATTTTGAACACTATAATCAAAAATTTTACATCTTATTTACCAAATACGGGTACTCGTCAAAAAATACGCAAAATACGTGCACCATTTTTTAGAGTATATACGAGTACGCTACATATACGTACATTTCTGGCTATCAAAGAAATAGATGTTTTTAACTATGGTTTTAGCAAATCATAAATCACATAATATATGGTTTTCAAAAAAGCAGTGCTATCGTGAGACTTAACATGCTTTTGTGTCTCATATCTCATTAATGGGTGTTGGATGCACCCTCCCCTATCGATTTTCAAAGGGTGCAATAGGCAATGTCCCGAATCTTCAGGCAGCGAGCACCTCAGTGAGCAGTTGTTAGTAGATTAAAATGGCTTCACACTGCTGAGTCATTTCGCCACGCCCAGACCTTTATAGGTCGATCGTTCTGTCTTTTCAATGGACCTTCTTTAATGGGGCTGTACAACTGCGTATTGGTTTATTTTGCTATAACAGTGTGTGATTATGTATATTTGATAGTTGTTGTTTAAATAAATAGGTAACAAAAAATATCTTGATTTTATTAATGATCAAAACAGTGACTTATCTAAGCCTGATATAAACAATGGTGATAATATTCGTGTAGCGTGTTTAACCAAATACTTGCATTAACACGCAATAAGTTCGCTGGACTGTTTTCCACGAAAAAATAATGTGTATTGTTACCTAGTGCGAATTTTTTCAAAAATAAAATGTGTTAAAATGATGATATAGCATATCGTTTGCTAGCATGTATTCAAACCTAGAATCCGCCGAGATCGACGCTTATTGGCGAGGCGGTGGCTCGCGAGGTATCGCAGCCGTTTGGTGCGAGAGTGGCCTGCAACACGCACGCCACTATGCACACACACGCTAACAGCCAAGCGGACAAACACTACTACAATACAACTAATTTACATCGAATAAAGTAATCAAACTATACAATGATTTTTAACACCAGCATTTTTGAAAAGCTCATTATAACTTTATATTACTGAAGGGGGTCAAAAGTAATAATCACAGATCTTCGACAAATATATTTACTTGCTTGTCTCCATAATTATCGCCGTATATTTTTATGTAAATAATTTGAATTTGATTTACTGCAATTGTAGTTTCTGTCGACAGTGTCCCTTCGTAAACTGTCCTTTCTGTGGACATTTCGTACCACTTATTGAACAACAAAAGTGAATTAAAATATCGTCATATTATTTTCTCTGAATGAGTAACACTAGAGGACTGATATAACAAGTATTACTTGCTCAACTTTTACACATGCACATGAACAAGCATGCGACAGCACATAAGCGACTAGTTTAAGCTATGCTATTATACATGCTGTTACATAACGACAATAGAAATTTGAATAAATTAATCTATCGTTATTCTAGTCCAAATTTTGTGAAACAGAATTATTTTTAGATTTAAACAGATCCACCAATTGCAGGCGTGAACGCATCACAATTACTTGAAATGCAAAAAATGTTCGTGATAAACAAAACAGTATTTTTTACAAAGAATGCAGTCTTGGTTTGTGATGGCTTCTTATACCATACTAATAGAAAACCAAAAAAACTATCAATTTGCTGAAAACTTATTTTATTCCGTTCTTAAATGTCCTACCATTTTAAAATCATGATCATTTTCACATTACTAAAGATTTGCCATATTCACTACATAACTTGATGTTTAATATACGCTTTTAAAAATGTCCATGGAAGTGACTAGGCGCTCTTATATTTTGGCTTCGTTACTAAATACTAAAGCATAAAAGTTGAATGTACTGACCGTCCTGATCGTAGTCGACGTCTCTGGTGATGGCTAGTAGTTGATTGACGCGTGTGAGTGCGTGTTGTAGATAGTCTGAGATGGCCTTGTGGTTGTCTAGTACTTCTTCTTCAGCGCGTTGGAGCTCATCGATCGCCTCGTGGAAAGTGTACATCTCCGCTGACATGTCACCCTCCTGTATAAAATACCATAATTTCAAGGGTAAAGATTTAATTCGCTTTCAAGCTAGGCATTTGCCTTTGCTTGCACCAAGTAAACAGGTGTGATAATAAAATATGACCACAGTAATGACACAGTTGCCTGTTTTCGTAAATATAGTCTCCTTTTGCGAAACACTTCACAATTAGATATTACAAAAACATTTTTTATTAGTAGTATTTTTTTTCCGTGGACCATATGTTTTCTGTTACCTTACGACAAATAAAGGTATACTCACGTTAAGCGAGCGTAGATGCGCTAAATCAGCTAGGTTAGTGAGCTGCCTGGCGGGGTCCACGCGCTCGCTGGGCTCCATGTCCACGTCGGCGGGCGGCTCGTCCCTGCGCGAGGGCTCAGCGCCCAGCTCCTTGACGCGGTCCGCGTACCGCAGCGTGTTGAGCGAGTGCTCGCACGACGACATGGCGGGCGAGATCATGGCGATCATGCATGTGCGAGACTTGTCACCGATGAAACTGTCGCGCAACACCTCAAAACGAAAGAAAGAAAGTATAATAATAATGGGACAGAAAGACACCTTTCTCAGCACAGCTATGGTTATTACACCATAGAACTAGTATTCTGAGAGACCGTAAACTGATGGAAATTGAGATTGTGCAAAAAAAAAATAACAAAAAACAAAACGAAAAAATTAAATGGCGACAAAAAATAAAATATAAACATACATTTCACAAACTAATCACAAAAACACACAGGACAAAAAAATATATAGAACTTAAAATAGAACAGAGAGTTGTGCAGCACTATTAGGAGACTGGGTTATAAAAAAATATAAATCATGTCTGGAAATAAGGTACGTGGGTGAAAGTGACAAATATACTAACCTGCGTCAGCTTAGAGACGCGGAACGGTAAATGGTTGTTGCCTTTCATGCCTAGCGCGCGGATACATTCCTTCAGCGCTAGTAAAGATTTGTTGATCTCTGCGCTCTCCATACCTAAATAACAAACACCACTGAACTTTATATTGAACTTCCTGAGAGCGGCGTCTCTCGTACGAGCGTATACGTGGCTCGTATATGTCAAGTTATGAGCGACGCACTAACACTACAGTACGAGCGAACACGCAGAAATATGCTTGTCCGGTTTTATTAAATTCGAAATGCATCGCTTGAAACGATCGTATAAGCCCAAAAACATATGTTAATAAAAAAGGCGCATTTACACTAGTCGTTTAGTCTTTAAGCTGTACGCGGAGTCTCCTTACATGCGGGCTAACGACCAATAATGAATCGGTATAAAACATGCGGGGATACTGGACGTCTGCTTATGTCATTCTCTCGAAGCCAACTGTCAATAAATACGGGTGAATGATCTGGAGACGCTAACGATTAATGTAAACGGTTACTCGCAAGAGGGCCCTTATGGTATGCGTTATAGAATTTTTTTTTATTCTGCATGTAGGTGCTAACGACCAATGTAAATGCGCTCTTAAGGGTTCAATATGTAAAGTTATATAAAGAGCGGCGCAGCGAGCACTTTTAGTGCGAACAAATTTGAAAGTTTATCTACATGATAAGAGCAGTGTCGTCAGTAAAGCTCAGAGTATATAATAATAATAATATTTCAACAACTACACACAACGCCATCTAGACCCAAAGTAAGCATATTATATGCTTGTATTATGGGTTCTAGAATACGGATATACATACTTAAATACTTCTTTTTTTTTTTTTTTGTAAATACATACATATTATAGATAAATTACACCCAGACACAGAACAAACAATTATGCTCATCACACAAAGGTTTGTCCTGGGTGGGAATCGAACCAAATATATAGTGCATAGTTACGCGTCTGTCGGTTGGCGGAGGAGGTGTCGGCGCCGCGCTCGTTGCCCGCCAGGTCGATGAGCGAGAACTTGCCGTGCACGCGGTGCATGCCCGGCGACCGCACCACGATCTGGAACACGGCGTGCGACCGCGAGCTGTTCGAGTTCGCCGACGTCTGCACGCACCATACACACATACCCATCAACATGTCTGTCGCAGTTACTTCAATATTACATAGCGAAAGAGTAGGCAGAGATATGTAACACCGACGTTTGACTTGCTGTTACCCGTGTACATTCAAAAATTTGGCGAAATTACTTTTAACGATAAATACATATATAGAAAAAAGTTTTTCAAACATACATACTCAACTACAAAGTATTTATTACATAACGAGTGACCTACCTATCCTTAATGCTAAATAACTCTGTCTGTCTGTTACACTTTTACGCCTAAACCACTAAATTTTGATGAAATTTAGTATACAGATAGAATAGACTTTGGAGAACAACATAAGACTATATTTTATTGCGAAAAAATTGCATGAAGGGCTTCAAATAGGAGACAAAAGTTTTTAAATAAAACGTGATAGGTACAACCGATATTCACGCTACAGGTAATAACTAATCTATGTATAAAACAAACCTGTCCAGACGTCCTCGCAGCGTTGCCGTGCTGTATAAGCTTGAGCACCTCGTCCACATTGTCGACTACCTTCTCTGTCAGTCCCACTATCTGCACCTGTTGTTTGCCGTCCTCTAGTACTCGTAACTTCGCCTTATCCGCTAGTAAGTCGAACACCTGTAACAAATAACGCAGTGTTTTTAAAGTCTCGATTTCATTTTATATGCACTTTCTAAGTTTATCTTGAACATTTCTGACTGATGGTGAAGGAATACATGAAAATGCCAATCTGTAGTGATTAATGCTCATACCTTCTCTAGAGAAGAAATCTTTGCTCTGCAATGGGACTGGTATTATTATATTTGCGTTTGTACAGGATCTATAATATAAAAATGTGTTGCTAAGCGCAAATCTCGAGAGCAGCTGAACCGATAACGCTAATTCTTTTTTTATAATATTCTTTGAAGTACGAGGATGGTTTTTACGGAGAAAAAAATAAAAAAATTGGCTGATAATAAAAAAAAATATTCTGTATTCCCATACAAAAGTATCTTTATTTATTTACTTTTAAACTTTCGCGTTGCATGATTTAATAGAACTAAATATACGGGAATTCACGCGATCATGCATTAGGTACTTACATACCTTATTTTGCTTGACGTTTCGACCAGGTTACACCGAATATCTTTATTTATCTCAAAATGTTTAAAAAAAAATGTCCACCCGTGCGAAGCCGGGGCTGACCGGTAGTCGAAGATCCGAATACCAGATCCTCTCTTTTGTTAGTGAATAATTTAATACAGTACCTTGCCCGAGTATATCTCGAAGAATGAGGCGGACACGATGAGGTTGAGCGGCTTGTACTTGGGCGACTTGAGGTACGTGAACACGTCGCGGGCCGCCATCGCGTATATACCCTTCTTGCAGTCTTGTGTCTTGCCCTGCAATTATAACAATAACATTATGAATGAAAACAATGATTTACATTATAAAGTTGTTCACTGGATCTGACCTCGCTCAGTCACTCATTACAATGCAGCTGTTTAAAAAATGAAATGAAATGAAATAGATGTATATTCAAATAGGTTAATTAAATTAACACTTATGAACGTCAAAGTTTACAAAATGTCAGCAAATTAACCTACAGCCAGTTCACTGACGAAGTAGAGCCATGAGAAGAACTGGCAAGAAACTCAGGCCTCTCTTTTTAATCGCCAGGTTATTACAATTTTTGTAAGTTACAGTTTCAAGTAGCATGCAAAGTGACGCAGGCAATACACTTGACCACTATAACAGGTACTATCGGACCAGCTGAATCATGACCCATTTTGCTAATATTTCTGACTGCACCGCTGTCTAGTGGTTAGTGTAACTGACTACGACGCTCGGTTTCGTGGGTTCGATTCCCGCGGAAGGCAAATATTTGTGTGATGAACATTTGTATTTGTCTTTAGTCTGTGTGTTTCCTATGTATTCTATGTATGTATTTATATTTCAGTTATCTAGTACCCATAACACAAGCTGTGCTTAGCTTGGGACTAGATGACGGTGTGTGATAGCGTTCACATATTATTATTTTTATATCGCTTAAAACTGTCAAAGTTGTAAGATTTATCGTTTGAAATGCAGACGTTTTAAATACTAACATAACAACAGTGTCTAAGATTCAGTAAAATGTGAGTGTATAATAAATGATAACAAGGCCGGTTAAAGAAATCTGTCTTCAAACTAATTTCGACTTACTCGCATTTCGATAGATTGCCAAAATGAGCTTATGGTGAGTCATGAATGTCATGATTCTCTTGGTTCGATGGTACAACATATTTCGAATCATATAACATGTTATATGTCTGGTTCACTCTCAATACATTTCTTAAGTAGCCTTATGCATGGTGTAATGTAGTCTCATGTATGAAACTAAGTTTTCCTTTGGTGTGTAATAATTTTTAAGGCGACAAGAAAAACATCAATTAAGATTATAGGAATAATATGACTGGCCTGTTGGTCTAGTGGTTAGTGACCCTGACTGCTAAGCCGGAGGTCGTGGGTTCGATTCCCACCCAGGACAAACCTTTGTGTGATGAGCATGATTGTTTGTTCTGTGTCTGGGTGTAATTTATCTATAATATGTATGTATTTACAAAAAAAAAAAAAATGTATTTAAGTAGTATATCAGTTGTTTAGTACCCATAACACAAGCAAATATCATTGCTTAATTTGGGGCTAGATATCGCTGTGTGAATGTGGTAGAATATTATTATTATTATTATTATTATTATTAATCATATATATATTTGTGAAACATGTTTGTCCATTAATTTAGACAATGTTAAGTAAGTTAATATATTAACCTGAAAGTCTCCGCCCATAGTGTGCGTTTTCCCCGAGCCAGTCTGTCCGTACGCGAAGCAGGTAGCCATGCCACCTTCGAATATTGTCTGTACTAGAGGCTTGGCTGTGTATCTGTAAATATAACAAACAAGCAATGATGGGTACCAAGTATTTTTTTACCACTTTTAAATCCCAAAATAAAATATTTAACAAAATGTATATACCTATAATTATGTAGAAATTTAATAAGTATGTAAGTAATTATAGTTAGAATGGCACAATAGCATCTGGGGAGCCCTGTCTGTAACGACACCGAGAGTTGATATTCACAGATTTTGCTAAAATGACGTAAACAGGTACCACACAGGCGATATTCTCGACCGAAAACTTTATGACCAGTTGCGTCGAATACGTCATCTTAAACAGCTATACTTCGGTTTTTAGAAACTTTATTCTCATTAAGAAATACATCCGCTTATTAAGAACATATTTAGTTAGAAATTACAAAATATTTATCGAATAGTATGAACATTAACAAGCACTATTGGAAAAATATACAGTCAATAAAATTTCTTAACTTACTTTCCTTAAATTACATCTTAGGCCGGTATTACATTATCATATTTAAATATGATTTCATATCTGTCAAATTCTATGATCATATATGATATATGATGACGTTCTTCATTTTTACATAATACACTAGAACCGTCTATTCAACACACTGTGCTAGTGTTGAATATGATCCTACTTGTACGCTAGCTGTCAAAAAGGATCCCCCTAACTATGATCATAGACAATATGAATCACATGTAAATCAAAGTCAAAGTATTTATTTTATTTTGATCATAAAGAATGATACTTATGAAAAGTCAAATTATATGAAATCAGCTAATTAAACTACAGACAGTTCGCTGACGAGGTAGAGCTGTGAGAAGAACTGGCAAGAAACTCACGCCACTCTTTTCAATCGCCAGATAATTACAATTTTTTTGTATCAGTTAACAATTTTAACATCAATGCAACCAAAGAACCATACAAAGTAATTATTACAAAACAACTAATTATTTAATAACATTTTTAAAAAAAGAAAAGAAACGAAGATAGAGGATTTCAATTATTTAGTTTCATCTAGTATAGTAATTTGACTACGTATTTTAATTAAAATTAAAAAAAGTAAATACATTTCCCAGTCATATTGAACTACAAGGTAATACTGAATTAAGTATTAAATGTATGCCATGCCAAGATTGACCAGTCATCCCAGGTAGCACCTGTAGATATTATACCGTCATATGTTCTTCATTTAAAAATGACTCACACATCTGTGATCATATTTGTATGATAGTGTAATAGCGACCTTAAGAGAATGCGTCTGAGCACTTACCTTCGCACAGTCTGAGCACTGGCCCAGTAATGGCTTAGTACCTCTAGATCAGCCTACAGCATTCCTAATTACTCCTACATCCTATCACCCGCCACTCCTAATTAACCCAATATTTTTTTAAATTCTGTCTACTCACTTATAAACAACTTCATTACTACAAGAGTCGTCGAACGCGTAATCGAAGCGAAACTTTTGATTTTCGAGGTATTTAGTCAGGTCCACCTTGTTCTTCGGCTCGTGGACTATCATCTGATCTTTTGTTGGTACACTTATTACGTCCACCTGTAAACATAAATATCAAAAAATTATAGCAAATATTTCACGGAAATATTGGTAAGGCTCATCAATATGCCTTAATCCCTCAATATCAGACACAATAGAAATAACATTGTCTCGTACAGATCTGCATCTAAGCATACGACGAGTTAAAGATCCGGTAACGAAATAACCCTCTCTTATATTATCGACTACTATCAGATAGGCTGTTTGCTTGGCTGCCATGTTCAAAAATAAAAAAAATGTGTTTTGTTCAGTGAGTCATTAGTACCAGCTCATTTAGACCCTCGGTTTTCTTCAAATTCATTCTCTTCTCCTCACGGTCGACAGCGACTTGCTTGTTGTCATATGTAGCCTGTACATGTTAGCCAACATTGTGGCAAATGCTTACGACCAATACGTATGGCTATTGTGTAGAGTGGGGCTTGGTAAGCATTGGAATTGGAACATTCGACTGTTGGTCTATATCTTTACCACACAATTTGCCACAATGTTGGCTATTGTGTAGAAGGGGCATTAGCATTAGTTAAGGTAACTATTTACCATGTTTATCTGCCATCTAAAATCAATAAAAATGAATATAATGGTTGTTTTATTACCTCCTTTTTGTTAACTTCTTTTTTGTTGAGCGGCCGCTTTCTGACGCAGACGGTGATTTGATGGTCTTCGACGGGCTCGTTGCCACTCAGCGGCCTAAAGTCAATGGTGCTCTGAAACTCCCTGATCATGGCTAAGAACTCCCAGTTGGGGTTGCCTGGATCCATGTTCATTAGTGCTTCCTAGAAATTAGAAGGATGATGTATAAACAGTGAAAGCTGTTCTACAATTGATTCGTGGATAGACAATTAAGTCATAGATATATAGAATGTAACAAAAATATCTATGACAGCCACTGATATGTATCTTTTTATTTTTAACTTAACATCTTAGCATTTATCAGTGCAGATAAAGAACTAGACCCTTTAGTAGAGCGATGACGACATCCGAACGAATACTATCATATCATTCATTAATTAGTACGCGGCAATACCAGATAATAGACTCTCCATGAAAAACGCTAATTTTTAATCCCATTTGGTAATGTACAGGTCAACTTGGCTAGGCTCCTCCGACTGACACAATAGTATAGGAGCTGCTAAATAACCGCACGACATAACAGCTAAATAAGTAAGAAGACTTGCTTTACGAGTACTTTAATAAAATGGAGGAATGGAATTCAAAACTTTAATAATAGAAAAATGATGTAAAATGAGATAAGCAATTATGCTATTTTAACATTAAGGCATTGAGCACAAGGTGTACAATACAAATTTCTGAAAAGACGTATTATATCATGGTTTCTATTAAAGGTCATGAAATTCTAACAACAACTCCTACAACTAAGCTGTAAAAATGAAACAATAATTCTTACTTTTTCCTCCTTGAGTTCCGCCTGTCGTTGTCTTCTCTTCTCCCTGTTCTCCTTCAGTCGCTCGACCTCCTTGACGACGTTGGAGCGTCGCACGGCCCCCGAGGCGGCGGCGTGCGTCGCCGACACGGAGGACGCGACAGCGGCCGCGCGCACAGACCCCACGCCAGACCCCACGCCGGACCCCACGCCGGACCCCACGCCGGACCCCACGCCAGACACCACGCCAGACCCCACGGCGACGCCGCCCATGCCTGAGAACTGCACCCATATGGTATAATACACTGGTAATTTACGTGACGCTCAAAAGTCGCTACCAAATTTCAAGACTGTTTTGTCGTTAATTTACTACAACTCAAAACTAATACTGGAAGCGCGAATTCTTCTTTATTCTAAGTTGCCTTTACATGTGCCTTAACATGTTTTAGTTGGCATGTACGACGATTGTTCTACTTAACCAAGTCTAAAGGCACGCTGAGAGCCGTGTCTCCTGTGTGCATCAAACTAACATGATAAGTAATTTTGAAAAGCGTATGCAAAGCGGATTGATTATTTGCTGCTAATGTAGACACATTTTGGTATGATCTACGCTCGTCGACTGGCTAAAGAAAGGGAACGTTTTCCTTGAATAAGCCTCAGCATCTACCCAGCTAATAAGTTAAGTTCTTATATATAGAAAAAACACTGGAACCTCCTTAACCCTATGCGGCATTTTGCGCTGGTTTTGCAACATGTATGGCGACTCGTGCAGTCCCTGAGACACCGACGGGACCCTCGGGGTGTTGCTGGAGCGGGATTTGTCGCCAGGCGTCGGCGGCTGGAAGGTTGAGGAATCAGGATAGGATGTAGGAATTTGAGGGTTACAATGATCGCGAATTAGGTAATGACGAAGGCGCGAAATAAATAAGGGAGACTGGTAAGGATCCTTTAAGGTCTGAGGGTGGCCACTGAGAGCAGTTATGGATTGTAAAATGCGAATTATTCCGTTTCCGAGAAGGGAAGTGGAAGTTCATCACAGTCTTCCTCATAGTTTGAAGAGGGTTGCCCTCCCTCAGACTGTGAGGTATAATTTCCTACTGTGAAAGGGAGCAGTAGATAAGGATGGCGTGCAACCAATGGATGAGAGCGAAAAATGGGGACGGTCTATGTCCTCTGGAGGTCTTTTGGCTTATATGATGATGATGAAGTAGTGGATTGTGAGAGCTGAAAAGCAGTTTTGGTAGGTACCTGTTGTGTGATCCTAGTATTAGCAGGTGCGGGTTGAGGTGGCTGGGCAGGCGGCACGTTCTCAGCGCCTCTTCGCCCCGTCGTGTCTCCTCCGTGACCGTTGGTATACGCTCCACCGCCGCCGCCACCCGCGTTTGACAGCCTCATTTGATTGTTGCGGGTGACGCGGGTAGGCGCTGTAAACACAAGACATTTTATATTATTAAGTAAAGTTAAAAGTAAAAGCATATAAAAAGCTTTAGAGATGCTATTTTGGAAGCTGTTTAGCATATTCACTTTTTCTGCCTCGAAACACGGCAGATAGTTTATTGCTATTATTTATCAATAAGCTATTTTTTAGGGTACCAGCTAGATCTATTTAGCATTTGTACTGTATATTTCTATTTTAGAAACACGTTTTTTAAAGATTTATGGATATAAAAAAAATCCAATACGCCAATCTGGAAAAGTTAGGTACAGTATAGAGCTGTAATATGCAATAATCCAAACTTGATGATTTTTTCGCATGTATGTCACAAGTAGACAAAACCCGATTCTAAGGCTCTAAATGTTTCGATAACGGATCTCTTCACCCACACTATACAAATTTGGTGCGAAAACACCTGAATATATGATATCTTAATTTAATGATCAGATTTAGTAGATGTTGATGAGTTATTATATTATACAATAAAATGTTACCGTTTACACATCGCCAACCAATTTGGGCAAAATAAATCATAAATATCGGTCAAACATGATTTTAATATTTTGGGCACCTGACATTTTAGTGTGTGACTGTCATACAAAGACATTGTTTCAGCTATAATATTTGATACCTAATACATTATATCCATGATTCATACTGACGTCAATAATACCTAAATCTAGACGACCGAGCAAAGTAACTCAAAGCGTGTGCAAACGAGAATCGTGCATAAAGCTGAACAAAACGACAATATCAACGCAAACGTGGTGCGGTATAAACAGCTGGGTCTTACGTGACGTCGGCTTTTGTTCCTCTTCGATTGCCTCCTCGGAAGGTGATTCGCTTATTTCAAACGCTTCCACTGGAGCATTGGTATCGGTCGAGTCGGCGACCCGCCGCCGACATCTCAACCATGAACAGCACATATTTGGCAATATATTCAGTCTCGTTTTAATTACATTCCTCTGTCATAAGACAAGTGCTCTCCAGATAGACTTGTTGTGCGGAATGAATTCAGTTTGCGTTGGCGCAAGGCAATCCTGCGCCTGCGCCGACCGCCATATTAGGATCTCTTTCCGTATTCAAGGCAATGAACCGTGACGCACACAAGGCATGGCCACGAACGTCAAACTACATATCCACCTTATTGGTTTACGAAATAGTTTGTATGCAACGATTAAATCGATATTTACATCAAAGTCATCGATTACATTAGTCAGTTGGGTGTACAACGAGACAGTTGTTGAACGGTAACTCGTTGACAGTTGATAGCGATTACAAACAGTATATTGATAATTGAATGCGTGTAAAAACAATACGTAGACAAAAAAACAACAGCGAAAGTTAACAGCTCCACTAGCGTAGTAACAAGTAACAGCTTCCTCCCTCACACACGCCCTAAACCTTAATTTTTATGCCTCAAGAACTAGGTGACGGTGCTGATATAAAAACAAAACTGTGACCAGGGCAACGACTAACGTTACACTGACGTGAAACTGAAATTATTCGATACAGCCAGTTCGTTTAAATCGCATCAATCTAAAGAAACCATCGACTAAAATTGGAAAATATTAGACGTCAACGATTATTATTGACATGCGTGGCTTTTGTCCCAAGTTCTAATAAATAATGTAGCTTTGTGACGTCATGAGCTTTGTGACTCATCGATTCATTATAAACTATAAAGGACACCTGAACTTGGCAGTGAGGTTGTTAGAAAGTGAGGTGACATTATACTTTAATTTGCATTTTAAACAGGAATCGATATTTTTTTTTATTGTCAATGGCAGTCTACCAGATGGTAAAGGTAACCGTCGTTCATGTGACAGTCACCAGGGAGACAGCTGTATTGCTGTTGTCATCATAAAGAAAACCTGTACAGACTAAAAAGGATTTGGTCCAAAAAGGTCGGCATATGTTTATGATGATTACATTCATAAATCAATCGGCTTCGTATTAATAAAGGCACACAATTATTGATTGGTCTATTAAAACTCTAAATAATTGTAGCCTATTAAATGTATATTAAATAAATTTTATATAATTTACATAAAATATGAATGTGTAGGTCATTAAAAATTCAGGTAGTTATGACCTCGACTCGATTCTACCAAACTGAAAATTTACTTCATACATAATGTACTAATAATGTAAAATTCTTTGCTTATTAATTTTTTTAATGCACTGCTAACATTTTTGTACAGTGTGTTATAAAAATTTGTTGCAATTAGACAGGATAGCTTCCAATTTTATTACAGTTATGCATACCTATCACGCAACACTGCTTGCATTTTCATTACCTAACATAATTACTAAAATTACTAAAAAATTTTTACTATTTTTTATTTTAAAAAGACAACGTACCCGCTCTAGGCAACAAGCCCTGTGTTGCGAAGGACATAACAAACATACAAGGACACAAAGTACACCCAGACTCGGAACAAATATTTATGGATCAGACATAGTTTTTTCCCGTGTGGGAAAATATGCGTTTTTACATTTGCGCTCCTACTGCACCACGGAGGCAGTCAAATAAATAAGTTATTCACAAATGTTTCTTCATCTATTGTAATTAACACTATCCGAATACTACCATATTGAAAATACATCTAATGGAACAGACATTTGATGACATTACGTTAATTAACATTACGTTAATTTTAAATAAATAACGAAACAGCGTAATATTTTAAGATAAACAATGATACCAGACAGTGTTGATATTAAATAATTTATTAGCATTGCCAAATACTAATAATCCTTCAAAAATAAATAGACTCATGTGCCAATCCTTCGAGTACTCACATATAACCTCTAACAACAAAAACATCACCACTGACCGCATTTTCATAACTATATTCTGTCATTCGTGACGCCCTTTTTTACTTTCCAATAACCCACAACTTTTTCCGACTATTATTGGGCCTACTAGAGCCCACTCAATATCTAAGTTCTACAGTTAATGGTATAACGATACCGTCGCTTAAGGTCTGTGATGTCAACTAACCATAGATACATGTGACCTGTAGACTGTGGAGCCAACATCGTGTGCCTTTGCCAGAATTAATAAAATAAAGAGAAATATGGACTGGCGCATAACAACGGTTTACTTGACAACGGTTGAGAAAGCATTGATCAATTGAGTTGTGTGGTGTTTGAGGTTTAAAAACGATGTTGTGGCGGTTAGATGAAAATTTCTCTAATCCTATCAGATTTTCGGTATCAGGCAATAATGTTTTAAAATTGTATTCAGTATATGGCAAAAGGCTCGTCCTCTATTACTTTGGCCCTATGTCTGGTCAAATGTGGCTAATACACCTCCTGTCTATCTTTTCTTGCATACTGGCGTTACGTATTAATATAATTTAATAGAGAATAGATGAATTTGTTAAAACATTATGCTATACAACTTTTATAGAAAACTTTTTTGATGAATTACGTTTTAATTAATATTATAATTGTCACGTATTTACTGCATTCTCTCAAAATGAGATACTTACATCTTCAGTTAATTTATCCTTGTGAATGTAGCGTTAAACATAATGAAACGTAAAATTGTCGCATTCTCAAGGTAGCAGCAATAAACATTGCATAGCTAGAACAAATATTTAGCATTAGCACAAATATTTAACTATATTAATTAGAGAACGATCATCGTGTCATTTATTTGGGTCATCAACATTATATCCCTCCCCTGAGTGCGCTAGCGTTTAATATAACTAAGATCAAACTCGCTTTTTTGATGAACTTTTACTGTGTTCTACACCAATACTCTAAATACAAACGAAGAAATAGATATGAACGTTTAGATAATGCTAATTAGATTGGAAATCGTACCACAACTTTGCTTGCGCGTAATGCGTCCAATACTGGAATATCGAAAATATTGTCTAGTGTGGAATCAACACAGTGTACCTATATTTGCCTTTGAAAATTCACATCAGTAGTTGCAGCCTTTCGAATTCACCATCTCATACAAGAGGCGGATACCCTAACCACAGGCCATCATGATTCACATATAGTAAACAGTTTAGTCCCACACAAGTTCTAGGTTTTCCTCCAGGCAACACAGCTATTATTTGTTTACGATCTGACACGAATAGTGTTTATAGCGTGTACCTACGCATAAAATAGCTATCAACACTGCTGTAACGACCCTTAAGTTTGTAAGCAAGTTAGATTAACTTAATGTAATACGTTAATTTTATAATCATAAGTTATAGAGTAGCGTTTTTGTTATTGTATTTTTGTAATAAAAGTTTTTAATGAATTTAATTTATAATATAGGCGGATATAAACACTGTAACCTACAGGGTTAGCTGAGTTCTCCGAGCCAACCTTGCCAACCGCGAATGAAAAGGGGAATAAAGAATACAAAAAAGGAAGAAAATCAAGGAGCAATCAATAGTGGCTACTTCACTCCCATATTTTTTTAGGCAGTAGTATTTCCCCAACTTCTCCGATCTATACAGATTCCCTGATCTTTATTGATTACGAAATAATATATTAAGCGATGATTGATTAACATGACATTGCATTTTCTAACTGCCGATGACGTATTTTAATTAATTTACCACACACTATCGATACATGCATCGTTTTAATTAGCCTACAGTGTAATAATGTACATCTTATGTCCAATTAATAGGCACTATTTAATTCTTTCGTTCGTCATTTATCACATTCTTATGGCAAATAGAGCAGTATGATCCATACTAATATTATAGTTTCGAAAGTAACTCTGTCTGTCTGTTACGCTTTCACGCCTAAACCACTAAACCGATTTTAATGAAATTTGGTATAAAGATAGAATAGACCTTGGGGAAAAACATAGGCTACCTTTTATTACTAAAAATGGCTTAAAGGGAATGAAATAGGGGATGAAAGTTTGTATGAAAAAATGCGATAACCGACATTCACGCGGGCGGATCTGGGGGTAATAGCTAGTCCACAAATAAATAAAATCTTATCCAGAATCAAAATTCTGCAATATCATCAGTTTATTACATTGTGCACGTATGCCTCTTGTTTTATATATTTCATATCGAAGTTTTAGGTGGACAGGAAAAGAAAAGATGAATGAATTATTGAGTTGTGTATCATATACGTCGAGGTTTAATCTGTATTACATAGCAAGCGAGGTTAACCCAAGATAGGATTATCCTGTAAATAACCAGAAATTTGTTTATCGTATTCGTTATCACTCAGTTGTATCTCCGATGCGTGTTGATACCACGGCCGATAACAGAATGAGGTGGAAATGCAGTACGGGTACAAGTTTCTATGGTGTATAGTTAAATGCAATTAGTTTTAAGTCAAACAATTATTTAGTACTAGTATTCTTGTATTCCTTTAGTAGCCTTTATCGTAGAGATGGCTAAACATGAATGGTAATAATCCTAGATTCATTCGACAATTATTTTGTAAAATAATATTCAAATGAAATCAATGGGAGCTGATAAACATTAATCTACATAATCATATAGATAGATCGTACAAAACTCGCGCATTAAATTCACCGACTCTTCAAAAGTAATCTCGCCATATCTTGTATCTACTTCCAAAACTGTAACGCGAAAGTATCATTTAAACCGGATTAACACTGTTTTCGTGCGAAATACTAATAAAGAAAAGAATACTTTCTTTCAACATTGCGTGTAAATTATTTTGGAACGTGTGCATATGATTTTAACGCTTGTAACATAGATACGATTGTAGCTCGGTTTGAAAAAGACATAACGATTCACACTTTACTTGACGTTGAAAGTAGTGAACAGCTCTACTTTCGTTATGATATTACTTAATTACTTAGCCACCCGTAGTTCAATCAAGGCATAATCAATCGAAAAATAAGAATATTCTGTTGTCTATTTTTAATAACACGGCATTGGGAATTACAGCTACACTCATAGTTGCTAAACTTCTACTTTGTCTTGCTTATCTTTCTTCAAAAGTTGTCTTATAAAAGCGGTTAGAACACATCATACTTTTATTACGTAGTCGCATAATGGGAATGATGTGGTAAATTATCTCTCAATAAGCACAAAATTTAGAGATTTTGCAACTGAAGTACAAGGAAAATAAACTATAAATATAGGAGAATAGAAGTCATATTCATTTAGTAAAATATTAACGAACTAAGACGAAGTGCAACGAATCACAATTAAAGGAACGAGCATGCAAAATTTTATTTAACCCAGAGTTTGATAACATGACCTTAAGAGACTACATAACGTAGCTACGTTGTTGCTTCGTCAAAGAATATAAGAAATACGTTTTTGGAACCCTAGAAGATTTTTGAATAAACAAGGATAAACGTCTAAGGGTTAAATTAACAATAGTTTGATTTTGAATATCCCAGCCTTAATGAGCTCAAGGAATAGCGTCACCAAACGCAATAAAAAAATACCTTTTTATTGACGTCTATCTACGTAGATAGATAATAGAATATATAGTTATTCCAAAAGCACGAACAACGAAACAATTTTTAACAAACAGCGCTATTTTAGAACAAAGTAGCTGACTTGTGTTGTACACATTTGTTACTAATGATAAGTCTATATTCTTCATCTTTGCAAAAGTCGACTGTTTATAATTGTCTTCTTTAATTATAAAACCCGGCCATTATAGTATCATTATTTTCTTTCTCCTCTAAACTGACTAAGTAGAATACATTATCTTTTCTCACGTAAACAATGAAATAAAGGTTAAGATAAAGGTTAATTTACATTGATCCAGTAGCTGGCACCAGCATCACTGGATTGAAAGCATAATTTGAATTTAGAACGTGCTCTTACTTTGATACACTGGATGCTGAACTGGCTTGAAAATGTTTACATTGATACAGCGCTGATCCAGGTCCGGAATCCAGTGTACATGTAAACCAGCCTTAACTGATTTTATTGATAAACTAACAAAATTATATGTCATATTTAAATTTGGAAACTGTTCAGCCAGTTTTGTTTCATATATTCAAAATAAAAACGTTGCAAGTTACGGATTAGTTATCCTAATAATCCTTATTTGAAATCTAGTAGCCGACAATTTAAATGTAACGGTCTTTGGACCATCAAGAAGAAGTCGCAACATCTCTATCTTGGAGGTCGTTACCCAGTGCCCACGCGCATGTAAAGTGAATCACTGTGCGTTATCCCCGTATAAATATAATAATGAACAATAAATTTAATGTTTTTGTTACGTACACTCGTTGGGACTCATGTGGGACGATCGTTTACGGGCTAATCAAGAAATTTAGTAAACAATGAGCTGTTTTAGAAGTCGCGATGGAGTTATAAGAAGACTGATGCGAATCTCTTTGCTTTAAAATTTTTACTTATAATATTTCAACTTAAAGATACTGTAAAACCGCCTTACTTTTTAAATTGGCAAGCAGTGGTTTCACGTGGAATCACAGATTGTGCTTTAGGGCAATTATCGTGTACTGTCCGTGGATGTGTACCGTTTTTCACATTTAAACTATTTGTTTGTCCTACCAACAGCTATGAAATTCGTTACGGACAGTCAGTAATTATACAATATCGGTGTGTTCTGTATTTACAGGTTGTGGAAGACTTCGACAGTTGCATCATCATCAAATACTTGAAATATAGTGGAAACTAATTAGATATGAAATCTACTACAATACTGCAATAATCCGCTGTACATAACAAATTGTAATATTTTACATCACTTAATAAAAATATAACGTAACTTATCCAAGTCAGGGTCGCCTCGATGCAATGTAGGTCTAATTAATATCGTTAATTCCAAACGTTTCTGGCAAATCCCTTCAACTGGCATGCCTTATATTACATAGGCTTTGTTGGAGAAGTGATTTGTTTATTTCAATTCTGGGTACCTATTGTAGACCTGAGGCAGAGAAACTTTATATAAAACGATAGCAATTAATAGTCACTTTCAAATACAGATTACTTATGCTACTAAAATATATTTTTACTACAAAATTAACCTGCTGAAATGAAAACACCTTGTCGCAATCGAACTATTAAACAAAAAACTGGCTAGTGGTTATTACTATTCTGAGGTTTGAAGGCATTAATTAAAGGAAAAAAGAGGAGGGCACATCAAGTTAATATCGCCGAACATAATGGATATCAATAAAAAACTCCATCACTCATAAAGGTAGACATAGTCATTAATAAATTGTGTTACTCAAATCGATCGACAGACATGGTTTATTTATAGTTCAGACTTTATCCTCTGGAAGGTCGTTCACCACCAAACTTGGTAATGTCAACAACTTCCAACTTTCCGTACAGGAAAAACTTTTCCGTCGATACCATCAGTGTGCAACAGTCACAATTCGAAATCAATGGATACACATCATCACACTTCACTATAAAAGAAACCTTAACACAGGGTATTAGAAATTAGTTTAGCACAAAAACCACCACAAACAGACAAGGGGGTTGAACTTACGGCCTACGGTTGCCCGCCTCGCCTGAAGATTCTGCTGAGCGCATCGCTCGTACAGCACTGGCATATTGATAAAAAAAATAACAAAATTAGTCGAATTTGCACCTCAAGGTTAGGTTAACAACACTATTGTGTGATATCCATTTGTGCGATTAGTTTAATTTGAATGGAACACCGGTGCCAGCCAGTGTTGTGGTACACGGCCGGCCGCGCACTGTCCGTGCGCCACGCCACCAGCCCACACTTATAGCGATAGAACTAACGGAGCCCCGTTGACCGCCCCATGTAAAATTCATACAACCCCAAAATAAAGCGGCTTAGTCGCACGTCATGTGTGTTATTATAATAATGATAAACATGGAAAAATGTGCTGTGTGATAGTTTGAGGAAATCATAAACTAGATGGATACTTCCTGAGGCGTGCAAATAGAACTTGTTATGCAAAGGTCAGATGCAGAAAAGTGTGATAAAATTCTAAACGACCTTTTAAACAATGAAGTCGTCTTTTCTTTCATATCTCGATTTTTTTAAGTCACGATGTAAAAGCTCTTTCTTCGCCTAAAGAGGTTACTTAAAGCTTCGGACGCGCTTAAAATTTTATAGGCAGCTATTTTATTATAGTTCGATTGATGAAAGTTTTCACTGTCAAGGTTGTTTACCGACGTATAGCATTAGACGGGACTATTTGAAATATGATTATTATAAAGAAATTCTAGCGATTAAAAAGATTAACAATATATAGGGGCATAGCAACACCCACATAATTTGATGATCAGCTTGTATTCTCATTGCTGACAAATTGTTAATCCAGCTATAGTAAAAATCAAACGTCATACCTATGCAAATACTTTGATTTCTCGGTATTAAACAAAGCTATGTTAAATGTGACTCCATATCAATGCGTGGCGCATTGCATTTATTGGTGGAACCATTCCCATGTGAGGTGGAAACGCTAAATACATTATAACACGGTGTTTAATTGTGGGAACAGAGCCACACCGGCGCCAGAACCAAACGGAAGGCACGCTATTGTTAATGTTGAGACTTAATTGGAGACAGGAATTTGAATAGCTGCATTTCTATAGCTGTTAAATGCATCCATCCAACAACTCGCACTAGGCTCTCAGGTGTGTCGTTAACTCGTTTGCCACTAACCAATATCAAAAATGACCTGTTCTCGGATGACTAATTTAATGCGATCTCGTATCAGGATCAGGATCTCGTAACGTCAAGGTATCCGAAATTGCAAAATAGGGCTAAAAATGCATGATGCGAATGAACGCAAATATTTAAATTACCAACTATTTAACGAATTATTTATCGCTTTATACCAACACTACAATAAATACCCAATTAAACCATTCACGAATAAGGCACTGAATAAATTTTCTCACAGCGTCGCATGCATGACTGGTCAAAGCATCAAAGGTACATTTTTAATGGTTCAGCCATTGAGTGATTAAATCTGCATCATTACAGAACGTATTCAATGTCGGTCAACAACGCGTTACAATTACATCTGTGACCTTCTCAAACTCCAATGTCAAGGGTAACCGTTTTGACAATGAACCTTGGATGTAAATCACAGATGAAAATGCACTGTTATTACTTATTAACAAAACCGTTTCATAGCGCTACGTAGATCTGGAAAATTCTTCTTTTTCCTGCTTTGATCTCATATTATTTGAGATGGCATTTAGCTATCACTGCAGTCTTCTGTAGGGTGAAGATGAATGCGTTCCGAGGCGTAAGGTTCTCAATTATAGCAAGGAATCTCCCAAGAGAAATGTGGTCGAGCCCTAGCTCGCTTAATTAAATAAAAAAAAACCAGTTAATATTACACAACAAACCGTTAACATCTAATAAAATGCTGTGACCACATTTCTGGGACAGACAATTGGAACATTACCGGGCTGTAGACGATCGATGCCAAATAAATCTTGCGCAATCGATTGACGCAACCGGGAGTATGTCGTTGGCACGCGATTGGGGTGACCATACTCAACACATTAGCACTTGGCGTTTCGTGGTTATAGTTTCTAGGGTAGGTCATGGTCTTAAGATAAGGGATTTGAGAAAATAGATTTGACAATTTTGTGTTTCGAACTGTTTTATCTAAGAAAAGTAGGACATAGTGTGCATCGTAAAGAGATTAAATTCGAATAGCGCACTTAAGAAAATAATTACCACAGCTATATCAAGGCAAAGAGAATAATATCAAAATAGGATATCTGTGCTCACGGCAGTGCTCCCGCCAAGTCGAGCAAAACAGCGGCACGGCCGTAATATCCTTTTCTCAAAATAGTTTAGGACATTTTTGACCCCCTTATATCTTCGTAATAACTTAGTATTACATGGATCTAACAACTTTTTACGGTAGAAGAATTGAGTTGCGAATTGGTTTATTTACAAGTTGTTTTTGATGGCATTATTCTAACAGAATACTATCATACGTCAATATTGTGTTCTTACGCGTGAATAAAAAGACAAAAAAGAAGAAAAATAATAAACCAGAGTAAATTTACATATCTGTTCACTAATTTAAGCTATTACAAGTTTAACGCACAAATATGAGGTTTCTTTCAAGAACAACGATTATGATCTTAATTATATCACGGCTTACATATCGGGTGATAATGGACCTATTGTAGTCCATCGTAGAGGCAAGATTGTAAGATAACTAATTTCAATTAGCAGCAATTCACCACGAGGCCAGTGGTTAAAGTAAAAATACTGGCAGACCAAGTTGACAAATAAGCGCATATGAAAAACTCGCTTGTCTTGTCATTGTTTTGCTTAAGCGCCAATAATATGATTCATGTCGGTGTACCCGAGTGTTTTCTTATTCCGGCAGAACAATAGCAGTACGAGGTAAAGATTCCTTTCTTATTCAATTAAGGGTCGAGTAGCTTGCTATTTGCGTCTGCATATTCGTGCCAACAAAAACATAAAAAGGAACACAATATTATTAAAGTTTACTAGCAACTGTTAACATAGATAAAAACACGAATGGAACGCCCGCTTATACGAGTATATCGCGTTGCACGTTCACACAAAAATTTAATTTCGAGTGTAAGAGGGGAAGTGAAGAATGCTCATTCAAGCAAGAGGTTCTCACAAACTCGAGAGTGCCTCTAAATAATTGTAGAGACTAGAAAACGGAAGGAATAGACTGCTATCACAAAACAAATTAATTTCGAATAAGAATAGTAAGCAGGAAGAATAGACTGATTAATAAGCAGTCCTTCTAATTAAACGAAGCGTAGACACCCTTGTAGGCCAGTGTAAAGCTAAAATTTTATAAATTTAAAGCTAGCAAACTAGGTAAATTTAGTTAGTGCTAATAGCTATACTAACAAATGGCTACCTACGTATTTCAGCTGTCTAAGGAAATAGGAGTACCTACTGCACTCTTATTGCCAGTTTATCGCTTTAGTTGGATCAATTTAGATGAAATTTCATTTTCAAATTAATCATTTTTAAAACGCACCTCGCACTTGTTACAGCACAAGCTTCGCCTTACAAGATACATTACAAACAGGTATTTAATACACCCAGACTTTGAATAAATATAAATTTTGTTCCCTGTGCGAATCTGGTCCTCAACCAACGACAGTCAAATCTTGGACTAATAAATAGAATAAGATTTTCATGCCAAATAAACCACGAGAGTGAATAAATTATGCGGGCGATGACACGAACTAAACTAGAGCTAGTTATTTCCTACAGAGACAGGGTTGGACATGCCGGCTAGGGTATTATAGATAAGATTATTTGACGTCATTGATAAAGATTGACTAAAGAGTGCATTGTATTATTTGGTAAGTACAAACAAAAAATTTGGTAAGGACAAAATACGCGTACATAGAGAGTTTCCTTCACTGCCTATTACAAAATGTGGATGGGATGGTATTATTAATGACAAATGAAAGTAGCCGACTATTGACAGGTGTCAATAGAAAACCAGCGCCTGGTCCCAGTGACCTGGCTTACGCTGAATTGGCACCTAGTTGCTACAGCTTATCTCTTATCTATGGTATTAACCTATTTTTAGTTTCTTTTTTTTGTGTCTATGTGGTACAATAAATAAACAATAATGGCAATAAAAACTGTTACCATTGGCATTCTGATGCAGCGTTCGATCTTCAAAATGTTTTTTTAGTATGAACTCCGAGTCTGACATTGTGGTTAATTATATGAGAGAGCTCCCCCTATAACATTAGTCTAACATAAATTATTATGAACATTTAATTGCTCGCTCATAGACAAAAGTGCATTGACACTAAATGACTGGGACTTGTAGGTCATCCATCGTTAAACAATTATTGATGTAATGTAGACATTACATTGCATTTAATTATAATCACAATTCTGATGTGATAGACTGACTGATATTGATGGCTGTGAAGGCATATGACATGAGCCAGAACAATCAATAAGAAGCTTAACGCCGTCACATAAAGGCATATTTTTGCAGATAGACTGTAGTTAGAAATACTTTACTTAATTTCGAATGAACAATGCACTGTTTATGTGTAATACATATACATAGTAGGTACCAAAATTGGCGAACTAAGTTTAGACTCGAAGCAATAAGTATAGTAAATTTAATTTAAAGAACTGCCTTACGAAGAATCAAACTTTCTGTGGTTGCTCCGTGGTTGAGGTTCAAGATAAGGGTCGGATGTCAGTTGGGAAGTAATTTATTTACGTGATGAATAATGCATTGGCACCGGTTAAACAAAGAAGCGAAACCAAATCATCATGCTATGTGAAGCTTATATTTTGACTATTATCTTCTAAACCATATATTTCTGAATTAAATTCATAGTTTTTTTATGGTATTGCGGTATTGATGGTGTTTTATTGCGTTGCCTGCGTAGAATTTTGGGACCACGGTTTCGCCTAAGTATCATTCTAGAAATTTCAAAAAAGATGTAACGTAATATAAGCTTTAATATCAACACTAAGGACTTATCAATTATGTATGTAGATTAAAAGGCTTTAGAAGAAATTTCCGGAAATTTCAAAAATAGAACTGGTACTTCTATTTTTGAAATTTCCAGAAATTTCTTCTATTATTTAGTACATACAATATAATATCAATAAACACAATACAAAAAGGCTTTAATTCCACGTGCTACACCTGTGAAGCTAACAAATGACCCGAGACCGTTGAACCCGTCGACCAGACACTGCGACGACGGTCATGCACAACGAATCAAACGTTCGCTGTCTCACTCTAATAACATAAAGGTGCGTACACAACACAAGTGGACAAGCAAAACAAAGA
This sequence comes from Parascotia fuliginaria, assembly GCA_963082885.1. NCBI lineage: Eukaryota > Metazoa > Arthropoda > Insecta > Lepidoptera > Erebidae > Parascotia > Parascotia fuliginaria. The sequence continues at coordinate 2,374,061 of OY720172.1, forward strand.
CTTAGACTTAGCAGAAAGTAAAAATGCATCAACCTCACATCCACACATTAAGTTCGGCGGGGTGTAACCAAGGCTGAGTGTCATAGTTCGGTGTTTACAGATAACTATCATAGATAGGAAATAGATATTTTTGTGGGGTTGAAATATTTCGACAAATGTGTGTGAAATTCTGAGGAAAATACGCCTCTGTCATCAGAATTTAATCGTAATCGAACATTACAAAAAGTAATGGAACCGACTACCCCTCTGCACTTTATCTTAAAACTGAATACGTAATATTATTTGTCGAGTTACTCCGGTCTAATCCCCTGTATCTGATATCCAGGGGGATCGGTTTATTTTTATTATATTTTTCGTCGAGGCGGCCTAGATAGTAGTATCTTTAACTATGTCTTAAAATATCATCTAAATCACCGAATACAGACTAAGGCAGATTTTACTCTTAACATTGTATGTATATTTTTATTGACATTTGTAATTTAATACTTATATTTGTTGTTACAACTGTACAAAAGACCCAAATTTTATACTCTATACTATTATATAAAGCGGAAGAGTGAGTTAGTTTGTATGTTTGTTTGAACGCGCAAATCTCTGGAACTATCAGTAGTATAGTATCGGCTTTGAATAATTTTTACGTTTGATAGCCCAGTTCTTGAGGAAGGTTATGGGTTATGTAACATCACGCTATTGGCGATGAGAGCGGAGCAGTAACCAAAGATGTAACTTAATGCGGGTGAAATCGCGCCACAGTAAGCTAGTTATTAATAAGTTTATGCAAGCCAGTACTGAATCATCAGGCGATATGAAGAGAATAAATGCATGTCAGCCCTGACTCGTATTTGCATTGTAATTTTTAAATAACATAACGGTTTCTCTGATGCAGTCCGCTCAGAATCGGTCTTACGATATAAAATTCGATTACGAGCACACAGTTAAACAAGGTTTTTGTAAAGCTGAAGCTAATTTTGGAAATCAACAAATGTACAATAAAAGTCTTATCTCTTCTCTAAATACTAAAGTACCCGTCGTCGCAGTTTTCTGTGTTCTTCTAAACCACGCAATACGATTTTCACTATCTTTCAGTTTTTTTTTTCTTTCAGTAGTTTTGTACGTATAATATATTTGTACACTCGTGCAAAGCTGTGGATATTAGCTTGTGACTAACGCTGGCTTTCTATATACGAATTTTAATCCATGATTCTGAAAATCCCGATGTTTCTTCGAGGCTGAAGCGAAATGTTCCCACATATAGAGTCTTCTGTTCTAGAGCAAAAGATTCTCAGACTCGTGGAGTCTGAGAATAAAGGGATTCGACATAAAGGGAACATACCGCTGTAGCGCTGTCAATATTGACATATCATTATTGTGAAAGCAATTTAGCGCTGAAAGATCCAATGCATAAAATCGGTTTTTTAAATTAAGAAAGTATATATAAAGACACTGCTATAAAGCAAAGTAAACTCAAAACGCATACGACAGGAATAAAGATCGCAATTTAGATTGCTTCCAACCGTTAGACTCTGAATGTCCTAATACAAAGACATGTCACAGATACTATTTATATCTGAGCTTTCAAAGGCGTTATTACGTCATGCAGCTGAATGCTGACTCCTTGTTTGAGTTAATTAATGTAAGTAACGAATTTGCTACTTTATTGTCAATGACATACCTAGCTTGTTGTTTTCATTTTATACGTAGGTTTCAGCAATTATTCTAAGACATCTACTGAAATTAATACCAATAACATTATCGTCCTCATCGCAAGCCGTAAAAAGTAGGTAGTAAATAAATTGGGTAGAACCCTAAAATTTTACATTATGAAGAAAAATTAAATAACTGATCAAACGCATTTTCTTTTTTATTGGCTCTGTATCACTGTAATCGGCAGCGTGTGTTGTTGCAACCTCTAACTTAATTTTAAACGATGATTAACATTAAACACTTGAAACCTAATACAATGTGACATTCCGTTCTTTTTTTTCTACACGTTTAGTTAGTTCAGTGTTTAAAATAAGCATATGATACATAGAATACTATATAAATTTAGATTTCAGTATGAATCATGGATGTTAGTGCAGTTCTAGGTAATAAAGAGAAAATTAATCAACATTCATTGCTTGAAGAAACCAACAAAAATTATGATTAAGTTTAACCATTTGATTATGCATATCGTATGCCTTTGTTCTAAGACTATAACTAAATATGATTAGTGATCTTTATTATTATATTACAAAATGCAGTTATCCCCAAATACGAATTTCGATACATAGATGTTTTATTACGTGTCGTTGTTCAATTAGGCATTATGATAGCAATCTAATCTACAAAATTAAAGAGAGATGATGCTCTTTATTTCTAATGAAACGCTTTGCAAACAATGAGTAAAGATACATTCTTTGTTGTCCTCAGAAACAAAACGGCACTCTAGAAAAAGAGCGCGTCGATGTTTCTTTTTATTCGTAAGGAAAATGCTTCGCCTTCACAATGAAGAATAGTCCTCAAAAACTAAGTTAAAGGCTTTTCAGGACAGGCTTGTATAAAATCAGTATAAAGAAACAAACTTATACATACTGCTAGCGTTAATATCAAAGCTTATTATATTAAACATTTTCATTACCAAATGATATTTTCAGAATAATAAAAATTTCGTTCAGGAAATAACTATCATGTTTATACGTATAAAATAATATAGGGTAAACTCACCTTTTGTCGCCACCGGTATGGATTGCCGCGTCATATCCTAAAACAGAAATCGTATATTAATCATTTTCATGTTAAATTGTGTGTTGACTTGCAAAATAATAATAAAAGCTGTTGGTAGGGGATATAATAGTTTCTATTTACAATAAAGCTGGTACTGCCCTCAATCCAAAGAGTGCGAAATTTTAAGGTTTAAGTTAAAAGGAAAAATAAGCATTTGACGTTAGAAAACTAATGACTAGATAACAGATTTCATTTTTTTAAATTTTCTTGTCATTATTCTAATCTCAATTGTTTAAAAACTTTATTTACACTGTTTATAAGTAAGTAACAGCTAAGTAGGTTTACAAAAAAACATAACTGCGTTGATTATAATTAAATTTTCATACTAAAATTCTAGCAAATAATACATCTATGAGTACACTCAAATTATCCCAGGTCATACATTAATTTACAAAATCAGATACCTACTTCTAAGCCTGCCCTAGTCCCATATCACTTGAGTATCGTAGGCACAAATATTTTTCACCTAGTGCATTGCACGAGAAGTTTAGTTTAGATCAACAAACATTTTACTACAGTCGACAGCCTACTTGATAACAATCCTCTTAAGATTATACTCTCGTTACCCGAACAACTGCCACCTTTAGTTGCTATTTTACAACACGAGATACGACATTTCTATATTACAAAAGCTATTATAGTTTACTAGAGAACTATCAGTATTTTACAATAACTAATTACGTGGACTTAAAAGAAAAATAGTTTAAAGGTTCTCGAATTACACGGCTCAGTATTTTATACATTCGTCTTGCAAGTAAAATTTTGATTTCCCAGTCCATGTGTTTCCTTCTAAATTTAATTGTAGGGTTTCTTTAAGCGGGATGTGGGCAGTAAGTCACAAAGATTTAAGACAGATACAATAATTGCGATCATACCAATTTGGTATCAACCGGGATGATAACAACAACTCAGAGGCGACACTGCTTATAATAACGCAAAGTAGTCATTTTAGTAGTAGAATTTACAAAAATTTCAATCATAGTGACAATCGTCATAATGCAAATTTTCATTTTCATTGTTTTTCTTCAAAGATAATTAAAACCTACTATTTTTACTTTTTGCACAGCACATCTAATAGTAATTTATAGGTTATCAGGTGCAACTATATTATTAGATTCAAAACTCGACCAAACGAGTAGATCGATAAAGTTTTCTCGTAGCGTGCATAAGCAGTTTACTTACCTAATAATATATTCGTTCTAAAAGCAATCAATAACATAAAATACTGAAAGCATTGGAAAAAGAAAAGCAATCAGCTTTTTAAATACCTAGTGTTATAGTTTATTACACCCGCATTACATTTTCTTTCGTAACAGAAAAACTTTCGTAATTTCATACATGCGGGTGTTTCTGTAATTTATTTACATCCTGACTGCATTTGCACTAATGAAACATAATTGTTTTTGTGTCTATAGTGGCACCAAGCAAAATAGTAAGTGACTACCGCTCATGAACTTCGGAAGTTCCAAAAGAGCCGGCGTTGGTTAAGCTTCTCGGGCTTCCGCCTTCCGTTGCTACTATTTATGTATAATAAGAAAAAACAAGCACTGTATTTGTACTTGCTGCTGTCGACACAATATTTACAGTTTTAAGAATACTAGAAATTGCTGTTCAATGAGAAAGATCGCAGCACAACCTAAATAGTATTCCTATAGCTGTGATCTTATGTAAGCTTGAGGTACTTCTCTATTAGAGCATCTCTAATTTGAGCGTTAAATTTCGCTGTATGTTTTATGTAAAGAACGATAAATAGAGCACCTACCCTACTAGGTTATTGGTGTTAACAGATCAATAAATTATTATTTTAAAGTGTGTTGGTTTACTTAATATTGAGGTTATAAGCCTACGAATCAATAGGAAATAATAATGATTGTAATCATGACTATTATACACCTAATTTAACCAGACCTAGAAAAATAAATTCTTAGACATATTTATCGATAAACGCTTTTAAAAGCTTGATGACCCTATTATTACATTGTGTGTCAAAATTGAAAAGCACATACGTGTAGGTATTTTCTTATAAATCATCATTATCTCACTGCTGCGTAAAGGTCTATGTCATACATCCCCAACAAGACCTTTCTATTTTAAGCTTCTACAGATTAATGAATTGTTTACTGGTAGCGAACACAGCCATGTTCATAGTCTACAGTAATACCTAACATCAGATGAGCCATAAATTGAATACAAAACCTGGAGAGCAAAACTGAGTTCTTAGTTCCTGTTGCTTTGTTCATTTATAAGATACGATATCCGAAATGGGCGATGCTTGTTTGCTACTAAGTGGTATAAAAGCATATATGGTCAAAAACTAATTTATTTTGAAATCAATACAAAGTTAAAAATGCTACTGTACGCTCTATCGATACTTATCAGCTGATATCGCAAACTACTATAAAAGCTTATAACCTTCAAAACCCTTTTCATGATAGCCAAGCGTATAGCTACCACATAAAAAGTCAAATATTTGCAGAATAAGCTGTTGACTAGCTTTCAATATAGTCAATTAATTTATTTCGATTGATAATGGAAACCATGACATTTAACGCAAAGGCGACTGTCTCAGATCAACTAAAAGCTAACCGAAATCTATATCCATAGACAACGACTAATGCAAAAGATAGATTTGAAATTTATTTATAAAAATTACAAAAGTTCAAAATCATACTATCCAGGTTTAACTTTGTCATTACTGATATACACATAAAAAACATTGTGACTAAACCTGAAAAATATATAATAGAATCGATACCAGTGTTATTTCTAACATCCAATATCAGTAAAACAAGGACCTTGTTACAGCGTAAAGCATTTGATCTATAACGGCGCACCCGAACAACCTACAACGCACGTATCTAGGGCACTGCGATGCGCTACCTTCCTTCCTTATTCACTACAACTTGATGTTTATTTCCTTCGCGGAATGCAATATTAACTCATTTTGATGGCTCCCTTCCTGCAAAAGCAAATGCGGAGAGCAGATTTGTATCTATTTCATGTATTTGTGTTACGACTATATCTAGTGATTCTAAGAAAACCATATGAGGAAATATACTCAACGGTTTCTTAATATTTTATTATCATATGGACGTAATTTCAGAAACAGTGCTTGAATGAAGAACAACACCCAGATGGATGCATTAAATTTTAGTGCTGTATGTAATGATACTGCATGTATCGCCTTTTGTTCCGTGTTTATAGATAGGTATATCCAATTGAACACAATAGTATCCAACTAGTAGGTATTTTTATATCATTGGTCACAGTATTCACCTCTTAACAACTAAATGATACTTATTTTCAAAATATTCCTCATACATTTAAAAATGAATACACCCAATTTTATTTATCAAAGCAAAATATCGTTAAGATTGTAAAGTTTAACAAAAAATGCAAGTGTAATTAGTTGGTAAGCAATTTATCACAGAAGGGTGGGAATGAATGGGTTCGGAGATCAAGAAGGGAGTGTAATCTCTTCTAGGGGACCGCACACAGACAATTTGCTAGCCAACGCCGCAGTTCGGTAAATCTACCTTACAACACCGCTAAGTGAAAAATACGGCACCCAGCGAAATTGAGGTTTAATAAAGTGTTAGCTGGTGTAAGATATCTATCTGTACTCTATACTATTATATAAAGCGAAAGAGTTTGTTTGTTTGTTTGAACGCACTAATCTCTGAAACTACTAGTCGGATTGAAATAATTGTTTTTGTGTTGGATAGCCCAGTTCCTGAGGAAGGTTTTATGCTATATAACATCACGCTAAGTAACCCGGTGAAAAATGATCATTAAGATAAGTTTATAATACTGTAAAGCCACAAGCCCCCATAGAGTCCATAAATAATGTCCGCGTGTTTATCGTCTATATCGTCTTAACCTTGCAAAGAATCCGTAATATGTATTAGTTTGCAATTCTCTTTGCTGATATTACCTTATTTGCATTGTTCTTGCGTTTTATTGGTGTTTATTTATTTACAATCTCGTTATTTCTTTGGTTAGGTGTCATTAAGTGCTCCGGATAAATTTTTAAGCGATAATAATTTTAACACCTGTTTTGGCAACTTAGGTGTTATACTACCATATAGCCCACCTGTCAGTATGGTTTACGTAGGTTATATAAAGGTATGGATGTGTTCTGTAGTAAAACAGAAAAGGAACGTAATTTGGCCGAGCAGCGTCGCTTTTCTCTATAATTTTGTCACCATTAATTCATAGTAAATTGTATGACATTATCGAAATCAAAATTATATTACATTTATATAACACAGATAGGCACGTAGGCAGTATTATTTTCTTTAACGACTTGTTATTTTTTTTTTTTTGGATTAGATTAATTATTGCATTACAGAGTTGCAGTAAAAGATATGTGGCGTGATATCCAAAATCCGTCTTATTGATTGGCAAACCTTAACCTAAGAAGTAAATAGTGAACCACTATAACAGTTCTAGATTACACTGTCGAGATAAGAAAGCACGCAATCATTAAACTTTCAATTCGAAAACTAAAAACTTAAACAAGATGAACCGTGTTTTTTTTTGCATAATCGTGTGTCTTCCTATGACCGCGTTCCCTCTTACCAAGGCACAATAGTGGGTGTACCACACACAGTCTGAGATAGAGGTACTATCGAGAAAATAAAGAAGCTATTACATTAAATATGATATGACTATGCAGGTATTATAACATTAATATATTAAACATTAACAAAAGTTTCCAATAAATTACTAAATGTATGTCAAATATAACAATCGTCCACACAAAACATAAATCTGAACAATCAAAGCTCGAATAAAGGATATCGCAACTCAAAAAACATTTTTGGCAACACAAACATAAAACCAAAATGCTGATACAATTACACCTAAATAGGCGATTACAATTGGTCACTCTTGAGAAAGATACATAATAACAGTTCCGTTAAAAGCCGATAAGACAGCTTACAGAGATGTGGGCAGATGAATCATCGGCTGACATCATTGTCGATGACAAAATTGTGATTTTAAACATTCAATTAATTGTCGATAAATGCTATTTCGGCAGCACAGTAAATCGTTCAAGTATTTCTACTTATTTATAACAAAACAGCTTTATATGTAGTTGGCTGATCGAGTGCAATAATATACAGTACAAAACATGATCCAAATTACATTTGAGCGAGTTTTTGTTACGTTAAAGCAATAACAGGCGTGACAAAAACCCGATCAATTTACAGTCAAACAAAACACCATAACAAGCCGTTCGTGTGCAAATCATAGATCGTGGAGCAACGTAACTGAAAAAGTGTGAAACCAAAATAAAATAAAGTGTAAGTGGATCGACGCTCCGCGTGATGCGGTCGCGTCGACGTCCAGCGTGCGAATGATGCGTTTAGAAACGTGCGTGGACTATACCGATCGTGAGTTGCGCACGGGCAGCGTGTGTCCGGAATCGCCGGCGCCTTCGCCCTCGGCACTCTCCCGAAGAAAGCCGCCGTCGTCCGACGACGAGCCCGATGGATCCTTCGCGGCCATGTCAAACAATCACGTGCTAATGATACATACATGACAGAACACGGTGCAAACACTTACTCAACGTTCCGCCGATCCGTATTCCGGCTGGGTTATTTATTCATAAAACAAATCGTCACAAACGTGCGTCCCTAATGGACTAGTTCGAATTGAAAGTGAAACTGAAATGGTTGCACGGTTGAGTGTGGAAAATCGATGCGACCGGTGTCCGGCATGCGACGAACGTACCCATACAAGTTGGAAGGTCGTCTAACCATCAATCATCGTGGGAGCCAACGCTGGTCACTACTTAGCACGCGACTATCGGCCGGTGCGTTAGTAAACATCGACATTATCTACGGACATTGATTCAGCTACCACTTTCTGTGTTTACATGTATCTAACGGTGTATCGTGGTAACACAGCAGCGTGCCAACAAACTGCGTCGCCGTAGCAACAGTGCGATTTAACAAAATATTTTAATTATTCGTCAAGCGATGATCATTACCGTACTACTAGCAAGTATTCACCTGCCAACTGATGACGTACGGGAACATTTCTACATTTTTCTCTGTGAGAGTGCAACGGCGCTGACACGAATGCAATGATACCCGCACATTAGAGAGAGACTCGTATACACTTCACATAAGCTTTTTTTAAATATGTGAATGCTAAATAAGCGTATTGAAAAAGATCATGATGAATATTCTGCCCGTATGATAAGATAGGTGTGGTGTCATGGGCAGGACACACATTCGCCTGATGCGGATATACCGGGCCAACTGTGGCGCGGCGTCTATTAGCAACTGTTACTCGCGACCCAAACAATGAGAGTGATCGCGGCTTGGTACGTGATTCGGACGGCCCTTACCAATCGATAAAACTAACTAAAGCTTTCATTTGGCTTTATCGCTCAACATAACAATCGATTAGAGCCAACAAACTGTTAGCGAAAGCAAGCAAATGGCTACTGCAGGCTTTCTGCAAAAATTAGGTCGATGTAGTCTTTCTAAGGTAATTTAATTAAGGTCTGCTCACAACAACTGTCCGACAAATAACTATATTTACACCAAAAATGAAACAAAACAAAGCAGCAGTCAATTACTATTCTACTGAAGGGCTAAGGTTTCCCATATTATAGTAAGAAAACATGAGTTTTTATCAATATGCAATACGAATTCGCAATTTCGAAATATAGCTCCGTAAGTTAATTCTACTCACAAATGTCTAAAAATTCTCTAAAACTATAGGTATCAGTTTTATTAATACCTATATAGGCTACTAATGTATTACTTCAAACGTAATAATTATCCGTCTCAAATGTACTAATCCAATTTACAATTTCTTCATTACCTTACGTCGTATTTCTAAACGCCAGTAACCGTGGCGAGCGTTGTGAGCAGACCCTAATTTATTGCAACGAGGTTCACAATAGAAATAACTCGGCTAATTTAAATTGGAGTTAATGAAAGCAAGGTTACTAAAACTGCATTACCTACATGTTTATTCATAGGGCTAATTAGTTACAAAACACTTATGTAATGAATGAATACACGTGTTATGTGTTAACTTAATATGCTATGACATTATCTATAAAAAAATATTATTTCAGGCCTTGGCGTCGTTCTAAGTATACTTACAGCAAGTTCAGCAGCTGAATTCAAATAACCGTAAAGCTGCAGTTTTATTCTAATTAATTGAACGTCACGTGAATTGCCGATGTGCACAGTTATTAATGTTATTATCGTATTACTAGCAACTATGGCAACTAAAATGTACACGAGCATTATCCAACTAAAACTAAAAGTGATCACGCTTGACGAATATTATTTAACTAAAATTAGCACGTTCCGTATTAAAGTACTAGGTGCGTAGATATGTATTATGAGGTTTGCACTTACTCTTGCTAATTTGTTAGGCATCAGCTGTAGATGTGGCGTGTGGTGCCTAGGTCCTACTGCTAGCTCCGGATTGAGGGCAAGTATGGCATCGATCTCCACCTCCTTGCCCTTGGTCTCGCCACGCTCGTACCATTCCACTGTCACCGACCTCGTCTCCGAATTGACCCCGGAGACGATCGCCGAATGAATCCGACCTGGAAATTGACAATATTTCAAGTTAAAATGAGATACAAAACAAGACTAGTGCAATATAGATCTTTTTCATATAGTTTTTTGTTCCAAGAAATAAAATAAAAAAAAATAGATGCTAATATTAACCCTGTGATAAATATATTTTATACAAAATACTGCTTTATCTTAGATTTAAATGTTTGGCAAAGGACCAAAAAATTGGGGATATTTTGTAACTGGAAATTTTGTTCTTAATAGATATAAACATAAACTAGAACCACAGAAGCTGGATACCAGTTTATCTGTGCTCCCGCCGTCTGTGCTTATCGCAAAATCAAAAGGAAACGTTTTATAAGAAGCTCTAACATCTCCCTATAATTCAGCTAATACAGCATTCCCTTAAGACTTCAATTGCAGTAGCACTGAAAGCGCTTCTAACGATCAGGAAACCTATTGAAGGAGTACGACACTGTGTATAACATTGACCAAGATAAGATATACAGTTAAGTTAATACTTAAACTACAGTTTAATTAAACACCTACACGTGCTTGTACATGTATACTAGTGGGAGGGAACCAGGATCGTCTGCGACATAGAGGGGGTGACTAGACGCATTAAATAAACCGCCGGAGGTGTGGGCTTTATCAAGACGCTTTTTACATTTGTCTTAGTGTTTGAGTTTGTGCATCAAAACTTTGTTCAAGATAAACTTTTTCATGTAGCTACTGGTAACCACCATGTAATATTAACTATGTACTTGATTCAAAAAAAAATTTAATAAAAAACTCCAAAAAAAAACATTAAAATTAATAGAAGTAAACCCTGCTCAAAGAAACTTTTTTAATTATTGCTATTATACTTTTAGTGACACACATGAACCTGCTTTTTTTTCTAACTGCAGTCAGTAAAATACAACTAAATATCGAATTAATGCGGTTTCTATACCATCTGTCTAATCTCAACTTCTGGTAGTGTACATTTTAAGATTGATGATATTATCATCACGAATTACATTGTCCACGTAAAGTTTAAGAGGTTTTTATCTTTTATCTTTTATCTTTTTTCGTAATTAATAATTTTTTTTAATTTATCGGTTTCGTTTTATCTTTATGGCACTTATCAAGGAATTGAATGATTGAGTCAGTACGTTACATGAATATTGTAAGATCCAAAAAGTAAAACCAGCACCTAAGTATGTACTCGTATAATACCAAGTTTATTTTACTGGCCTTCTTGTATACTTACTAGCTGCGTCCCAGTAATTACGTATAACAGCTCTCTCGGTGCTGGCATAACATCAAAACGGTAAACGAAAAATATTAAAATGGTGGATAAACTACTTGTACCACCACGGTCCCCATTCCTTTCTCATTTCCCATTCCCTTCATCATTCCAGGTTGCCATTAGCTAAGGTTTGTTTTTGGAATACTTAGAGATCGCAGCCTAAGAAAGTAGGAGAATAAGCTACGTTTAACTGATAAACATCAGATGACCGGTATCCATATTTTGTAATAAATAAACACTAATTGTTACAAAAACATTGTTAATATTATATATCCGGTATATATTCCAAGACTGTATACGACAAATTACGCCTTTAACACTATGAAACACGCGTCAGAAAAATATCTCATCGTTTCTACGAGACAGCGCGTCTCGAGCTGACAATCATCGTAAAAGACAAAGAGCTAATTATAGCGAAGCTAGGTCGCCGACCTTACTTCATTCCCTTACCCCCTACTCTCCCTATACCCAACGTATAAACAATTTCACTCAACTTACAAGCTAAACACGTAAAACAACAGGGGATTCATCCTCTTTTGATGTTCAGTTCAGCTCCTAGTTTGAAGATCGAGGAGAAAAGTAAACCTAATTATAATAACAAAACAGTGTTACATCTAGTTATATACACAGCAAAGTCGGTTAGTTTTTATCAGACAGCTTCCCACTTCGTTAATGTAAATTCGAGGCTTAAGAGCTTTTGTTTTAAGGTTTCCACACGATGTTTTTCTTCGCCGCACCGTATGTAATAAACCTGTATTTTAGTATAGTTTAAATGACAATCGCATACCATCACCACTACACATTCATAGATGAACTAGTTTCCCGCGGCGCGATTTCATCCACGTCTTTGCTTACTACTCTGCTCCCGTCGCCAGTAGCGTGATGTAACATAGCCTATAACCTTTCTTATGAACTGGGCTATCATACGCAAAAAGAATTATACAAATCCGACTGTTAGTTCCAGAGATTAGTACGTTCAAACAAACGAACTCTTCCGCTTTATATAATAGTAAGATAAATATAAAAAAGCCTTGCTTCAAGTTAAAACTTACGCGTGTAAATGTGTATTTAAAATTTCTATTTAGCCTCCATCTTTCATGGTGAATGGCAAATTAGCTTACTAATGGTATCTATTTTCCAAAGAACTTTAGGAGCTTCGTCATTTACAGGTAAAACCACAGTGTAATGGGTTTCTGATAGCTTTCAACTTCGCACTAATTAGTCAATATGTTCAGCAAAAGCCTTACGAATTAGTGCACAATATCCAAGGCCTAAAGACATTATATGAATCAACGCAGAATACAATTACTATCTGCATGATAAGCAATACCGTGTATATTGTGTGATTCATAAATATTTACTTTAAAAATCTACTTAATTTCTATTAGATCTTTAACACTGCCACTTATGGTGACCACAGGTAAAGTGATATATTTAGTCCATAGATTTTCATCAGTATTTCCTTACTTGTCTCTCTGTTCACGACACCCACGGAAAGAAATAGGGTGGTTCCATACCACTGGGATAGAACACAAGGCAAAATGTATCCCCTCAATACAGACTTCTAATTTATTTTCAAAGAACAATAACCGAAAACCAAATAACCGAAGCCGTAACCGACGTCTGTGTATGAAAAGATTAATGAATGATTAAGAGGCAAAGGAGGTATGTTTGGATAGTAGCAAATGGCGTTCCATAGGCTCTGCTTACCCCATTAATGGAAGACAGGCATGAAGTCATGTATTTATGTAACAATAAGTAATGATGTAAAAACATTATGTAATCTCTTTTAATCAAGTTTCTACCTTATTCCACAGTATGACTCATTGAACAAGAATAAACTGAATTGGCAATACAAGTATTAAATCTAGACTTGTAGGTTCCTAGGTCATGTTGAGTGGCCATTAGTGGTACGAAGTTAGGTTCAGATTTAGAACAATCAGGTCAAACGTGACGTAGAAAATGAAAGACTATTTGCGTAAACGAAACTACGAGTACATGTTGTATTAATAAAGTCCTTGGTCATTATCTAGATCAACGACTTCAAATTATATCGCGTAGTATAGAAAACAACCATTAACTGTAACAATTCTTACAATTTTCTAGTTCTAATAATAGGTACCTATTCGTAGGAAAAAGGCTTAACAGAAGATCTTTGTTTGGCAATTTTGATCTTATGACAATTCTCTAAGGTTCTTAATTGTTACATTTCTTATCTATCGCCTTTTAACGACAGGATACGCAATATCTAACTTCGAAACTATCACTGGATGTCACATAAAGGGTATTTACTTTAATCTGCCTCGAAAAATACTCACAATACAGATAACATTAGCTAGGTAAGAAAGTAGTTTAGGTAAAGGTAGTTAGGGTTCTTGCAGTTAAGTAGTGGTTTTCGTTCTTGAAGAAAACATCGTATTGACTGTATAGACAGCTTAATGTTTCTGCAGCTTCTGCTAGTTATACAGTAGTGATTCCTTTCCGTCTTCTAGTCTGCCAGTGCAAGAACAGTAATATATCTTTTACATGGAATCAGCGGCAGACGGCATGAGGTGCCAAGACCATAGCTTACTAAATTAACGCTTCTGCAATTCATGAGCTTTCTCGATTGCCAGCCTAAATTAAGCTTTCGTCTCTACGGTAACACGTACACCACCAAAGTATATTGATTTATTATTATATAATGACACTATCAGGCATTATTTTGTGCATAAACTATTTACACAGACTTACGTCATACCTACGTAAACAGGTAAGGTATTTATATAAAAACTAGAATTATATAAGGTTAAAACGAATGAGGTCAAGGCCACTGACCTACGCCAACTTGGTGCACTGTACTCGTTTCAATCATTTCAATCAACTCGTTAACTGAATCAACTGTGAGGTAACTTCAAAATAATTAAAATCAAGGTATTTAAATTCATTTACGATCGCGTTTTTCAATGATTTTTGATTAATTTTACTGTTTAATATATTTTTAATTGCCGACTGAAAACGAGCTTACGTTCTAATAAGTAGTAAGGTAAAATGGTAAGACTGCTCATGAATATCTTCAACGATTAGTGCTTACTCCCATGAAATTCAACCTTGTTTGAAGAACGTTTTCTTGCGACATATTTCGATACGTCAGTATATCAACAACTTATTCAACACTATAGACCGCTACAGCCTTAGTACCATTTATATGGAGACGTATTAAAATTTTCGTTATCGATTCGTTAACTAACACTAAAATAGCTAAAAGAAAAACTGACTAAACAGTACTGATTTGAGCATATATACTTTCAAATTTCCATAAGTTTATATTATGTGCCCCATTGTTATAAGCTATGTACTCCGCAGCGTAGGTGATAATGATAAATCATCCGTGCGTAATGCTTAGACCGTACCATCTCATTGTGATGATTTACGCTTTCACTGGCAATGAAAGGGATCGCACGAGGCTTTGGCGATGATGTCGACGATTAATATTTTAGATATAAATTATGTTAATATGTTTTTAATGTGACTTTTAGAATTACGTACATTACATACCTATATCAGATTTTTCTGCGGAAACACACATATCTCGCGCACGTGTGTGTGTATAATAAAAATTTATATCTCGTTTTCCAACATATTATACACGCCTCGATAGATAAATTAATCAATACTAAAGATGGTAGACAAAAATAACACAAGTAAAACCTAACTATACGTACGTAGCACACAAAGTAGTCAGATTGTTTGATGGCAGACCTTACAAACACAAATTTCGAAACAAATACTAATATTTCTTTCGGATGGGCATTGGGCATCAAGAATCAGGTCCACGGTCCACTAGACCACACGGGCAGTCAATAATTTCAATGTGAGATGATAAACCATACCGTAAACATTCACCCGGGACTTACGACCGGGGCCACCCACAACTGCACTATTAATGTGAATCATTGCAGTTTAGAATTAGTATATAGTTATTGAAAATACCTGCGAATCACGGCAGCAATACAAAACTCATTGAATTGATAGATAGATAATGAACTAATGATTTAGTTTTGTGTGGACTTCAGTCTAGAATTCGGCAATGATTTCTTCCCGTCAGTATAGGCGACTACGAGAATAGAATACTAAGTAAGCATTACTTGCGTATTAAGTTACTTTACTGCTATCACCAATTCTCCTGCCAAACAATGATGTCCTGCAGTAAAATGTTCTTCTTTTTACATTGATATTATACACCCTTAAAAAGCCCTGCATAGAGTAATAAAAAAGTAAGCATATAGGCGTTCCCCTAATTCTCATTGAAAAAGCGACTGATATTGAACACACTGCCGTCGCCATGGTTACGCTTGGCGAACGCAATGAAAGTGGAACGTAAGGCCAAAATAAAGCAAGTAAAACCGTTATTGAAAATATGTCTAATAGCTACACGTCGACCCGTCACGTTCGTTGAAAAATAATTAGTTTTTTTAGTATAGTCATTTAAATAACTAAACCAATAAGAATGGTCTTTTTGCACCCATTGTCCCTTGTACCTAAATATTTTATGCAAAATAATGACATTTCTGAAGTGTGTTTACGGAGGCTGGACAATTCTTGAATCCTAAAGTAACAGTAATAAATACTTAACTACTAACTTTATGGATTGTCAATTTTCGAATCCAATCAATTTAGTATAGAATATCTATGCAGGGAAAATAAAATATGTTCAATAAACAGAAGAATATATGAATACTAGGTTGCTGTCATCCTAGTATTCATTACCAATATTCTAACATAATAGAATTTCTTGTCCCTAAAGATTAAGAATAAAAATGACAGACGTCGAATATTATTTTCAGCAAAACTTTGTTCTACCATTTTTTTATTTTTCACATAATATCTATTGCGGAAAAATAGTCCTCTTGGGTAACTTTCACTGTTCTAGGTACTTATTTCTTTCGTTGGTCGTCCTTTATCGATCTTTTCCTTTACCGTTAGCAAACAGTACGTCATTTAAATAGAACCCTACGATATGAAGTTCAGAAACGATCGGTTGGAATAAAACCCACTTAAAACTCGATTTCGTACTACTACCACTGATAATCCAATACAATTTTCTGTGGTGCAATAAATAGTTGATTTCTTATATCTTTAACCACAAAGTAGGTGTGTGCCATGTTTCTACATGGAACGTGACAAATGGATCTGTTATCATGGACATCTGCAGTTTCTATGCATATCGACTGATTCCATTTATCAGATAATATAATTTTATCGAAGCTATTATTTTATAAACGTGATTTGAGACAGTTTTTCATAAATTATAATGATAGAACTCACAGAAATAAATTTACATATCAGTCAATTTGTTTATTTATTTAATGTGCCACACATGAAACACAAACGGAAGCTACAAAAACATGGCTTGTGCTCTGTAAATTATAGCCAACCACGATATATAAACAAAATTTGTACCGTAAAAATTAATTTAAGTCATTAATATAAACATTCATATTTCTAATAGTGAACCAGTAGAGTAATATGTGGTAATATGGAACTATTCATGCATGTCCAAACCTAATTAAGTACTTGCATATTCACCACAGTTTAAAGCCAACATAGCCCACGACTTTTAGAGAGAGAATGTTATAATATCAGATAATTTTAGATAGGAGTGCGTTAATATATTACGAGTATATCTCTAAAGTTACTCATACTGCGCTAATCTCTGAAACATCGATCCACAACCAATGCAAAAGCTCTTAGTCAGCACGTGATTAATGTCTTAGCAGTCGGACAATAGCTTCTACGTTCCTTATGAACGTAGAAGCTATCATTATAAATTAATACGATAAATATCCAGTATATCCGTATCTACACAAAACTTTAAAATATAGCCAAAAGTAACATAAACAGTGTTGACAATCTAGGTTGCACAAATGAAACGTTTAGGCAGTCACTTCAATTTGAGACGGATATGGAGCCACATCAATAACATATGATAGGTAAATAAAAGTAAATCATTCTCTTTGGTGCTCTTAAAAATAATCTCTTGAGTAAATAAATAGAGAACAAAAGTAAATTTTCAGCACATAAATAATGAAGTTATTCTAAATACAACAAGTTAAAGTAGGCGTAATATGCAAATGTGTAGCAATAACTTTGTATAAACCCAAGCGCGTTGTTACAAAATGTCTAACAAATTTGGAGGCGCCTTGCGAAAAATAGCCTTGATATAACTTTTAAATAAAGTAAGTTATCAATGTCTAATTTCAAGGAAATGAGATCAAAGAAAAATTAACAAAATAGACGTAGATACACTTCAAAATATAATGTATTTACTGCAATTTAAATTTAAATAGTAGGACTTTACTTACTTTGTCCATTGATGACCTAGAGAAGACCGGGCGGCGTATGAATACCAAAGAACATGACGATATAGAGTGATAGATTGATTTAGCATATTTTTTATAAAGCTTCGTTAGTACCTACGACCCTTCTGATGGTAAATGGTTATCGCAACTTATGGATGTGTTCTCTAAATAATACATAATGAATGCTACGATTAAACAGTAAGCCCTTGTTGTGAGGAGAAAGTAATGATGAAGAAAAAGGAAAAGACGGGGTAATTGATGGTTAAGAAGTTGTAGCCATCTAGCCTGTCGTCGCCGAACGACGCCGACTGGCAATTAATGTTTTTTTTATATTATCCTACCAAAGTGACTCCACCCCGCCTGATGGTAAGCAGTCAGTGGAATACAGAAGTGGTGGCCAACATACCAAAAGCCATCGTTTTAAAGTGCTGGTATGGTGGCCTCCACCATGGCGGTTGGGAATGGGGTAGGAGAAGGGAATGAGGGAGGTAACAGGAAAGAGAGGAAAATTGGGCCTCCGGTGGTGAGTGGGATCACCGAACGAAACGCAGTAGTACAGATACTACTACTCTTACATCGATCTTCTACGAGAGGGTAGTACTTTCCCGGACGATCCGGCCCATTCATGCTCAAGCCAGCGTGGATCTACTACCATGTTGTACCAAAACACCTCACAAGCTAGCTTTTTGGTTTCCTAGTCACCAATAACAGTTTAAATATATTTTTTAAATCTCCTGACCAGTATAATTTTAATTAATAACGTTAATAAATAATATTCCTGTTTGTATTTTAAATACTTGTCTGCTCATTAGTCTAATTGACTGCAAACTTCCGAATCAAATTATAATTTAATTAACTCGTGTAGAATTATTGCGGTGATTACAGCAGGACATCGAAAAAAAAGTAGTGCAATGACCTCTTGACAGCTAAATGAAATCTACCGAAATGTTATCTACTATTGAAATACAAATGACAAATGTGTGAAAAGGTTTTACTAGTAACAGGCTAAAAAGATTAATAGACTTTTGATTTACTTCAGATAAAGATTCGGACATTTCAAGTTCAGTGAACTGCGTAATACTGATAATATAGTAAATTATTGTTGTAGTGAAAGTGAGAAGATAATGTCTGAGCGATCAGATAGAAAATGCAATAAACTCATAATAACTTAGATCGAAGAAGTATATTATGATAAGTTGTATAACAGATAAATTTTACTATGCAAGCCCGTGTTTATTCTGCCAGCATCAATCGAACAGACGGTATAGCAATCGCATAAAACACGCACACGCACAGTCAACTGAAAGCGTCGTTCGGTTCACGGATGTCACACTAATTAATAACAAGTCCATTGTTTCTGTCTCGGTACAGACGTCATAATAGCGCACAATGTTTAGATGATGGAAAGTGGAATACCAAGTAACGGACAGCAGTACTTGGAACATAAGATATTTAAAAGGATAGCAACAAACATGAAGCAAAACAAACTGTACCGCACCGCGACTCAGCACGTTTAAGCGGTTTTTAGCGTGTTCAAGTAATTCATTATAAATGCCAATCCACATACTACACATTATTCCGCAATAGCAACTAAACTAGTTGCATCCAACATTCAAAGTCGCGAATCCGTTCTGAGCCGCGCAGTGTGTATGGCGCCTTAGTTAAAGTTACAGCTTGTTGAAGAAGCATAATTTAAATTTAATATGTTATGAACTTTCGTTTGAGCCTTCATATTGCTATGCATATTGAAAGAGTTAAGTTCAAAATTCTCCTGGAAAGCTGGAGTAGGCGATAGGAGCTGCTCATAGGAGTATTTATTCATTCATAAGCTCCTTTTGCTTGGACAATAAAATACAATTTAACTTTGACTACTTAAACAAAATTATCTTTTAACAAATGTTGAATCAACTTCGTATAAGCGATAAACAACAGACAATAAAACTGCAAAGTAAGCATGCGTATCTACGAACCGATCGACTTACGGTACTAACGATATCCGGGGTCACTCTCCAGAGACCTTTCTGTTTAGATACAGAGAACTTTCCACGCCCTGGGGGTGTGCTGAGCCGCTCCGCCCGAGGATCTTTTCTTAAAATTGTCTAACTTTATATTACCGATGTCTCTAATGTTTGCATTGTAAAGGTCAACTACTGTCGCTCTAGGGAACAGTAACAAAGGTAGCATTCATATTATGAAATGTTTTGTATTACGTTAAAAGTATCGCTTACAATAATGTTGGTGTGCTTACAGTCTAACACATTATTTACCAGCTAATAAGGATGCAGAGATAATACTATTATATTAATAATACTATTGTGTGTGTGTGTGTGTGTGTTTGTTACCACGCAGCGCCAGAACGGCTGAACCGATTTCGATAAAAATTGGTAAGTATGCAGATAAATTCGGTGCCGGAGACGGAAATAGGCTACTTTTTATCCCGAAAATCGGTTTGGTTATCGAGGAAGACAAAACACATTTTAGGCCGTGAGGCGCAGCTAGTAAATTATAAAATACGGTAACTTGGTGTTGGTAATCATGTTGAACTTCTATTCTGGCTGCCCGTATTTAAACAAGTAATATCTGAAGAAAAATGTCGGCGACCTAACAACAAATAACTCTTCAGGCGGCGATCAGAGACTTACCCCCTGTTTCTGAAAGGCTGATCAACGAAAAATTAACTAATCAACTGTTAAATCTCATGTGAAGTACCTAAAATCATAATAAAAGCATAGATAATTAGTTTAATTTGGTCTAATTAGATCAAATTTAACAAATTATTAATATTTTTAGCAACCAAAATGGTACTTCACATGAGATTTAACAGTTGATTAGTTAATTTTTCGTTGATTAGCCTTTCAGAAACTGGGGGTAAGAAACTATCTTTATTTTAACATCTAAGTTTATCCTTAAGTGAACAATGGATGCTCTTTCGAGCAAAAATATCTTTAAATATTAGTATTTTCAATTATACCACTATATTATACTCATAAATCATAAAAGCATTTAATAAGTGTACCTTAACAAAACAATTACAAAAGCATTCGTTGTGACCAACAGGGTGATTATACCATTATCTCTAGACAGACCAATTAATAGTCATTCTAACAAAATGTTACTAACAAAACAACTAATGTTAATAAACATTTAAACGCTAATTAGGTATCACAGTAGATCAGTGGTCTGTAAAACGAGAGATATGAAAAGCTATCTTAGGTACGTGTATGTAAATTGTATGGTATATTGTGTGCTGCATATGAAATTATAAAAATAACCGCGAAATTTGATAGATTGTACAAAACAAAGCATGCTATGCAAAGTAGTGGAAGTGTTAGCAGACTGCTGTGCTACTGGATTCAGATTCCCACACTGTGACAAAACTTTGTTACTCATCGTAATCTGAGTGTACTTTGCGCCCGTGTATGGTATGTTTTTTAAATCCTCTGCGAGACAGGGCGTTCTTATTTCGAAAAATATCTGTAAGTATTTCATTAATCTACAGTAATAGTAGTTTTTAGTTTAAATGATAAAGGAATTTGTAGAGTACCGTAATTTTTAGTTCAGATTGTGCTGTCTTTTTATTCGGCTTTAAAAAATTCTTAGTGAAAACGTGTACAACATACTTTGCTGTAGACTAATCATGGGCTTATTAATAGTAATCGAAGACCGGAGATCAAGATGCTTAGGTAAATACTAGATCTCATCATTTTAACCGTGGAATACGTGGCTTAGTGCCAAAACAGTACCTGTAACCAGATACGTAAGACCTAGCATTGTTTATTTGAGTGTTCCAAACTAGAGATCACAGAATCTGGTCAATGACGATTCTGTGTGCCAACGGTTGGTGTCATTGACCTTTTAACATTTCTGTTTTAAGCTAATTATAACACGGATGAGTTTTCTTACGTGAGCATATTTCGTTTTAGTTTTCTATTTAGACAGATCGTGCTAATTAATGCGCTCGTGAAGTCTTATAACGGAATTCGATTAAGCCACAAAGCCGATATGTTTGATGTCGTAAGTATTTACGATTGACTTGTAGTTGGGTGCAATGTGACTAGATTTCCTTTTACAATATTACCGTAGTGTGCATATAACAAAGTATGAAATCACCAATATTTAAGCAAGCGTGGTAATCAATGCTCAAATTTTCATTGTATGAGAAGAGAACTTGACCCTATAGTGATAAATATAAGCCGAAACGACGACGACATCGACAGCATAGATACAAATATAATTTGAAATCAAAAGTTTGTTAAAGTAAATGCTCTAAGCGAATAGGTACTGTACACATTTTTAGCAATTAAAGACGTCGTGATATTTTCTAATCGCAAATGAAATTGAACAAAAAACAAACATACTAATTAACGAAATAAAAAAGCTGTTGAAAGTAACCAATCAGACGTTAAAATGTTCAATAGCTAAGTAATAAGAAGAAGTGAAAAACGCCAGCCGTAGAGATCTGTCAATCGCGAATTCAATAACTTTTACTAATGAAATACTAAAGAATGGCTATGTGAATTCAATTAACTTCATGTATGCACTTAACTTGCTTAATTAACATTTGGACAGTAAAAGATTACTATGTTCGGAGGCGGTAACACACAGGAGCGATGAGAAAGAAACCTGGACCATGACAATTATGTCACTAAAGATTCAAGATTAGAAAATCTGGCCTATGAAGAGCTGCTCTAGCCGTAGCATTGACAATAAACTGATATCACCAGGCAAGTAAAATGTCATTCCTCAACTCAATGAAACAGGGGAAATGCGCTATTCAAGTCAGCAGAAGATGGCGCATAACATTCTAACCTATAATTACACGACGGGTAAAAGTAGAAAAGAAACTAGCTTAGCACTTTTCCCACGCTCAAGTTCGCAACAAGGGAGAGAAGATACGTAATTACTAAAGCGTGAATGCAATCATACGTAGGTATAAAATTATTTTAATATTGAGTTGTATAGAACAATCGCCTACTTTACTTTAAGTTGTAAAAAGAATATTAACGTGCGAGTTACAAGAAATCTCGGTATACTTACTAATTACTAATCTTATTTGTATTTAGCAAAGATAAAGTACTAGTTTAGTAAATTATTTGACTACCTCGGCGGCACAGTGCAAGTTTTCATACGGGACAAAACTGAGTTAAACAAAAATATTTGTTTCAAGAACAGACATATATTAAGGTTTCAAGTCTGGGTGTACTTCAGTCTTCGCTACTTTACTGAGGTATTCGCGACACTTGCACCAACAATGTATACTAACCAACTACTATTACATATCATACAACAACTAATTCTCGATCTTAAAATTATAAACTATAGTAGTGCCACGTATCAATGCTTATTTATAAAAAAAATATTATTCTTATACACTAACATTATTTCTATGCGATTCTGCAAATGGCATTGACACTGAAATGTTCAATTTAATAAACAATCTCTACTTTACATAACAATATGCAACAAATCATGCGCTAACAAGCTCTAACAAGCAAAGTAAAGCGAGAGCCGGCTCAGCGAAGGTCAAAGATCTTGGAGACAGGAGGCTGCTAGCCTTATAAGGTCATCGCGAAACGACTCCTTGGGTCAATAACGCTTTCACCATAATGGGAACTTCTATCTTAAAATACATACAACGATAGCAATATGATAAACTTAACATAATTGGATTTTAAACATTCGCCAGTTCTAGTTTTATTTATAGCAATCTTCTGGTAACTATATAAAAATAAGTATTAAAACTATTTGATCATTCAAAAAAAATCATTATGTTTAGGATATTTATAATATTAATTAAGATAATGAGCACAAGTCTGAGGTCAATGAATTGAAAAAGATACTGGTGGTAAAACAGAATTGAAGACATGAGTAAATGAAGGTGTACGTCTCTTTTTTCAATTTTTTTTTTTAATTAAAAAGTAATGGCATCTTCAGATAACATAAATAAAAGTGTAAATAGGCTCAAAACGTAATGGATGAAGGGTCCATGTACATCCAAACATACTTGCTTATTGGAAGAATCTATTATGTATGGACACACAGCTCCATCATCTAAGATTGAACTCACCGAAATGGACTCAACGGTTTTTTAATGTGTTTGAAATTTGAGAATAAAAGTGATGTACATTTTTTTACATAAATAACCCACTTAAATTGCATATTTTTATATTAGCATAATGGCAAACATACATAACTAGCTATATTTTTTAAAAGTATCAGCATCATATCTTATTGAACTACCATATCTAGAATCAAAAAACCTATGACTTTAATTTACTCATGTCTTCAATTTAAAGTAGAGTTACCAACCAAAAATGCACAGTAAAATGTTATCGTCATTAAAACTGCAAATACTTATAACGGCAAGTTAAACTATTATATCGCTTAAACACGTCATGAGCGCTAACAAACCGCTAACATTGTGTAACTGTATCAAATGAACGAATTAAAGTCGATAGCAAACTTTGCAGGAATAGTGTCATTTGACGTAAGTAACAATAATAATAATGGAGAATAATAGTTATAATTAAGCGATCTACAAAAAGATCATGCAAGATCTTTGACAACTAAAGACAACTAAATTAGTGGTAGTGCTTTTTAATTATAGTAATTGTTAGTAAATAATGGTTTTGAGGTATACCTAATAAGTCGCAATTTGACGACCTTTCGGTGGAACAGAGGATGTGTGGTAACTGCTGTGTAAGTTGCAAGCTGTGTTTCGATTCTCATACGGGTCAAAGTTTGTGTGATAGATAAGTGTTAAGTGGCAACTGTCGCTCATAGACTTCTGCATTGTCAGGGGCTCCGCGAAGCTGTTCGATACGATACGGACATAGATTAACATAAAGACCACACACGATCATGTGGAGAGTTGTACATTTTCAGTTTCGGGTAGACGCATTACGATTTATATTAGCTAAAATGTGAGTGTTAGGAGGAAGGGAAGAGAGGTACTCCAGCAGCTCTGCAAGACTACAGACTACTTGGTTAACAGTAGAAAAACAGGTTTATATTTGTGTTGGAGTCTAGTAAATTAGGCTTTTGAAGCCCCAGAGCGGCGAATATTATTTACTGCTGCTCACTGCTTGCTCATTGAAAAGGGCAAGAAACGAAATTCTGTAAGCAAAAGTTTCTCACTTTCTAATTAAAGTAAACAAACATTTACGCATAACAGGTCAATAAACCTTCAGCTAAATGTGTATTACGCATAATGCACATAGAAGGATTCATCGAATTCATACTACGTTACAGTACCAAAGTAAAAGTGCGGCCACAAGTAAGCGGTAATATGCCACTTCTTATAATTTCGCGTCTCGACCGTGGCCCACATAGAGCCAAATTGACTCGTACGTCATCAGTCAAAACTGAACGTTCCGCTCTTAATACTTTTGCTATAAAATATAGTATGCTATAAATTAGTTCCCTAATCGAATAAACATCGAGATTCAATAAAACAATATTATTAATAGCTAGCTGTTTTTATCAAGTTCAATCGATTGGATTTCAAGCACTGCACGAATCATGAAATATTGTGAACCAATTTTTCAAAGAGATATAAAAGATCTTTAATCTTAGGTTGTAGCTGTTCTTGGAGTACACTTATCTTTTGTGCCATCTAGCGGTTATCGTCTAGATTTCCCGACAATATTTTACTTCAGTCAGTGTACGGTCAGTAATGTCCAAGATAAACTTAATAAATCACATCGATATTGCTCGTGCATATCGTTCACATTTAGATTAAATTTTTAGATACCCAAACAAAGAATTTAAAAGTACCTATTTTAATCATAATGAGGCAATTCACAGACAAGTACTCGTTATATTCAAATTTTGGTACTTCTAATTTGAAGAGCCATCATATTTTTACACGTGTCATAAACTAGCAAACATCTACTAGAAGAATAACAATTATCATGTAACTGGACCCAAGACAAGCGATATTAATCCAGGAACTGTATTACGCATATTCCATTATAGAACAAAACCCGCCTGGAACTACAGCCTTCCATCGATTAAGTTCCCTGTCAAATGTCGGGCAGTTCATACACCTTGCTTGCTAGTCTGATATATGATCTGCGAAAGGTGGTTGGTAGGAATATCGATGTTATGACAAAATAAGTTAGTTTTTTATTAGGAATTCACCAGACTGATGGTGAATTGTGACTTAGTGGTTTAGATTTTAAGATTGCTTTTTCACAAAAACCAAGCTTTCATTGACGATGAATGAAGTATTTCTTGTACAGTAAAAAAGTGAACGTGTTGTTATAAATAGGGAATAACAAGGTATTATTAATTTAAAAAGTTCTTTAGGTCAAGACCTTTATCGAATCGACGCCTTTACGCAACCGTAAAGGCTCAAGGGACTAAACTGGCCTCTGGAGTTCTGATATGGATCGCATGATGCTGCAATTGCTCAAGTGTGTTTAGTAGTTCAGAGACTTAAGTGCGAAGATAATCTGTATGGAACATACAAATAAATAATAACATATTATATTATATGCCTTCAGAAACACAGCAGGGATATGAGAGAGCATCCTATGATTATCTAAGATAGTTGAGAATTTGCACCCAAATGATAGGCAGAATCTGCTTACCTCCTTATTTCTGGCACCAGAGGGCGCCGTATGTATCTTACCGCCAAATAAGTTGTCAAACGTCATTGCATTCTTATGGTTTTTACGATTCGCATCGAAACTTTGTTTCTTTAAATAAAAGTGAATTTTAACTAAGTTAACGAAGTTAAACGTTTTAAAAGTGTTGTTGAGTGTTGTTAAGTGTGATTTTCGTTTTTGTATAACACAGCAGCGTAGTTACCAGGAAGAATGGAGCCGGTAAGTGGTGAACCGAAAGAAGCCGGTATTGTTGCTCCGGATGGGGAACAAAATTCGGCTTCAAGTTATAGGGAGTCTGATAGCAGTTCGTCCTCATCTTCGGAATTTGAGGAGGGCATGGCATCGCCCCTACCTAATAAACGTTCTCGTAACCGTAGGTTCAAGTTAAAACATGTTCAATCTGATCCGCGCGTTGATACTTTAATGTCACAGATGTCATATATTTCTAACTATTTGAGTCAATGTCAATATTATAGCGCCGAACCACGAAATAATAAAGATGTATTACCTAGTACTAGTAAGAATATTAGTCCGCAGGGGGTAGATGAGAACGACTTTGTTCGTACCTCAGATTCTTTTATTACATTGCCTACTCAACCAGAGTCACTTGCTCTGAAATGGGGTTCACTAAGCATGGATATTGATGACAAAAAGATCATTCCAGCTAGTGATAAAGATAGGCTGGTTGAGTTATGTAAACTACAGCAGTTTGGTACTCAGGCATGGAAAGGTATTAGGTATAAGCGAGTCCTGCAGGGTTGCTTGGCAACCCCTGGTTTTACAGGCCTTAAGATTAATGATGAATTGTGTCATTTCAACAAGGATAAGGATTATTTAGCTTCAACAGAGTCATTATTGGCAGGTTTATCTAACATGGTTTTAGAGCAAAGACAGTTACTACGATCAGAGCTACAGTCTATAGTAAATTGGGCTAGTGCCAATCCGCAGGGCTTAAACCCAAATACATTGTGTGAAAAAATCTCTACTACTTTTGGCCCAGGATCTGCATGCCATAAAAACTCTGAGACCACAATGCAAATAATATGTGGTAAGCGTTCAGAGTGTGTTGAAGTACGCCGGGATCGTATTTTGAAAGAAATTTCAAATCAAAATCTTAGGGCAACATTAAGGAATGTTCCACCTAGCGCAGAATACTTGTTCAGCCGGGAAGCTCTGCAGCCTATTATACAGTCCCTCGGAGGGTCTCAGGTCTGGTTGAGTACTCCATCATATTTAAAAGATAAAAGAGCTTCAGCAGGTGGAGATAATTCATTTCAAACTAGAAAGACTCACAGCAATAAAGATAAGGTTAGGATATCTAACAAAAAATTCAAGCGTACAATTCGAAAGACTCAGCCCTTTCGTCAACGTCATACCAATACAGATAAGTCCAACTCCAAGTCAAAAGACAATTGACTCACAGCGGGTTTTCAGAGGGGGCTGCCTGAAGTTTGCCATAGAGAAATGGGCCAAATTAGGAGCAAACAATTTTATTTTAAAAACAATAGCAAATTACCATTTGCCCTTCAGGAAGAGGCCACCTCTGAAATACCCAACCAACCAGTTTTTGCAATGCCTTTCTACCAAAATTTCCCCAGAGATGACACAGATGGTCGAGCAATTAAAGAGCAAGCGCATTTTAGAACGACCGACAGCTCACGACCCAGGCTTTTTCTCGAAGATGTTCCTCGTAAAGAAGTCGGAGGGGGGATTGCGCCCCATTTTCGACCTCAGAGCCTTAAACCAGTATGTAGTTACAAAACATTTTTATTTAATATCACAAATAGAGGTGATAAACTTTCTTCAGGCAGACGATTGGATGGTGAAGATAGACCTTCATCAAGCGTATTTTCACCTGAGTGTCGCGGAGACGCACAGACGATTTTTACGCGTAGTCTACAATGGAGAAATCCTTCAACTAACAGCATTGCCCTTCGGCCTGTCCTCGGCGCCACGCACCTTTGCAGCAGTTTCAAACTGGGTGTGCGAGCTGCTTCGCCAACGGGGTATCCGCCTCTTAGTATACCTAGACGATTATCTTCTGGCTTGTCAAGACAGATTCAAGCTTATGGCACAGGTTGCGGAAACGCTGTCCACCTTGGAGTCTCTAGGTTGGCATATAAACTACCAGAAGTCAATAACCGAGCCCACACACAAATTAGAGTACCTAGGTCTGGTCTGGGACACCCAGCACCAGACGATAACCTTACCAACTCGGAAAATTGTTGGCATAAAGAGCACTTTATCAAAAATTTTGAACCGCGGAAGCTGCTCCTTAAAAGAACTTCAGAGTGTATTAGGCATGTTGAACTTCGCCAACCATGCGGTGCCTCGAGGACGACTTCACTGTCGCAGGGCACAACTCTTTCTGAGGAAATTTACCCAGAGCGGCCAGAAAAGAGCTCTGTGCCCAAAAGTACGAGAGGACTTACAGTGGTGGTTGGATGCGATAGAGAGCAGTCCAACCCCGCTTTACAAAAAGGAGATCACTCACTTTTTGACCACAGACGCAGCGGATGCGGGCTGGGGAGCTCATTTGAACAATCAATACCTCTCAGGCAGATGGGCTGCAAATCAAAAAAATTGGCACTCCAACATGAAGGAGATGTATGCCGTCTTTGCTGTCATCAAAGCCCAGGGTACACTGTTAAGAAACGCCCATGTCCTAGTTCAGTCAGACAACAGGACTCTAGTGGCATATATCCGGAACCAAGGTGGAACACGGTCACTAAGGCTACTGGGGCTAACAACCAGGTTGATGGAATTGACATACCAATTCAACATAACAATGACAGCATTTCACTTACCCGGGAACCTGAACGGCATCGCAGATTGCCTGTCAAGGGGACGACCAGTACCCGAATGGCATCTGCTACCAGCAGCCACGGAGGCTATTTTCGAGAGGTGGGGTCGGCCGCTAGTAGACCTCTTCGCCTCAAAAGAAACCGCCGTCGTCCCAGAATATGTTTCACTGGACTCAAGAGATGGCTGCGCGCTTTTTTGCGACGCGTTCAGCCAAAATTGGGATTTTCAAACGGCTTGGATATTCCCGCCTCCCAGCATGATACCCAGGGTGCTGGGTCATCTGAACAACGCAAGGGGAACATATTACCTGATAGCGCCGCGTTGGACCCAGTGTTTCTGGTTTCCGGACCTACAGGCGCGTGCCCTAACCGCCCCTCTACCGATAGACAACTTGAGCAAAGTCCTGGTAGACTGGACGACAGGCTTGAGCCCACCTCAAGTTCACAAGCTCACGCTTCAGGCTTGGAAAGTTGGGGGTGGGAAGAACATTTATCAGGTTGGAACAGAGAGGAGCGGGAGCTACTAAAAACAAGCTGGCGAGCCTCTACCTTAAGCACATATAGTGCCCCATTAAAGAGATGGTTGCAATGGTGTAAATCTTGTAATATTAATAGTAAAAGCCCAGAGGGTAGGGATGTAGCAAGATTTTTAGCTAATCTTTATTTACAAAATAAATTTGCTTATAGTACAATTCTACTTCATAAATCTGCAATATCAACTTATTGTGCAGCATCAGGAGAAAATTTGTCTAAGAACTTTTTTATACAACAAGTTTTAAAAGCCATATCTCTTTCTAAACCACTCTCACCTAAGTCACCTGTGTGGGATGTAGATATATTATTTAATTGGCTTAAATCTTCTACTTGTTCGAACTCACTATTTGATCAAAGTAGGAGAACAGCATTAATTTTGTTATTAGCCTCAGGCAGAAGACTACATGATCTTACCCTCTTGGAATTAAGTAAAGATAGTTTTGCTCAAACTGAAGATACTGTGACTTTTTGGCCAAAGTTTGGCTCAAAGACTGACACGGGCTCCCACAGACAATCGGGTTGGCTTCTTATACGGCACCAAGATCAGAAGATTTGCCGCTGACGCTGTCAGGGTAGCCAGGTGAACTCTCTGTTCATCTCTATTACAGGAGTTGTAAAACCTGCTTCCAAAACAATGATTGCAGGTTGGGTAAAATCAGCATTTAAGTTGGCTAAAATTGATGCCTCCCCAGGCAGTATCAGATCAGCTGTAGCCTCTCGGGGTTGGCTGGATAATAGACCAATACAGGAAATATTAGATAGAGGAAATTGGAAGTGTGTCGAAACTTTCACAAAGTTTTACTGTAAAGAAGTAAACAGATCTATGAGTAATGAGGCAGAAGCAAATTACTTATATAAAAATTTTGAAACTGTTTAAAGGATCAGTAGTTCCTAGATGTGATCTCAATGATTATAGAAATTATTTAATTGTTATTAATTAACACAGAACACTTGTTTATTGTGTTATTTATTTTTTAACTTGAGTTTTAAGCGATTTTTAATAGAGATGTGATCTCAGTGATTATTAATAATTATTTAATTGTTATTAAGTTAACACATATGTGTTTTTTGTGTTATTCACTTTTGAGTTAAGTTTTATGTTATTTTTATTATGTTGATTTTGTTTATTATAGCAGATGTGTCTGCACATGCTATAAAAAATTATTTATGAAAAGATGTAGGTTATAAACTGCATTTGTAAGCATTGAGTGCCTTCTTTTGTTTTATTTTGGTTTTAATTATAGACAGGGTCTGTCTGAAGTGAATCACTAGCAAATGCGATTTTTCAGTTTTCTATTTATACCTAAATTGCCCTTTTTAATTTTTAAAAAGATTAATAAAAGATTTAAATTAATAATAACTTTGATTTTAATTTAAATACTAACAGATTTAGTACTTATTCACATTGCATTCTTATGTTTGCTTATTTCTGATCACCAGCAGATATCAAACAGGTCTTCTCATATCCCTGCTGTGTTTCCGAAGGCATATAATATGACTGTTTTGCACTAAAACAAAACAGGTATTATATGTTGAAGGAAACACAGCAGGGAGTCAAGGAGCTTGCTGATGATGAAGACTGCAATGACGTTTGACAACTTATTTGGCGGTAAGATACATACGGCGCCCTCTGGTGCCAGAAATAAGGAGGTAAGCAGATTCTGCCTATCATTTGGGTGCAAATTCTCAACTATCTTAGATAATCATAGGATGCTCTCTCATATCCCTGCTGTGTTTCCTTCAACATATAATACCTGTTTTGTTTTAGTGCAAAACAGTCATATTATGCATGAATGTGAATAAGATCAGACAGACACACTACATAAAGACAGCTGTTCACCGTATTTACGTCATCCATCATGCCATAAAATAGTAAAAATAGACGTCTCGCTATTGGTTTCTAATGGGTGAACAGATTTCACTTGTCAAACAAAAATAACATTATCTTCGTGCATTACATGAAAGCTAAAGAAATCGCAATGTCACATACTAGCTGATTTTATAAATTTAACATAAAAAAATTATATGTATTGTAGGAATACAAAATTATAATGTTGAGGCAATTCTGTACTTTGAGCAGTGGCAGTCAGTTCATAGAAATGATATGGCTTGTCAGAGACACTAGCCGTATATTGTTAAGTTTAAAAGGCTATATAATGTTATCGGTCTCAAAACATTTTCGTTACGCTCCATATAGCTCAGCACCAAATCCTTTGTATTCATTCAAATATTTAGAAAGAAAGAAAGAAAGAAGAATATTTATTCTGTGCTCACAAAGTAGTAAAACAAATATATAGGCAAGAGTAAAAATACAGGTGAGAGAGAAAAGGGACCTTTCTCAGCACTGAGCTATGGTTGTTATACCATAGCGCTGATATTCTGAAAGGCCCTTTACTGACGGCACGGAAGTTGAAACAGAAAACATTATAATTAATTTTTAAAACATTATTTATTAATTATTTTGCAGTGAGCGTATGTAAGGTTGAATATGAATCACCGATCCGGTTGTAACCGGCTAGACAAGCGGCGCCCGCGCACGGTCCAACGAATGAATGCGCACAGATTTTGTAATCGCGATATGCGCTCGGATAATAAGATTAAAGTTGTATTTTATATGGGATGCTGTATAGAGGTTGTTTATTTTTATTACAAGTGTTAATGACTATATGGAAGGGTAATGATAATTGGTGATGGTAATGGACACGGAACGAGGTTAATAAAACTTAATGAGCAAGCACTATATTATCGGAACTTAATACCACTGTTTGCCCGTCTGCGAACCCAGGATCTCATTACGTCACACTTGTCTCCAGTACTAGGAAATAACAATATGCAGATTCTTATTTAATTGTAAAGTCAGCATTATCATGAACTACGTTCCAGTTTCACGTCATCAAGCAAATTTTATTCGCACAAAGAAAGTTGCTGCGCCGAATTGAATTGAAAAGTGTTGCAAATAAATACCACTGCAAATCATTCACGTTGATCAGATACTAATAAAATTACTTACTATAAAAAATTCAAACAATTTTTTTCGTTAATTGTCAAAATGCCTGAATGAAACTACTAAGCAAGCTGAAAGTTGGGTATTAAGCTCAACTACTGTTTAAATATGCCATAGTGAAATAAAATTTCTTCAAAATAGTTTGAGCTAAATTGAATGAACTTTGGTTATTATAATAATACCAGTCCGTTTTACTGTCCCACTGCAGGGCAAAGACCTCTTCTCATATAGAGAAGGTATGAGCATTAATCGCCACACTAGCTCAATGCGGATTGGCAATTTCAGACTTTTAAGTTCAGGTTTCCTCACGATGTTTTCCTTTACCGTCAGTCAGAAATGTCCAAGATAAACTTAGAAAGTAGGTACATATGATTTGAAAAATCACATTGGTACTTGCCCGGATTCGAACCCACTACCTCGTATTTACGAAGCGGGTACCTTATCCACTGGACCGTTTCGAATTGGACTTGGTTATTATGCAAAAGTTTAACAGTGTACGTACCTAATAAGCTATTCCGAGTGTTATGCACAAGGCATAACTTTGTTTCAATTTTCTACATTAAGATGTTACATAGCAATCTTATTATAACCTTATTTTGTCTCTCATCCTTGTTTTTAATAGAAAATAAGAAGACAAAACACAAATAACATTAAAATATTACAGCTATAAGATGTGGTGATAGGCTCCCAAAGGCCTCCCCAATCATCTCTACTGTAGCCGGTCCTAAAACAGCTTGAGCAGAAAACTTCGGAAGCGGCAAAAAAAATTGAAAAATGCAGCGTGAACGAGCCTCGCATATAATTAATCGACAATTTGTTTAGTAAACGGCCACCTTTAAGGGCCACAAAAAAGTACTTAATTCAAATAAATTTTAGATAAAAGCAAAGTTTTTGCGCGTCCATACGTAACTGTTTCCTATAAGGCGCCTTGATGCAGGTTTATGACACCACTAGACTAGTCAGACAAAGCTTTACATTTCCAACATGCACGTTTGTTTTGAGTATTGATTGACGCACGGCAACAAAATGAAGCTGAAATACAACACACTACGAAAACAATGAAATTCTTTTGCGCTTCCCACGTTAAAATTGAAATAATTATATCGCAACAGTCTTTGAGTCATTATAATAAGTATATTATTTTGGCTGTCAAATGCCTAACTGCCTGCCCTACAAACCGAAATGTGCCGGTACTAAAATTACAACGTTGTTAAATCTGAAGGTCGAATATAAATTAATAACTAGCTCACCAGTCCATAAACTTCAAGATTAGCATTGTTTTCTTGACTCTGTTTTAAATGAGCATATTCGCATAATAAACAAAATATTTAGGGCCGTAAAATTATGGAAAGTCGCATTCACTGGTGTAAACGTCTTCGCAGTCATTTGTTGTGTTACTTTAATCTTACAACAACTTTAATTACGAGTTACCAATGTCTCGCAAACCACGTACCCAAGGTAACGTAAAAAGGACTAGAAAAAGATAATTTTCTATAAGATGTGCTTATTTTTGTGCGTGAGTTTGATTTTAGATAAGACAGGCAGGCAAATGCCACAAGCCAAACTGTAAGTATAATTACAGTAAGAAAATACCATTAATTACAATATAATCGGTATTTTGACCATGACACAGTGAACAAATATGCAGTAAAGTACTGCAAATTATGATGAAGAGATAACTGCGTAGACTGCAGATGTTAATATAGATAAGAAAGTATTGAAGACAAGGCCGATGTAACAGCATATTATAGAATTGTACAGATTGCACTAAAAAGGTAATAAATAGTTTGGGTTTCACCTCGTTCACTTGCCCGCAATGTTAACTGCACAAAAGGTGCAGAAGTGTAAGTATTTACGAACTGCAATCTTAGCGAAAGGTGTAGAAGTTGAAATAACCACTTTTAGACAAATTAAGCTTATAAATAACTAGCTTTCCGCGGCGCGGTTTGACCCGTGTCTTTGCTTACTGCTCTGCTCCCGTCGCCAGTACCGTGATGTTACATAGCCTACAACCTTCTTCGAGAACTGGACTATCAAATTTTCCAAATCCGACTGGTAGTTCCAGAGATTAATTAGTGGCTTCAAACAAACAAACTCCATAATAGTCTAGGCTAGGATCTAGACTTCTCCCAAAAGGAGAGTTCAGTGGACATATTTAATCTTGAGGTTGACAATGGTAAGAATTTAAAACATCAAGAAGTATTGAAATTGAGTTCGTAATAGATTTATTGCCTACTCAGAGTGCAATATTGATAGTTAGAAAGTCTTTATTTAATAACAAAACTTTAACACAAAAGCAATAACATGTCAGGTTATTGCTTTAAAGGTATTACACGTCACGATATTGAAATAGACACGAAATGGAGTCACGACATTGAATATAATGATTTATTTATTTGAAGAGTATCAGTATTATTATTATGCTTTTAAAGAACCTTATACATTATGAGTAATTATGACTAAAACTTCCTCTATCACTAATAAAGAATAATTTAAGAGCTTGCACTAATGTTTTATTCTACATTAAACGAAAATCAATCAAATATCTAGAAAAATCAGACGATTACTCACAAATATTACAAAAATAAATATGTATTAGAAAATTTGTGGAAACAGACACTGGACAACAATCTAAATAAACATCAAAATATACCTGTATCAATTAGTATATATATGAAAAGAAATAAATTGCCTATTTCAAGATATCGAACGTGTAATCGATGTCGAACAACATCGTATCTCTAGAAACGATCAATTGTAAAAATATGTTCAATTGTAATAAATACGCTTTCTTTACCCGACAGTTATCAAATAAGATGAAGAATGGAAATTACATACCATAGATGTTTTAGGGATTCTTGATTATATCTTTAACCATCGGCATTTGAATCGAGAGCCACAAATAGTTTTATAGAATAAGAATTCCAACTTCCAACTCGCTTCAAAAATTCGTAACAATTATTACAGATATTTGCAGCTCAATGAAGCAGATAGAATAAAAAAATGTAGAAAAATACTTTTACCAAAATCATGATCGCAATGATTAGAGAAACAATATCGAAGTAACTTATCCAAAAAAAATGCTCGACGCATTCCAAATTCTTGTCCGAAGTGTGTAAAAAACGAGTATGTATAGGTACATGTTGAAGTACGTTTAAATACAACTACCGCTAGATATTTTATTTAGAGTACAAGATTTAGATGTTGGTACTTTATGAAACAATGCTCATTGCTCTGTGCCATATTTGCTGTTTGATAAGAGCAACAGTTAAAAAACGCGCCGTGTTCAAAAAATTGGGAATTCAACGCACGATCACGTTTGCATTAACTAAATCACTAAATTTATTACGGTAGTAGATCCACGCTGATTTCGGCATGAATGGGCCGGATCGTCCGGGGAAGTACTACCCTCTCATAGCAGATCGACTTAAGAGTAGTAGTATCCGTACTACTGTGTTTCGTTCGGTGAGTGAGAGCGCCGGAGGCCCAATTTCCCCCCTTTCCTCTTTCCTCACGTCCCTCATTTCCTTCCCCTAACCCCATTCCCAGCCGCCATGGTGGAGGCCACCGTACCAGCAGTTTAAAACGATAGCTTTTGGTATAGTGGCCGCCACTTCTGGATTCCACTGACTGCTTACCATCAGGCGGGGTGGAGTCACTTTGGTAAGCTATATTATATATAAAAAAAAATTAACATTACATCCGTTTCTTAGGACGTAAGAATTGACAGTAATCTCTAAAGCAATATTGGGACCATAATGATATAACTACTGTACAAACATTCAATGTATTGAAGTACGGGTAACTTGAATCTAGTCCTAAAAGCAATATCCAATATCCAATATCCTAGAAAATTGGATAGCCTCCAAAGAGTATTCCCTCATCGAAATCGGTTCAGCCGTTAAGGCGCTGATGTGGTTACAAACACACACATGCATACACACAAACTTTCGCATGTATGAATTAATAGGAAATATGATAGGATTAATAAGATGTAGGTACCTATATATTTGAATGCTCGTTTTACAGGGTCAATGACAAACTAAATTGTGTCTGCATTAAAATTATCATTGTTAGTGTTATCACTGTTATCAGTATCAATTACGATGTGCTCCAAGAATAACTAAGGAGTAAGCTAAAAATTTCAAGCGTGTTTGAACACGTTCTAGCGCATAAAGCATAAATACGTCAGCTTGAACAGTCTCGAGAACTGTAGAGCAGTAGCAGATGTGCGAAAAATTTTAAGTCGATAGGTTGGGTATTAAAACCGTAGTGCACCTATCAAGTCTTTTAACAGATAGAACATAGTTGCTCTTGTAGGTGCAATAGACCTGTAATGATAGTGCATAAATTCCTAATAAAAAAATAAAATAAATAAATAAATATTTGAGCACTATGAAAATGATGTTTACACGCTGTCCGTGCTAAATAAATGGAAAAATAAATAAAATAAATAAAAAGAAAAGAAATAAATAAAATAAGATAAATTGAAAGAAAGAAGAAAGAAAGAAAAGCATTTATTTGTGCAAAAAACACGACGCACATAGAAAATAAAAAACAATTTAAAAAAAAGGAAATGCATAAAATATCTTATAAATTGGGTTTAGCCGTATGCTGTAATACATTTCTACTTATCCCTTACGAGTAAAAGTCACAATAATTATATATATGATGTATTGTGTTGAATGAATGTTAGGTACGTAATATGCTACAGATGTCAAGGCTCAATAAGTATTAACAATTAATAGTATATGTATGTATAACGTCATCTATAAATTTAATGCAGAACCAACATAGGATAGGATTATTACCATGCGCTGAGTCTTAAAGCAAACACATTCGCTGGTTCACTACTTGTTTTATTAAAGTAAAAATATATTAAATTAAAGCTAAACTACGAATTATGGGCATCGAGTTCCTACAATCAAGAGGCCATGATGACATCACAAGACAACCACTGTTCGCCCACGGCCCTCCCACTCGACCAAAGCCTTGCAAAATCCCCAGATCTGACGAGTGGCTCGAGAC
This sequence comes from Parascotia fuliginaria, assembly GCA_963082885.1. Taxonomy (NCBI): domain Eukaryota; kingdom Metazoa; phylum Arthropoda; class Insecta; order Lepidoptera; family Erebidae; genus Parascotia; species Parascotia fuliginaria. The sequence goes on from OY720172.1 coordinate 2,411,997, forward strand.
TAGACTACTCGACAGATGGTGTGAGCTTTAGCTCATACAACATTGTAAATCTAAATTAAGTAATAGAGATAGCATGCTCTGCAAATCTAAATAAATACAAAAACGAATGATCATGCTATACTAAAAGTTGATCGTGAACAATAGCTGTAAAAATTATTCCTAAAATATAAGCTTATAAATAAGTTGATTTGCATAGAGTTGATCGAGTACTTAAGGTCTACGAAACATGTTTAAGAGTAAGACGCATTCATCATATCATTTGCCTTTATGTTTTACGATAGACGGCCGAAACCTTCGTCTATAATAGTTGTAAACCTACGCAGCTAAAACTATAATTTGTCATATCCACAACATTAAAAACTGAAAAGCTAAACAAATTACACAGATAAAACGGAAGCAGATAGATAAAAGCATCAATAAACTTATTTACTGGTCTAATACTAATAAAGATTAATTGAAAATTAAAGGTAACGACTTAAATAAATAACGCAACATTATGACGGTAATGAAAACACAACACCTTAAATCATGAAATAAGGTCGTATAGTCAAATATTATTTGAGACCTTGAAAGCGATGAAAATACTCGCTTTAAAGTGCATTAATTCTGCATTAGATTGTTTAAAGTTAATATTACCTAAAACTAGTAACTCTGGTAGCCATTAACCATAAAGGAAAATCAACGTGTCGATCTAAAAACGAATAAATGTCTCACAATGCCGTAAAATATTTCACAACAAATAAATCTCGCTAACAAGCAGAAAAACGATGAATCAACACCAATAAATAAAGCGACAGAACATCACAAGACGATAATTGGTCCAGCAAACGGCTTCAGCCAATTGAGGATAACCACTTGAGTCAATGAACTGGAGTCTAGATACGTTACGCGTGTCAGGAAGACCTAATATTAGATTGAATGCGCTTCCTCTTAAGACTTGCACGCAGCTATAGAAATGAAACAAGATATATCTTCTAAATTAATAAAACACGGCCAATAAATTAGCTAAATCGATTTTTATCAAACATCCTCATCCTGACGATACCAGTTCTTAACACAAGATTGCATTGAAATCAGCTCATCCTCTTTAAACTAATTACATAACCTTGTAACATGTTTAGTTCATACTTCGATGAACAAAACTCTCGAATTAACTTTTAACAGAAGTAAAATCAAAGATAATGACAAACATTAGAAACCAACCATTCAATATAATAGGCCCAATCAGTTTTAGAATGAGCAGATGCCATTAACATATCGTCATACCGATCAGTCTTCATCGACCAAAAAAACAAATAATCTTACCGATATTCCATATGCAAAGTAAAAGTTTACGAAACAGATGATATGCCACTAATAGCAATATAAAGATAAAAAAAGTGGGGTCCATATTGCCAAAGCAATAAAGGAGCACTGCTCTTCAATAGTCACATGTACCAAATAACCTGACTGCGTGGGCGTCGAAGGTTATTCTTGAAACGGTCAATGATTGCACATAGAATACCATTATTCACTATGAATGGCTCTAAAACCATTGTCTCGTTAGCATTTTACATGCCAATATTGGGAGAGGTTTTCCTTTTATTAGTAAAAATATTTATGGAAAGAACGGTTTGACCTTTTCTCTAATGATGCTGTCTATAATTATTTTTATACGACACATATTTAGCATGGTCCAGTTGATGCTTAGGTATATTAAATTTTAACACTGGACTAACTGTAACAAGCTAGATTCTACAATTTATTGTAGAATGTCTGATGAGTTTATAGTAGAGATGAATTTATTTATAGCTACTATACGAGTAACAGACATTAAAATTTAAATCATTATAAACTACATGAATACTAAAAATAACTACAAGAATCAGTTTTAAACAAATAATGTATGTGTATAGTTTGAAGTACTTTGGAGAAAGCCACAAATCACAATAGCTGTAGGCCACAGACCTAATAAAGTAGCGAGTTATTACTGCAAAACTCACTTTACATGTACCGTATTTATTTAATAATAATACAAGTATTATGACAGCGTCTGAGAGAAAGTCAAGTTTCTTTTGTACCACGATCGTTTTGTATTTCTTTGTAATGTAAATTACACAAGACGTTAAATCTAGTCAAATGGGTAGAATATAAAAAAATTGTTTAGGAAAACTTGTCTTTTGATACAGAGCTGAAACTTTTCATCGCTTAATCTGTTACGAAACTTTTTTTAAACTGTGTAAACTATTTACACCGACACTTTTGTAAAGTTTTGTAACATTATTTTAACAGTCTGAAGGCTACGATTATAAATTAACATCAGGCCACTATAAGCCGTTACTGCGTAAGTTTTTTTTTACATCATGTAAAAGGAAAGAAGTAATGCTCAGTGAAATTATTTCCTAAGAGACTTCACACTCAAATTAGAAGTATCCATCTTTCACATATTACTTGACATAATAACACTAGTAGAAGAAGTGTTATGTCCCTTTTTAGTTTATAGTTGAAAATACAGTTTGCTCCTAAAGAAAATGTAAAGATTGTGCCTTTTGCAACAAGTACCGAAATGTAGCAACAGCAACGTAGGCACCTGGGGCAGAAATAACTAGGTTTCTGAGACACAAAAGCGGCAGTTACCAGTTACCAGCAGGTTACCAGCAGGTGGGGTTATCTAAAACCATCAACAATAAAATTTTACCTGTTTCTCTATAAATTTTCGATTAACCGCAATAAAAACCCTTTGTGATTCGAAACCGCTAAGATTGCCATCTTTAATTCCTCAGACTTTCAATTAGACCGCATAACTAGTTACAGGCTACATAAAGAAATAAAAACTCAATAACTGTATACAATTATATGGCCATAATTCAAAAGAAGCACGCCCTCAAATAAAATATTTACTAAAGCTTACAAACATATTGTTGTTCGATCGAATTTTACCCGAATTAGACAAGTTCAACACACTGGCTTTATTTCTACTTTCGATATACTGACCTGAAATAGATAACTTGTCCTCAATGACCCTTAGTAGGTTATCGATCATTTAAGCCGAAAAAACATTGCTGAACAAAGGCCTCCCCTCGTCACTTAGATCGTAAACTCTCATACATCGGTCTTTATTAGATCGTCGAAATCAGGCAGCGAAATTTTCCTCAAAAGATTTCGCGCACCAGTGGTCAGAGCAGACTCAGTGGAAGCTGTATATTGGTAGCAGTAAAGATTGCATTGATGCAAGTACAGCGTTTTATCGTACAGCAACAGACAGGGGAGTCTGGTGTCTAGTAAACTGTACTGACTTCCGTCGACACTAAGCTCCGGTTTCTACTCCAATCAAGTGAACCGCTTCTTGCTCGTTTAAAACTACAACAGGTTTTATAGAAGTCACAGGCGTCCGCATATAACGGGTCATACATGATATGAAGCCTATACTGGACATAAAATAACCAATAGATCTTCGATGGTGTATGATTGGCATTTTTATGTCTAACTACTATTATAAGTATTCTAATCAGGATTTTGAAGCTCTTATTACAAAATCATCGTTTCCTGAATTTAAGTTTATTTTATTCGTATATTAAAGGCATGAAAAAAAAATATTTTTAACATTTTTTTTATCAGACGTAGGATTCTGAGAGCTCTAATTATTTAAAGAAAAGCTTTTCTAGGCCAATAGACCATAGCCTAAGGCTGTATAAAAAGTCATTCGCATAAAAAACATACTTACAAATACAGAAACGCCTACACTAGTCTTAAATGACATCAGATCTAAAATCGAAAGTGGGATTTAATCTGTTCTTGAATCAATACTGCAATTAGTGGAACGCTACAACAGCTATTATTCGAGTCAACAAGCGCGTATATAACACTATAACACATCTAGCTATTCTAATTATATTACTTTTACTAACAAAGTGTAACTAAACATAATGATCATGATTAAGATGATCAAGCAAGCGATCTTATAATAACTGTTAAAGAAATCAACAAAAAAATTGTCAGATAACATTTCATTTCAACAGTAAAAGAAAATGGAACCCTTGTCTTTATATTTAGAAAAAACAGGCTCAGAAAAATCAATAATCTTCAAAATATCCGTTCAATCATTACTGTTTTATATGCTACTACTAACTGCGCCCCACGACTTCGCCCGCGCTTAACAAGTGTTTTGTCTCCCTCGAGACTAGAAGGATTTTCGGGATTAAAAGTAGCCTATGTCCGTCTCCGGCACCGAATCTATCTACATGCCAATATTCATCGAAATCTATTTTTATCGATTTTTTTGGATGGGATAATCTCTCTAGTTAAAAAGTCCTGTGTCATAGGACATTTTACAACCGTATATTTGTAGTCTTCTGCGACACAAGCCATGTTTATTTAAGGAGAGGACTAGACTGTAGTTACCAATATTTGTGGGTACGGAAGGGCTCGAGACCACAATACTCGGTACACCGGCAGACCAAATGACAATTTATCCAATAATATGAATTCGTTTCGTTTTGACATGGGTTCTAATTGGAATGAGGTCAGGACAACATCACCCACGCGATTAGTTTGGACCAACTGTTTGTATCAATAGTCTTATTTAGTTAAACTTGTTCTTTAAGGGACACTGGTGTTTTAAAAACCAGTTATAGGACTGAGAAGACGTGACTACTGTCTAAATCATCGTCTTTAATCCAGTAAATAATTTTAATACGAGTAAATTAGATAGCAGTTGCTGCATGCAAAATACTAGGGTCCTACAACAACATCTTATAGCAAATCTTATTATAACCTTACTTTGTCTCTATTCTTGTTTTTATTGGTACAAAAGAAAAAGACAAAACACAAACTAACATTCAAATAATACTGCTTTGAGGTGGTGGTAGAGGCCCTGATCTTTGTACAACCGTTTAAACTGACCTCAATACAGTGGAAAAAGGGAGAAATATATGATACCTTTTTACACCTAGAATTATGTCCGAAAATTTGTTACTACTACTAACTTGGTACCGAGAATAATGTCGGTTAAAATAATATTGCCTTCTAATTTTTCTAAAGAGCTACTGAAAGGAGCGAAGTCAATATAATTAAAACGTCCAAATAAATTCCGGTCTGTTCATTGACCGCTATACTATTAGCTACATACAGAAAAAATATTTTACGATGTTTCGTTTATTTTTAAATGTTATATTCCAGATCTGTCTCGGTTGGCAACTCAATAGCTCCAACGTGTGGATATTAAAATCGATCTAGTGTGTGTTTAATATAATCATGCATGCGTTTACGCGTGTAAATATTTAAACTTGAGTTGCGGCTACTTTCTTGCTGTCTTGTAATGATTGACAATACATCTTGATTTTTATAGCAATAAATAATAAGACATATACTGATTGTGCTTTGCTAAAATTACGAATTATAAAGACAGACAGAGAAGTGCAGATTTTCATAGATTTTCCACTCAAACTTGATCGGCTAATTTGGTAAGACCACACCACAATTCCCAGTTTATGTAGAGGGTGAAATGATGAATGATGTGAGACTTTCTGAAGGACTAACTCTAAATATTTTAGCTTTAACGGGGCTAAGTTATGTATACTATTCGAATATAATTTAATTTATAATTTATAGCATGTAACTTAGTATAAAATGTGATTCCCAATGTTGTCAGTTAGATGCAATTGAATGGCGTCTTCATAGCGAATTCTAACAAGGCAATACCCCCACATAGATCGCGCCACGTTTACAATATAGGTAACATTTATTAACTAAAGTGAATAATGTGACAGATACTCGGTATCATACAAGTTATAGATAACGCCTATGCACGGATAAATAAATCACGTACTTAAATCACTCTTCCCATTCATTTTCTAAGAAGCATTTCACAATCGCTCAATTTCAGTGTTTTTTTGTTCTTTTTGAGTATTGTGCCAATACAGTCGACTTCAGTAGATGTTACATTCTAGGAAGCTCAAAATTATGCTCTCGTATACCCAAGAAAGCAAGATACACCGGAACTAGCATCTACATTCCAGTAAAATGTCATAAAAATTGGAACATTGATCCGTAAAAGCTACATACAAGTTCAATTGCTTTATAATAATAATCATTGTGTAGCACAAAAACTTCAATAGTACTGTTACGTCGAGTTTCTTGTTTCGTATGTCGGTCAGCGTCAGAGTCGAGGGAAGCCGTTCTACGGTGACTCACTGCTTGTTTTACGCCACGCGTACGGCTCAGGGTATTGATATTAACTTATATTTTGCACATTTTATTAATTGAAAATAAATGCATCAATATAAATTTTAAATCTACTTTTTTTAATAGCCTACTTTAAATGTTGGCTGGTTATAATTTAGAATTACCTTTATAAAATTACAATCATACGTTTTTTAAATAAGTATCGAAAACTTGTTTAATTTCTAGAAGAAAAGTGATTTTAAAGGAACTGAATGAATTATTTAACAGAGAAATGAGAGCTTTCATTAATTTAAATAATTCTTACTTTAAATAGTCAGCTGCTTGCTGAAACGCGATTGAAATTTTAATAAAAAGGAAAACACTTCGATTATCAATCATTTATATTGTCTTTTTTTTTATTTTAAAGAATTCCGTTTTAATTTGCTTACACGTACTATTTCCTTAACAACTAACGAACACAAATCGTTCGTAAATTTTATCAGGGGCCATCAGATCGATGACGTAACCTTGAAAAGCCTAGTGGGCGACGCGGAGCTGCTCAACCAGGAAGTTTCTACACGAACATGTGTATTGTCTAAAGTTTAAATTATTGCAACTCGTAAAACAATTATAACAACATTATTGTTTCCTCGAAACAACAACTCGGTGAGACGGTCTAGTTTAGAATTTAACGGTAATTACTGAAAATTGAAATTCGCCTTAATAGTGCCCTGGTTATCATAAAGCACGAAAATAACTTATTTATTACTTCGTTAAACCTTATTGCATTAGGTATTCTGATTCTTATTTTACAGAGAAGCGATTCATAGTACCTACCTAGGTAGAACTTGGCCCATGTTTCGAGAAGTCATTTGAAATATACGAACAAAATTAAAATACTTCTAAAGCTTCAAATGATTTCATCCTTTTATCAATATGCAAGCTTTTTAAGGAATATGAGTACGTTCAAAATTCATCTTTGAACTAGCTGTCCGTAACTCATAACCTTGTCTATTTATTGCCACCAGCTGTATTGATGGTTTCCTGTGCCGCTTGGCGCACGTTCACTGCATTCGGACAGAAAATCATGGTGGACATTGCTAAATATTTATAAGGTTTAAAGGATTGCCAATTTGACATTTTTAAAGTCATATAATCCATAACGGGTCTAAAGTTTGGCCTTATCTGCCCAAAAACAAATTTTGGAGAATTGTTTTTAATTGTCAAAAGTTATGTGTGGAAAATTGTCCAAACCTTTTTGGTTCGCAAGGATCATTCAAGAATGGACCTCCTTTTATAACAACCTTCTCCACGATGAAAATAATATTTCTGTGATAATTTCCTAATAATAGTCCAATAGATACAATAGTTGTACTTGTATAACATAGCTTTACCAAAATTGTAGACTCGTGGTAACGGCAATAGGCGCCAACTCCCACACAAAGCATTGGTCATTGAATAAAAAGATTTATTCAACTTAGGTACATTTAAATTAGGAAGTTGTAGGGAACATTACAATCTCCTACAGAATGAAATCATTCAGCTTATATTGACATATTGTTATTTTTATCATATGATGACTGTTCTCAAGCCAATTTCGGTTAGGTTTTCCTACGATGTTTTCCGTCACATGCTATTCGAGATAAATTTGCCAAGTCCGTATGACTTAACCTGGTATATTGCTGAAAACATCTGGTTATCGGTGCTTTTATGCTCTAGCTTTTCAATTTGTTTTTTTTTTTTTTTTTTTTTATTATAGCCTACCAAAGTGACTCCACCCCGCCTGATGGTAAGCAGTCAGTGGAATCCAGAAGTGGCGGCCACTATACCAAAAGCTATCGTTTTAAACTGCTGGTATGGTGGCCTCCACTATGGCGGCTGGGAATAGGGTTAGGGGAAGGAAATGAGGGACGTGAGGAAAGAGGAAAGGGGGGAAATTGGGCCTCCGGCGCTCTCACTCACCGAACGAAACGCAGTAGTACGGATACTACTACTCTTAAGTCGATCTTCTATGAGAGGGTAGTACTTCCCCGGACGGTCCGGCCCATTCATGCTGAAATCAGCGTGGATCTACTACCGTAATTATTTTCGATTTAATTATTTAATAAAATTGCGAATTAAACTAGTTCTTTGAAATAATCATATTCTTCGAAATCGCGTGTCGGTGCCACGGACTGATCAGCGCGTGCGCCGGTTGTGCCGTTTAAGGCGGTGCGCGCCAAGGCCGCGCAGTTGCCGCCCCAGCACCATCATTATATTTAAAATAACTTCTCGACGTGGCTTTCTTGGAGTTTGACAAATAATTTAGGATAGAATACAAAAAAAAATATATAGATATTTTATGAATTAATTTTACACTGAGGTACCTACCTGTAGTCTAATTATTATTCTATTGATTAAAACCATACACCTCAAACCTTACTCAGAGTCTAATACATCTTGTAATGAAAATAAATACTAGATTAATAATTCAGCATAATGGATAAGTGGAAATCATCAAATAAGAATTAATTTTTATATATCAAACAGAGATCTCTGGGCTCGGCTGAGTTTTTTTATCCACCAAATTGGTACATTGTGTAACTTGTGTTTCAGTTCTATTTCTCTCATGCACTGGAAGAAGAAGGCATCAGATGCACAGAACATGAGCTGCAATTGTCACATGAGTGCTAGTGGATTGACGCTTTGATTCTGCAGATATTGTTCTAAATAACATCTATAAAATTCTAGAAACTATGAACTGTCATTATGATTTCAATTTATCTTTATTTTTGTCTAGAACCTTTATAAATAAGATAGTAGAAGTTGTATTGTTGTCATATTTAAAAATGTGTCACTTAGGCCGGTATTAAATTATCATATAAATATTGATTTCATATTTGTCAAATTCTATGATGATAGTTCGACGACCTTCAAACTATGATCATAGACAATCACATGTAGTTATTATACCGTCATATGTTCTTCATTTAAAAATACATCTTTGATCATATTTCTATGATAGTATAATAGCGGCCTTAAACCAGAATTAGGCAGGTATCTAAAATTTCATTACTCTCTGTGAAAGGCAATCTGGACATAAAACAAATAATCAGAAATGATCTATCTACCTTGAGCAACCATGACATTTAATGCTTTATCTGTATGAGAAGAGCTATTTGCCCCAAAGTATAATGGGCTAGTTTTATTATGTTAATCAGTAGGTATTTTTCTACATGTTGAAACACCGATGGGCTTTCAGCTTGTCACAGTTTGACCAAAGCTGAAAAGTTTCCAATTAGAACTTATGAGTTCAAACCTCTTTTAACCATAGTCTGATACTAGCTGATAGGTAGTTAAACAATTTGAAGAAGTCTTTGACAATAGTTTCTTTGGAAATTGATAGCAGAAGGTTTATAAGCTGCCATAGCAGGCCAAAAATGTTATTATCACATTTCTAAACAGTATATATCTTATTACCAAGACAATTAAAATGATAATGAATGAACACTAATCATATAGGAGAAATGTTTGTATCATACTTGCTTTCCAATGAATAAATTTACTTTTGATTGGATAAATAAAAACTCAGATTGTGTCCTATGTATTGAATTAAGTTAGATTATGAATTATCAAGTTTATGATTTAAAAAAGACGAATAAAAAGCTCCGAAGTTATAAGTAATTATCTTGAGACTTGACAATAGTTTGTTCTTTACCCATGAAAAAACAGTTTAAGTAAATTTTGCCTTAGATCAAAAAAATATTTTTTTATTTAATTTCTTTGATACTGTTAGCGTATATAGCCAGTTTTCACTTTCTCGTACAATTTTGTTGCTGCAATTGAGTAACAGATACACAGAATAGTTTTAAGGTAAAATCTACTGCCAAATCAGGGGCTCATCGCTTTAAAATGAATCATACGGGATCCTCGAGTCATCGACCGCATACCTACAGTACGCAGACGACGAACACACTTCAGTGGACAAAATAAGTGAAAATATAAGGCGAGTGTAGATAAATCAGGTACGTTACCACTTACCATCTGTTCTTTTTATGTTGATGTTGATTCCCGATTGAATCTTTATTGTACCGTCATCCATTTTTGCACAATTTTAAGCACCACATACACTATAGATCATTATTTCTCAAGGAATCTTTGTTCAAAAATAGTCTAACACATTGAGAAATTACACATGAGAACCGGTGAAAATTACAAAATAAATTTCTACACCCAAATTGACAGTTATATCGAGCTAGCTACACACTTCAGACTGGAACGTTTGAAATTTGTTTCACTACAAGAATCAAATCAATCACTTTATATTGTTTATTTTTAAGAAATGCAATTGATTTGAATATTGTATTTGTAAAGGTAAATACAAACTGAAAAAACCAGAAATGTTCAAATTATTTCGGTTAAAAACGCGAAATTCTAAAAATATCAGTCTGCCAATGCGTCGAAACGAAAATGTTTTATTGCCAACAAGGAATTATGTAAAATAGAGATTCCCGATGTTTATTTACATATAGCAACATTGTCAAATTTGATGATGATTGTAAGGACTATCGCCACTTGAAATAATGTATTTCATTACAATGCAATCAAGTTTTCTGTTGATTGATTTTGCAAAATTTATAGTTTTACTTCAGTTGAACAAAGCAACTTGTTCTCTACTTAGTCTGTGATTGAATCTACATGGTCTTCGTCGGTCTATGGTCTATGGATGAATCATAAACAATACAAACTTTTTTTTGAGAAAAGATCATAGATAATCTAGAACTGAGGCTGGAAAAAAGGCAGAAAGGAAATGAAAATGTCAAATTAATGTCGAGGCTCGGTCCAGTCATTCAATAGACCAGGTGCATTTCAATACAAAATTATAATAGGTATCGTATCAAGTAAACATTTCAGATTCAATATTTTTAATAAGAATAGAATGGATAGTGAGCACAAACTGTCTCATAAAGCTAAGAAGCGTATCAAGGAAGTTAAAAGGAAAGCGAGACCCGGTAAGTGAATGTTACCCGAACCTCTATGAAAATTGGCACACTTTCGACAACAAGCATTTTTGTTATTTTGCTAATGGTTTAGAACTAAATAATTGTAATGTAGCATTTCTTATAACTTATGTACATTAAGGATAAATAAGCAAAGCATTCGTTTTTCAAAGTTTCGGATTCTAGAACGATCTTCGAAAGCGTGTCTTTTACTTTTTACAGAGGTCTCCAGTGGTATAGCTTTGGTCACAAACTCAATAAAGTCCTCAGTATTTATTCTTACAAATCCTCTGTAATTGCAATGACTCACTGACACCTACTTGCTAAATTTTAATATCATGCTCAAATAGGTATATACTGTAGAGGTAAAGAAGAAGTACTGAAGTATGATCTCATTGCAGGCTTGTGTTACCAGAGTTTGCTTGAGACCTATTATTTGCAATAAAATATCAAATTCACAGAAAACACTTGATTGTGCTATTGATCTAACTGTACCTACTGAAATTGTAATTATCTACTTATTGAAAAGTTTTACAACTTATATCATTTGCAACTTTCTTTAATAGTTTTATTTTTATGTTGTATTTTTATGTAAGTACAAAAACCAGCTTATAAAGGTAATCACACCTATTACCCCAGTTTTTATCTCACAAACCATTTCTGATTTGTTTGCTTATTTGATAAATGTTATTATCAATATCACCACTTAGGTACAGCTACAGTTAGGTAAATCAAAGGAAAATGTACTTTGTTCCAATGTAGGTCAGCATGAATTGAATAAATAATACCTACCTACTCAGGTAGCTTAAATAGTTATAAAACACAACATAGAAATATATATAGATTATTATAGGTACTTAAAGGAGCAAATTCTTTAAATATTCAATTGCTTTGAGATGAGAAAGGTATGGTATTATTGCCAGTGACTTTTATATGTCATATAAATGTGGCAAACAAGTATGCTTACCTGATTATAGTTGCCTACTGTAACAATATATAATAATACCAGCCTACTGCAGAGCAAACACCTCTTCTCATTTAGAAAAGGCATGAGCATCAATTGCCTTACTTGCTCAAGGCAGATTAGCAATTTCAGACTTCTAAGTGCAGGTTTCCCCACAATGTTTTCCTTCACCTTCAGTCAGAAATGTCCAAGACATAGAAAGTTCTTAAGATTTAAAAAATCACATTGGTACTTGCCCAGATTCAAACCCACTATCTCATGTTTATGAAGAGGGTGCCTTAACCACTGGGCCATTTCAACTTACTTCAACTCCTACTTGATACTTGATTTGCTGTAATCTATCATTATACCAGCCTTGTACTTTCCCACAATCCCACTGCAAGGTATAACCTCTTTTCATACAAAGAAGCAGTATGCTTGCTTGCTCAAAGCAGATTTGTAAGATACGCACTTTAAAAATCTGCATGCAATCTAATGCGTTAGGTTGCTTGCTAATAATGCAGTCTATATAAAATTATTATTATTATTATTATATTAAACAATGTAGATTAAAAAAAAAAATTCTATGTATTCAAAATTGTAATTTCTTATCACAGAATAAAGGGCTTATTATTATTATTATTCCCTTTATTTACATCATTTCATATTATTTAAATTTTTAAATACATATTTATAAAAAGTGAAAAATATACATTTAAAAATCTATTATTATATTTATTATTATTATTATTATTATTATTATGTAGGTTAGTTAATACAACACAAAATTTGTGTAAGATCAGTATAACCTGCAAATAATATCGCAGCAAGCATTTGCTTTGTGAAAAATTATCTGTCAAATTGTACATGATCTTTTTACATCTCATTAACATGATTTTATGCTTTTGTTTTCAGAATTAGCAGACAAATACCAATGGACAGCTTTAAAGTATTCTACAAATTTTGACGAATTCTTAAAGTGTAGTGATAATGTAGACAGAATAAGCGAAAATGAAGTGTCGCCAGAAGAATTTATAGAGAAATATGAGAAAATATACAAACCTGTAGTTATAACAAATGTGCAGACCAACTGGAAGGCTAATCATAAATGGACTTTAGATAGATTAGCGAAAAAGTATAGAAACCAAAAGTTTAAATGTGGCGAGGACAATGAAGGCTACAGTGTTAAGATGAAAATGAAGTATTATGTAGAGTACATGAGGACAACAACTGATGACAGTCCGCTTTATATTTTTGATAGCAGTTTTGGTGAGCATGTGAGAAGAAAAAAGCTTCTCGAAGATTATGAAGTCCCTCTGTACTTTAGGGATGACTTGTTTAAGTACTGCGGAGAGGAAAGGAGACCTCCTTATCGTTGGTTTGTCATGGGACCACAGCGTTCTGGCACTGGTATTCACATAGATCCCCTGGGAACTAGTGCTTGGAATGCTCTGGTGTTTGGTCATAAACGATGGTGCTTATTCCCAACTCAGACCCCAAGAGAACTGATAAAAGTGACTGGAGCTATGGGTGGGAAACAAAGAGATGAAGCAGTAACATGGTTCAAACTTATTTATCCTAAGACTCAACTAGATACTTGGCCCAAAGAATTTAAGCCGGTAGGTTTTCAGTGTTTAATTTTTTATTGTCTTTCACATCTCTGTTTTTCAAATTTTTGTTTTAAAAAAAAGTACTTTTGAAACGCAACATTTTATTTTCAAATTTTAGGTGGAGATTCTTCAGAAACCTGGTGAGACTGTTTTCGTGCCAGGTGGTTGGTGGCATGTAGTGCTTAACTTGGATGACACAGTGGCCATCACTCAAAACTTTTGTAGCAAAACAAACTTCCCTGTTGTTTGGCATAAGACTGTACGCGGTCGCCCTAAACTATCAAAGAAATGGATTAAAACATTGGAGACCAAAGAACCTGATTTGTACAAGATTGCCAGTAGTATGGACCTAAGCCAAGGGACAGGAGTTGCTTCAGACAGTTCGTCTAATAGTAGTTCTTCAAGTAGTGACAGTGATAGCAGTTCTTCTGACAGCTCTGAAGAAGACAGTGGTCAGGAGAGCATCACTGCACACAAGAAGAAACGGCGAAGAAAAATGTAAAAGTACCAAAGCGCCTTATTTCTTGATTAGCTAATCAGAAGTACCAAGTGACAGAGGTGTTATCAATTTAATAGTAAATATCATAAGCGTAAGCCTGTTTTGTATTACTAGACATTTAACTAATTAAATTTTTACTTGTTGTTTTGATAGAGAACAGTATATTTTTCTTTTGTTATTTGACAACATGATTCTATTATTAAAGTATTATCATATACATAGTTAAATTTGTAACAATGGACAAAATACAAATTGCTTATATCACTAAATAAATTATTCTTTAATTATGTATATAAAATTGGTTTCATTTATTAATATTCATACAATCATGACACAAAAGTGATGAAATTTTCCATCACATTAATAGTGCAAGCAGTTTTTTGATAAAATATTTTTGCTGTCATTTTCTTCTCTTTATGATGTTTACTGAATCTGGAGTCCAGGGACTTGTGCTGAAATTGATAAACGCCATGAGAAAAAATTAGTTAGTAAACGGATAAAACAGATTTTTGCTAGATGTTGCATATTATTATTATGGAACATAAATAAAGCTGAAATAAAAAGTATGTAAAAAGATGTCCACTGCTTCGCTTCTTGCTCGTGGTACAGTTGTGGGTTAGTCCTGCTGACCGTCCATTGTCCAATTTAGACCATCCGCTCCCGGGATTATATCAGCCTAAATACGTCCACTGCTAGTGTTAGACCACCCGTCTAGCGATGTGTAACTCATGAGTGAATTGAAAAAAAGATGTACATCTTTGAAAAAGATTTATTAATTCACTAAATCACCCTTGCTTAAAATACATCTTTAAATCTTTTGATTTAGTTTTACTTTTACTATTTTAATTGTGAAGGATGTAGATTGAGACGACTGTATCAGAGTTATATTAAACAAAAATAGAGAGAAAGATTAGAATAGTTGCACACGCATGTACTGATTCCTTTAGCCGCGCATAGAAAACTATTTCTTATGCCTTTATTACTAAGTGCATAATCAAATGAAATAAAATTCGTTATTATTTTATTAAATTGTTACTTTTTAAATGAGTGAAACATAATTTTAAGCTACTAATATTGCTTGCATTACGTTGGTTATTTTGGTGTGCAATTTTTAAAAAGTATATTTTACCGAATAGTGGAATAAGTGGACACTCATATTAGTTATCTAGTTATTTCAATTTTCAGACTTACTTTTCAATGGCTTAGGTGGTTACTCACCCTATGGAAAATCTCACCAATGGGTGAGTTTCCCCTTTTTTAGATCGTTAGTGGTATATTCACCCATATGATGGGTGAGTTTACTACTTCAAAATTTAGAGGTGGTCAAATGAACCCATTAATAGTTTAACGTGGTTTTCGAATATTTTCTTGCTATAATGTGCCTATATTAATATTACCAGTGCATCTGGTCGATTAAAACGACAAATAAAATCATGATCAAAAATGTCCATTTATTTTAAGTGATTACAACAATTTCAGTTATTACTTATTACATATATTTTTGTTCAAAATATTTTTTTACAAAAAATTTACGAAAAAAATTTAAATGTAATATAAATCAACAAAAACTGATTTAACCAAAAACACCAAAAAGATCAACAACAGATAAATAAACGTTATCTGCTTCAATGGGTACAATAACTCTCATTCAAAATAACATCTTTCGTGGCTGCGTAATTTCTTCATAAATTATTTCAGTTTTTCTATGCAGCATCCTAAGGTAATTTCGCCATCAGTTATTTTTTTTTTTTTTTTTTTTTATATTAGCCTACCAAAGTGACTCCACTCTGCCTGATGGTAAGCAGTAAGTGGAATCCAGAAGTGGCGGACACCATTCCAAAAGCCAAACTACTGGTATGGTGGCCTCCACTATGGCGGCTTCGTGAGATGCTTTTTCACGCCCCGCTTAAAAGACCCAGGATCAAAATTAGATGGGAACACATGCGCTGGCAAAGAGTTCCAGGCTTTAATTGAGCGACAAAAGTATGAAGTGCTGAACCGTTTGGTTCGAGACCCTTTAGATTCCACTGTGAAAGGGTGGCACTTTAGTCCCGCACGTGTTGTTCTGGACAAAAAGGGAGAGGGTGGGATTAATTCAAAGAGCTCTTCAGAACACTCTCCATGGTAAAGGCGATAGAAGACGGCCATTGAGGCGATGTCTCTTCGCAGCTGTAAAGGCTCAAGGGTCTTAGTAGCCTCCGGGCTTCCGATGGTACGGACTGCTCGCCGCTGCAACCTATCGAGTGCATCCAGTAAGTACTGTGCGGAGCCATCCCAAAGATGAGAGCAGTACTCCACGCAGGAACGAACCTGTGTCTTATAAAGAAGACAGAGCTGCTCGGGCGTGAAGTACCGCCTCACCCTGTTCAGGACACCGAGTTTACAGGAGGCGGTTTTAATGACGCACTCGATGTAGTTCTTGGGGTTGAGATCTCGGCTGATGTCCATACCCAGGATACTTAGGCTATCCTGTGGTGGTAACGCTGTGTTCTGAAGAGAGGGAAGGGGAAGGAACGGAGATTTTTTTGCAGAGAACGCGCACACCTGTGTTTTCTTGGCATTGAACTCGACCAAATTCTCACAACCCCATTTAGAAATGCGGTATAATACTTGGTCGAGCTCAGCGACAAGTTCTAGGCGTTTTGCCTCGATGTCAGTCTGTTTAGCCGCAGGATGTCCGAGATATCGCCCATGCACTGTACTATCATCTGCATAGCAATGAATGTTGCCAAGGGACAACATGTCATTGACATGCAGAAGATACAGAGTGGGCGACAGGACGGACCCCTGAGGCACCCCAGCGTTGACCTGCAAATAATTGGAGGCCGATCCGTCACAAAGGACTCTAATGCGGCGCTCACGCAGGAATGCGGCAATCCAGTTGCACAGCTGGGGTGGCAGACCTGAGTTAACTCTCAAATCGTGTTTTCAATATATTGTTGATTTAATACAGCCTCGTCTGTCCGTTTTGTTATATATTCATTCTTTCTCCAAAACGTAAAATAATAATTTGCGTCTTTTGTCAGTGTTCGTAATAATAAATCAATATTAGGTTTGGCTTTTATTTTTTTATTAAGTCTTGAATTCCATGACTCTGTCGCATTATTTGTTTTGTAGCGAAAGTTATGCAAACACCACTTATCGGATAAATAGGCGGTGTGATTAGGCCACGTCTTCTCAAAATAATTGTTAAAGGCTGTAGTATTAGCGTCTCTTTTTATATTTTCTCCCGAAATATATAGCCAGCCATCCAACGTAAATTCTCTGGGAAGATAAGCAAGAGCAATGCATCTCCTAATATGTGTTTTACTCAGCATAGATTTCGTTAATTGAAGCTGCTTGGCTTTCCTCCACACAGCCTGACTAAAATAAAAAACAACCACGGGACTTTGATTTCGGAAATATTTCACGAATCACAGTACTCACTTCGAAATCTGTGATAAAAACATTTGGCTTAAATTCCGGGACTGGACTTTTAATTAATTGTAGCATTACTTCGTAAGTTTTTTGTTTTTTATTCGGTAATAATGCGTAAAGTACAGGAATTATATTCATGTAATGGTTATCGGAAGTGCCAAGATCCACATGGATCGTGTATAGCTGTGTGAACGGAGGAACCGCACTTTTGAAGGTGCCATCACAGTACACTTCTTTAGCACACTACTTAACCTATTACTTTCTTTTGTAAAAAAATACTACTATTACTTTCTTTTGTAAAAAAATAATTTTGTTCAAAATATTTTTTTACAAAAATAAATAATAACTGAAATTGTTGTAATCACCTAAAATAAATGGACATTTTTGATCATGATTTTATTTGTCGTTTTAATCGACCAGATGCACTGGTAATATTAATATAGGCACATTATAGCAAGAAAATATTCGAAAACCACGTTAAACTATTAATGGGTTCATTTGACCACCTCTAAATTTTGAAGTAGTAAACTCACCCATCATATGGGTGAATATACCACTAACGATCTAAAAAAGGGGAAACTCACCCATTGGTGAGATTTTCCATAGGGTGAGTAACCACCTAAGCCCTTTTCAATACAGGCAGTACAAAAAAAAAAGAAAATTATCTCCATAGCAACGCAATTCAAACTAATAAAAGAAATGAAACACACTAGATATGCTGTATCTACCCAACCTACTTGGACGATACGATATTATACCAACCGTATCAGTAAAATAATTATTAGATTTTCGTTAAAATACATCATGAGACCAATAATTATTGTAATTCAAAGATGTAAAAGAGTTAAAGATTTAAAAGAGTTATTTAAATCTTCAGAGGTAAAGGATGTATAAATCACAAATCTGTTAGATGATTTAGTTTGCGCATGGCCCGTCCCTAAGTCACTACCGCTACTGTTGACCGGCCGTCGAGCCTCAGAGGTCATGCCTTCATACCTCCCTCGAAAACTAGGTAGGTAGGTACTTTAAATACGCCAATGCAGACGCAACTCAAATATTATTTATTATTACAGTACCTTTATAAAAATCGAAATGGGTTACGTTTTGTACTAATTAGTCTTAGAGCATTAAACCAACCGGAGAGGCCACTGACAGGCGTACCCCTCTGCCAAAGGTACCAGACCACCGGTCATACCCGTTATATAAAACTAGTTGACGCGCGTTCCGCATCATAAGTCACCTATCAGTGCATGCGTAATAGCGTCTCAATAGAAATGCCGAATCGCAGTGTATTTAGGTGTAAAAAGCGTTCAGCGACATCAAGTCTACAAAAGGATAATATTACATTCCACCTGTAAGTATTATTTTGTTCTAATATTATTAAATAAGGCATTAAGGGCGTTCCGTCACATATGACCTTGAGCGTTTCGCTTCCTCACCACCCCGCGCCTCACCCGAAAAAAACATTGCGTGCGAGTCCGCCCTCTAGCGGCAAGTAGCAGTAGCTCAACTATAAGACAATGACCTTACTTGTCCGAAACCGCAGAGCTAAAATCTGATAGACGCGAAAATAATGAATTATTTTTTTAGTATCTTTTATTATTTCGTTTAGTAAGTATGTATATTTTTTAGTATATATTATTTATATATTTATTATTTATATAGTAGCGAAAGCAAAGATGAGTGTTTAGAATCATTACGTTTGTTAAATATGTAGTAGAAATAAAAATAACTACTGTGGGTTAAACCAATAAACTCAAAACCCAGCTCTGCCGTGGTATAACTAAAATGCCGTTAACTGCCAAAGTCGAGTTTTGAGTAAACACTCAAAAAACGCGGCAAAAATTGAAACCGTTGTCACTTACAAATGACAACAATTATTTGAGATTTAAAGGTACCAAGATATAGATCAAATGAAATACTTTCAATTTATTCTCCTGTCAGTTTGTAAATATAATTAAATTTTATAATAAAACGTGTTTTTGCGTTTTAGTATACCATTGGTGTTACAAAAATCTAATAGATCAGCAGCTAAAATGCCACTACGCTTAGCGTAACGGCATTTTAGTGTCTCTATTTCATAAAAAATATTGTTTGTTAAAAACCTAAAAAACAAAAGAACTTAATTGTAACTAAAATGTCGGTATAGCACATAATGTCAATTTAGCTTATCATTAATACTTGTGGAACTACCTCATGTTAAACTTGTGTGGTTAACGTCCGTTCACTGCTTTTAAGTCTGGTAGTCTATAAATGTGTTTAAATAAGAGTACAAAACTTGATTCATTGTTACACTTAAACGCGGTTAAACTTAAAACCTTATAGTTTAACGGCATTTTAACGCAACAGAATTATAAAGTATTAGATCATTATCGATCAAACTGAAGTTAAAAGTTATTAAAATACACTCATTTTTTAAACTTACAACTAACACAAAACTTCCCTTAAAACAAGATTATAGGTATCACATCAATTATTATAAATTTAAAACATGGTTTTCATAAAATTTAAATTGACTTACAAACCACTTTATAATAAAAACAAATGTAGATACTAATAATAAAAATCACAAGTAAGTTTAACTTACACTTTAAACTAATAAGCATAAAAAAACAATTGGACCTACTTATGCAAAAAGGAACCAATCCACACATATGCCAAAATTTAGATAATTAAACAAAAAGCATAAAATGCACCTTATAACTATAATATAATAATAATATTCTACCACATTCACACAGAGCCATCTCAGCCCCAAATTAAGCAATTATATTTGCTTGTGTTATGGGTACTAAACAACTGATATACTACTTATATACTTTTTTTTTTTGTAAATACATACATATTATAGACTAGCTGTTGCCCGCGACTTCGTTCGCGTGAAAATTCAGACGGGTGCCAGATTTTACGGCAATCGTACATTGTATCAGTAATAAATATCAGTATTAATCATCTCTATGGCGAATCCCATTTAAACCCGCTACCGCTAAAACTGATGAACCACTTTCACACAAACTTCGACTCTTATTTGCTCACTTAATAAGGGTAGTTTCTGAATATTAAAAAAAGAGTATTTTCTAGTAATTTGGTAATCCTACTATAAAAACTATAGAAGTTTCATACAAACTTTGTCACCCCTTTATACACCCATAGAGGATGGATTTTGCAAAATCCCGTCTAAGTGAGCACCTATATCCTAATAGGAACGATCATGCAAAGTTTAAGATTCCTAGCACTATTGTTTCTGAGATTTCGTGATGAGTGAGTGAGTGACCTTTTGCTTTTATGTATATAGACCTATAGACATTTTTATATTGTTTAAATACTGTTTTCCATAGTATTTTTAATCTCCCATTCATACAAACCCTCTTTCACCTAAAGATATCCCTCGTAAAAAAAAAATACAATACACAAAGGCAAATATTTACTACAATAACTTTTCCCTTCCCCTCCTTCCCTATCGCCCTTTTTCTCCACACTCCACAGTTTCCGCTTCTCTCCTCACCTCCCTCTTCTCCTCTTCACCTCCTTCAGCATCCCTTGCCCCTCCTCGAGCATCTCTTGCCCTTTCCTCCACTTCTCTCTACCTTGCCTCCTCGCTTTCGCCTCTCTTCTCTAGCACTTCCCCATTTCTTCTACTTCGTTCCCCTCATTTTCTTCTCCCTTCTTATCACTTCTTATCCCTTTCCCTCCATTCGAGAACTTCCTTTTCTTGTCCCTCCCTCCTCTCTTCCTCTCCCATCTCCCTCACTTCCCCTTCACTTTTCTCTCATTTCCTCCTCATTTACTCCTCACTTTTCCCTCACTCCTCACTTCTTCCTCACTTCCCCCTCACTTTCCCCTCACTTCCACTCACTTCCCCTCACTTCCACTCACTTCCCCTCACTTCTAACTTCCCCTAACTTCCCCCTCACTACTCCCGCACTTCCACCTCACTTCTCCCTCACTTCCCCTAACTTCCCCGTCACTTTCTCCTCACTTCCCTCACTTTCCTCTCACATTCCCCTCACTTTCTTTTCACTTCTCCCTCGCTTCTCCCTGGCTTTCCCTTGACTCCCCCTGACTTCTCCCTGACTTTTGGTACTTTTGTAGCAATATGCAAATTGAGGCAGCCTGTAAAGCACGCATTTTACTTTTTATTTTTTCTTTGCAACATAGAAAGCTGTAAGTATTTAATTACCTATAGAGTTAAGTGTATTGCCTGTGTCACTTTGCATGCTACTTGAAACTGTAACTTACAAAAATTGTAATAACCTGGCGATTAAAATGAGTGGCCTGAGTTTCTTGCCAGTTCTTCTCATGGCTCTACTTTGTCAGCGAACTGGTTGTAGGTTAATTTGCTGACATTTTGTAAACTTTGACGTTCATAAGTGTTAATTTAATTAACCTATATGAATTTAAGAAACATATTTTCATTTTCCTTATTTATTTTCGGTTCATCTGGATATCACAAATATAACTTCAGTAAATCGTTCTGTATATTGTATAACCAGCAAAAATTTTACGGAAGTAGATCTTTTAGAATAAGCGGGACGGTTTTTCTGGAGATGTACATAACGACGTAAAGTGTAAGTTTTGTCTGTAAGTCAGTGGTCCGAAGGCATAGTTACCTCCTCGGTCCTCTTTATTTCCTTTTTCTCCCACAGTATTTTTACTCTGTATGGCCACCACTGCACTGAATTTGAAACAGCACCATTCACCAGCAAAACTGAATTCAAATGACGGAGCTGATAAGGATTTTCAGTTACACATGCTTTAAACAAAGCGTCATCATTCCTATGTGTATATCATTATTTCTATAGAAATTGATATTTTTCAATGTACCCTATCAAAATTCAAGGATGTTGCACAAAAATGTATAGTATTGGATAAGTAGATATATTTATTTAGTAATTAGTGTTTTTAATTTTAGGTTTTTTATGATATCGTATTGGATTTTTATCTGTAATGATATTGTAAATACTTTTTCAATAAATAAATAAATAAATAAATAAATGTTGATTATCTTCTAGTAAGTGCCCGTACGTAAGGTACACAATATCATGTACCCTTAGCAAAATAAGTAACACGAACAATTGCCAAAGTAGACGCATTGTATGGGTACAATGCGTCTACTTTGGCAATTGTATCACTCAAACAGTGGGCTGTTTGGATTTGGATGTACCGTGAAAATTACCTCGCTAGAGATTCATTATAAGTATAGATTACTTCAATATGTACATACAAATATATGTGTACATACATATATTTGTATGTACGTACATATTGTAGTATTGTAAATGTATAATATTTGCATTATATTATACATTTACAATACTACAATATGTAATATCTATATAATCGTAATGTAATATTATCGCTAAGTAACGGATCCATGCGGACGACGTCACGGGGTAGTTTTACAGTACATACACTTATAATATAATATAATAAAGATACATACATACATACATACATAGAGTGCTAAAACATAATTCTTTTGCCTTTACCTAGTTAGGTAAAGACTGTACAAAAAAGAGTAGAATTCTTTATACTGTGCCACCGTGCCGGGTCTATTACTTTCTACATACACCTATCACTCGAAAAATACGGTATTAGTTTTGTTATGTCCAGTAGGCACTCAACAATATATTATTTAATTTTAGGATTAAAAATTCATATAGTACGATAATAAAGGAACAGAGAGTAGGATTTTTAATTTACCTAATTGTGATAATTTCACAGTCTTCAAATATTTTAGTTTGGTTAGAGACTAAGACGTTTTGTAAAGCCTTTTTTCTTCCTTTCTTGCAATCAAATAAATAAATCAAAATAAGATGCATTGAAAGTAGAAGGGTAGGTATTTACTTTAGCCTAGTATCTTATCACTGATTTTATCAGCTCATGAAAAAAATCTAACGAGGTAAATACTTGAATATTTTATCGGTATTACTTACCGATAGAATATTCAAGTACACACCGTATGTATATATAGAATGTATAGGTATTTATGCTCGTGCAAGATAACGTAGATAGTTAGGTAGCTAACAGCAGCGTGTATGGTTGTTTTGTGTAGGTACCTAACTAGGTCGCAAACCGACGCATGTCACGTATAATCATTGTAATTTGAGTTCTATGCTAGTTGTACGAACGACGCCGACGTTCGTGTTCCGACCGAAGCACCTCGTACCTACGCCGGCGTCGCCGTCGTCGCGTCGCGTCGGTCGGAATCGGAAAGCGCCCTTGCAACATGAGTAAATATCCAAGTTAGATATTTTACTCATGTGCCCACCTACCACACACCTAGTTCGAAATGATAGTAGACATAGACAATATTGTAGCAAGCTCATATTCATACCCCTAGGGTATATAACAGCAGGAATTTACTGATTCTTGAGGCCCGGTGTTGCCTTGATCTTATCACGAGCGACAATAGGCTCACCACCTGTTACCTAGTATACGTGGAACTAAACATAATTAAAGGATATCCTAGGTAAGTATCTCAAAGAAGGTATTTTACTAAAAATATGAAGGTAGGTATATACCTACTTACAGGATATTCATGTGTTGAATCTTTTGCATTTGTATTTGTTTCAGTCGTGAAATTTTAGTCATTTTGATGAAAAATAATAATAAATGTAGGTAAATACCTACGTATTTAATACACTAAAAAAATCTAAATAACTAATCTAATTTATTTGCAACACTAAATCTATCCACACAATATTTTTTTTTGATATTATTTATTTGCAATTATTGAATTACGTAAATAATTTTTAAAAAAACCGCATACGTCCGTCCGTCAGAAGTGCTTGCGCCGCTCTGCCGTTCTGCCTCCCGTCGCCCGCGCAGAGCCCCTGCGACGCTGATTCAGCCAAATTATCAATAACTATTGAAACATTATCCTAATAAATGAAATAAACCTACAGAGTTGACATTTGGTTTATTCCGGTTGATTCAATATAACTTTTATATTTATAACTATAGTAATTACAAAGTAATATTTCGAAATAAGTGAAATCACGTTGTTTTAATATCGTTGGTATAAGTTATATAATCAATTATTGTAAATAATTCTTCTACTATTCTAAAGTTCATGAATCAAAGTATATTGTTGGCAAAAAAAAAAGAATAAATAGCATTAGAATCTACTCAATTATCGAGATGAAAGTCGCGGATTTCGTCGAAATTTCGTCGGAACCACCTTAAATTAGCAATTTAACCAAATAAAATGCTAATCAACAAGTGTTGCCAGGCTTATCATCAATACTCCAATCTGGGGTAATATTTTAAGTTGAATTAACAAAAAAATTAACCTTTCCTTTTTTATATCTCGCCTTGTTGACATATCTAATAAGTTTCATTTTGGATGTACATTATTGTGTCACCGTTACCATATTTATTTATTTTTAATTAAAACCAATCTTTTTTTACCAAATAATGCACAAAATAATATTAAATGAACGAGTAAAATGAGATTATAAATCCAAATATACAAGATTAGTGCACTTTATTCCGAAAGATATCTGCTCATTTCTTACAAAAATAAGCGTATTTATTTTTAAGAAACTGGTCACACTTTAACATAATTAGAGATGAGACAGTTTAATCACAAATATCGATATTGGTTTTCCAGTATTAAATTAATTTTTTTTTGTTTGTTTTAGATTTTCAAAAGAAGCAGCGCCTCGAGTCGCTTGGGTCCAATATTGTAGGAACCATATAAGTGGGTTCCTAAGCGTACAAGTATCTGACTAACAGCTTAAAAGACAAAGCCTTCTGTGCTGCCAGCACTGCTACCTCCTCCCTACCCCCCAAGCGGCGGAGAGCTCAGTTTTTAGCAAGTAAACTCGCTGTGCGCTACCTCCTCTTATTGCATTACCTAGGATTAGTTAAACTAGATTTATAGGGTTAATTTAAATTGCACAGTTTTTCAGTATTTTATTATACCTACTTAAATAAAGACTTTCTGAAATATATTCTGTTGTTTATTTGTTATCTGAACAGATAAAATATCTCTCTAATAAAAATCTACTCATACATTCTCATGTCAGTGTCTTGTTACTATGTAATCAGAACAAAATCCTCCAATTACAAGCTCTGCTTAGTTGGAACGAAATTTAATAGCAACAGACAATTAATTCAAAGTATTATTTGGTTTGAATATACATACATACTTAGGAATAATACACGTAAAATTGACACGTAATAATTAATTACAATCTTTAATCCACACTAGAACAGATTTCAACAGGTGGTGGTTATTGAACATACATCCTTGTGCGCAGTAGTAAAATAAAAAAAAAGAGTGGGTACCCATGTACGCACGTAAGAAGTTATACTTCTTTGGCATAACAATCCAAAAATACCAAATAATAATACAACGCATACATACATAAATATTTGAATTGATATAAACGCCAATATATTTTTTATTTATTCACACAGATTATTTGTACTGATACGACTCACAAAGATTCGCAACTAACTTCAGTGTGTAAAAGGTTCGCAACTAACTTCAGGGTGTTGCTTTTTTCTGTCGGTGTGCGCGCGCATCGTAAAAATTCACTCTCATCATTTTTCCCAATCGCGCCAAAAAAACTTCAAAAAAAAAACGACTAAATGCCAGTAGGACTCGCGCGCCGAGGGTTCCGTACTATCAGGGATCGGAAGTATTGAATAAACATTAGTAAACATA
Source organism: Parascotia fuliginaria (assembly GCA_963082885.1). Classification (NCBI taxonomy): domain Eukaryota; kingdom Metazoa; phylum Arthropoda; class Insecta; order Lepidoptera; family Erebidae; genus Parascotia; species Parascotia fuliginaria. Next base: position 2,438,263 of record OY720172.1, read on the forward strand.
GTAGGAGAGCCCGACCGCATAACCAGATTTGTTGTCGAACAATGTTTAACAAATAAATTTAGCCCGACCGTATGACGGGCTTTTTTGATAATAATTACGAAAAAGTGTGCTAGTTAGAAACACTGATTTATTCTTCCTGTAATATTGACATAAACATGAATCAACAGAATTACTTCTAGTTAATTCATGTTTATGAACTATTTACTTTACTTTCATCTATTTCAAAGTGCTTAAATATAAAAAAACCTTAAAATTATAATAGATTATTATTACCTAAAACTGTTCTATATAATATAAGATAATGCTCATTTTAATAAGCAAACATAATAATCATGAAAATAATTAAATCTTTCGCGTACTTATATGAAATCCTAAACATCGATACTAAATATCGACAGAGTCAAGCTCTAACTGTTTTATGCTAAGGAAGCGTAAACTAATAGATGTCCCTGTGTGTGAATGTGATTGTGTGTGTTTAGTTTAAGCTAGTGTGTAATAATTTTATTGTGTGCGTGTATAACGACGCGATTTAAAAATGCATTAGTAGTTAACATTGTAATTAGTGTGCGTTGCTCGCGTTACCCCGTCCCCCGCCGAAAGTGGCAGACTTTTGCGCAAGGGAAATAGAGCGCGTGTCCACTCCTGTTGGTTTAATGCTCTAAGTAATTAGTAGATAGCTTAGAGTATACTCGTAAGGTAGATAGATAAAATAGTTTAAATATCAGTGTTACTAAAAAGTAATTAATGTAATATCTTGAAAGGAGCCACTACTGCCGCAGAGTAGCCGTACTGCTACGTAACGTACTTACATTTTCTAATAAGAATATCGATTCCTATTTCTTAAGAATCGATATTCTTATTTGAAAACGAGTATACAATTTATTAATGACGGCACACCACTATAAATTTAATGTCAAGTACGGGCAGTGCGGAAACTGGCTGTTTTTTTTATAGTCTATGGTTGAGCAGCCATCTGCCATTGTTATCCTTCCAAAAGTACCCGTGTGACGTCTGGTCAAAATGTTGAAATCAGCATCTGGTGTGTTGTTCAATGCCCTAAAAAGGTCTTTGGTACCGACTGCCAGGGTCGGCGGAGCAGTCGCCGTCCGTAGAGCGCACGGCGCCTCTGTTGAAAGCGATGAAGAATTCGATAGCAGGTTAGCCCTTGCCGGAACTTTTGACGTTATGTAATTGAAAATGGTGATATACTTGTCGGCTAATCAGTTATTTCAGCGCCTAAGTTTATAATCCTGTGTCTATAATCTTCTTCCTCGTTTAGTAAGCAAGTATCAAGAAACCAATCGCAAATAATATGTTATTGTACTTTGTTATACCTACTCTAAATCTTCTCATATAACATTATCTCATTTATGATTAGCATCCTTCCTCATTTGTATGGTTTTCTCAGCAATTAGGCTATGATGCCCATGCTGTCATTGATCGAAGCACACAAGAACTTTTAACGAAAAGCTCTGAGTATTGATTTTTCTTATCTTCTAGACTTATATGACTGGTTGTGCGTCGTATTATCAAAGTGGTTCACATATTTTCCTTGTTTCCAATTGTAGGAAATCGTTAGGTTATTTATTTATATAATGTATATAATATAATTGTTCTTTCTCTGGCAGCCTGGGTAATAGATTAGTTATTCCAAATAGTTACATTGAATTACAATAATACCTTGTGCAGTTTTTTGTACTAAAAGCATCATTCTATTGAATTTGAATGACTGACATGTCTACATGTATCATGTATTTGTCTTTGCTGAGTCTTGTAACACACATCACGCATTTTTGGGGACATTGTTGAGTTCTCAATCAAACCATTTCTTTTTTATATCTATGAGAGGAAAAATCTTCAATAGAGATTGAATGATGGTTTTACATTACAGTTGTGGAGTGTCTAAATTCAATATTATGAATGCTTTTGATTTAAGCCTTTCTTAATACACTCCATGACTGAATTTCATAACAGTTTTGAAGTTTATGACAGCCTCTGTGGTTCAGTGGTACTGTGTATGGACTGCCACGCAGAGGTTGCAGGTTTGATTCCCACTCAGTGCAAATATTAGTGTGCATGAACATTGTAGCATGAACATGTCTATTTGCATCGGTCTGGGTGTTTCTATGTATAATATGTATGTATTTACAAAAAAAAAGTACATAAGTATGTTTATCCGCATTCTAGAACCCATATCACAAGCTATTAATATATGCTTACTTTGGGTCTAGATGGCGCTGTGTGATTGTTGTGGTGTTATTATTATATGCCTTTTTACTTTTAACTAATAAGTCTTATAGCTTTAAAGGGCTATGAGCTTATCACACTATTATCTGAAAAACAATATAGGCTATCTTTGATAATTCATTCCTATTTCTATATTGCACTAGACAAGTTTAGAATAACTATTAGTTATCTCTACTACTCTACTCTTGAGCATAACTTAATTTTGCTCCTTTAACTATCAGTAATCAGTGGCACGACTATATTATAGTTTGTTGAGTGATATGAAGTAACAACTTGAGCATAACTATCTAACCTTGTTGGTGGTTCTCATATAAACATCTATCAGAGCCTGCGTTCCACAATAACAACAGTTGCATTATGTAAACTACTGATACTCAGTTGCAATGAGTCAGATTGAAAGCATACACTGATTGGACAACACAGTTAATCATTAATTTCATAATTCCTAATTTATCTATTTAAATAGTATTATTATAATTTTTCAAATTATGTTTCGTTTACTCTTTTCAGGTATGAAGCATTTTTCAATAGGAAAGATATTGATGGATGGGAAATTCGCAAAGCAATGAACGATTTATGTGGTATGGACCTTGTACCTGATCCCAAAATCATCAAAGCAGCGCTTCACGCGTGTAGACGTGTGAACGACTATGCGCTCGCCATCAGGTTTATTGAAGCATGCAAAGACAAATGTGGTCCTAAAGTGAATGAAATCTACCCATACATCATCCAGGAGATCAAGCCCACGCTAGTAGAGCTCGGTATCGAAACACCAGAAGAACTTGGGTATGATAAACCAGAATTAGCTTTAGAGAATGTTTACGATATGTAAGGTTGCGGTTATGAAATTAAGATGTAGAGAATTTGTATAATAGTTTTGTTGACTTTTTATTTTACATTATATTGTGGAAACCATACCTTCAATTAGAATATTATTCCGACATCAGCTTTCTTACAATCCATGCTTTGTCTAATGTAACTATGTGAAACATTAGAGTAATATATGAGTATAATGTGGTTTAATTTTTTTATTTGTTGTGACATTCCTTTTATACTTGCCCTTGTCAATTCTAGATCGGTTGTATTTACGAACAATAAAAATTGTCACATACAACTTCATTTCATTCTATCCTAGTTTTCTGTAAAATTATGAGATTTTTCACTATATAATAATGGTGTTTCCATTATATGAAGGGTGGATAAACTTATTAAGCCACCTAGGCAGAAATGCAACGATCAGAGTGCAACCATGATACAGCGTGTGTATTGAAATGGTTGGTGGTGGGCTTACAAACATGAACCTACTGTGATCACAGAAATGTTAAGCTATTGAGCAATTATTGCTAACAATGTGAGATATTGGATATCTTTTATCACAGATATAGCCTAGGTAGGTAAATGTGAAGAGAAAATTGGAAAATGTTGGGCGAGGCCTTTGCCCAGCAGTGGGACATCCCTACAGGCTTAACGTACCTACTTATAGAGTAATAGTAGTAGATATCTTTTGTTCACCGTGGTACCATTTAGATATTACGTAGGTAGTATAACACACACTGTTGTCTAAGGCACTGGTGACTATTTCTTTGAACTTCACTACTGAATGTTTAATTCTGAAACGCTTACGTCATACGGGGGTAGTTGTAAAAATATGGCGCAAAACAGGCTAAGTGCTAACAGAATAAAAATAATCTGTAGTAGTTACCACAGATTATATAACCTCTGGGAGTGATGAGGTATTAGTATATTATACCAGACTAGATAATAGGTAGTTTTGTGTGCGTGAAAACGTGCGAAACTATAATATCATTTGCATGTTAGATAGTGTACGTGTACGTGGTTAAAACTTTATTAGGTACTTTTGTATAGATAGATCTTCAACTCGTCTTATTTTAACTTAGTCTGTAATTCTGACGTCAGGACGGCGGAACCACAGCCGACTCACGAAGATTTTAATGTGAAATCTCTCTGTTTGTACTAAAAAAAAGGCCCTTTTTAAATTATATGCATTCTTATTTTTAACGTCTGTTCAAAAATTGTACATATTTTCCCTCATAATTTTTGCTTGTCCTAAGGCGCAACTGCACTAGACGACATGTTGCGGAGACATATCTATCATTCCGACTTTGTAGTTCAATGACGCTCAACATTTGCCTTGTTCACACTACGGAATCCGTTTGAATCACATTTGTTGGATTTACCCAGACTCGCGACATGTCGCTTAGTGAAGTTGCGCCTTAAAGGAACAAGCGTACCTACCCGCAGACCCCAATGAAGGAACAGGTACCACCCAAAATACAGTAGTTTGACGACCCGAATAACCGAGGTTAAAATCAAAACTAAATAATGTAAGTAAATATTTTAATGATTGCCATGTTCACACAGTCATACCACTATTTACAATCACAAATTGTACTTAATAACAAAATTGTGCTTTCTCATACTAACATAGAGGACGAAACATAAACATCTTTGGTAAAGTAAACAAAAATAAAATATAAACAAAATCAAACAAATACAATAATAGGTACTATTAGATCCTTGTCTTTTACAAAATAATAAGGGTTCGTTATAGTACACAGGTAAATGATATATCTCCACGTTTGTACTTGCTATGAGTTCTACCTTACTTATTAGACCCGACTATAATCTTACATGTAACGTGAATTATATTGAAGAAGCCTACTCACAACATAGGCTAGTCACTGAACAGAGGGCCTAGTGTGGGATTGTTTAACGTTAACGCGATCGAAACGTCGTCTGATTAGTTAAAAGCTTGGTGCGGGCCAATCGGAACACTGAACGTCATAAACGTGTCGATCGCGTTAACGTAAAACAAACTCGCACTGGGCACCCGGAACACCGTTAAATCTTGGACGATATCGCTACTGCGGACTAGTCGCTGTCAATAATACGTACAAACATCACAAGTCCAAATAAGTTTATACATTTATAATTTAAACACCAATAAATACTAACGGCCCTATGTAGTAACCCTGCGCAGGAATTATAATAATCATTTTTGAACGAATTCACATTCAATGGACTATTTATTAAATTACATTTATTTTACAAAACTTACATATAGATAAGTTTTGATAATTCTCTTAATTATACATCATTCGGACTAGAATAGTTGCCTTGACTCGGTTTAGACTAGAATAAATAAATAGGCAGGAGTAACAGAAGATAAGAACATAAACTAAACTTAAACAACAATATTGTACACAACAAACTCGCATATATTAACTTAGAGGAATGTATCGTCGATATTACGTATATACTATAAATAATATATGTATTGTAAATAAGGAACCACGCGCACAACTCGCCTCACTCGCCCAACGCTATGATTCGTACTATGCGATTGACCGACAGCTAATGATTTCCAACCTATAAATGACCTTTAAAAAGTATGATTTTATTTGATTTTACCTACTATTGAATAATACTTGGCATACATAAATATCACAACGTCTAAAATTTTCTTTTGTAGGACCTAGAACTCTCCTTAAAAAATTGCCTATTTGCTAAAGAAACAACTGTTGTGTCTACTGTAGTGTTCATGAAAGGGCTGAATTACAAAAAAAATGTAAATTTCTATTTTACTGAAACCATACTTTTCAAGTTATAGGATTCGTTAGCTCTCTTTAGTTGAATCGCAGTTTGTACTCAAAAATGAATGCGCCTTGCATTATATTGCACAAATCTGTTCCCATCTAACGTAGATTTGTTTCTAAAATAAATTAGTCTTATATTTCATATCAATAAATTAATAAGTTAAATAATAATAATTTAAATCCCATTTAATGGCAAAACTAGCCTATTTATAATGGTAAATTTATTTTCTATAATTTAAATCACTCTGTGCTGACTAGCGCGCTTAGCGTCAGTCAACGAGGAGTGGGCGACTATGCAAACCTCGTCCTCGCCGCACTTAACACTCATAATGACTTCTGATACATTTACGAAACAAAATAAACTAATTTCTTGTAATACAATTTAAATTTCGCACATCAACACAGACAACTCAACATAAGAAACGAAATTATTTTGTTTTGTACAAGTATCAAATCTCATACTCGAGGTATTATTTACTTACAACTTGTTACTGGGCCTACGTGTTTTAGTAACGCATCAACAGTAAAAACGATCGCCAACTTTGATAACAGCAACCTTGTGTAAAACAGGGTTACCAGATATATATAAAAGTATAAAACTTGAGGACAATGCAAATTTTTCCATCGGTAGTTACAGTGTCACCATAATAAAAGGTTTAATACTGCGTTGCAACTTGCAAGATGTTACATTTCGATTATATTTTAAAGAAATTACTTTTTTTTAAATGCAATGTCATTATGAAAGTCTACTATAAGTATTATTTAATGACATTATCTCACGCTGAAGTGTGGAGTCACCAAATACAAAGTCATGTATTATAACTATGTATATGTTTGCTTTACTATTTATTTTTTGTAATGTATCATGAGTGCTTGCATAAACCTCAATTAATTAATCTATTTATCATTTATAATTACAAGAAACCCTCACGCCTGTATCCTGAAGGATAAAAAGAGTAAGCTCAAGTAAATTTGTTGAGGAAAATACACAAGAAAACTGGGACTAAAGCACTAATTTCGCAAGTAAAGCAGTTGAGATTGATTTGTCTGTGAAGTGATCAATTAATTTATCCATAGCTTAGAGTAGACCTTCTGCAGTTTAAAAGAAACGCTTACGCATATTGAAACAAATGGGACGTTTTCCTGTACTTTACTAGATGGCGCTAGTCAACTTTAGCACAATATCAAGAAAGCTAGAGCGATCGTGGTGTATAAAGCTCATGCCTTGAGGCCTATGAACAATAATCTATAATATAAAAATGAATCGCTGAATGTGTTGCTAAGCGCAAATCTCGAGAGCAGCTGAACCGATTTCTCTGATTATTTTTTATAATATTCCTTGAAGTACGAGAATAGTTCTTACGGTGAGAAAAATTAAAAAAATTGCCTGAAAAAAAATTAAAGATTTGACTGTTAGGCGGTACGAAGTTCGCCGGGTCAGCTAGTTATCAGATACTTTAATTTATTAATATTTCTTTGACGTTGTGCTGAAATTGACAGAAGTTCAACAATACGACACTTTAAAAAAGAAAACTTCCCGTAGTATTTAGGTGTCATGACACTGTAACTTAACCGAAACTACGATTATTGATTGTTTACTCACATTGTCCACAACTTGTATCATGTTTCTAGACACAGTGCTGAGTACTACATACTTGTCATGAATCATTGGTGTCTAGTGCGAGTTTGTTTTACGTTAACGCGATCGAGACGTTTACTGCGTTTGGCTCTCTTATTGGTTAAGAGCTTGAAGCGCGTTAACGTAAAACAAACTCGCACTCGGCACTCTGGTGCTGTTTTTCAACATTAATAACATACCTACTTTCACAAAACGATGCGATGAACTGTAAAATTACTTATTTGTTCATACTTTAGATGAAAATACAAGTTATGACGTCATAGTTTAAGTAAAATGGCGTTTATTCGCAATGAGTCTAGTTTTACAATTGATGTTTTATGACGATAGCGATTAATATTGGATTGGCTAAACTAAAATGATGCACTAATGACTAGATTTAACGACATAATTCATTCTCATACTAATATTTTACTAATTTTCCTAAAAAGATTTATATTTTCTATGTTCTCTCTTTTTCATCAATATAATTATTTAACAAGAAATCATGACATGCAATACTCAGCAATATTTCTAGAATTTTATCACAGCCTAAGTAGAAACAGAATACCTAAAATACAAATTTTTGTATTAAAATATGTAATCATTTACGTAATGTACCATAAACGAGATAGGAGAGGAAACAATTGCAAATACTTTATTATATTACTAGCTTTGCGCGATGCGGTTTCACCAGCGCCTTTGCTCACTGCTCTGCTCCTGTCGCCAGTAGCGTGATGTTACATAGCCTATAACCCTCGCAAAAAGAATTATTCAAATCGACTGGTAGTTTTAAAAATTAGCGAGTTTTTTTTTTTTTTTTTATATTATAGCCTACCAAAGTGACTCCACCCCGCCTGATGGTAAGCAGTCAGTGGAATCCAGAAGTGGCGGCCACTATACCAAAAGCCATCGTCTTAAACTGCTGGTATGGTGGCCTCCACTATGGCGGCTGGGAATGGGGTTAGGGGAAGAAAATGAGGGAGGTGAGGAAAGAGGAAAGGGGGGAAATTGGGCCTCCAGCGCTCTCACTCACCGAACGAAACGCAGTAGTACGGATACTACTACTCTTAAGTCGATCTTCTATGAGAGGGTAGCACTTCCCCGGTCGATCCGGCTCATTCATGCTGAAATCAGCGTGGATCTACTACCGTAAAATTCTTAATATCATAAAGATTTATTTACAGCTATAGAGATGTTTGAGATAGGTTATTGATAGCAACAATTATCAGCTTAAAGCAGTCTACTGTTGGACTACCCAGCTTCTTTAAATTTACTAGACCTTACCTGAAATATAAGGTAAGACCCATCTATGGTTATATAGACTTGCAGATATCTGGGATAGCTGAAAAGTTATCACCACCTCTATATACTTAAATTATTTGGTCTAAATAGCGTTAAAAAAAGTGTATTGCAATTCTATTTTTTTTTCTTTTATTACCTACAGTGACAGACGAGCCAACAGCCCACCTGGTAAGCGTTAACTGTCGCTCATGGACTACCATGATATTAATACTCTCTTTAAAGCTCCCAATCTATTTTGGTATGTTACGTAAACATTATTGGGTATGTCTGTTCGTACGTAAGTTGTGTTGTATGAGTGTTCATTTGTTGTCGAGCGTCTCGCGTAAGGTCCTGTCGTCGATGATCGGCGGCGAGTGTTGTTCGGGCGGCGAGGCGGCCACCAATGTTAGCAGCTAGGAGTCGGCCACTACCGCGTCGCGTTCAGCTTTTACTTGCTGTTGGTACAAGAAAAGTTACATTACGCCTTTTTTCCTTAAAGGAATAGACAATGGTGTTAGTGGGGCACTTTTTTGAAGACATGTCACAACGCTCGGGAAACACCGCAGCTGGTAGTTCGTTCCAGAGCCTACACGTGGGAGAAATGAACGCTGAAAACGAACCGTGCTAGACGAGATCGTGTCCAGGTAGTATGGATGAACTTTGCTGCGATGTCGAGTGGTGCGATGATAGAAAGGAGACGATGGCACCAAGTCAAACAGTTCCTCAGAGCACTCCCCGTTAAACATACGATGGAGCACGCATAGAGAGCCAAGGTCCCTCCGCTGCTCCAGTGACTCCAATTTGTCTGTGAGATTGGGATCGTCGACGATTCGAACAGCTCGCCGTTGGAGAGAGTCAAGTGGGTCGAGCTGGTATTTGGGGTATTAATACTTACTTTCAAGCTACTATGCTTTTCTGTCACTGAGACATGTCATTTACTTTTCTTAAAATGCGATTTATGTTATTTTAGAAATGTATTTTAAATAAGTGCTCGAGTATCGTCCAATTAATTAATGTTGTTATTATTTTATAATAATAATTACAATAAACCACCACGCCTATATTCAGAAGAACAAACGGAGTAAGCTCAAGTGTAAATTTGTTGAAAATATATTTCTCAACTCTAGCGTCTTAACTGTATGACAAGAAAACTGGTACAAGAGCAATAATTTTGCAATATGTGAAGCAGTTGAGATAGATTAACCCCCAGTTTCTGAAAGGCAGATCAACAAAAAAAAAAACTAATCACCTGTTAAATTTCACGTGAAGTACCTAAAAGCGTGCTAAACGCATTCATACTTTTAGCGACCCGATTGTTAGTTCACATTAGATTTAACAGTAGATTAGTAAATTTTTCGTTGATCAGAATTTCAGAAACTGGGGGTTTATTATTTATGAAGTGATCAAATGATTTATCAATAGTTTAGAGTAGACCTTCGCTTTTTCTTTTTCCTCTAAAGTAGACGGGGTTGTGTGTGTGGGACACTTTTCTATGCTTATATTCCTTTCTTTCACTAAGACATGTCATTTACTAGAGCGACGGAAAGCGACAGAGCACGCAGCAAGCAGTAGCGTGCTGACGTGTTGCTCTTTCTCGCTCTAGTGAATGACATGTCTTAGAGCTATTCAAGATGCCAATACACAGAAATATACCAATCATAGTGTATTCTCATGCTAGCTCTTCTGGTATTGTGTGTCTGTTGATCCGTATCATTATGCGGCATCTATTAAGAAGTTATCTGTTTTGGTACCTCAAACACACATACAAACTTTCGCATTTATAATATTAATAGGATTAAGTAGTGACGGCTCAGTGGTTGATGCACCCGCTTCGTAAACACGAGGTCATCGTCGTGGGCAAGCTGTGGATGTATTTTATGTATGAAACACGTGATTGTGCCACGTAGTGACTAGGTACAAGACTGACCATGGCCTTGGTGAGTACAGTGGCGTCCTTGAGGCTGAGCACCTGCAGCACCTGCGCCTCGCCGCCGCCCTGCAGCATCACCTGCGCCACGCCGCCGCCCATCGAGATCGCTTCCAGGGCTTCTCCATTTTGTTCCACCTGGACCATATTACACACTTGATAGATCGATGAAATTTAATATAGAGGAAACCGTAAAAAAAAAAACTTTATTTGTTCCAATTCACACTGGACACTCAAATCGAGCCACTCTGCCATTTTATGTTTAGAGGTCAATACAGAAAAATAATCTGGTCTATTGTACATTAATGCTGTAATAAATGTTCTAAATTTGAAATCAAAAATTTGAAAAATAAAAATTGCAATTTGATTGTCTGTTGCCGCCAAAAACATGTTTGTTTTGTTTGAATAAAACATTCTTTTGAATAGTTTTCTTTACTCTATCTGAAACAGCTGCTCGCTACAAAATGGCTCGATTGAGGTATCCGTGCGTGTATAAGTATAAACATAAAATAGTAAAGCAAGCAAATGAACAAAATAATACACACCTCACATGGTTTCATGCAGACACACACTGGTGAAACTAAGCTACGTATGACACGTTGGACCGTTAATGATGTGAGACAGGATAAAGATGAAAATCAGGACCACTCGCATCTTATAGACTTTTTTAAAAATCTAACTGACAAAGAAAGAAAATAGCTTCATTTTTCATTTAATTAATAAGATACTACGCAATGCGGCATTTATTCGTATTGAACTCTATGGTTGGTAGAACAACTCTCAAAACAATGTATTAAGTTGGCGTTAGATTTGGCAACACTATTTCTTGCAAATAAAATATGAGCGGAAATGGAGTGATGAAAGGTCAAACGCAAAGACATTTTTTTAAACAATTGAATATGTACTTAAAATGTTCTACTATCGTTCAAATAAGCAGTTTTGTATATTATTTTGAGTTTTCTTTCCTTCTTTTTATTTTTAGCCCAAAATAATAACACATTGTATGTACAAACACGTAGCAACAAGCTGAAAGTCGTGCAAATGAAACAATACTACATACATTAATGTATTTTATTAGCCTCGACATCAGCTCAACAATATACAAAATTTCATTTGAAATTTAATGCAAATACAAAGCATAGAGCAACGTGAAAACCGCTTAGTTTTGTGTGGATGAAAAGATGGAAATTGTCTAATGTAAAAAACATGTTGATGGTGGCGCCAATTATTGAAACGAGGTTCAGTTAAAAATAACTTTTAATTCGTAGTCTGACTAACATGAAGATTCACGCGCAAGTCAAGTCAAAAACATTTATTCATTTGGGTTAATGAGGATTTTCTAAAATGGCGCCAACGAGGTGGCAGCACTGAGGCGTCAGGTCCAGGCACCTGTCAAAGCGCTTTCAAGCAACCAATCAACCGTGAACGTTTCTCTTTACATTTGAATGAATTTTAATTTAAAATTTTTGTGAATGGAAGACCTGTCACCTAAGTGGCGCCAACTGGTGGCGAAAATTTTCTTAAACACCCTCAATAAATTAACTTCAAAATTACAAAAACAAAATGTCAGCCAATTAACCAACAGCGCACATATGAATATAATACCTATTTATATTCAATTGATTCGTGCACAAATAAGATCTTGAATTTGCATTAGATTTCAATATAACAACAACGCACAACAAAAACAAAACACACTTCAACTAAAAATCAAGTATGTGCATCTTTATTGTATTATTTTTTTAACTGTTTATGTACCAATCAGAGTATAAATATGTTCAAGTATAATTATTGGTGTCGCACAAAAATGAACCCAAAATGTAAGCTCATAAAGACTTTTTCCCGTGACTCGACAGTATATTCTGTGGTACAAAACATTAAAAAATAAAACGAACTAAATATTGCAAGCAATTCAAATATTTTTGTATATCTTTGGTAAATATTACAATTATTATTATGGCAGAATTATGGCTACACTCACATAAATAAAAATAATAAAAGTAGTGCTTTTTCTTAAAGTCATCTTTTGGCAGTCATATTTACAATAACAGATAAAACAACGTCAATTAAAATAAACTTTAAAATATAAAACTTAACACATCATGCATAACATAAAATTATATTATTTATATAAAAATAAGCAAATCCATAACTATAACTAAAAAATAAGTTAGTATCAGTTTTTAGAGTCCAAATTTATTTTAAAACTTAAACTTAATTATTGAAGCTACATACTTGTATCTTTTATATAACTGATAAATTAATTCGCTTACACAATTTATACAAACTTTACAAATACATGCAAACATATTTTGATCATCGGCAACAAAAATACTACTTCTTACAAGCGCTACATTGAGGTGGATTTGCACAGTTCATAATTCACTTGCATACAACATAAGTGAATAAATCAAATACACTACAAAAATAATACTGGATAGTGCCATATGATTACAAATAATAAAAAATGTCTACTGCGTCATACACATGAAAACATTAATATTTTAGTCTTAATAATTAATTTTTAGGTTTTGTAAAAAACAGCGTGGTTATCATGTACTTAATTGTTGTTTAGATAAAATAACAACTATTGCAAATAATACTGTGCCTGATTAAGAACGTCGTAAAAAACACTTGCTATGTCTCATTTAGGTCAAGTTCCCTAAAAACTTATACAATTCCGGATTTCTTGATTAGGAGGGCACAGTAATTTGAGATAACCAAATAATATTGCACAGAAAAAATTTTGTTAAAACAAGCATCATTAGGAACTACTGCAAACATTTATAGTTCTTATTAACTATCTAGAATTTTGTATACAAAAATGCTGAAATTAAATCTAATTTGCAAAATTTTTGGCGATAATCAAAAAATGAATTTCTATATGAGAAGAGGCCTTTGCCTGCAGTGGGACGGGACGTAAACAGGCTGGTATTATTATTATATTATTATTATTTGATCAAAAAATAAAGAATTTATATTATTACTAAAATTTACTATTACATCAAATGTTTCGAAGATATTAAAAAATATCAGTCAACAATCCACTTCATTACCTACATTAAAACTTTTTGGTAAACAATAATACTTTTTAAGCACTCACTCACAGAGATCGAAGCATACTAATTAATAATTTTAAAACAAGCTTACATATCACAATGATTAGCGAGGTTTTAAACTAATTGGCACGCAGTTTGAAACTACACAAACACACAACAAAAAAAACTTATAATTAAAATATAAATATTCTTTTTATAAAAAATAAATTCACATCTCACACCACACTTGACTTATTTACCCAAATGTTTCCATGACTAGAATATAACGTCTCTATTGCCTGAAGCATAAGATTCATATTCGATTATCAGAATATGTCAAGTGTAGTACGTATAGACACAAGCAAAATTATACAAAACACATGTAAGGTGGGGACGTATTGATGAGTAATAGGCGACTGTGTAATAAGGCCCGATCTAGGTATTTCATTAAAAATACACAAGTTTTTAGAAGAAATCTTGTTTTTAATGGATATACACAACATGTTGAATAATCTACAGATACTAAAACTATTTTATGCAAGTTTTGAGATCATAAGAATAACCTCAAGAGCTATAAAACCTTCCCGAGTTTTTTTAATAGGAATAATAGCATATAGTCAATGCATACTTTTCTAAATACAAAATCAGTCAGTCGAGGATGCCTAGAGTAAGTTATTTTTACGTTAACGCGATTGAAACGTTTACCGCGTTTGGCTCTCTGATTGGTTAAGAGCTTAGAGCGGGCCAATCGGAGCACTGAACGTTATAAACGTAAAATAAACTCGCACAGGCACTTAGTTCTCTCCTCCTGTTATAGTATAAGCCAGTGGTTACTCATGAACAAGTCCCAAGCCTCTAGACGCCGGTCTGCGCGTGCTGGGCCAGTCGGCGCGTCACCTGTACGATGGGCGTGACGCAGACGCCGGCGCCGTCCTGCTGCTGCATGGAGGCCACCATGCTCTGGTACACCGACGCCGACACCGGCACGGTGATCACGCCCGACACCGACACGGGGTACCCTGCACCGCCGACCGCCCGACACCGAAGCGATATCAGATAACAACACATTACATTTTGTCTTTATTTGTTAAATTTCCATACTATTATATAAAGCGGAAGAGTTTGTTTGTTTGAACGCGCTAATCTCTAAAACGACCAGTCAGATTTGAATAATTCTTTTTGCGTATGACAGCCTAGTTCTTGAGGAAGGTTATAGGATATGTAACATCACGCTACAAGCGACGGGAGCAGACCAGTAAGCAAAGACGCGGGTGAAAACACGCCATGAAAACAAACTGGTTTTTTTTTTTTTTTTTTCACACCGTCATCTAGTCTCAAGCTAAGCAGAGCTTGCGTTATGGGTACTAGATTAACTGAAATATAATACATATACATACTTTATTTTTAGACTACTTTATTTCTGAATACATAGGAAACACCCAGACTGAAGACAAATACAAATGTTCATCACACAAATATTTGCCCTCCGCGGGAATCGAACCCACGACACCCGGCGTCGCAGCCAGTTACACTAACCACTAGACCAACGGTGCAGTCATTTGCCTATTCATTGACTATTGACAACAATACTAATATTAGGTCTGAAATGTAAACCTTAACCGCTAAAGAGGTTTATAATTATTTTTATATTAAAACACATTTGTATCAAGTTTTTATGTCCGAAACACTCACCAAGATAGAAGATAAAGCATGATTGTGTAATATATATCCCAATTCAGTATATTATTTTAAAATTTGTACTAAAATGAACTGCATCCCTAAATGGCACTAACTCATTTATATGTTATAGAAAATGTGTCAGTTAATATTTGAACATGGATATGATGAGGTATAATTGTGACAAGGTAAATGGTATTTATTAAGTCACATGTTCAGCAGATGCGTAAAGTATTAAATGCCTGACAGTGAATGATTTAATGACATATCTTTATTAAATCTGATATATCAAAGACTTACAATTTTTATATATATCCAATTATATTATCTTGTCAAATAAATAATCAATTTGCTAAGACATTTTCTTGTTTCAATCAACATCGATAATAACTGAAATGAAAATTTATAATTGGACTGGTTTGCAGTCTATCTGTTTATTGTGGAATTATTTGTATTTTAGAGGGTTTACGTGTTATGAGTGGTAAAGTCGCAATTTAGTATCATATTTTGTGGTTTTTAATTTTATTGTTTATTCGGGACTATATTTTAAAAATATTTTCTGTCTATATGCTAGAATTATGTGAAAGCTGTATAAAAAGTAAGTAACCATAATGCTTACAGTTATTTTGCTATGAAAATAACGCAACTTAAGTTTTAAAAGTATTATTTGCATATAAATATCTTGGCATGGCATACATTTAATACTTAATTCAGTATTACCTTGTAGTTCAATATGGCTGGGAAATGTATTTACTTTTTTTAATTTTAATTAAAATACGTAGTCAAATTACTATACTAGATGAAACTAAATAATTGAAATCCTCTATTTCCGTTTCTTTTTTTTTTTTTTAAATGTTATTAAATAATTAGTTGTTTAGTAATAATTACTTTGTATGGTTCTTTGGTTGCGTTGATGTGTTAAAATTGTTAACTCTTACAAAAAAAAAATTAATTATCTGGCTATTGAAAAGAGTGGCGTGAGTTTCTTGCTCGTTCTTCTCACAGCTCTACCTCGTCAGCAAACTGGCTGTAGGTTAATTAGCTGACTTCATGTAATTTGACTTTTCATAAGTATCATTCTTTATGATCAAAATAAAATAAATACTTTGACTTTGACTTTAATAGAACTGTAAACGCAATGATTTTTTTACTTCACCTAATTCTAGCATATAAACAGAACATATTTTTTAAATATAGCTCGGATTAAATAATAAAAATTTAAAATCACAAAAAAAAACGTTGCCACTCATGACGCGTATACGCTCTTAACCGTGTAGGTATTGAGCCCGTTTGCCCCGGTGCAGTACTGACCGTGTCCGTCCTCCCCGGTGAGTATGATCTGTCCCTCGTGGTTGAGCGTGGCCTCAGCGACCGCGTTGAGGTCCATGACGGCGCCGTCCCCGTCCAGCGCCTGCACCACGCCGCCGCCCTCGCCGCTGTGGATCTGACACACACGCACGCACACTTTTATATCATTCAATATACAAATATATAGGAACCATAGATCACCTAATAGATGCGGCATTATTATTTTACTTTGTCTCTATCTTTGTTTTTAATGGTAGAAAAGAAAAGACAAAACACAAAGTAAGATTAAAATAATACTGCTATAAGAGGTAGTAAGGCTACTAAGAAAAATTTGTATACAGACAGGAGCCATACATTACTCCCTAATGGACACTGATTTTTTTTTTTTTTTTTTTTTAATAATATGTGGACACTATCACACACCATCATCTAGTCCCAAGCTAAGCAGAGCTTGTGTTATGGGTACTAGGTAACTGAAATATAATACATATTCATACTTTTTTTTTGTAAATACATACTTAGAATACATAGGAAACACCCAGACTGAAGACAAATACAAATGTTCATCACAAAAATATTTGCCTTCCGCGGGAATCGAACCCACGACACCCGGCGTCGCAGTCAGTTACACTAACCACTAGACCAACAGTGCAGTCATTGCATCATTAACATTTATTTGTCCTGAATCGAGCTCACTAAAATAACTGGGCGGGGCAACATGCGCGGCACGTAAAAGCTGCGCTGTGATTAGCTATTTTAAAGTTCAGATTCGAATGCACTAAAATGGACCAATTATAGGCTCCATGCTATAGCATGTTGTGTGTCTGTTGGCTTGTATGCGGAATCCATTAGGAAAATATAGTATACTAGCTTCCCATAGCGGTATCACGAGTGTAAGTTACATCTTTGGTTACTGGTCTGCTCCCGTCGCCAGTAGCGTAATGTTACATAGCCTATAACCTTCCTCAAGAACTGGACTATCATACGCAAAAATAATTATTCAAATTCGACTGGTAGTTCTAGAGATTAGCACCTACAAACAAACAAACTCTTCCGCTTTATATACATACTAGCTGACCCGGCGAACTTCAGTCGATTCTTTAATACTTTATTTTTTTTAAATAAAATAATTTTGTCTAAAATAAACGTAGCCTAAGTTACTTCTTATTACATCAGCTACCTGCCAATAAAAGTCCCGTCAAAATCGGTCCAGCCATTTCAGAGATTAGCCGGAACAAACAGACAGACAGACAAAAATTGTAAAAAATGTTATTTTGTTGTATGATTTTATTATATGTATAGATAAATATTAATATTCTTAAATATAAATGACAAAGAATGATTTAATTATTCGTAACCTACTATTGTAGCTAAGGAAAACATTCAGAGAAAACTCTACTCCTTTCTCTCTATGGTGGCAATAATATACAATGGACTTGGACACAACTATGTGATGTCCAACAAAAATTTCTAGCATTTTTAAACTTAAATGGGCTATTTTATGTAAGTAAATTGATAACATTTCCAAACTGTGCATTGATTTCTCTTTTTTTTTCTACATCTCCATATTAATCAATAATATGCCTTTGCCTATGGACTGACACATTAGATACAAGCTGCTCGATGTCCGTACATTAACTAAAATATTGTGTGCTAAGTTGATTATCGATTGCCATGCTGTACTAAAATTTTAAAAGGCAAGTTCATTCTGTTGGTAGCAGAATGCTTTTACAGATATCCTGAAGTTGCTTTATTTTTATAGTGTTTTGTATATTCTTCTTCTGCTGGTATGATAAAGTAGACGTAAATCGTTCTACACTAGTTACCTACCAAAGTGACTCCACCCCGCCTGATGGTAAGCAGTCAGTGGTATCCAGAAGTGGTGGCCACTATACCATCTTCTTAAACTGCTGGTATGGTAGCCTCCACTATGGCGGCTGGGAATGGGGTTAGGGGAAGAGAATGAGGGAGGAGAGGAAAGAGGAAAGAGGAAAGAGGGGAAATTGGGCCTCCGGCGCTCTCACTCACCGAGCGAAAACCAGTAGTACGGATACTACTACTCTTACGTCGATCTTCTATGAGAGGGTAGTACTTCCCCGGACGATCCGGCCCATTCATGCTGAAACCAGCGTGGACCTACTACCGTATCAGTATCCGTACATATACTATATTATCTAATTTTATCTACAACTACTATAATTCTAATCGACATATTATACAGTATAAATGTAATAACTATATAAAGTATACATACAACACGTACCACTTGCGCAGTGGTGCCATCTGGCAGCGTGATGATGGGGTTGTTGGGGTCCACTTGTATGAGCGACACAGTGCCGTCGGGGTTCGTGATCGTCTGTAGTACAGCCGGCGCGTATTGTGACATCTGTGTAATGTTAATAGTTCATTGTTAGGATAGATATACATGTTACTAGCTGTTGCCCGCAGTTCCGTCCGCCTGAATGTCGGTTATATATTATTTATATATTGATGATTTTTTATACAAACTTTCATCCCCTATTTCAACCCCTTCAACCCACTTTTTATATCCCTATAGCAAATTACATCAAAACCAGTTCAGTGATTTAGGCGTGAAAGCGTAACAGACAGACAGAGTTACCTTCGCATTTATAATATTAGTTTAGATTTTAATTGAATTTGAATAGCAGTGTGCATGTAAATATAAGGGCATTCTTCATTGTATAAGTCTCAGTTTGGTACGATCGCATTTGACACGACTGACGTGAAATCAGATGTCGGATCAAAGGAATTATAATACAGTTTTCTTCTTTAAAATTTTCTGTGTACTTTGAAATACGGAATCGAACCTGCACTTCATTCATTTGGTAGTTGCACTTATATAATCCTACTAAGAAATTACTTTAGCTGAGTCGATGTATAATTGTGACCATGTCATTTGCTACCTTGTAACTATGTATATATAAAGTAATAAATGCATGTGTGCGTGTCGTACATCGACGTCGGCGAGCGTCATCTGGTCGATGCAGACTTGCTGCGAGGAGAGCACGGCGGCGGACTGCGCGCGCGAGTGAGACGGCGACGAGCTACTCTGAGCGTTGGGCATGCACGCTGAGATCTATACGAGATCCAGCGTGATGTGTATTTAATGTGAAACCGTTACCAAATCCAGGCAGCATTCCAGAGACAGCGTGAATAAACAGTTACAATACATTTAAATCAGTTTACAAAGTTATACATAATTATAGTTATAGTCTGTGGTGTAAAAACCTAAATAGCAGGACATCTAAGTCAATAATAAGGTACCTCTAATTCTGTAACAAGATATAATTCCAGATATTTGGAATATCAATGTCGTGTAGATACCAAACGATGAGAGGTATTTTTTGTCAGAAGAACTCATTACAATTTTATTAAATGGCTTAGGTATCAAACCTTGGCATATTAGTACGCATTATCGACAAGAATAAATACATTATTAGCCTCATAAACCTTAGCAAAATTGTAGTGAAATTACCTCGCGAATTGAACTACAAAGTAATAAACGAAGGTCTTACTATAAATAGTACAAATACAGACAAGACTATTGATTTTCTTGTAGTTTATTTATTACATAGTCTTGTATCGTACCATGTCGCGAATAGAAAATACATAACGATCAATACAGCTGTACAGAGGGCCTAGTGAGAGTTTATTTTACGTTAACGCGATCGACACGTTTATGAGGTTCAGTGGCGATTGGCCCGCTCCAAACTTTTAACCAATCAGAGAGCCAAACGCGGTAAATATTTCGAACGCGTTAACGTAAAAGAACTCGCACTAGGCACTCTGAATAAAATATAAACCAAGGTCAACGAAGCTTCAGTATTTTTAATTCAGTTCATTATAAATATTTCCATGTAGAGACGAATGTTTATCATAAAAGCTGACACCAAAATGCCCTTAGGTAAATTGAAATTTATAGAAAGTAGTTGTTTAGTAGAGTACTTCTATAGACTAAGAGGTTTCACAGGATTTTGTCTGAGAAAACGTACCAACAGTTTTTACATCGAAAAAAAAATTGGTAGTCTGTAAAGTCGGTTTACGGACGATAATCTTACGTGATAACATCAGAAAAAAACATTGATAAAAATTGCATACTTTTATGAATAGAATTATTATCGCTTTGATTTCGAGTTAGACCCTAGTTTTTTAAGGCTCACTAGCCTTGACTTGAGGTTCGAGGTCCTGACTTAAAGCTATTTTCTCAACACTACACATAATTTTGGCAAAACGCGAGATTTTATCGTGCGTGCAACGTCAAAAAAAGTTAATATCAGACGATGTATTTCTTCAATTGTGAGTTGAAAATCGAAGAAAATAATTTTTTATTATGATTAAAAATCCACAACTCTTGTAAATAAAACCAGAGATATTTTAAATACCCCTAAAAACAGGACCAAATGTAAGTATAAGCTACGTACGGGTTGTGTAGGCGGTCCCTTCTCGTCCTCTTCGGTAAAGGCAGGCAATAAGTCCTCTCGACCGTGATACTTGTAGCAATTGATCACTATTTGACGTAGAGCGTGCGTCCATGACATCTAGAATATTATACGTGGGTTTTAATATGTCCTTGATATATTATTACAGTATTTTGATCATGTAGGAAGAAGATGAAGAGAAAATGAAAGGCCTGAATTGACTGGCCTGTTGGTCTAGTGGTTAGTGACCCTGACTGCTAAGCCGGAGGTCGTGGGTTCGATTCCCACCCAGGACAAACCTTTGTGTGATGAGCATGATTGTGTGTTCTGTGTCTGGGTGTAATTTATCTATAATGTGTATGTATATAAATAGTATATTAGTTGTTTAGTACCCATAACACAAGCAAATATAATTGCTTAATTTGGGGCTAAATGGCGCTGTGTGCATGTGGTAGAATATTATTATTATTATTAAATTGAGCTTCCAACACTAAAAAAAATATTTTTTTACAAATTTCGATGGCGATAAATACAGCTGTGTTATCTAAGCATTTCAGATACAAAGTCGTCGCTAGCCGTGACAACGGCATTAGGAAGGAAAGAGCAAAATTAAAAAATGAGGTTTTACACTAAATTTAATTAACCACCAATTACGCGTCTTACCTTTTGTTTTTCGTCCTCAGTCCTTGCGTCCATGCGTACGTTAGCCCACGGAAGGTCTTTCGGCCACCATGGCGGGCGGGTTGACTCCCGGCCCCAACCCGGTTTGCCCCGCACTATAATTCCAAGACATGATGAATGTTTAAGAGGCAAAGGAGGTATCTTTGGATCGTAGCAAGTGGCGTTCTGTAGTCTCCATTAATGGAAGACAGGCGTGAAGTTATGTAAGTATGTACATGATGTTACAATCGTGAATTTTCACTTTACTGTTCTAATCAATTTAATTTCTTTACTTCGTTTAAATGTTTTTTTTAGGGCTCGTACAGCGGGCCGGCGAGGTCGAGCAATTTAGGTCGCATCGGCTCGCAACGACTTCCAATGCCGCAACGACCACCCTAACGACTGGTCGTTAGTCGCCAGCACGCTGCATTCAGCTATTAAATTACACACGTTCAATCAAGTTGGTGCAACCGAAGTCGCGCGTAATCGCCGGCACGTGTGAAACGGACCAGTGGTGCTCGTGCCCACAACTTCTGTTGCAGAAGCTACATTTAAGCTGCGGCAAAGTGCGCGACATTCATATGGTTTCTTGAGTTTATCTGGTCGTTTCGGCCAGTGGTCGTGTGCGTGGACGTCTAGTGAACGAGGTGCAGGGTCTGATTCTAGGGACAGGGATCTAATTCTACTGTGTGTACGTCGGTATAGTGCTCACCCATGGAGTACTTGAGCATGAGCGGTATGAAGGCCCTGAGCTGCGCCTGCGTCATCTTCTCGACGGGCGTGGGGATGCCGTCGATGATGAGCGGCGGCAGCTCGAACAGCGAGGGGTCGTCCTGCGGCGGCGGCGGCGCCTGCCCGCCCCCGCCCAGCCCGAACTGACGCTCGTTATATAGTCCCCGCGTGCACGCGTGCACAAGTATGCGTCGGGGGACGGCTACGTCCCGCATGTGCTTTACGAAACGGGATGTAGCCGGAGATACGGTACATTGAACTGTTTCTAATTGATATTCTTTATGTTAACAAAGAACATGATACTAACACTATTTTAAATAAAAATGGATGTACAAGTTCAATATACCGAAGGTTTATTGAAAGAATTTGTTAGTAGATTAAAAATTTCTATTATTATTATTATTTATTTCGTACATTTTCATAGTATAATAGTTATTATATTTTGATTTTACAATAATCGTATATTATATTAGTAAAAAGCAAAACAAAGTTACTTTATTTTGTTAAAAGTGTTGGGTTCTAAGATAGACTTTTTGATCATTTATATAAGAGAACATTAGCTTTGATATAAAGCTATTAATTATTATATTTACTTTATACAACATTTATGTCAATGAAAATTGTAAAACAAGGAGCTAAAATACATTAAATGATTAGTACACATTAGTAATATAAGATGAGTTCATAACATAAGTAGTAATAGTGCCAGTAATATCTCTGCATGATTTTGCTACCCGTGATGGTGGAGTACAATCTGATAGGCATCTTGGTTCAGTCCAGACTACCATTGAGATAATTGAGCCCCATAATGTCCTCTATAATCATCTATAACTTTATAATTGTTTGTCCATGGGCATCGAAGCCATTGCGACTAGTAAGCCATTCCTTGTCTTTTCCTTGTCCATATATCTGCTGATCCTATAATAATAGAATCCGCAGATATATCAAACCCGCTGACATCATTTTACCCAAAAGACCGCTGGACATAGGCCGCTGTCATATATTGTTCATTGACCCAAACCACCAGATTTCCACAATTCTACTTTTGGACAGAAAAATCGTCATTCGGGGATCGAACCCGAGACCTTTTTAGCTGAAATACAAAGTTACAACACAGAAACCGACTTACCTGTTGAGCAAGTGCGTTTTCGAGTTCCTCCATGATCATACAACGAAGGTTGCGTACTACATCTTCTAGAGGTTTAGCGCCGAATACGCGGTATGATGTATTGGGCTTGCCCGGTGTAGCGACTAGTACGACGGCTTGTTGGCCCACACGAGTCGCGAATTCTTCAATAGTTTGCTAGACAAACGCACACAAAAATAGTATTTGATTTGTTTTTTTGGGCTTCCAGACTTTATGGGAAAATCTTCGGATTTACACTTGTCCGAAATAAGCGTTAGTAGTGACCTAGTTTATTCAAAAGATGTCATCAGAATCATAAAAACGAAAAACTGACATACATGGCGTATCTATGCGCGATAAGTAAAAGCACCGAAGGTCTAACAAGCTTTCGAACTCTTGCAACATTTTTTTCTTCCTGGCTCACAAGCGGCAACAGTTTAATTCTGCTCTCTGCCACCATGAGTTCAGATTGCAAAAAGCCGTCCCCAACCGTATTAGGTACTTGAAAACCTTACGTATCTATCGAGAAAGATAAGTTCTACGTTCGGTTTCACCAGCTCATTAGCGCTTTGATTTCTACCGTTTGAAATTTTAATGTCAAAAAATTAGCACTTATATACTTACTCTCAACTTCCTAAGGAGTCTGTTCTGATGCCGCTTCCTAACTGAAGGGTTTGTTTCAAACGAATGCGGTCTTTTGCGCTTCTTAGAAGATGCTATGGCAGCCGCCGCGGCCATACCCACGGGACCTGGCCATTCAAACTTTATTATTTCTGCCTCCATATAAAGTTTTTATCTATATGTATGTAGCTTACCAAAATGTAACTCTGTCTGACGGTACGTCAGTGCAGCCCATGGCTATCAGTGGACAAGGTAACTAATTGGCCAAACCCTATGGAGAAACCATATGAGGTTATTGAGTATAAGTGAGTAAGCCTTTACGTAAACAACAGAAGCTCAACTTCTCGAGATTGTCAAAACAAATGTGCTCTTCTGCTAAATAAGAAAGGCCATTTATCCAAAAATTTTATGCAATTATCGTATTAATGATTAGCAGTGTAGTATGGGTTGCAGAAATACGCACACCTTAGACAAGAGCATTCTCAAACACAATACAGTCACAGCTAAACTTTATGTGTAGTTTTATCCTATTAAAAAAACAACCGTCCTCTTCATGTATTGTCGACATCTCTCAGTTTAAGTTCCACATAGTAGTGTGATACTGACCGGCGGCCGCCAGCTGTTTGGTGACCTCATCGCTCATGGCGTTCTTGATGATATCAGCGCTATCGTCGTATGTGGAGCCGGCGGGCGACGACGCGCACTCGTCGTCTTCGTCCGACCCGCCGCTCAGACCGCAACCGTCCACTTGCGACATATCCTGGTGATTGTACTCACTGTTATGGAGGATGTTCACAACGGCGACAAGACGGCGAAGTATTTGAAAAAACTTTGCTATTTTATATCTTATCGTAATACGCTTAGAACCTATTTTTACAAAATGCGATGAGGTTTAAGAATTAACTTTAATGTTGGAATTTATCGAACTCGAATACTACATATCATCAGATGTCTCTGACTTGACTGTCATCGCTCAGAATGCTCTACAGATTTTATTCCTAAATATTATTTGATTGCAACTATAAGTAGGTACCTACATTACATAATAATTTTAGGTCGATTACTTTTTGTGCCAAATGTTTGATAACCAAGATCGAGAGTACCGTGCCCTTAGGCCCTCTACATACCAAAGCCGGCGGCTCAACCCGGCGCTTGTGCCAGCAGTATTTGTTTGAAAATGATGTGGCGGGTTTGGTATGAAAAGAGTCTTAGACAGTATTTTAGAAAACTAACTCTTCAATAATATTAACAAATGCGCTTTAAGGATTTATGGTAAGCGCGGTCGTTACTTAGTTAAGAGTCTCACAAAAATGTAGGTAGGTATCCATGTTTACTAGTTCAATTTCTATTTTGCAGTTATTATTAGTATTAACGTACCTCCTCCGCCATATCCATAGACTCGGTGCTGACGGCCGAGTTCATGGTGTTGTAGTCTTCAGCCTCGTCCTGCCCACTCAGCTCTAGGACCATTTGGTTGTCCGCCACTTTGAACTGCGTGCGACCACGCCCCGACGACCAAGTTCACAAATACGACAGCAGTATTCACCTGATGATAACTATACTTTTTAATTCAAGAACCACTATTGTTTTCAGTTATTGTGTCAAATTATATAAGAAACATGGAATCTGCATTATGCAGCAATTGGCCTGTAGCGGCACAAATGTATGATTGATAAACATGTTCGAACAGATGTGTGTCCTATGAAGATTAAACTCAAAACATAATAATGAGTCGAGGTCCTACTTTTGAAAAGAGTAGTCTGAGTTTCTTGCCAGTTCTTCTCAAGGCTCTACCTTGTCAGAGAACTGGCTGTTATGTTGGGTAATTGGCTGAATTCATGTAACTCTGACTTTATAAGCCTCAGATTTTATAATACAAAAATTAAATAAATGCTTTGAATTTTGAATATCACTACTGAGGTAACATCACATCATAAGATTTGATGGCATAGTTAACCTAGTTGAGACATTTCTCATACTGCAGGCAAAAATCAATGTGATTTCTTTTAAATTTAGATGTACTTTCTAGGTTTTCCTTGGCAATTACTGCCTAACAGTGAAGAAAATATATACATCTATACTATTATATAAACGGAGAGAGTTTGTTTGTTTGTTTGTGTAAACGCTAATCTCTGGAACTACCAGTCGGATAAAAAAAAAATCTTTTTACGTATGATAGCCTAATTCTCGAGGAAGGTTATAGGCTATGTAACATTATGCTACTGGCGGCGGGAGCAGGGCAGTAAGCAAAGACGCAGGTGAAACCGCTCCGTAATAAGCTAGTATATACAATTAAATGTATGTACATAATATAATGATCAAGCATCACCTATGTGATCCCTAACTATATGGCCAACTCCAGAAATACACCCATCACCATAACTGCTGTAATCCAGGTTTCATATAACACTTGAGTGTCTTAAAAAAACTATACCTGCAGTAGTATACAACAAATTTTACAGCTATCCACCTATACTAATACATAAAGCGGAAGAGTTTGTTTGTTTTAACGCACTAATCTCTGGAAGCATTTCAAAAATTATTTTTGCGTTTGATAGCCAAGTTCTTGAGAAGGTTATAGGCTATTTAATATCACGCTACTGGCGACATAAGCAGAGCAGTAACCAAGATAAAATATAACTTAACCCTGGTAAAACTGCACTGCAGGATGCTAGTTCATTGTATATCTGCCTATAATTGTATAATTTACTTGGTATATAATAAACATTCAGTAATATTACATTATAATTATATGGAAATATGGTATTTATATGAGTCAAATATAGGCCTATTTTCCATTGAGTATTTGCATCATTTAAGCACTATGACCTCAAATGTGCAGAGATGATCCGACCAGTTAACAAGACTTTTTGTTACTACCTACTTAATACTACCTATAATAGGAGCATTTTAGTTCCTATAAATTTAAAATCTGGTAGGTGACTTGCGTAATTCTTAATAGCAATATAATTTATTTAAGTAAATGTTTATTGACTATGTAAGTGACAAAACAGCTACAACGTACAGCAGCTTTTGAGGTTGATGACCCCAAATATGATGTCACAGCAATACAAAAATCTTTTAATGATAATTATATCTAGTTATTAAAAAAACATATCTTGCAGAGGAAAACAAGATAAGTATTGACCCCCATAAATTACAATCAATTACATATTACATAAACATGAGTATTTAAAGTACTTGAGATTTTATGCAAATACTAGGTATTTTGTAATTATGAAACAAAAAAAGTCATGTCATTTTTATTAGTAAATTAGTTGAAGAATAAATCCAATTTTTAATATCCTGTTTCAAAAGTAACTATAGCCTTATTAGCAACTGTGGAATAGTAATATTACATTATACACCCCCTATTGTATAATTACCAGTTGTGTCATACATTGACCCCAAAACACACTAATCAATAAATCACTGTACTGTAAAAGTATAGAGTTTGATGATAATTACAGAATTCTCAATTATTAGTTAACACATTAGCCTCCATTTTGAACAAGGGTTGTAACCTCTGACCTTTGAAAGTTTTGTCTAAATTTAGACAATAATATATCTAGGCTATACCCAAGTTTAAGGAAAAGGAATAAGTTTTCAAAGCCATGGCCTTAGTACATTTTTTTACATAAAGGTACTATTTGCAACTTGCTAACAAGAGAAGTTTTCTTATTAGAATACATCTATCTTCATATTCAATGGGAAAATATTATTGTCTAGGACTAATATGCTTTGGCCAGTATAAAATAGCAACATCGATTGCCGATCCATAAAGTACATAAGAACAACCATGTAAAACAGTTTCGCCTATTCTATTGTGTAGGCAGCTAGCTTGAAAAATCAATACTTGAGCTTCCCTATTAAATATCTATCTAGACTATACAATAACTCAGAACAAATGAGAAAAGACAAATGAACCGAATCATCATTCACGAAAAGGCTTGAACTCAAGCTGTTTCAATCTACAATACTAATTACAGCTTAATTTTTCATTTTTGTACTAATAGTTGCACTGTCTCATACACCAATGACGCATTTTGTATATTGTTTTGTTTATAGAGTGCATGGTGGCCCGCAGCGGGTCAGTTTCGAAGACGCATGACATGACGCAAGCTCTTTGCGGCGGCGTAAAGGATAAGCCCAAATGAATGGCCATCATGAAGGGGAGTCGCGCGTTCGAGCAGGCCCAGACAGAATGGAAAGACTACGGCTGCGTACGCACCTGCGTGATTGGAAACTCATTTTGCAATCCAATTAGAAGTCTTCAAAACTTGCTGTGATGTAACCCGTTCAAAACAACACTTTTTATAACAATTACACTGGGCCAGACACTGAATTCGTAAAATTTACGAAGTGCACAAGAGACCCCGAAAAATCCAAGTCCTCCATTAGTATCGATCGGTAAGCGCGGTATGTAGACCGTATAAACTTCATATCTAGGGATCGCCATTTTGTACGAGTCTGCGCGGTGTGATTTTCGCATGGAAAGGGAAACCGCCCCTCTGCCTGAGGGGGGACCGGAATTTTAACTTTGTAAGTAAATAATAACTTGTTTTATCTAAGTTACTTACCAATTTTGCGTCTAAATAATGATATTTATTTACCCAGACTTGCTGTAGTACTAGATGTTCAGGGTCGTACAGAGAAAAATCCTAGTTTATTTTCGAAATTAATCATTTCACGTCATATGTCGGTGACATCTAGTGAAATTTTCTTCAACTAATCTGACGTTTCACGATTGTAAACAAAATTTTCTCTTGAATTTGGAAATCGTCAATAAATAACCGTAATTAACCGTATTGTATTGAGATTATTGTGTGTAGGTACTAGTCGTGAGTTAATTCAGTAATCAATCATAAAAAGTGTGATAAAACTAAGGTATGTAACTATGTAATTTATTATGTTACTGAGGTTATATTTGTCATTGGTCGTAGTGTAAATAAACTAAAACTTTGAAAAGTGAAACCTGCTTTCAAATTTTAGTTTAAAGTTTTGGAATACTTTTTCTGGTGAATATTGTGGTTTTTATTTTTTTGTTTGGAGATTTTTTTATGAAAGCACAACCTATTTGTAACCTCGCCAGTGATAATAACATAATATATGATCTCTAGATAAGTTAAATTTGCTATATCCCTAATTTAACTTTGTGCCCATGCACCTAATATAATAATGGGGCTATGCAATTATTAGCAACAATTTTTATACTGCTGTTGGTCCAGGAATGTTCCTCTACATGTGTACTACAGTGTGGATATATTCGCTCACAGTATTTAGTGGTGTCATTTAAATTTTTAAGACAGTAAATCTGAATACTGTTAGATATAAAAAAAGAAAAAAAAGCAAGCATAAATAAGTTCCAATTTTATTGGATAAAGAATAAAATCTTATTTTAATTTAACTCTTGCTTGCATTTATGGTATAGGGGCAAAAGCAGCGATGTCAGCTGTGAATAGTGTAGCTTTTGTAGAGGTATCACATTATCAATGGTCTGTGACAGCTGATAAGCAAATGGACTACTGCTCAAAGAATGCCTAAGCAATGTACAGCCTTCCATGATTCTGTCACCTTCACTGCTAGCACCAAGCAAAATATGAACAAAAGGCTGCAAGCATGATATACATATACTTGCAGCTATATTCGGATTTTACTACTGCAAATACAATTCAAATACATTGAAGAACAAACCAATAGGAAGTGTTGTTACAAGTGTGCAGTATGTAACAACGGACACCTTTACTAGTGTGTCTGTCCATCCCCTCGCACTCTTGGAATATACATTTCTGTTCATAGTCTCCATTCTATCAAACTTCATTTATAAAAGGTAATTAAATCCTTTGCACATTTTAGGCGCGTGGGGCACAGCTAGTACATAATATATGCTACATACCATGCAAAACCACCACACAAACATTGAGAAATATGTATATGCAACATATTTTGACTAGTTTTAAGCAGGTTGTTTACTAGTTTGTCTGTTTCATTTGTGTGATACATTAAACATAAACAATACAACATCAAACCATATTCCGAAGCATATACAGAGGTATGCGATGACATAATGCTGGCTAATTTAGAGAATTTTGTGTTAGAAAAACTATGTTATTTTACCATTTTGGCCATCTTAGAGATGAAACCTGATACTTCTATGTGGTAATCCATATGAAATGCATGAAATTTCTTTAATTATAATAAAACAATAAACCTTTTTATTATTTTATATTACTACATAATAGTAAGTCTAAAATACAAATAATCTAGATGGCTAACTTAACAACTAAATGACTAATTTATTAATGTTACAAAATATAAAGTATTTATTTATATAAAGAAATCACATCAGTATTAAGTAATCGTCAACTTTGTTTTGTTTCATCGTGGCCTCTTGTATTCACCTGACTCCTCTGATGATCCTGAAACAATATATATATTTTTTTTATTAAAAAAAAGACTACTCCCACACTAGGGAACAAGCCCTGTGTCGCGGGGAACTTTACAAACATACATTTAAGGGAAATAAAGTACACCCAGACTCTGAACAAATATTTATGGAACACAGAAAGTTTTGTCCCGTGTGAGGAACGAACCCAGAACCTTGTGCACAGCAGTCGCTTGCCCTCCCACTGCACCATGGAGGCAGTCTAATATGTAATTAGTATCTCTTAAGATTCACTTCTGGACTTAGGTCTCCTACAAAAAGGTTTGATTTTCTTATTGTGATTGACAGGTGGACTTGTGACTGCAGTGAGCTGAAATATTTCAGTATGCAGGCAACACTTAGCTGGTAGAGAATGTTTCTGGAATATCTCTTTGTGTAGGTGTCATAAACTAAGATTGTTAACTGAATACTGAATAATATTATCACTTTAGTGTGGTTACCAAGCAGCTTGTAAGCATGCAAATTTTCTTTCTTGAAAGATCTAAAGCCACGTACAGAATTCCGAAATGCAACATGCAACGCAACATGCAATGAAAGAATCCCAGAGTGTAGACGTCTTGCGCGCACGAACCGCACACTACGCGCACGAACAGAGTTTTCAACTCATGCTTGTCGCGATCCGCAATTTGTCGGTGTTTACCCCTTTTACACAAAGGGGCACGTTGTATGCGCGAAGCGCCTGTGTTAACGGGTTGTGTGTGTCTGTATTGCGAAACGCGCACAAACCGCACCCGAACCATGACCATGGAAGAAAACACAGCTACGGTAGAGGCTACTCTTGATGCTCATTTCATTTTCGTGCGCATGATCAAACAGATGCGAGTACGTAGATCCTCAGTTCGTGCGCGCCCTGTGTTTTCACTTATGAAATGCTCGTTTCATGTTACATTGCGTGATACATTTTGTAAGTCTGTACGCGCCATAAGATACCTATTTATTTTTTTGTGTCTACAGGCTGGCTGTTTATGTTATTATTAGGTATTTGGTAAGAGACTTGGTAAGCTTAATATTTTAACGTAATAAGACTAATCTATTTTGTGATCAATTAGCAGTGGATAATGATGTGAATGTACTTCTTGGGTGTAGGATCTTTGATTCTGTAAATTCTGCATGTAAGTACGAGAGTTCCTTTTAAAGAACTTACGAGCTTCATTCATACACACTTACCTGTAGACCGATGACACCAGCGCCCCCGCCAGCCTTGCTCGCACACGCAGGCACCGGCGACACACCTCCCGTGCCTACACGTATGTGAAGTCGTGCAGTTCTCTCCTCGACATGAACAGTCGCCCACCCTCCGCCCCACTTCACAGTGGTTGCCGCCCAGACCGACTGGACACCGGCATTTGTTCACACCTTTGCATCTTCCACCGTTTAGGCAAGGAATCACGCATTTTGCTGGAAATAGAGCTTGATTCTTGAGACTGTAATATGGTAGTGACCTATTATTTATTGTAGGAAGCGTGTAAGACCCTATAGGTAGAGAAACACTGTTGAAACTCAGTCCGAACTCTAACACGGACACGAACAGCAGGCAAATTATATGGTTCAATCAAGTCAGAAGCTCGAGTGTAACTAATCGTAGAATATTGGTTTATCGGTGAAAACTTTGTATACCAACTCGGTTTCTCCTTATCACAATCACAGCAAATAACGTTGTATGTCTAAATAGATGTCAATCAATCATTCACGGAAATAGTTTCATAGTTGTCTTCTTAAGCATATTTAGATTTTTTAACAATCCTCTGCTCTATTATCCAAGAAAAATCTTACACCTTTATGAAATTGTTAGAATAATGCTCGTAATTAACCAATTATACTAAAATTTTTGATTAGCATAAGTTACTTACAAAATTCACACCGCAATCCATAATATCCTTTAGGACACTCGCACGTGTCCTTCTGTATGCATTTGCCTCCGTTTAAACATTTCTGAGAACATATACCTGAAACAAACAATCTTATTGTACTGTTGATAATATACCCGACTTCAGACATCCAAAGAAAGACAGCGTCCTCTAGTATTTGTGAAATAAAAGGCCAAATGTGGAAGAGTTTCATACCGCGAAGAAACTTTTAGACCTAAAATAAACTACAAGGTAGTAGATCCACGCTGGTATCAGCAGGAATGGGCCGGATCGTCCGGGGAAGTACTACCCTCTCATAGAAGATCGACGTAAGAGTAGTAGTATCCGTACTACTGCGTTTCGTTCGGTGAGTGAAAGCGCCGGGGGCCCAATTTCCCCCTTTCCTCTTTCCTCTTTCCTCACTTCCTTCATTCCTTTCTCCTACCCCATTCCCAGCTGCTATAATGGAGGCCACCATACCAGCACTTTAAGACGATCGCTTTTGGTATGGTGGCCACCACTTCTGGATCCCACTGACTGCTTACCATCAGGTGGCTTTAAAGCTCTATAATAAAGTTTTACTTGATATACCCTGAACTTTCGGTTCTTTGCTCATTAGACTTTATTATATTGTTACAGCAACAAGATGATACGTCCGGGAACACTACAACAGGTTCGGTTCGCCCACGCCTCTGTGTCAGCGAGCGCTCGACCTTATTGGAAGAAGAATCCTTATGTAAGTTAAAGAAAGCACGTTAAGTTCTAGTTAATATCTTCACGGTATCCGGCCGATTGGTTACGATCCAGATCTTGAATACCGCGAGTCTTAAAGCGGCCTTCAACCCATCGTGTACGTACGAGCAGATCTGCACGAGACAAAATACCATTTCTATTGTGATGTTATAGAATACGGGAGGTTAAAGTTACCTACTCTTCCTTGCTGCCGAACTTGAATTCTAAGATCTATTTCTTATCACCAGTAATGGCAGCTGAGCTAGCCCTATGGTAAATGGGTATATGAGGTAAATTTGACTGTGCTCTTGGTGCTGCCACCATGTAACAAGAGAAAAGCTTTACGGCTCAACACAACCTACACAGCAGTCCCATAGAGTATTGTCACTGCTGCTCAACAGTCCCCTAGGAGTGTTGGCACTGCTGCTCAACAGTAATACAATAATATTTGTTCTATCTCTCACAAAATTTCACAATTAACAGAGTAGTCAACAGTCTAGTAAACGTGACATTAAGGACCGGACCAAAATAGAGGTACTTGGAGAGAACTGACAATTTCCTTTTTATTATTTTAGCTCGATTCCATAATCCGAGTGGACCATGCAGGCGAGTTGGGCGCGGACAGGATATATGCTGGTCAGATGGCTGTCCTTGGCAACACGGCCGAAGGTCCACTCATAAAGCACATGTGGGAGCAAGAGAAGAAACATAGACAGAAGTTTGAAGAGCTCATCAACGAGTACAGAGTGAGACCCACCGCGCTCACGCCCATATGGAACGTGGCTGGATTTGTATTGGGGGCTGGTAAGGATTTTATTTTATTTAGTTGAATTCGAGTCGCCATTATGAATCAGCCCCGTATGTAGTTTTACAAACATAGATAAAATTCAATTTACAAATAAATT
Source organism: Parascotia fuliginaria (assembly GCA_963082885.1). Taxonomy (NCBI): domain Eukaryota; kingdom Metazoa; phylum Arthropoda; class Insecta; order Lepidoptera; family Erebidae; genus Parascotia; species Parascotia fuliginaria. The sequence continues at coordinate 2,472,483 of OY720172.1, forward strand.
ACAATTGTTCAAGGCGGGTTGGTAATTTCAAACTTTAAGAATTAAAACAGGTTAAGTGTTCACACTGTTTTCATTCACCGTAAATCAATAATGTTTCAGATAAGCAAGTTGATACATTTTTGCAGTATGAATATTCACTACTAGCTGCGCCCCACAGCTTCGCCCGCGCGTATAATATGTTTTTTATCCGTCGGGAACCAGACAGATTTTCGGGGTAAAAAGTAGCCTATGTCCGTCTCCGACACCAAATCTATCTACATACCAATTTTCATCAAAATCGCTTAAGCCTAGGGCGCTGAGGGGTAACAAACACACTCACATACAAAATTTCGCATTTATAATATTATAGGATAGTTACGGTACACGTCAAGTTTAAGATGTCCTAGTTTTTAGAGCATTAAAAACCCGTAGTATGCAAAATATTAAGACAAACATAAAATCTTTTCAGGCACAGCCTTATTGGGTAAGGAAGCAGCTATGGCGTGCACAGTCGCCGTAGAAACTGTTATAGTAGATCACTACAACGACCAATTAAGAACGTTGATGGAAGATAAAAATATAGATACGGCCATATTACAGACTATCACTCAGTTCAGAGACGAGGAACAAGAGCATCATGACACTGGCATCGTCCACGGTGCTGAACAAGCCCCCTTCTATAACGCACTCACTGAACTAATCAAGGCTGGATGCAAAGTTGCCATTGCCATTTCTAAAAAAGTTTAGATGTCATTCATCTGTCATTTTGAAAAGAGTATCGTGTACACTTTTCACAACCATAAACTATCACAGTATTTTTATACTGGCAACTGTGTACAAGTATAAAAAATGGACTAACAAATAAAAGAAAACACTCAGAAATAAACGAAGAATTGAATTGACCAGTACTAAAATAGGCGACCTATTTATGAAAGGTACTCTTCAATTATTTTAATTAGTCATAAGTACTTACCAAGATTATTTTAAATGACTGTCACATCGACTATAAGAAATTAATTCAATCTTTAGATGAAATAATAACTACAAAAAATAACTTTAAATATTTTAGATTTAAGTATAGTGATAACAAAATACACCTCGTAAATAATATCCGATATCTTGGTATAAAATAAGAGAAAACATCGCTTGTAAGAAAGAGAAGCTATATAATTCTTACGTTGCAATCCGCAGTGATGTATTTCGAATTACAAGCAATATATATATTATTAAAAAACAGCCGCCCGCCTTAAACTAAGTTTAGAAATAAAAGCATTTTTTTTCTCGTGCTGACGCTACATAGAAATTTTATATTCCCTAGATATCACACCCACAATAATAAATACGAATCGAATGACATCTAATATGTTAAAATCCATCAGGCCATTTAGGCTGTAGAGCGTGCCAAAGAAATAGACATACATAAAAACATACGCTCGTAAAACATTACCCTCATTGACTTCGGTAGTCGGGCAAAAAGCTTCTGCAGCAGAATACTTGTGATGCATTTGTAAAGAAAAATTATTTAAAACAGTTACCTATAAATGTTAGAACTGAGACTACTTTATATTTTATTAATTAAAATGTTGTTCAATTTAATATCAGTTTTATTTATATAAACCTTAGTGTCACAGTGGTACTCGAGCTGCTGACAAAGTAATAGACCGTGAGTCATAGATTTCTTTCAGTAAGTCCAGATAGCAACAAGACGTATCGTAAGGGTAATCCTAGAAATACAATTAAACGCCATTACATAGTCTCGCGATTTTTACTAGATAAGATTTACCATAAACATACTGTACTTCTTCAAAATAATTGCAGTTCTCTACCAGTTTCGCTTAAATGCTGTACATGACGGGGACCCATATATGGGTTCCGTCAGGTGAGGACCACCTGTCACCATTTGGTCCCTAGAAACGCTTACTGCGACGCCAGTCGCACTAGTTCAGAGCGGCCGAGTTAGAGTGCAATCTGTAGCAGAGATTTAAATACTTAGATGCGCCCATACCATACTTAAGGCACACGAAAACGTGTCATCGTTGGGAAGGGTGAGCTCACTCTTTCCGCCGTCGTATTCACTTGTTAGCAGCATTAAACAGTGCATGTTGTTTCATTGTTGTGCATTTCACTAAGTGTATCAATTATGCATTCCTGTGCCTTTAAAAAAATTTCTAATAATATACGAAACACAATCCACATTTCATGTCTAAGTACTGAATTAATCTATTTTCATGCCTAAATTAGGTAAATGGTGTTCGACTCGTTTCCGTGTGAAAGAGAGCGGACAATATGCGGGTGCGAGACATTTCGCTGTGTTATTTTTCGTCTGTCGTCGCTGCGCGCGCATTGTCGATGCCGTGTGCGCGGACGTCTTAACTTCACACACACACACACACACACACACACACACACACACATACTTAAAACGTGGACCGATTTTGAATGCGAGGGCGCATCTAACGATTTAAATCTTTGATCTGTAGTAATAATACTGCCAACAAGCATCAGAGTTTTGTATCATCAACAGCCTACGGCAGTCCACTGCTGGACATAGACCTCTTCGAAGCGCGTCATCAATTTATGGCTGCATAGAGTATATAAGTGATTTCAGTAACATTAGACTCACCTCCTTCACAGTTCCTCCCTTGATAGCCTGGTGGGCAGGAGCATATCCCGGGTGCGGTACAGTTGCCCCCGTTCATGCACTGCGGGTAGCACAGCGCCGTCCTACAGTCCTGACCCATGTACCCTTCGGGACATTGACATATTTTCTCGTTATTGCACCACCCTTGGTTTGCACACTTTTTATCACATTCCGGATCTGGACCTTAAAATAATTAGATGTTGCTGTTTGTTCTGCTATATTATTAGTTAGTGCCCTATTGAAATAAAAAGATTTATAAACACTAAATTTTACAAGATATACCCCCAGTTTCTGAAACGCTGATCAATGAAAAATTAACTAATCACCTGTTAAATCTCATGTAAAGTAGGTACCTTTTAGGTACTTACCTACCTACTTATGCTACAAGCATCGATAATTAGTTTAATTTGCAAAACTAACCGTAGTACCACTGGTGGAACCACAGATAACAAAGAATAAAATATGTAATATAAGTTAATAACACAACGCTATCTATTTAAACCCAAAGTAAGCGTACACATAATTACTTATTTTATTATGTAGGAAGGAATTAGGTATAGCTGTGATATGGGTTCTAAAATATGGATAATGATTAGTGTAAAAGCAAGCATGGTAGAATACAAACCTAAAAACGCAAATGCAGTGAGCAGAGGGACCGTGTATCAGCCAGCCAGCATACTCGACGTACCCGGAAATAAACGCATTCGGTTAATATGGCCACAGGCCTGGCACGTCGCAGGCTTTCACGCAGGGCACGTTCATAACACAGATTTATTAGTAATAATGATACAGAGAAACGATGCAGTGATCGACATTGTCAACAAGGTAGGTACATAAAGTTTAGTAATAGTTTTTTAATTTAGGCCTTCGACATTTATATATTATTAGTGATCAAAAAACTTGAAAATCTTACTATACAAACGTAGATAATTATTTAATATAAAAAAACAGCATTTTATAATTGAAATAAAAATGGTTATCATAATTAAGTACATAGGTAAATCAAATATTTTTTTCAGTTAGCACACGTAACTACGAGATATCAAATAGACCAAAAGCTACTTTCCACATCCATCATTTGGCAGATGAGCTTTTTGCGCCTTTTATGTCATTCAAATTAAAAAAAATAAAATAAGTTATAAATTTAAAAAAAAAAAGTGTAAATTAACAAAATTACAAATCTTCACGCTTATAATCCCTCGTGATTTAGGCTATGATGAAACTAACAAAATACAATAATGTCAATTACATTTTAACGTTAGGCAGTAAGTAAAAATATTGTCTACTTATATAATTTTTTGCAAAACATGTCGAATAATTTATCGTAAAATAGTAAACAAAATAGGGATAAAATGTCAACCACTGCATTGTTCTTACCGAGAACGCATGAACACAAACACTATGACGTACATTACCTACGGTGTGAAACATTCATAAACGTTCGTTCATACACACTACTCATAAATATATATTAATAGCGTAAGCATAACAATATGAGCTTGAAATAGATGAAATGCAAGGTATGCTTCTGTTCTTGCACTCAAGTTCGCTATGCCTTTTTCATTTTTTGTTGTAAGCATGAAAATTGAATTAATAAGCTGTGGAATTCAATATTAGATCTTTGCAGTGTTTGTTTGCAAAAATAAAAGTAATAAAATTGTTATTTTAAATTCCATATTATTAAAAGCGTTACGCCTGTGCTTTTCAAGTTGCTTTTTAAGTTCAAAAGTTAGTATAAACTATGAAGAATGTTATTAAAATGTTAATAAAAGCAAAACAACAACAACAACAACTAAAAAAACATAGGCATGAAAGTGTTAAAAATGCGTTGGCGATACAATACCTGTCCTTTCTAAATACACACCTCTATGTGCGCATTCCTTCTTTAAGTGTAACCTTAACGGGGTGCCTTTTAGCGGCAGTCCTCTGCCATTTTTTAGCACAAGCCCTATTTCGAATGTGGCAACACCGCTATTATTACCCACACAGGGCAGAATTATACTGAATTCTGTGAACAAACTCATTATTTATATTTACAAAGTCAATATTTGAACGAAGGCATGTTTAAGTTTGTTAAAGATTTAACAGGCTCACTTCTCGGTCAAATGCTGTTTGTAAGCAAACATCATACAAACGAACCGAACATTTAAAAATTAGCAATGTTTATGTGTCAGTGTGTAGGTATCTACTACTTTTAAAATAGGATTCTAAGTATATTCTTACCTTTAGATGTTTTAGGCACCCGTCCACGTGTTTTAATCGATAGCACTGGCGGTTTCAATATATTTAAATCCGAAGAAGTGAGAATATCGAAGTCGTAATAATATCTCTTTTTGGACTTCCACGTAAAGTTGACGTAACCGACTTCTGAGGGTATGACGGGCAACTTGTTGGAAAAGTTGGGGTCCAACACGTAAGGCGACACGTGCCCGTTTATTATTGCGAACACTTGCATCGATATACCTGAAAATACATCACAAAAGTTGAGTTAATATATATCATTGGCTAGCTAAGTAGTCGTCGAAACCTGGGCGTTGAAGTAGGTTCATCCTCAGATTACAAAACAAAATACACTTTGTTTTGTAAACTGAAGGTACGAAGTAGAATTTTAGAAATAGGGCTCGTAAGGAATGCAATCGGGTTAGACGAACAAAGTTTTTGTTGCAAAAAATATTACAAGAACCATATCATCATATCAGCCGAAACACGTTCACTGCTAGACATAGGCCTTCCCTGAAATTTTGATAACGTGGCCGGTCGTGAGTCACCCTCATTCATCTTTTATTTTACACGTAAGTACTTTACACATACTGACATACAAAGTTTCGCGGCTTTTATCCCCGAAGGGGTAGGCAGTGATCTTTAACCACCAACGTTTCGCCATTTTCTTTTAAAATGGCGGCGAGCCTGTTGCCATAATATTAAATCGGGCACAATTCCAGACTCCTGGCTAATACTGAGAATTTCTCGACAGAATAACCCAATACTTATTACTTTACCCGACCCGGGGATCGAACCCGAGACCTGTGGCGTGGTAATCCGTACACAGTACCTCCGAACAACCATATTTTAAAATTTATAAACCACACCTTAATTAAGTATAAAAAGTTTCTAGCACGTCGTAGGACTGATGAGTTTCACAACTTCGCATTAATGGGAATCATAGACTCCTAAGATAACAGATGACATCTTACCACTAAACATCCTCACTTGTCGCTCATCGATCCACAGAGATAGGTCGGAGTGGTGGCGCGACTCCGGGTCCTTATAGTCGCGGCGACCGGCACCCAGCGCCAGGGACATCGCCAGCGCCAAACCCGCGCATAGGCGAGCGCCTATTGAAGCCGATCGCCACATTCTAAAAATTACGGAGGAATTTTTTCAAGGCTTCAAGGCAATAAGAGATATGACATTGTTCATCAGACACAATCTATTGGCAACTGGGTATAGATTGGGTCTTCCTCGTTCTGCAAATAGGCATAATGAAAAATTAAAGAATCAGTCAATCAATCAATCTATTAACCTCTTCTAACATTTTATAAAGAAAGTTCTAATAAACTGGTATACCGAGGTTATAATAGATAGAACACAATATAATGTTACTATAAAAGCAATAATGGTCGAGGTAACTAAATAAAAAACACAGTCGTAAACCGTTCGAGTCCGGTTCCAGAACGGCTCTATATAGGTACGTTCCCAATGTCCAATTAACAACTCAAGCTGCGTATCATCCAAGAATATGTCATAATTCCATTAAAACGTACCAACGCACGCCGATAATAAGCATTTAAGTGCCGTATAATTTGTTTGTCGACCGTACAAAATCGCCTCACGTTCCAAGAGAAAAAAAAAAAAAAAAACAAAATTATCACAGTTAACATAATTGATTGAGACCGTTTGGGACGTGCTCCTACAATGGTACTATCGTGAGAATCGTCCGACGAAAGTAAAAAAAAAAAACTTACAACTTCATTAAATATCCCCTGTCAAAAAGTAATGTGTACTAGGTTTTTTTACTCGCTCCCGGTGTCAAATTATACGTACAAAAGGTGTTAACAAAAAAGAAAACTCAAATGTATCTAGCGTAGGGGTGCACAACAATTTTGTCTACTTTCGTATAAAAATATTGGATTAAATTATACATACGCTCTTCCTTTTGGAGAGCTATGATGTAAAAGAAAATGTGTGATACATTTTCTTCTCCATTTTCATCAGAAGCAGATTGAGAAGTAGCAAAAGCCCCATGAACGACACTAACGAAACGTCAAAGGCAAGAAAACCTAGAGTTATGGAGAAACAAGTACCCTCCCAGCACCAAATTTAATCTGACTAGCTGAACACCTGCCACCCGGCCATCAAAAGATATGGGCAATCTTGGAAAGCACTAAATCGACTACGCACCCGGTCAATGCAAGTACAACATGGCCCGTTGGGGTTTTACGGATGACTTGGACTTGATGTGAAGTACCAATTGGGTTGCTAAAAGCATGAATAATGATCTAGTTAGTAACTAATTAAATCAAATTAAACTTATTATCCATGCTTTTAGCATGCTAGAAGAAGAAGAAGTACCTAAAGTACTTCACATGTGATTTACCAGGTGAATAGTTAGTTTTTCGTTGATCAGCCTTTCAGAAACTGGGGGTTAAACATTCAGTGTGGGTGTGTAGCACCCGTACAAATATGATTCATCTGCTTACTGCCATGTTCATCGTCTCCCGCGGTCTCCTCTACTAGGCATGGTTTACCTACTGCATCAAAGTTGTAAATTTTTGGTTAAAATCTGTCTAGAAGAAAAAAAAATTTAAACGAAAGAGGAAGCAGTAATAATTGTGCCCGTTACAAATGTCTACTACATGCAACATAAGGATGCTTCACCTCTGCCTACCCCTTCGTAGAAACAAGGTGTGATGTTGTTATATTATGCTGAAAGAAAACATTTAGGTAAACACTGTTTCATACGTAAATAAATAAGTAGGTATTTCTATCATGCCTAATTAACATTTACTACCGTGTTCTAGAAAAATACTTCAAAATTATCATACAAGCATCATAATAGATCGTATAGGTCACGCTTTGTTTAAATATACAGATTAAAATAACGTAATGTAATTATGCCGGGTGCCAATGTTGTTTTGTAATAAAGTCATGTTTACACGCACGATAACCCCAAATTAGCGCTGTTGTAGTCCCACCTTAGATAAAACGTGTCGATAGTTGAACTTAATTGATAATAAGTTACAAACTTTGGAACGTGACACAGTGTCTGAGGCTGAGCGTTTCAACCTCAGCAAAATGGCAATGTTATTTTTAAAGTCCTGCAGTTTATTTTGGATATTACTGTGAGGGTACCTAAATATCGCGAGGAAAGCTGGAACTTAACAAAAATATGCTAAACTAAAAATATCTGGAGTCCAAGTCACAAAGGCACTTCCATTCACCTCACCTTTTTATATCATTGTTTACGAAATGTAGAAAATTATTTAATCTACACCCTGAAAACTACTGGACCGATTTCAAAAATTCTTTTATCTTTAGAAAGTTACATTATCACTGAGTAACATAGGCTACATTTTATCCTCGTAGTCCTACGGGAACGTGAACCACGCGGGTGAAACCGCGTGACGTCCGCTAGTAAGATAATTAGGAAACAGTGAATACGTTTGCTTGATACCAATTGCTGTTTGAAAAATGTTTACTATCTACATTTTTACTATTGATAGAGCTTTGATATTTAACAAAAATAAATTGATCAAACTTTCTCGACAATCATTAATACAGTGAAAAATATATCGCTACGTAATAAATTCAGCTGGACAGAAGTAGTCCTTACTAAGCCCAACAGAAAAGTTCTATTCGAAACAATGACCTTGTAAGTTGAAAATAGGATCTTTAAGAAGTGTTTGAATCTGTCGGATTGGCGACATTAAGCAATGGAATGAGACCTTGTCAAATAAGGCGAAACCTACGAACTGTTGAACAGTATCAGCTGCTCCGTTTTTCTAATAACAATATTTGTAGTATCTCGAATATAGACAAAATCAATATTATGTTTATCTACCCTCAATACAAAATTTTACACCTACCCGCAGTGTACAAAGAACGGTCCAACTTATCATAGTCACAACTTATTTAACGCATTCTCACGGCTATCGTTAACTGAGTAATAAAAATAATAGTTGTTTCTTAGAGTAACACTGTGCAAATATTTGCCTTGGTTTAATACCCGTGCATATCCATGCATTCATTAGCTAACTATGTGGCGCACTGATCCACCGTTATTACTTGTTTTGTTCAAATACCATAATATTAAGATTAATAATTAATTTGTAATTTGTATCATTTATTATTAAACAAACTTTGGTGTTATCTATAAAGTTACTTACCTATTTTTTATTGTTTATTTCTATATATATTTAATATATTATAAAAAGCAGTTTGTTTGTTTGTTTAAACTCTGGAACCACCTGTCGAATTTGAATAATTATTTGCGTATGATAGCCCAGTTTTTGAGTAAGGTTATCTAACATCACGCTACTGGCGACGGGAGCAGAGCAGTAATCAAAGACGCGAGTGAAAATGCGTCGCAGAAAGCTAGTATTCAATAAATGCACAATCGAATTAGGAAACTGTAATATTAGCCTACAGCTGTAATCTACCGTTTGTTAATACGTCAACGCACGTACTTTGAACTCTCCGTCAGTGACCTTCTTCTTCCACTGACCTCTTTAGCATGAGCAATAAGCCCAAGTATAGTATCATATCAAAGATTGATAAGCGAACTCTACAAAATATGTAATGTTATGTATTTATTTTAGTAAATAAATGGCTACGTTTGTAATGTCGCGACGGCGCTAATTTTTTTTAATTATTAGTGTATGTATGATAATTTTGCAAACATAATACAAAATCAAATAATGAATATAAAACACTTAGACACGGCACAATTAATATTTATAAATCACACTCGGTGGTAGGTACTTGACCGAGTGAGAATCGAATTCTAACTGCTGTCAGCAAAGCATTAAACCAATGCTGTCGGTCACATAGAGGTAGGTACTGCAACTGAGCTACTGAGGCAGATACATTTTCAGAATTACTTAGTTTGCACGCATATGCGCGTGTGATCCTGATCAGTTCGACAATTCCACAGGGCTGCATGTTGCCAATCGTGCCTCTCTATCACTTACCCATTTCGCGCTCTCGCTTGCACGCGGAACGACACATTATTCATGCGTACAACCGGCGTTCATCGATTAATAAGACAATAAACGGCAAAAATTGTAATATCCTTAAATGTAAGATCGCGGAGACCGGAAGCACTACGGGACGCACTGATAGATAACATAGTTTTTAGTTGGTTTTTTAGTCAGTCAGTAATATTTAAAAGAATTAACTGCTAGGCAACCCGAGCACGAGCATAGTGAATATTAATTATGATCGCCATTTACTAACATTTTTGATTTGCAAAACATCCGGATAAAGGGCTTTTTATGGAAACCGATTACCGTAGTCTATACACATTTGTAATAACAAAGTCATCATTCATGAAAGAGATATAAGATAATGAAATATTTCAGTACGTACTTAGCGTCAATTCGCTAAACGCGACGGATGCGTCCAGAGATAGCTTGTGCGAATGACCGGTGAAGTTTAACCTACACAATAATGCCTTGAATGTTTAATTATAACATTAAGTTGGAATTATTAACTAGGTACTTTTTTACTCTGTCTGATATGGTAAGCTTTCAGTGAGGTGTGGAAGTGGTGAACACTATCGTGCGTTCGTATTGCAATCGTCGGAAATAGCAAATATAGTGGATCCCAAGGCAGATTCGTGGAAACGAACGAAATTATCTTGCCACGCTCAAAAATTTACGATCAAATGGGAAGGTGACCCATGCGATGAGAAAGTCACTTTAAATAGGTAATTTAACTTATAGGGAGTTTGGCGGGGCATCTGGAAAAGCAAGGTGATGACAGGTACTGTAAAACTCTTACTGATTGGCATCCAAGAAACTGTTCAAAGAGAGTCGGCCATCCTGCAGAGATTGGAGAATATGGATGAGAATGACACTTGACACAAAATTGTTGACATTGGCACAAATTATGAAAGACCTATGGCCAGCAGTAGGTATATTCGTTCCGGGAACGATATGGCGGATGATGATAACACGTTTACTTCAAATCATATTTTATTTCTTTGAACTCTCAACTAAACAATATCTGGTACTTCAGAAATCTGCAATTGGTTTTCCTGCAATTGATTACAGCAATTAATTTTATGTATCTATGTAGTTTCTACTTTATCATTAATGCGTCTGAGTATGTATTACTAGATAATTAATTATGTCATTGTTTTGTTATTAGAACATTACAAAATATACCAACTCATATCTATTTAAGTAATAAATATTTAGTTAATTTTATGACATAGGTACGTACCTACATTTTGCACGCGGATTTGAACTACATGGCATGGCATTGATGGCATGTATGAAACATAGTAGGTACTTAAGGCATGACGTAGCTAATTTTGCGTTTTTAGGTAGGTACTTAACCAGAGCTAGTGTCACGCACTTGCGGTGTAGCATGCAGGGCTGACATGAAAAAGCACTAAGTATAATAGTGGTATTTGCCTAATTTTTCAATAGCGTGACAACTTTCGAAAAAAAAATACTTAGTAGTTTTTGCGTAAAGTCTACAATATTTTGCTCTTTTTATAATATGGCGTACAATTTATTCAATTGTATAATTAAGAACAATTAGACCTAATTTGAAGATACAAAGTACATTTTTTATTTATACAGCGGTGACCAAGGTACTTACAAGGATTCTTCTTTGCAGTCAAACACCTAGAAGTCAAGTTTCGCTTCAATTAAGTTGTGAAGAACTTTGTAAATTTCAAAATTAGCTAACTTCTTCACACCCCATTCGAAGTCTCGCGAGAGAAAGCCCTTAAATTCAGTCATAAGTTGCGATCTTCAAGAGACAATCTTATTGTTAGAGTATCGCAAGAACCTGCTATCATCGGCATAGCAGGTAACTGAATTATTATAATATATTTAATCACAAATAAACGGCTGGCGTTAGGGTCAATGAAGACTTTAATGCCAGCTTTTTAGGACCATTTTGTAAAGTATATTGGATATTCCATATCTTGATGTAGCTTCGGTAATAGTAATAGCACAAAAAAGTATTAAATGTTAATTTAGTTGATCTCTAACTACTTTTTAATAAACTTTTAGTAAAAAGTACAAATTTGAATAACTCTTACCATTGTCAGTAGTAGTTGTTCTAGCTCATCATTTTCCCATTAGGCAGTTTTTTCTGCGCATCTAATTTAGATGTGTCTCTTAATAACGAATATAATATATAAAGATGAAAAACATACGCGCAGAAGTTCCCGGTCAAAGTTATTTTTATAGCAAGATTAAAACAATAAAACAAGTAAGTATAGCCAAAGATACGGCACCTCTGCACTTGTTAAGCTAACCAGCGTCGATACGATACCCATTCGGGAACAGGTAACTGTGTAAAAAGTAAAAAAAAAACCTTGTCCGGCTGACGGGCCGCGGTCCGCAGCCGGCCCGAGACTGTCCGTAAGGAACACTGTTCACAACACGACTGACAACTGCTCCGTTAATTTATGCAAACCTTTCATTTTATTGTCAGTATTAATTGAATACGAACTTATAACATTTAACCGGAAAATAGTAAATTTTAAGTGGACCTTAGATCTCATGTTTCCTCTGACACTTTAATATGAACTATAGCGACATACCTACCTAAAGACTTTTGAAGCTAGTCCAAAGTATTTAGTCATTTGAGAAAAGATTGAATTTAGCCATTTCAAAAAAGATAAATATTATAACATTACGAGTGACTTATGTATCTGGCTTCACTTGTCTTGTAAAAGCACCTACCTACACTGGTAAAAGTAATCGACGAGAAATAAATTCAGAAATAACACTGCTTTCGATTGATGAAGCAAATGATCAAAATGGAAGCATGGATGCTCTTTCAATTAGCGCTTCCAATTAAACAAATTGTATAAAAGTTTTTTTACAGGCTACGTTTTTTCTTTCCCTTTTATTCTCGGTTCAGGTAATTTATGATCGTCAACCGCTACGATTAATGTATAAACTGTGTGACATATTTAGTGATATAATGACCGAACTGCTATTGAAAACAAGAAGCTCATCACATTAGGTCAGGACAGAGCACTTAGCCAATTAGGAGATTCCGTTGATCAACTTTTGTATTTATAAACCTTCATCGTTTAAACGTTAATTATAACTGCAATGAGACAGGCAGGACATTACAGCGGATGCTTTAATTTGCACGTATTAACGAGATGAATTGACTCTAACAAAAAATAAATAACGATGAAACATTGTCGACTCCGATGCAAAAAGTAGTCGGTTGTAAATCGCAATACAGTTGGCGAGTAAGTGGCAGACAGGACTATTAAAAACGTGTATCCATTTCATTTAACGATTACAACGCTGTCAGATAGACCTGGAGCCGGTTTTACAATTTTATCCTTCGTGTTCGTGTCTCACAAATCACTCCCGACAAGTAGCGAGTTAGTAGCTCGCCTTAAGGGCGTTCCGTCACATATGACCTTGAGCGTTTCGCTTCCTCACCACCCCGCGCCTCACCCGAAAAAAACATTGCGTGCGAGTCCGCCCTCTAGCGTCAAGTAGCAGTAGCACAACTATAAGACAATGACCTTACTTGTCCGAAACCGCAGAGCTAAAATCTGATAGACGCGAAATAATGAATTATTTTTTTAGTATCTTTTATTATTTCGTTTAGTAAGTATGTATATTTTTTAGTATATTTATTATTTATATAGTAGCGAAAGCAAAGATGAGTGTTTAGAATCATGACGTTTGTTAAATATGTAGTAGAAATAAAAATAACTACTGTGGGTTAAACCAATAAACTCAAAATCCAGCTCTACCGTGGTATAACTAAAATGCCGTTAACTGCCAAAGTCGAGTTTTGAGTAAACACTCAAAAAACGCGGCAAAAATTGAAACCGTTGTCACTTACAAATGACAACAATTATTTGAGATTTAAAGGTACCAAGATATAGATCAAATGAAATACTTTCAATTTATTCTCCTGTCAGTTTGTAAATATAATTAAATTTTATAATAAAACGTTTTTTTGCGTTTTAGTATACCATTGGTGTTACAAAAATCTAATAGATCAGCGGCTAAAATGCCACTACGCTTAGCGTAACGGCATTTTAGTGTCTCTATTTCATAAAAAATATTGTTTGTTAAAAACCTAAAAAACAAAAGAACTTAATTGTAACTAAAATGTCGGTATAGCACATAATGTCAATTTAGCTTATCATTAATACTTGAGGAACTACCTCATGTTAAACGTGGTTAACGTCCGTTCACTGCTTTTAAGTCTGGTAGTCTATAAATGTGTTCAAATAAGAGTACAAAACTTGATTCATTGTTACGCTTAAACGCGGTTAAACTTAAAACCTTATAGTTTAACGGCATTTTAACGCAACAGAATTATAAAGTATTAGATCATTATCGATCAAACTGAAGTTAAAAGTTATTAAAATACACTCATTTTTTAAACTTACAACTAACACAAAACTTTCCTTAAAACAAGATTATAGGTATCGCATCAATTATTATAAATTTAAAACATGGTTTTTATAAAATTTAAATTGACTTACAAACCACTTTATAATAAAAACAAATGTAGATACTAATAATAAAAATCACAAGTAAGTTTAACTTACACTTTAAACTAATAAGCATAAAAAAACAATTGGACCTACTTATGCAAAAAGGAACCAATCCACACATATGCCAAAATTGAGATAATTAAACAAAAAGCATAAAATGCACCTTATAACTATAATATAATAATAATATTCTACCACATTCACACAGAGCCATCTTAGCCCCAAATTAAGCAATTATATTTGCTTGTGTTATGGGTACTAAACAACTGATATACTACTTATATACTTTTTTTTTTGTAAATACATACATATTACACACACAAACTTCGACTCTTATTTGCTCACTTAATAAGGGTAGTTTCTGAATATTAAAAAAAGAGTATTTTCTAGTAATTTGGTAATCCTACTATAAAAACTATAGAAGTTTCATACAAACTTTGTCACCCCTTTATACACCCATAGAGGTTGGATTTTGCAAAATCCCGTCTAAGTGAGCACCTATATCCTAATAGGAACGATCATGCAAAGTCTGAGATTCCTAGCACTTGTTGTTTCTGAGATTTCGTGATGAGTGAGTGAGTGACCTTTTGCTTTTATGTATATAGATAGCTTTTGCCCGCGGCTTCGCTCGCGTGAATATTGATTTTTCCAATAGACATTTTTATATTGTTTAAATACTGTTTTCCATAGTATTTTTAATCTCCCATTCATACAAACCCTCTTTCACCTACCTAAAGATATCCCTCGTAAAAAAAAATACAATACACAAAGGCAAATATTCACTACAATAACTTTTCCCTTCCCCTCATTCCCTATCGCCCTTTTTCTCCACTCTCCACAGTTTCCGCTTTTCTCCTCACCTCCCTCTTCTCCTCTTCACCTCCTTCAGCATCCCTTGCCTCTCCTCGAGCATCTCTTGCCCTTTCCTCCACTTCTCTCTACCTTGCCTCCTCGCTTTCTCCTCTCTTCTCTAGCACTTCCCCATTTCTTCTCCTTCGTTCCCCTCATTTTCTTCTCCCTTCTTATCACTTCTTATCCCTTTCCCTGCATTCGAGAGCTCCTGCCTTGTCCCTTCCCCCTCCCTTCCTCTCCCATCTCCCTTACTTCCCCTTCACTTTCCTCTCACTTCCTCCTCATTTACTCCTCACTTTTCCCTCACTCCTCACTTCCTCCTCACTTCCCCCTCACTTTCCCCTCACTTCCACTCACTTCCCCTCACTTCCACTCACTTCCCCTCACTTCTAACTTCCCCTAACTTCCCCCTCACTTCTCCCGCACTTCCACCTCACTTCTCCCTCACTTCCCCTAACTTCCCCGTCACTTTCCTCACTTTCCTCTCACTTTCCTCTCACTTTCCTCTCACATTCCCCTCACTTTCTCTTCACTTCTCCCTTGCTTCTCCCTGGCTTTCCCTTGACTCCTCTTGACTTCTCCCTGACTTTTCGTACTTTTGTAGCAATATGCAAATTGAGGCAGCCTGTAAAGCACGCATTTTACTTTTTATTTTTTCTTTGCAACATAGAAAGCTGTAAGTATTTAATTACCTATAGAGTTAAGTGTATTGCCTGTGTCACTTTGCATGCTACTTGAAACTGTAACTTACAAAAATTGTAATAACCTGGCGATTAAAATGAGTGGCTTGAGTTTCTTGCCAGTTCTTCTCATGGCTCTACTTTGTCAGCGAACTGGTTGTAGGTTAATTTGCTGACATTTTGTAAACTTTGACGTTCATAAGTGTTAATTTAATTAACCTATATGAATTAACATATTTTCATTTTCCTTATTTATTTTCGGTTCAACTGGATATCACAAATATAACTTCAGTAAATCGTTCTGTATATTGTATAGCTAGCAAAAATTTTACGGAAGTAGATCTTTTAGAATAAGCGGGACGGTTTGGCTGGAGATGTACATAACGACGTAAAGTGTAAGTTTTGTCTGAAAGTCAGTGGTCCGAAGGCATAGTTACCTCCTCGGTCCTCTTTATTTCCTTTTTCTCCCACAGTATCTTTACTCTGTATGGCCACCACTGCACTGAATTTGAAACAGCACCATTCACCAGCAAAACTGAATTCAAATGACGGAGCTGATAAGGATTTTCAGTTACACATGCTTTAAACAAAGCGTCATCATTCCTATGTGTATATCATTATTTCTATAGAAATTGATATTTTTCAATGTACCCTATCAAAATTCAAGGATGTTGCACAAAAATGTATAGTATTGGATAAGTAGATATATTTATTTAGTAATTAGTGTTTTTAATTTTAGGTTTTTTATGATATCGTATTGGGTTTTTATCTGTAATGATATTGTAAATACTTTTTCAATAAATAAATAAATGTTGATTATCTTCTAGTAAGTGCCCGTACGTAAGGTACACAATATCATGTACCCTTAGCAAAATAAGTAACACGAACAATTGCCAAAGTAGACGCATTGTACCCACTGTTTGAGTGATTTGGATGTACCGTGAAAATTACCTCGCTAGAGATTCATTATAAGTATAGATTACTTCAATATGTACATACAAATATATGTGTACATACATATATTTGTATGTACGTACATATTGTAGTATTGTAAATGTATAATATAATGCAAAATCGGTAAAGTAGAACTAATGTAATATTATCGCTAAGTAACGGATCCATGCGGACGACGTCACGGGGTAGTTTTACAGTACATACACTTATAATATAATATAATAAAGATACATACATACATACATACATACATAGAGTGCTAAACCATAATTCTTTTGCCTTTACCTAGTTAGGTAAAGACTGTACAAAAAAGAGTAGAATTCTTTATACTGTGCCACCGTGCCGGGTCTATTACTTTCTACATACACCTATTACTCGAAAAATACGGTATTAGTTTTGTTATGTCCAGTAGGCACTCAACAATATATTATTTAATTTTAGGATTAAAAATTTATATAGTACGATAATAAAGGAACAGAGAGTAGGATTTTTAATTTACCTAATTGTGATAATTTCACAGTCTTCAAATATTTTAGTTTGGTTAGAGACTAAGACGTTTTGTAAAGCCTTTTTTCTTCCTTTCTTGCAATCAAATAAATAAATCAAAATAAGATGCATTGAAAGTAGAAGGGTAGGTATTTACTTTAGCCTAGTATCTTATCAGTGATAAGTTATCACTGATTTTATCAGCTCATGAAAAAAAATCTAACGAGGTAAATACTTGAATATTTTATCGGTATTACTTACCGATAGAATATTCAAGTACACACCGTATGTATATATAGAATGTATAGGTATTTATGCTCGTGCAAGATAACTTAGATAGTTAGGTAGCTAACAGCAGCGTGTATGGTTGTTTTGTGTAGGTACCTAACTAGGTCGCAAACCGACGCATGTCACGTATAATCATTGTAATTTGAGTTCTATGCTAGTTGTACGACCGACGCCGACGTTCGTGTTCCGACCGAAGCACCTCGTACCTACGCCGGCGTCGCCGTCGTCGCGTCGCGTCGGTCGGAATCGGAAAGCGCCCTTGCCACATGAGTAAATATCCAAGTTAGATATTTTACTCATGTGCCCACCTACCACACACCTAGTTCGAAATGATAGTAGACATAGACAATATTGTAGCAAGCTCATATTCATACCCCTAGGGTATATAACAGCAGGAATTTACTGATTCTTGAGGCCTGGTGTTGCCTTGATCTTATCACGAGCGACAATAGGCTCACCACCACCTGCTACCTAGTTTACGTGGAACTAAACATAATTAAAGGATATCCTAGGTAAGTATCTCAAAGAAGGTATTTTACTAAAAATATGAAGGTAGGTATATACCTACTTACAGGATATTCTATTATTGAATCCTTTGCATTTGTATTTGTTTCAGTCGTGAAATTTTAGTCATTTTGATGAAAAATAATAATAAATGTAGGTAAATACCTACGTATTTAATACACTAAAAGAATCTAAATAACTAATCTAATTTATTTGCAACACTAAATCTATCCACACAATATTTTTTTTGATATTATTTATTTGCAATTATTGAATTACGTAAATAATTTTAAAAAAAACCGCATACGTCCGTCCGTCAGAAGGGCTTGCGCCGCTCTGCCGTTCTGCCTCCCGTCGCCCGCGCAGAGCCCCTGCGACGCTGATTCAGCCAAATTATCAATAACTATTGAAACATTATCCTAATAAATGAAATAAACCTACAGAGTTGACATTTGGTTTATTCCGGTTGATTCAATATAACTTTTATATTTATAACTATAGTAATTACAAAGTAATATTTCGAAATAAGTGAAATCACGTTGTTTTAATATCGTTGGTATAAGTTATATAATCAATTATTGTAAATAATTCTTCTACTATTCTAAAGTTCATGAATCAAAGTATATTGTTGGCAAAAAAAAAAAGAATAAATAGCATTAGAATCTACTCAATTATCGAGATGAAAGTAGCGGATTTCGTCGAAATTTTGTCGGAACCACCTTAACCCGCGCACCGCGCGTGCACTGAACACTGTACTTTTTACATATGATCCCATAGTTAGGGCTCTATTAATAACACCCCGTCATGTTTACATTTACCAGATAGCAATGTTTACACTTTAATGCTTTCTTCAATCTCCTCTAATCCAAATTTACTTCACGACTCAAATTAATTTTTACACCAACATTATTAATCTACGATTTAATTGAACTTCTGAATTAAAGCTATACATCTGTTAGTATTAGTACGTGAGCATTTAATTAATGAAGACGCTTAGCCACTTGAATTCTAAATCGATTAAACAATTAACTTTTAAGTGGGATCAACGTTCTTGTATATCGTTCACTGTCATCCTGACGGATTTCGCGATATCATACATTTATTCGAAACATATTAATATCTTGCCTGTAACTGATGGTATGTTCCTGTTATAATAATATTACAGCACTCACGTCCATTATTTTAAAACTCACTGCACAACTCGCGAACTCGAACGTCTCGTTTGACAACAAATAAAAAACGTTTGATTATGTCCCGCTCTCACCACGGTCGGACACAGACTGAGACTGCCTACATATCGTGCCTTTACTTCACATACAGCTTTGTTTTGCGCTCTATAAGTTCTGCTATGCACCATTTTGGACTTAAACTTTAGCGTCATAAAGGTTACTGGTGACAAGGTTTGTTGCGGTTGAAAACCACATCGATATAATTTATGATGTACATTTTGCATGTTTCCATTGATAGCAAATGATCCAGGAGACGTGCGATGCTTTTTAATCAGCTAACATGCGGTGTTGTACTCGGCCAAATTTAGCATCTGTTGATTAGATTAGTTGCTGATTTACGACTGACTTTAGTTATCATTATACTCATAATGGGTGCAGAATATATTACGGACACAGCAAAAGACTTATTGGAGTCCTGATTTAGTCACATGACAGTGTGTATCAAATCGTAAAAGATAGGACATTCATTGAAAGATAAACTTAATTTATCACGATCAAGGTTTACAAAGGATCTTCTTCTTAACGTGAGGTTGGCTATCAGCTTTTTGAATTTCCCTCTATCCAGTGCGAGATGAAACAGTCTTTCGACGGTGGTAATACCAGTCCGCTCTCGGATATTTCGCAGCTAAGATTTCATTCTTCGCCCAGCCCGTCTCTTCCCCTCAACCTTGCCCATCATAATAAGCTGAAGCAGCCTATATCTATCGTGCCTTAGTACGTGGCCGAGATACTTTATCGTGTGCCTCTTGATAGTTACAAACATTTTTCGGGTCATATCAAACACGCTGAAGCACGGTTTCGTTTCTGACCTTGTGTGTCCAACTGATACGCATTATGCGACGGTAGCACCACGTTTCATCTAAGTGTCTCTTTCAAGATCCATGCTTCGCAGCCGTATATGATAATAGGCTAGATGTAGAATTGGAGTACTCTAGAGTCGGAGGTTCATGTTCAGTTGTCGACAACACAGAACTTTTCTCATTTTATTGAAAGATGCTCGAGACAATTACAAAGGATATGTACTTGTAATTACAAATGTAATCTACCCTCAATTATTTGCCACAATATGACTATTATTCTTTCATTTATAAAGAGTAGGAGCTTGAGTAAGTTCGCATATAATATAAGGTCTTTGAACATGGTATTTTATCCAATTTCAATAAATTAATTTGGTTATAAAATATATCCCATGACAAAAGCAATATTAACAAGTAATAATAATAGCTCCATTTACCGATTGTATTGTCATTTTCGACGACTTTATCAATTTTATTTCATGAAGGTAGGCTAAAATAATGGGGACAGCACAATAAATTTCGGATTTACTCCAAATATTACAGAATAGAACTGAATCAAAAAAATTCAAGTTAAGTAAAAGGCGAACAGAAAGACGTTGACTGTATGAAATGAACTGGTGAACAGAATGGGTACATACTATTTCATAAAACCGCAAACGGTTTTTGCGTCTATTGTTAAAATATTATGAATGAACAGAGAACAACATTATCGGGATTTATTATGTACCTGCCATTCACGTTTTGTTTAGTCTCGCCACTTGCTACTAAGCGAGCAGAATGTTTCGTTTGTGGCCTTTTGTTCTTTAAGATCCTAGGTGAATTGTGTAATGGTAGCTACGTCCGTGGTTTTATTAATACGTTAAGTATAAACAATATGCACAAAATAGGACATGCAAGTTATTATTATTTAAAATTTATTATTATGACGTGATTACCTAATTGTTGTGGAACCTGTCTCTTTTATATTTGAGGTTGGGGTTTTAATACCGAACAAGTGTCGATGTGACTTTAAGTCGAAATGTCAGCAGTAAAAACAGTTTTAATAGAAATCTTGATAGGTCATCGAACTTATCGACGTTCGTAAAATGTAGGTACACGATGGCTTTTGAAATTATGGCCGTGATGGCTACCATTCTGTTCTGGTTCTGGATCCTGCTAACGGTTTACTATCAGGCAGTGTGTGTACTTTAGTAGACTAAATATTTTATTAAACGATATTAAAAAAACAACCGAACTGTAAGGTTCCAGACCGTAAGGGAGGAAATGGAAGCCGTATCTGACCATATGAATAAGCACGTCAATATTATATGAGAGGGTATATAGGTTCATACTTACCAGGCCGATGCAGCTCACTCACGCTGAAACTTGCGTCGATCTGCTACTGTAAAAAAATAGTTTAATTATTAAAATAGTATGCACAATAGTATGCACCTGAAGAGTCAATAGGCTTTGATTTGTGGTTTCTTGTGGGTGTGTGTATATTTCAGCTACTAACCTATTTTTCGTAGGTATGCAGTTCAGGATCTTCGATTTTTCCTTCCCGTGGCAGGAACTTTGTAAAGGCGCCCAACGAGCAGGTAGGTTAAACGTAGGAACGTAGCGACAGGGGGCGGGCAATAATAGTTATTCGGCTGACGATGAGCGGAGGTCGGACGGTCGACATGTGGCTGATGTAATGAGTGGGGTATATTATGATTTTGGCGATTGTGCTCTGGTTTGCTTTCCCTAGAGCCGGCTCTACCCTGTAGGCATGTTTCATGTGTGGTACATGGCTTGGCTACGCGAAGTGGGTGACCGAAAAGCTGGTAGACTGCCATTATGAATCTGATCCAGTGTGAAAAAGAGCGTTTGTTTCTTCTACGCATGTGTACGTAGATAGCTACCGAAGTTCCAGTTTTTATGTGGTGTTCTGCGCCTGTTCTAATGGAGTAAGAAAAACTACCTACAGACTTGACGGTATTCGTACTCTCTAATCTTTAGATTGCAGGACCACAAGCGGCAGGTTGTTCAAGTCAGTCACCCATTAGTGATTAGATTGTGCGTTTCCTTGTGCGTGAGCAGCTTGCCTTGACTCGAACTAAAAAATATGCTACGATTAGACATTTTATCGTGAGCCAATTCCAGAGGCTTTTTGGAGATGTTTTTCTTATTCTTATGCGATCAGAAACACGTTCTAAAGTAAAGACAATCGCAAGCTGTACTTTAAGCCTAAAGAATGTTAATTAACAGAATTCTAATCCGATAACACGATGAAAATGATTTTAAAGTTAAGATTCATCTTATGTTGAAGCTATAAGCTCGGGTCACCGAACCATTGAGTGTTTCGTCCTGACATTACAAATTACATCATGTTAGAATTCGTGAACAAGGTTGAGGAAGGTTAGGACCACATGACCTTCCTGTGATAATTACATACACAGTATAACTAATTAGTTTAAATTAACGCACACGTCACAAATCACTACATTTGTTTTTATTATTACACTAGCTGCCCGCAGTACGGTTTCATTCGCGCCTTTGCTTACTTCTGTGCTCCCGTCGCCAGTAGCGTGATGTTACATAGCCTATAACCTTCCTCAAGAACTGGGCTATCTTACGTAAAAAGAATTTTTCAAATCCGACTGGTAGTTTCAAAGATTAGCGCGTTCAAACAAACAAACAAACAAACTCTCTCGCTTTTTATAATAGTATAGATGTAATTTGCAAACGTAAAGTGCACATTACGTTTGCAAATTAAAAGTGGGTAAAAAAGTGGTTAGATTTTGTCGTTTTGTTATTATTTTTTGTCTAATATGAGAGCAAACAAAAAATTGAGTTGTATTTAAAGCGACATAATTAATGTAAAGGCTTCGGAACCCGCAGAAGTAAAAATTAAGACATTAAGGCCTCTACTTCACCACTAGCTGCTAGTGTCTAATATATATTATATTTAAAATACTTACTGATTTCACTGTCGTAGACATATTATTTTTAGTACAAATGGATTAATCCTCTCGGTCTTTTACCATTTTCCAGTTTGAGATTTGTTTCTTTTTATGTATAGTGCAAAGAGGCATGTCGGACTACGGAAACTATTTATTATCAGATAGGGCTGTATTTGTTATTGTAGAAAAGGAAAGTTACCATTTGGAGAAAAGGAAATAAAAATAACAAAAAATAATTTCTTAATATTTATTTTCTATGCAACATAAAAAAATATTCATCATAGTTACAATAAATTACAGATACTTAATGCGAACTGAAAAATAAAATTACTATAATTCGTGAACATAATCGTACAACGGTCAGATCAGTTATTTTCAAGTCTTTACCTACTTTTGTCATGTTATAATTTTTATTATAATAAATGCAAACTAACATCTAAAAACTGAATAATCCCAATGTAGACAAAAAGCTTGCATAGCAAATATAATTAACTGTGTCGCACCATCAGCGGAAAAAGGACGTAACACGGTAAGCTGTAAACATCTTTATTCTGATCACGGTAGGGTCCAATTTATCAAACAATCGTATGTCCATTTACGTAATTTTTCCATTGAAGGTGCGACATATGGACGCTTAAATTTGCCGAATAGTTACGTCAATAAATCAAAGTCAATTTTTTAAAACTGGCAAATTTAAGCATCTGTGGAAATGTGATAACACTGAATGTACCTCACAATAATTAGAATCTACCAGTTCGCGTATTGATATACAAACAGTTACAGCTATTACTAATATTATGTAACCAATCATATCGTAACGACAGTTTTATGAGTTGTAGGTAAATGACTACTACTTAAATCAGGTCGAAGAATGAAAGCTATAAGTAGTTACAATTGCTAGAAGATTCAAGCATTTTAATGTAATAGAGGTAGATCTGCTGTATGGCCATAGTAGTGTAATTCTTTCACTTACAAGATTTTGATTAAATATTTATTTCCTTTCATGTATATTTCTATCATATGAGAAAATTACTACCCACTGAACTTAACATTTTCAATATGATTAATTACATAACTACAAAAGTCTATTACAATTTGCATAAATTAATAATACACCCGAAACATTTGCGAAATTCGATACACTTGCGACCGAATAAAGTTATACAACAATTAGTTTTTATTTAACTGCTAAACATCAACTATTACAGTACGGCGACGTACCTTGTTCGTAAATGATTACCCAAACACTAGTGGTTATATTGTGACTATATAAATGCATACATTGTGCTGGAAACTCCAATATCAATTGAAAATTACATTTTCATTAGGTAATAATTTTAAGGCAAGTTACATTTATCAAGTAAATGTTAAATAAAATGAACACAGTGTGTAGAATTTAGTCGGGAAGGCAGTGAGAACATCCACCGTACAGTGGCTAACAATCTAATATCAATTGTCATCATCAATCATAACAATTATTTTCATCGAGACAAAGATTTTTCATATCGTTAACTGGTATAAAAAGCGAATAAACAGACGCGAATAGAACAAGGCTCCTACTATTAATTAATTAATATTAATAGATATATATTAAATTCTTACTAGACAATAGACATGATAAAGACTCCTTAACAAATAACTTAAAGGGGTTACAATAACAGTGCCATCAAATATAAATATGCAATGTAAGGTACCAAGAGTTACAGTATAAGCTCTAAACGAGAACAATCAAAACGTTGGCGTACGAACATGTCGCGCGACACTTTACACTACCATGGGACTCAAGACTCGTGTAGGAGTCGATTACAAATAAATTAAATAGTCACAAAGCCCCGTCGCGCTGGTCTAAGTTTTATAAACATTGTTCAGATTACATCTGACCGACGTGCTCTACAGAACTTCAAATAAAGAGATATGAAAAATCAACATGGTTAGACCGTCTGGAATGTTTTCAATTAAGACCCGACACCTTTCAGGCGAAGAAAAATGTTTACACAAATAAATAAATAATAAAATATACGACGGGTGTGCACGTGCACGTCAATATGTCCGCCAGTGTACGAATGAAACGGATACGATAGGTACAGATAAGGCAAACAATACATATACAAATACAAGTAATGCAGTAAGCGAACGCGTTAGCTACCTAACATTAGTTAACACGAATCCCTAGCCTTAACCTAAGCACGATACAATTGAGATAATGTTATTACGGGCACGACACGAGCGCCGACATAAAAAGACGTCTAGTATAATGTTGTGACGTCAGCGACCATCGTCTCGTGCCCGTAATTGTTCAAATAATTAGTTCAAACATCAACTTGGGCACTATATCAATGTGATAGGTGCGAAACTTCAATAAATGTTAAATATGAAAAATTTTAATACGAAAAAGCCTATAAAGAGTACTTATTACTACGTAAGAGAGACATTTTACCGACGGGTTTCCGTACTTTAAATTCATTCGAAGTTCGTAAGCAACTCGTCACGGATAACTAGTATATGAATGATAAAAGATCTATAATAATAATATATCTTGATCGAATAGAATCGATAAAATTCGAGAAGGACAAAATGAGATTTCTGTTGTATTGTTTAAGAGATTCGTTCAAATATCATTACGCCTAATTTTTCACAGTCAGACTTGTCAGCACACATACAACACACTTCAAACGGTATCTTACAATTCGATTATATTGTTGATTTAGTTGCTACATGTGTATACATAGTAATATATAATGTTATAACTCCCTTTGTAGGTAAATCATATTCTACCTTCTATATTTTAATGTTAATGGATTACTGACTTTAGGAGGTGAGACAAGTGACGAAGGGAGGCAAAAAGGGAGAGGAAAAATAGCAATTCGACTTCTTGTTACCTACACGATCACAACACCGAACCATCTCGTTAACTCTGCAAAGCACCAACATTGCTCCGGTGGTCTAAGCGCCGACGCATATAAAAATATTTAATTTTTCTTTATCAAATATATATTTATATACTCGTATTATTTTTCATTGAATTCCATTGTAGACGGCGTGTCAGTAGCAAAAGCTAATAAAATTAATAATCTGAAAAATTACAACTAATGTTGCCATCTGCAATATTATATCAATGAAAAAAGGTCTCTATTAATTGAACAAGCTTGGTCAACGCTTATAAAATAGTAGATAATTTAGAAATTCAGATATAGATTCTTTTTAACAGTTATAGGATTGATTTGTGAACTAAATAGTGGTCCTTTAGTTAGAAGAGTAGATATGCAACTTGATACAAAAATAACTAGGAATAGATCAATTTTGATTTGCGAACTTACGGGCTTTACAAAATAATTGATGCGGCATTATTGCTTGTTGAAATTTCAAGATATTTCTTCATACTTAACTGTAACCCTAACCTAGTGTTGCCATTTCTAAGATGCCGCATCCATAGCTTTATAAGTTCGCAATAGTGCGCTTCACCACCGGAGTTCAGAGCTTACCTTACTTCTGTGATAAAAATAGCTTTTCTTATCTCAAGTCTCCAGCTACCGTAATGTTAAATTACAAGTAATTGATATCGAGCCGAAACATCGCCTACATTTACTAACTCAAGTCTAATCGTGTAACATTCAGGTTTTGGAAAGCTTTACAAACAATTTTATCGATAAGGTGTATATTTTAGTAAGTATTTGATACAATTACATTGCCCAAGTTGTGAATTAAGAATCTAATGTGTAATACTTATCTTATTACGTAAGCGCTAAGACAACTTGGCTCCCAAAAACTGAATGCTAGTGTCAAAACTATATCTCATTACTTAAAATCAGTCTCATAACAACGAAACGTTCAACACACATTGAAGACCGAACGATCAACGGAATAGAATCGTTACATCGAATAAAAGTTGTAAGGCCGTATGCGCACAAAACTAACAGAGCTACGTGCACTAGAATACATATACGCAACTGACCGTGCACGTATACGTATAAGCTCAGCTCTGTCATTTCGAACGTGTTGCCACCCTTCCCTACTGACACTAATAGATTGGGTCAAAATAATGAGAAACGTAGGCGTCCGTTACCAGCTTACACTAAGCTTACACGCTAATAAATTTCAACTAAATACAATCACTGATAAATCATTAAACTGCCAATAGATGCCGTTTGTTCTCATAGAGTTAAAGCATTTGAGCACTGGAGAAAGCTATTCGTGCGTCATATGGATACTTTCTACTCATATCTATGACAAAAAAATGTATAGAAGTTTTCGTCTATTTACACCATGCAACTTATGCAAGGCAATTTTGCCCGTTTTTAACTTATTCAGTGAGAGTAACAATGATGACATGCTTCGTTTAACTTGCATCGTGTAAATGACTTTAAATTTAAATAATCCACGGCAAACTCGATTTACATTTTATACGTTTATGGCAGTATAGATTGTTACAGATATCATCCTCGTGTCAAAGCTGCGACAACGTGCTTACACTAAGATCTTATGAAATACACATCAATCCAATATTTAGTGTACAATGACGTCATTTTATCACTTGTAACCGACATTGAAATTGAGCTATCATTGGGTGACATTATTAGATTGTTTTTGAAGAAATTTCGTTCTTAATATAAGTAATTTGAATACATGTACAATTGAATTCTTAGGTTAAGAACATGTAGAAAGATTACTTTTGCACCCGTGTATGTTTGCGAGACCGTATACGCACATGCGAATATAAACACGTATTCTCAGCATTCTAATTTACACATAGACGGGTGAGCTAGGTAGGCGAACAGATAAAACATCAACTTATTTGACTTATAGGTCATTTGAAGGTCATAGTCCAAGAACAACGTCGGTTAGTGATAGCTGTAGCACATCAGGTACGTCGTGTGGTGTTTACACGTACGTGGGCGGCTGCGGCTGCGACAGAGCGGGCGGCGGCGCGGGCGGCGGCGGCAGCACGCGAGCGCCCGGCACGTACTGCCCGATGAACGACCCGTCCTCCGTGAAACGACCTGCAGTAGGGTTTTAGTTAGATACATGGACTAAATCAATGTACAGTCGACTATATATTATAATATGTATTTGTTTTACCACTTTTAACAAAAAATTTTTTGTAAAAAATAATACATAGACTAGTACGCTGATTAATTAAATAAAATATTTCGTAGACCTAGAATTGAAAGAGCAATTGGCCATTGTAATTAATCATATCAAATTAATTTATAACTTAGGCTAGTAGCCCTAAATGCAAATTATAAAATAATTCCAATCGTAGGAGATATATAATAAAGCATAAAAATTAAATAAAAATAAAGTCTAAAGATGCAAATAAAAAAAATCATACCTTACACAATCAAGCAAAAACGTCGCTCGTGCAAAAACAGAAAAGGAAAAGGGACGGAACAAGGAAACATTAAACATACAAATACAAAACTTATAACAAAGCACTCAAGTAAGTAGGACGATTCACACAATAATATCATTTCTTTACAACCTAGTATTACTTATTATAACATTATCCTGTACTTAACAACTACACTAAGCTGTATTATTTTTCGGGCGTAGTGAAAAATACTTGTAAAACATACAAGCCTTTTTAAAAACTATCTCAGAAATAGTACAATAAAGACAACACCCGAAAAAAATTGTACACACTGTACACAACCATAGTCAAATCAAATTAAATTATAAACTTTTTACTGTCGTGTACACAATATAACAAACTGGCATAACATAGGTACAGATAAAAAAGAGTCACTTTGACAGATCAAAAATTAAAAAAAGAATAATATTTTGGCGGGCTGTTATATTTTAAATATTTGAACAATAAGAAAGCGTTCTACAATTAATAAGTCAATCAGTACCGGACTGAGTTTATTGTGTGATGCAATGGTACTACGTCAGAAAACGTAGTTTTGGAGCACACTTGTCTTGCGAGGAAGTATTGAATTTTAAATCTGCTAAGATAAATGTTGCATTTACTTAATACATCTTATCATAATGTGCATTAAAAAATTACCATTAATAAAATCCTACTTTTACTTTTTATATAATCGAATAATAGTTGTCAAATTAAAATCAGCTTTAAAATTGTTACTGGACTGTCGAGGGTAACTATTTTTCGAGCGTTTGTATGTAATCTACGGATTTTTTACAAGTATGCAACAATAACTTAGCTGAAATTAAAATATCAATAAGGGTGCAATGATAAGGAAAGGCCAAGGATTATACGAGCGTTGCGAATGCTTGCGAAGCCGAGTCGGTTTGCCCAGTGGTTGGGGGCCGTCGCTTGCGCCCATACTGGCCTATAAACGAGCCGTCCTCGTTCATACCCGCTGAAAAACATGCTTCTGCTTATAGCCACACAACATATAACATGCTTATATAAAAACAACTTAAAAACATCATGTAAGGTTCATTCAAATACACCTTGGTTAGGATGTCTTGTATGAAATTGAGGGTCTATAACCGTATTTTAAATTAAAATAAAATTGTTCTTTAATAAACAAAATTTAAAGTATACTAGAACATTACAGGTCAAAATTATGGCACATAAAACATTTAAATAAAAAAAAATGTTATAAAAAAACACAAAATTAAATAAAAAAACATATACTGTCGATTTCAGGAACTTCCTCCTTTTTTTGAAGTTGGTTAAAAATAACAGAATATTTGGTAAAAAAGCTTCAAGCTTGCGTAATAGTCAAATATAACCTAGCATATACTTCAAAACAAATCAGTTTCATAAAAAGCGTCTACTATTGAATTCGTTCCTGTAATTTATAAAACTGCATGACGTCTGAGTGTTTCTACTCGTACTACATACCAAATATTCAAATGCCACTGGATAAAGTATTTTGTGCACTAGTTTTATAAAACTTGAATAAAACACGAAATTTGGAATTAAAAACACGATTTTTCGATTGTTACTTTAATCTGCATGAACGCTTGAATACTAACAAAGACTGAGTTTAGACATATTATTCCGTGACAGTAATTATTATCATTACTTTAAATGTAGATAAAATATAGTATAACAGGATTCGCAGTTTCAGAAATTGCTGGACCATTATATACCTAACTTTAGATATTAATGTAATCATACCTGTTTCACCCTCGCCGTATTCAGCCATGGAGTCGGTGTCGCTCTCAGGCCCAGGTTTAGTTCCACTACTCATTGAATGCCGCGACTTATTGTCTAGCCTGTAACAACGCCCTTAGATTATATAAATATTAATTTATAGTTATACAAATTTGTATTAATTACTAAGGCTGAATTTGTTTTTGTCAATTGTGTCTGAACGGCAAATATACATCCTAAAAGGCGACTAAAGCTCGGAACAGATAGCGGACATAGAAGACGACATGTCGAGCGCACGCATGCTGTGACGTCGCATATAATTAGCTACCATATACGACTACTTCACGTCGCTGAGTCGACTATCTGTTCTAAGTTTTATGTGTAGTATACGATTTTGAATTGTATATGTATGGAGACAGTGTCGTGTGTGGTGTGTAGCGTGCGGTGTGTATACTGACGGGTGCGTGTACTCGTGGAAGCCCCCCTCGGCGTAGTCCCGTCGCCCGTGCGCTAGCTCGCGGTCGTGCACGTCGTACTTGCCGCCGCGGTTGCGCCGCACCACGCACACCAGCACCAGCACCAGCAGTAGGAACGCCAGCGCTAGCATCACGCCGATGAACCAGCCTGCTGTTGCCGTTTTGTCGCCGTCCGGCTTCACGATCGGACCGTCTGTCAGAACAATACGTACGTGTTATACAATCATCAAAAAAATACTCAAGAGTGGGAAGCAAATATGCTGATAACTATTGGTAAATTCATACGTGACACTCCCATGGTCCGCGGACGACGGAGGAAGACAGGCAGCGGGATGGGAGACACCTGACAGGAGCGACAGTTGGATACTGTGGCGGTTGAAGTTGATATTTGTTGGTAACGTCTCTCGTCACCAGCGCGGGCCATGGGAGTGTTACGAACGAATTTGCCAGACTGTAGTGATTCGATGCTAACAGTTCTGTACAAAGTAGTAAAACAAGATGAAAACTGTTGATAATATGTGACTTAATGCAGACAGTTGTATAGAAGGAAAGAAAAATAAGCGAAAATTGATGGTAATAAAGGAAACGGTTTTCAACCCACAAAAATACGACGAGCATCGATTCATTCAGTCTTTTGATACAGACAAAACCTAACTAAAAAGAGCAACTATCTATCCATACCTAACCTAATAATACATATAAATGGCTTTGTCCAGACTGGCTCACAGGCAACAACAGCCTAAACGGCTGGTCGTAGCAACTTGTAATTTGGAGGGTGTTGTCTTCATATCTAGAGATGTACTTAAAAAGGGCTTTTTTAAAATTCAAACCCTATGTGTGTGAAAAGGGATGAAAACGATTCGCGACTTCTTTGTTTTTTAATATAAAGTTTTGAAAATTTGTTTTCCGGTACTAATATCAAAATAAAAAATACTCTGATCAATGCTTTTGATAGGGATGGCTTTAGAAGGGTGATATTAAGGGATAAATCATTGTATGAAAAGATCTTTGTTTTTTTAAGTTCTCGACATGAAATTTGGAGGGTGTTTTTGTCTTAATATCTAGAGTAAAAGAGAGGGTTTTAAAATTCATCCCCTAAGTGTGTGAAAAGGGATAAAAACGATTGTATGCAACATCTTTGTTTTTTTAAATTTAACAGGTTCCCTGTCCCATGTATTATATGATTCATAACAATTGAATTTCTATTGTCTCTTAATGGACAGCGAATAGGAAGTTTAGAAATTTGTTTTCGGGTACTAATATCAAAATAAAAAATACTCTTATCAATGTTTTTGACAGGGTGAAATTGGGAAAAAACGTTGAATAATAAGATCGTTGTTTATGAATTTATCGTCGTGCAAATTAGTATTGGGATACTTAAACAAAGTCGTTTTTAATATATATATATATATATATATATATATATATATATATATATATATATATATATAAACTGACGGACTCATAAACTGCATCAAAGTTCAGGATTACTCTGAAATGATTATTTTTTAATAAGTATGCAAACTTTTTAGATTAAATTATATAAATATGGAGAGACTGGCTCTTAATCTTAAAAAAAAGCAAAATTTAAAAATAGAACTGCAGTAAAACAAATGAATATAGCCGGGAAAAGAAAATTTACTCGCAGTATCAGAATTGCGTATTATTTAAAGCAAAGTTTTAAATTGATTCGCATTGATTTTTTATTCTTTGGTCAATTGAATTATTGTTACCCGCAGAATTGTTGGGTTAGTTTTTTAACTCATCGAGAGTTTTTGAACCATAATATGGATACTTCGTCCGAACAAGCGGCTGCGGGAGGGCTTGGATCAACAAACGATTGGTAGAAATTTAAATTTAACAGTAACCAGTCTACGGCTTCTAGAATATACAGAAGGTTTGTGGAGACAGGTTCTTACAGAAGGAGACGTGGTACAGGCAGGACTCGAGCAACCACCGGTCGTGATGACCAATTTATTGTTACAACTTCCCTGCGAAATCGTTTCCTCACGTCAGTTAACATCAAAACAGAGCTTAATGAAGTGCGTGGAGTAAATGTGAGTGCACGAACAATAAGAAGGTGAAAGGAAGCGGATATCACCCCTTTTAGACTAGCAAATGGTCCAAAGTTGTCTGTAGCTCACAGACAAGCTCGCTTAAGATTTGCGCGTGATCACCTAAATTGGACAGAAGAGCAATGGGCCTCCGTATTGTTCACGGACGAGTGTAGGACATGTTTATATGGTGCAGATGGTCGCAGAAGAGTCTATCGTCGACATGAGGAGCGATATGCTCAAAGTTGCATTGAGGAGCGTGTTCCTTTTGGAGGCGGTTCGTGTATGGTCTTGGGTGGCTTATCGATGAACAGAACTTGTGTTCATAGACATGGTCCGTCAAAACAGTAATAGAGGAGGTTTGACTGCACATCGCTACATAACAGAGATCTTAGAAGATCACGTGGTGCCTTACATGGGATTCATAGGCGAAAATTTTACTTTAATGCAGGATAATGCCCGGCCGCACGCTGCTGCATAAGTTCGACAATATTGCGAAGAGGTTGGGATACGTACAATGAATTGGCTAGCACGCAGCCTGGATCTTAATCCCATTGAGTGATGTTTGGGATAATTTAAAAAGAGCTGTATATGCGAGAAATCCTGTGCCCACGACAGTGGCAGCACTAAGAACAGCACTTTCAGAAGAATGGGACAATATTCCGCAAGATCTTTTAATAACCCTAATAAAATCTATGCGGAACCGATTAGAGTCCGTAATAAGGGCACGTGGAGGTAATACACCTTATTAAAACATAAATAAACCCTTGCATAAAGTTTGTGTCTATTGTTACAACCATTTTTTTACCAAACCAATTTTCCTTAAATTTCTGTTTTTTCTTCAAAAAAGTCTTAAGGTCCTTTCCGTATACAAACTTAAACTTAAGGATATGACCCTACGCTGTTATAAAGTTCACGAACCAATCTAGAGGTTTCAATTTTAATCTGTATAGAAAGTTTGCATACTTGGTTAAAATATTTATTTCAAAGTCGTCTATTACTTTGATGCAGTTTATGAGTCCGTCAGTGTATGTATATATATATATATATATATATATATATATATATATATATATATATATATATATATATATATATATATATATATATACATACACTACAATTTTTAAAATATAAAAATTTATATGTATATAGTTATTTATATATATTAAAATATATATATATATAATATTTTAAAAATTAAATAGTCACTTTTTTGAATTATATTGAAGTCTACTATTTTGAAATTATAGTTGAGAAAAGTTATATTTAAATGCCAACCAAACTGAATAATGGTGTTTTAAAATATTTTTGACAGAAACGGTTATAGGGGTGAGTGATCATCAGCGAATAATATTTTAGCTGCCCCTTATCGAAACACAAAAAATATCATTAACAAAGAATACAGTTTGAACAAGTATGCCCTGTCCATAGCGGCTCTTAAAAGTATATAAATAATATTAAAAGAAAAAAGAAATTATTTTGTGTGCATAAACTTACATAAAATAAAATAAAAAGTAAAAAACACAGATTATATGGTATTGTTTGCAAACAAAAAGGGCACCTTTCTCAGATACGGGAAGCTAGTTTCTAAATAAAATGAACTTACCAATAGTAGTATCAACATCATGTATTTCACTGGAACTGAAGTACTCCCCATCATGAGCAGTCAGTTTCACTTCGTACACCTGTCCCGGTTCCAAACCAGTCAGGATCACATAATCATCCTCAGTCACCTCGTTAGTCTTCGACCAATCAGGGTGACCCTTTAGCTTGTACCAGGCGACGAAGTGCGTGCCTGCATGCCCATCCAACGACGGCAACCAACGAACTAGTATATGGGCAGTTCCTTCCTTAGCCGGCAATGTTCTCGTCTCAAATATAGGAATATCTGGCTTCGATGTTACTACGCTCTTAGTACTTTGCTCCACATAATACTTATCACCTTCGCCTGCTTTAGTCTTTGCTCTGATCTCAATCCTATATTTAGTATTGGGTTCTAATCCAGCTAATTTTGCCCGATCGAACTTAGGATCTATTTCCTTCTTCCTTTCTTGGACAGGACCTAAGTTCGTTCCAGTGACTTTTTGATAATAGATTTTGTAGCCAGTTAAAACACCATTTTCGTCTACGGGTTTGTCCCATTTGAGTAGCATAGCTGATGAACCGATGGGGTATACTTCGAATGATTTAACTGTGCCGGGTTTGCCTTCGGGGGTATGGAAGCTTAGAGTGTCACTTGGTGGTCCATTGAAACGACCATTATACACTAAAATCCTAGCGTTATTCTTCTTGTAAGGTTTAAATTTGGTAACTAAAGCGCTTGAAGCGTCAGCCTTAACCAAAATTTCTTTCAACCTGTCTTCTTCACCATCGATCCATGTTTGGATCTTATACCCTTTGAAGTGTCCACGGACGGTCTCTGGTCCAACCGGGTTCCAGTTGAGTAGGGCCGTGGTCCCGGTAGTGACCTGCACTAGGGTAAAGTTCGAGGGTGCTTGTAAAGGCGTGTCTTCACCGGACCAACCGATCACTTCGACCGGAGTCACGTTTGATGTACCTTTGTAATTTACTGCGGTTACCTGTAAGTTATGTTATAGTTTAATTAGAAATATTTGTTACTAGAGTACTGCTATTGCGAAAAATATTGTACAATCCACAATTTTTTTTCTATTTTGCACGTGCTAATGTAAAGTATTGGCTAATAACTTTACTACCATGTAATTATTATAATTATGCTTCCAACAGTTTAGCGTGACACAAGGGTTGTTCTCTTTTTTTTTTTTTTTTTTTAGCCCACCAACGTAACTTCATTCTGCCTGATGGTAAGCAGTAAGTGGAATCCAGAAGTGGCGGACACCATTCCAAAAGCCAAACTACTGGTATGGTGGCCTCCACTATGGCGGCTTAGTGAGATGCTTTTTCACGCCCCGCTTAAAAGACCCAGGATCAAAATTAGATGGGAACACATGCGCTGGCAAAGAGTTCCAGGCTTTAAATTTCTTGTGCATGGAAAAGAAATAGGTTTGTTAACCTAGTCCACCTAGACCACTAGTGTGGTCAAATAATGATCAAAATATCAAATAGTTATCTCATTACAAAATATACAAATTTAGCCTCATTGACACTATTGACAGTCAATATAAGTTCTTAGAAACAACTATTTATTAAACTTCACTCTAAAAGTCCTTACATACAACTAAGAAATTAATTTTAGCTTTAAAACATTTATCATTGCTAACCTTAATTTTATACGGTTGGAAGGTGGGAGTACCCAGTACGACATACTCTGTGAGTTGCCAGTCGCGCACTTGTTGCTCGCTCCAGGGTTGGCCCGTGATGTTGCGTCGCCACGACACCAGGTAGTAGAAGCCAGGCCCATTGTGCTCGATTTGAGGCATTTTCTGTAAACAAATAACAACAAAATTGTACTAGCTTTCCGAGCCGGTTGTACCCACGTTTTTGCTTACTGCTCCCGTCATCAGCAGCGTGATGTTACATACCACTGAATATATGAACTGAGATATCATACGCAAAAATAATTATTCAAGTAGTTCCAGAGATTAGCGCGTTCAAACAAACAAACAAACTCTTCCGCTTAATATAATTGTTTAGATATACATTAAATAGTTTAGAATATTCCATCCCTCTTTCTCCTCTTGCCATGGGCGTCACAGTGAATAACAGTGAAACACAGTGAAACGGTAACGTATAAGCGACATTTCTTTCATATTAATTCTGCGTCAATCCTCTAGCCAAGCACAACCTATGTCCGTATTCTTTATTCATATAACATCACGCAATGTATCCTACAAAGTAAGCAGAGATGTCAGGTCGTTTCATCAGTTATATAAACAAGGTTAAACTTACACTCACAAGGTGGACCGGAGACCAGATAAAGGTGGCAGGATAAGGGTTTATGACTAGATAAGGTGATGAATGTTAGAGACGACTTATATCAGCAGTGGACGTCATTGGGCTAATATGTTGATACTAACCAATGATATTCTATTTAACAGATATGTTATGAACGCGTAATCGTGAAGACCTGAAAACGTCCTAATTGGGACGTATTGTCTTTAGTCTGCGTTACGCACAGCAACGAGTAGGTACACTATTGATGCAATTTTCAAATTTAAAAATGCCATCTTGTGTGTTCCGTAAGTGCACCAATTATGATACAAAATTAAATAAAACACAAGGAATCTCATACCATATGTAAGTACGCAATACTCTTTAATTTAATAACATATTTCAATTATTTTCCTAATAATTCGAATATTTGGAGGTTAGAAAAAAGAAAGAAATGGAAAATACATTTCTGTGGTGCGTGTGACAAGGACGCGTGCATCCCGGACATAGAATAAAAATACAGATGCGAAAATCGTAGGCAGAAAAGTCATCGTTCTTCGCAGTTCGGTTTTCCTTTTTTCTAACCTTGTATTGTTTCATAATTTTGTTTTATGTAAAAATGCATATATGTACTTAATTAGAAATAAATAAGTGTGTGTAAAAAATTTGAATATTACCAGATTATCAAAAATCATAAAATAAAGCTATTTCTAGTTTAACCCAACTACAGTAAAGCCCAAAAGGAGGGTTATGTGCTTGACCTGTACGTATGTCCGGTTTTTTTATTCTCTCGTAACTAATAAACGGCTGAACCGATTTCAATAAATCATACGTCGCTACATTCGTCTCAGTAGTACGAGTGTCATATTTTAAAATAAGCGAATTGAGAAAACTCTCTAACTTAGACTAGTGAAGAACAAGAATCCTCGAAAAATTTTAATTTCATTTTAACTATTTATTACCCTTTTTTCGTTAAGGTTTCCTACCAATGAGGTTCGTCTTCAAGAATGGATCGCAATTGTCCGTAAACAAAGAAATGAATCAGAATGGACGCCTTCAAAAAGCAGTCGAATTTGTAGCAATCACTTCAAGACCAGTGATAGCTATACTTCGAATAAAGGTCGAACACTTCTCAAGAAGAACGCTGTTACTGTTTTAGAGGTTATTAAAAAAATTAAAAATGTTTATTCCGTAGTATATTACCCGCCGATTTATTAAAATTGTTCTGTCATTCTAAGTAAAACTGTAAACATTATTCTATTAAAATTTAATCCTGCAACTTCTTTTTTATATAACATCGCATATATTCAACTTAGTTTCTTTTATTTCCCAGGAACGCATAAATCTAAATATCCAAAACTCTCCAACAAGTCTCGACAATGTCAGCATACCGGATTTGGAAGATATTTTTGAAACACCCAGAAAAGCAGCACTTAAAAAACGAGTACTTGAATTAACATTTAAACAAAAACTGTTACAAAAAAGAAATAAAGTACTTGTTCAACAAAATAAAAGACTGAAGAAACGATTTGCCACCGTAGCCGTGATACTAAAAGATTTAAAGACAAAGGATTACATTTCAAAAGAACAATTTTCACAACTTAACTTAAAAACCGAAGTCCTAGATTTAATAAATAGAATTTATTTAAAAATCTAAAAGTCATATCGTGCTAAGTATCCTCCCGCACTCAGAAAATTTGCACTTACTCTTAATTTTTATTCTCCTGCTGCTTACAAATATGTAAGAAATGCGTTTGATACTGCTTTGCCACATCCACGTGTGTTAGCGAAGTGGTATGAAAATACGACTTGTTCGCCGGGGTTCACGCAACAAGCGTTTGATATTTTGGCAACGAAGAGTGCTTTATCA
Source organism: Parascotia fuliginaria (assembly GCA_963082885.1). Lineage (NCBI taxonomy): Eukaryota > Metazoa > Arthropoda > Insecta > Lepidoptera > Erebidae > Parascotia > Parascotia fuliginaria. The sequence continues at coordinate 2,510,860 of OY720172.1, forward strand.
GGCAAACGCCTACTATGCACCCTTGTAGCCGATGAAATGGCGCTTAGGCATCAAACTATATGGACTGGAAAAAAAACTGACGGTCTTGTTGATTTCGGTATTGATTTTAGCCCCAGCAATGACATTGCAACTCAGGTGTACGTTTTCATTTTAGTTAGCCTTAATGAAAGCTGGAAGTTGCCGGTAGGTTACTTTTTTATTAAAAACCTATCAGCAGAAACTCGGGCTAATTTAATTAATACTTGCATAAGTAAATGTTACGATTCAGGTGCTGATGTTGCGGCGGTCACATTTGATGGTTGTCCGAGTAACTTAGCTGCGGCTGAACTTTTAGGTTGTGATTTAAAGACAGCAAATAATTTAAAAACTACTTTTTTACATCCTGATTGTGGCATTGAAGTCGCTGTATTTTTAGATCCATGCCATATGCTAAAATTAGTTCGCAACACCTTCGAGGCAAAAAAAGTTATTTTTAGGAATAATAATAAAGAAATAAGATGGGGCTTAGTTGTTGCTTTGAATCGACTTCAAAACAGTCAAGGATTAAAATTTGCTAATAAATTATCACAAAGACATATAAACTTTCGAAATGAAATAATGAAAGTTAAGTTAGCAACACAGCTATTAAGCAGAAGTATAGCCCGTGCTTTAGAACTATGTGATCAATTAATAGTATCGTCTAAAATTCAAAATACTGAACCAACCGTAGAAATCATCTCGATTTTCAATGATTTATTTGATATTTTTAATTCCAGGTCATCAGGGAAATATGATTTTAAAAAACCCATTAGTTCTAAAAACTCTGCGCAAATTTTATGTTTTTTAGAGAAGGCCAAGGAATATATTTTATCATTACGAATTTATAATAAAACAAAACGCGTAATAAGACATAGAATTATAATTAACATATCGAAAAAACCCATTAGTTCTAAAAACTCTGCGCAAATTTTATGTTTTTTAGAGAAGGCCAAGGAATATATTTTATCATTACGAATTTATAATAAAACAAAACGCGTAATAAGACATAGAATTATAATTAACATATCGAAAAAACCCATAGTTGAGTGCAAATCTAAAACTGGTTTTTTAGGTTTTTTGATTTGCATTCAAAGTTTAAAACATCTTTTTACCACCTATGTTACTGCAGCAACATCAACAGTACACACACCAGCATTAGCGTATATCGCAACTTACCGATTAAGCCAAGATCATATTGAAAATTTTTTTGGTATTATCAGGCGACAAGGCGGTTACAATAATAATCCCAACACAGTACAATTTAAGGGATTGTACAAAAAAATTTTCAATCATTTGGAATTACGCGGCTCTTTTACAGGTAATTGCATTCCTATGGAACATATCCCTATACTTACATGCTCATCGTCAGCAATAGAAAATATTAATGCATCATCGGGACTTCGTGCTTTAGATTTAGACGAAACTGAAATTATTTTAGATAGTCAAAGTCAAAGTCAAAGTCAAAGCATTTATTTCATTTAGATCATAAAGTATGATGCTTATGAAAAGTCAACATTACATTTTGTCAGCCAATTGACCTACAGCCAGTTCGCTGACGAGGTAGAGCTGTGAGAAGAACTGGCAAGAAACTCACGCCACTCTTTTCAATCGCCAGATAATTACAGTTATTTGAATGAGTTACAATTTAAACACTCAACGCAACCAAAGAACCATACAAAGTAATTATTACAAATTAACTAATTAATATAATACTAAGATTAAAGAAAGAAAACAAGGAATTCAATTATTTAGTTTCAACTAGTATGGTAATTTGACTACGTATTTTAATTAAACTGGTAAATGCACCCCCTGGTCACACTGATAACCCTACATCTAATGACAAAAATTACGAAAATAATATTAATATTCTGTCTGAAATGTTGAACAATGAACATTGTTCAGAGTCAATTAAACAAATAACAGGTTATATTTCTGGTTGGATTGCACGAAAATTAATAAAAACGATTAAGTGTGAAATTTGTGTTGATGCTTTATATACCAATAGAAAATTGTGGTTCCATAAATTGGTCACAATGAGAGACATGGGAGGTTTATGTTATGCATCAGAAAACTTATTTTTAGTATGTTTAAAATCTGAAACAGTTATAAAATTGCATTTAATTGAAAACGGCACCTATTTCGTTAATAACCAAGATATCGAGAAACTAAGATGTAACATTTTAAAAACTTTTCTAAATTCTAATATATTTGACTCTCTTTTGGAACATTCCAAACAACAGGCACCTGCTTTTAATCATCGCATACATCTGATTAAAACCATAATCGATAAATACACAACAATTCGCCTCAATTACGCTCATAAAAATAATCCTGAAATAAAAAAACTCTCTAAGAGACAGAAAAGAAATAAATTGAACCTTTTCGAAGGTGTATGATTACTTTAATCAATCTAAAACATTTATTTAAATTAGTCCACTTACGGGCATTTTTGCAAGTCATAATTTTTTTATATAACTTCGGTGACAAACAAGCATAAGGTGCCATGATGGTAAGTGGTAACCGTAACCTATATACATAGTTGCGTCCTTTAAACATTGCAGAAACAGTGATAAGAAAACACAACCATGCCATTGTCGATCGTGTAGGGAGAAGGGGATGAGGGAGGAAAGGGAAGAGGATCAAGTAGGGTAATAGGGTAATTGGGCGTTCTCACTCACCGAACGAAACGCATTAGTATGAAAACTAATACTTCATGCCTATTTTCTTGAGGAGGGTAGTACTTCCCCGGTCGATCCAGCCCATTCATGCTAACGAGGATAGTAAGGATCTATTACCGTAAATAGCAAGGATCTACGACCGTAGTAGCTAGAATCTACTACCTTAAATATTTTAAATTAAGGATAAACTAAGATAAGACACTAAGACAGAAATGGTACATTATAACCGTTTCCGATATCTTAGTTTATCGTATTTTAAAATTTGGGTTACAGAATGTAACCCATATTAGGTTCGCTATTTTAGATTTAAATAATATTAATTATATATAATTGCATTGTCAACAGACCATAAGATGTGTAAAAAGTATCAGTTCAATCGGCCGAAAATTAAGTTGCATGATTCCACCCGTTATAAATATAGTTACGTACAAAAAAGCTTGTAATTATGCCTATCACAGTTTTTATTAAAAATGTTTTAATTTTTCTGTAAATAAATATTTATTTTCTTTCACATGTTTTATTTTTCTACCTTTAGTAGTTGTTGTAGGTAGAAACTGCGGTACAAATTTTGTACCTTCTCTCGCGTTATATTTGTTAGTCTATGATACAGCATGCGGTGATTGGTAACTAGAGTAATGTTTGTTCAAATTCATACGCAATTGACAACACTAGCTGTCACTTTTTTTCATATTTGTTTTCTCAAGTCATCCTTTTCTATCATTTTGACATGTAGTGAAATGTGAAATGAATGAAAAAGGTCTATGTGTGCAACGGGTACTGTGCGGAACACTTTTTTCTGTTGTTTTGTGAGTGTATAACATATCTGTTAAATAGAATATCATTGATACTAACCGACCAAGAGATGACCATGTTGGTAGGGTCCCTGCCCTCACCCTTGACGTTGTCGGGGTTCTTGTACGGCACGTCGGGTTGAGTGGTACACACGTCGGAGTGTGACGATGGGGTGGATGGTCCTATCTTGTTCCAAGCGTTCACTCTGAAATTATGAAAATGTAGATGATTTTATAATTTACTAGCGACCCGCTCTGGCTTCGCACAGGTATTATGCTGATACTAAATATACTACAGAATGTCTTTACATTTAATACAAACATGTTTTCTTTAGAGGTCGGGTGACGGCTGCCAGCCGGTATATACCGCTGCAACCGCTATGTCCATGCATTACATATAAACCTCTAAAATTACCAGTGTTTCTCTACTATATTTTGCACTTATTATACATATAAACCTTCCTCTTGAATCACTCTATCTATTAAAAAAAAACCGCATCAAAATCCGTTGCGTAATTTTAAAGATCTAAGCATACATCGGAACAGACAGCGAGTAGCAACTTTGTTTTATACTATGTAGTGATTTCTCATACACTTCTGAACTAGTACATGATATAATATTTACACACTAGTACAAAAGATACACTTGCATTTTTATTCTGACTTGCCCAATCAAAGTCAAAGTATATGTTAAAAAAACATCACGCTTGCAGACAGCCTCAATGAAAGTTATCTATTCAGCTTTCGTTCATTTTCATCCTAGATTTAACCTATTTGAAATGTTATAATTTTGTTTTAAACCTGTGTTTATTATTACCTGAAGGTATAATTAGCCCAAGGACTGAGCTGTACGGTCCACGACGTGTCAATAGCGGGCACATTGTCACTGGCGACGTCCCACGTGTCTGGGGTGAACGTCGTGTTGTACTGTATAGAGAAGCGTAGGATCGGCGCTCGGTTGTCACCCATAGAGTGCCAGCGGAGAGTTGCAGTTTTCTCCTTACATTCGATATCGTCTAATGCTGGCGGGTTTGGTTTGTCTGGAATAAAAGTAAATTAAATATAGGTTATAAAATTATACCTCTGACCGCTTTAAACACTACCGGGGCTTATGCAACTCAATCTGTGCAATCCGTCCCGCTAAAAAATTTACTGGGGTAGATGATACTTGATCTGTGCCATCCACCCCGTTGAACACTATAGGGGTCGATGAAACAATTTTCCTACTTTCCTGTGAACGGGGCGGGATTACCAAGGTGGATGGAACTTACCACAACACGAGGAGCTCCACTTATGCGTTGCCCGCTCTATAAAAACCTTTTCTCCTTTCTTAAAAAACTCCCTTTTATATTCTACGTAAAACCTCGACGAATTCGACAATGTCATTGTATAATTTACTTGCCGTCGACACGCTTAAAAAAAGATCGTTTAAATTTAACTCTTATGTCGTACCTTGAACAGTCAATGTAGCTTGAGCCCTTGCTTCATCAATCGCCGTTTTCGCGATACAAGTATACTCGCCGCTATCCAGCTCCGTAGTATCAGATATAAGCAGCGAGTAGTCGTTGGTCATCCTGAACCGCGGCTGGCTCTCAAAGTCGATCTGTCGCCCATCGTTGAGCCAGATGATCTCTAGTTTGAGAGAGTCGTCCGCGTTGGCGTTACAGCGAAAGGTTGCTGAAGAACCAGCTGCTACTTCGTAGTGTTCCGGCTTGTCAGTTATTACGGTGCGTTCTGTAAATATAAATGGTATTATTAAGAGAGGCTATAGAAAGAAGGTCTTGCGCTTTTTGACCGCAAACTTAGTTAAAAAAACGTCTCATAGGGCCACTATTATGCGAGCAACTTGACGCGATTAACATTTCTATGTTCCATTCTACTGACTACTTATAGTGCAGTCAGTAGTAGCTGAATTCGAAAGACAAGTAAAGTACGAAGTGCTACATTTCAATAAATACTCACTCTTAACATCTAAAGATCCAAAAGCAGACTTTTCGCCAAATTTGTTCTTAGCATAACATTCGTATGTGCCGACATCTGTGTACGAAACATCGCGAATCACAAGATCGCCGTCAGCCGTTATATTGTACCTGTGAACAAACAATATAAATTACCAATAGATTCCAAAGGTCTAAGTGATCTGGCTTACAACAATCGATTGCCTGCAGATGTCCACTTAAACCAAGGCTTCTCCCAAAGTTATAGTCTACGTTAGCCAGGCGGTTTAATAATGGCAGTGACGATATAAATAATACATTGGACACTGCCATGGCGTCATTTTCATAGCATTATGGTAACTTACTTTTTATACAGCTTTCACGTAATTCTAAAAAGTGTTCTAATATTTTTAAAATATAGCTCCGACAAAAATTTTAAACTACGAAAATGTGACACTACATACGATGTTGTCACCCGCTGTGAACGCTCATAATACGCAGGTAACGCTATTGCCCGTTACCAGGTGATGCGGTTAGTTTCCTTTTACGATACGGAAAGAGATGAGGTGGTTCCATATTATAAATAGCCATATAAAATGGTACAAAATGTCGGTACGACGTATTACGAAATAAAAATTACTCTTATCTCTGCCACTATAATATGAACTTGGCGACAACGATACTGTGTCTTACAAAGTAGGTAAACTGTCTTAACCCTTTCATGGACACTACTGTAAACAAAACAGATGTTTTATTGTCATCACTGCCATATCCGTTTACTGTCCCGGATAGTGTAAAGGTGTAAGGTAAGGCACACTGTTATTTTGTGCAAGAGTGACCTTAGAGATAAGGCATAAATAACATTAAAAAAATATAAAATTGTGCATATCACTCACTACTTTGTAGGTCACATATCATTCATGAGTCAATGAATCATATTGTGCTCGATTACGTACCCTAATGCATTCTATTAAAAGTGTTTATATTACGAGATGTAAACACTATAATTATAACTGACATGTGTAGGCTGACCTTAAACAAAGCTTTATAAACGATTCCGAACCTTTTAGCTCTAAATAAATATTTATTTATAGGCTCACCTCTAACCTTTACAGTTTGCTTTACGAACGTGGAAGATTTTTGCCAACAGAGCTTGCTGTCTATTAATAGATATACTTTTGTCAATAAAATAATGGTTTATTACCATTATACCCAGTCCTACTAGTAGTAAACCTTTTTTCTTGAGCATATCTAAGATATGGATCACTCATTTTATTTGTATCGGTCGATCAAACCCATAACACTTAACGTGTATCTGTAGTCGCGGATTTACAAACATTTTAGTTTATTAGTTGTTTAAGCCAAAAAGCTCGTGCAATTTAAACACCAAGAGATTAAAATTACGACAAATCTTAAGCCTAGTACTGAACTAGAACAAGTAGAGTTTTTATTCCTTTATTATACACTAGATTGCCGCGGCGCGGTTTCACCCGCGTCTTTGGTTACTGCTCTGATCCCTTTGCCAGTAGCGTGATGTTACATAGCCTATAACCTTCTTCAGGAACTGGGCAAAAGAATTATTTAAATCTGACTGATACTTCCAGAGATTAGCGCGTTAAAACAAACAAACTGCTGCTTTATATAATTTATTTATTACACATTGTATACTTATTTATTCTCGAATTCATGTCGGGATGATCAGAATGATCGCCTAGTAGACGCCTTTAAAAAAAATCCGTTCTCTTCAATTTATTAAAGATACATTAATAGTATATCTAGAGTAAACGGTTTACTTATTTACATATAAAAACATTACACGATCCAAACTCAAGTTGACCAATCACATTGACAGAAGACGCTTATATTTAGAAACAGTTCAATGAACTGCAAAGCTTTTTCATGTGTACAAAGCTTTGGGGAGGCCTTAGGGGGTTGAAACTCGATAATATTATCGTTCCTAATCCAAGGGGATGTTTTGGTATCCGATTCTTAACATCTATGTCTTGTTCACATTGTGAGACCGTTACCAACTGAGCGAGCACGTATTGCGATTATAGCGAAAACAGAATTAAAAATGCTTAGAAAAGCATAATACAAACATGACATGTAATGTAATATTTTACTGTTAATACCGTAAATATTTATAAATTGGTGCAAATTAAAAACAGGTTTTGGTTGCAAGTCTGTCCTTCATGGGATAATGACTTATGTACCTAAGACAAATTAAGGAAAACGTTCCTAACGATAGACGCAATAGGTGCGATTTTTGTAACATGTTTGCCTCTTAGCGAATCAGAAATGTTAAGTAAACAATTCGATTGAAAGAAAGGAAATTAAATTAATGGTATTATTAAAACATTGTAATGGATTTTTAAATAATTAAAATAATAGTTAGAGCGCGAATGCTATACGCAGCAAAGCTCAGAATAGGTACTTTCCGTTGGTATATTGAATTGTTACCTATGTTTATTGTTATAAAAATATCATAAGTTGCCTGCCCCTTTACCATATTTCGTTTACCTTGTGAAGCGCTTGTCTACGCTGTATCGTTTATCGGAACTCACTAAAACAAAAAAACACTTCAATTTTAACTATAAAAGGGGAGAAAACGTAACATCAGAATATCGAATTGCCGCCACAAAAGTACGACATCGACATTAAATGGTCCTGATTGATATCAGCGAAGTCAGCTAAATGTTATCAATGACAGAATCGGTTATTCCCTTTGCCTCTCAAACGAAGTGGAAATGTCACAGCAGGAAGAAATTTAAGCTTTGTAAATGTTCATCGTAAAAAGATTTTGTCGATTCAGATTTCTTTATGCGTATAGGTAAGGTACACAATGGTTTTATTTTCGATGTAAATGCCTTGTGATCTTCGGACGAAAATAAATTAATCAATAAATCTTATTGTTTTAAGAGATATAGATTCACCTTATTTCTTTCCGTAAGCGCCGTTAGATGTACGTGCCCTTGTAAGACTCTAATTAAACTAATACGTTTTAAGCGACAGCTGTGGCCTAAATGGTATCGTACCTGTAACCCATAGGTTTTCAAGCGTTGTCAGTGCAATACACAATAGGTACTACAGTCACTTCTAAATGGATACAAACATTTTATATGTCACCAGCTTATTAAGTTTTTAACTCTATCTAGCGGTTGATTACGTACCAAATAATCTAATCTTAAAACTTAATAACTCACTTTCCTCCAGTAACGTCGACGTCGTCCTTCATCCATTTGACGATAGGCTTCGGCGCTCCGAACACTCTGCACTTAAGCACAGCCTCCGAGCCGTCCACCTTGGTGAGGTTCTCTGGACCTTCCTTGATTTCTGGAGGGATCGCTGCACAGAAAACGTGAAATTGTTAAAAATTATATTAAGCAGTTCAGTTTTTTCTTTCGAGTTTTTGAAGCAATGACAAAGACGTGTCTGTATTTTTCTTTATTGCCAAATAAGGTATATTTAAACACGGGTGTGTTAAGCACGTCTAATTAGTCTCTGAACCGTCAAAAGCATAATTGGCGGCACCGCCAGCATGTAAAAAAATATTACATATACTTACAACTAAAGGTACAATCTCTCTGCTGCAAATACAGTGTTCTCTTTATAGTTTGAAATAGCATGTAAAGATTAAACTATTATAATTATAAATATATTTTTAACAGAAGCTGAATACGATTTAACTATATGGGCACAACACACAAATATTTAGTAGTTCATACCTGTGTAAGAAATGTAAAGTTTTGACTGCACCGTTGGTCTAGAGGTTAGTGTAACTGACTGCGACGCCGGGTGTCGTGGGTTCGATTCCCGCGGAAGGCAAATATTTGTGTGATGAACATTTGTATTTGTCTTCAGTCTGGGTTTTTCCTATATATTCTAAGAATGTATTTACAAAAAAAAAAGTATGAATATGTATTATATTTCAGTTACCTAGTACCCATAACACAAGCTCTGCTTAGCTTGGGACTAGATGACGGTGTGTGATAGTGTCCACATATTATTATTATTTATTATTATTAGTTTATTTTGCGTGTAGACGTATGATAAAAGTTTTAATCGCTGTATACAATTAAAACTTTTATACCAACCCACGCGCCATAAACTATTAGCAACTCATAAAACAGTAATTTTGCGACCCCTCGCCTGGCTATTTGGCGATTTATCACGTTGCATCCCTCATGCAATTGGGGTAATAACTCAAGACACGCGGGAAACGATTTCCCTTAATGTTCCTTCAGACACCGGGCCCCAGAAGATGGCATATTCTTGAGAAATAAAATGCAACTTGTGTAAGCTCCAGTATATGTCAAACAGTTTCATAAGATTATTGAAATAAACGACAAAACGTCTAATAACAATAATCAAAAACTCTCCGCTGTTATGAATTTGCGAGATTTGATTTGTCGCCGATTCGGACAGCTCAATGGCAAATGACCGAATGATTATATTCTCGTACCAACGATCCTTTACTATTATTTTCATTGTTTTCTCTAAACGTTTAACAGGTCGCAAACATGTCAATAAATCTCAATAAAGCGGTAGATGCGCTTTAATATGCCCAGGCGTAATATCGTAATATTTCGCATTTAAGTGTGGGTGTGTGAATGTGTGTCGCGCTGAGGATGTGCTCAATAGTGGACTAGACGGGAGGTATACATTGTACTAATATATTTAGTGAATAAGACATTATGTACTATATTGGTACTCGAGTTAGGGCACATGACAGGCTTGAGAATAGCTAAATATGAGAGAATCTAATTATTGTATATTATTATTATTATTTTGCTGACATTTATTGAGGTTGATGTATAGTTTATGCATCTTTTGTCTCTCAAACATTTTACTTACTTTAATCTAGCTTTAGTTTATCCTATGGAAATGAGAGCAAAAATGCAAAAAACTAACTAGGTTTACAATAATGATTACCTTCAAGTCGGTTTCACGCCATTCAGTCAAAGTTAATTTTGTTATGTATAGGCAGAATATATTCGTTTTACTTTCGTTATCTGATTGAAGAACTTAGTCACATTTTATGAATCACGAGGAAAGCGCGGAAGGTAAATAAACTGTGACGAGAGTTTCGGGAAAAACGTTCATTTGAAATTCAACAAACAAAAAAACAGTAGGCACCTATTACAAACTTGGTAAGAAAAATAAGAAACTTGTCAAAAAGCAAGAACGAATACATAATAATTCGGTCAAAACAGACAGTAATTTGTCACAAGAAAATAGGAAAAAATTTATAGCAAGCCATAAAGGCTGTACACATTTTACATCACAAAATCAAAGGATTAGACAGAGATGTGTGCGTTCATAAGAAGATATGTTAATAATTTAACAATACTATGCAATTTTGTTAATAATAATATCTCGGCATAATGTCAAAAGCGCGGTAAAATATTAAAATTCATAATAACTTAAAAAATCCGAATTATGTAACAGTTATCCTTGGATTGTTTATTCTTCCATTCGCACTACGTACAACATAAATTCAAAACAGCAGAATCCCTACCTACCTAGATTATATAACAAAATTAATACTCAATCATCAATCAATTAAAAGAATATATAAAAATTTAAAGAAAAGACGAATAAGTAGTCAAGTGTTTGGTTAGCATCATTAACCACGTCTCGCCACGCCGTATGAAAAGAGGAATCAGAGAACCTTCCAAATTACCCTAGTTAGGCTTGGATTGGATAACAAGCCGTTGGTTGCGATGAATATGGGGTATCAAAGGATAAATGGTAATAATATGTACGCTTTACAAATTTATATTCTTGTGTTTTAAAACTTTTCACGCCTCAAATAATATCAGTGTCGCTCAGTAATTGGAGTGTGGTCAGATGACAGTCAACAACATCATCATTTATGCCAAAATAAGTCTACTGTTATAGATAGGTTTCTGAAAAGCATCTCTACCGTAACCGGGCTTGTGCCACCTTCGTCAGGTCATCAATTCACTTCAGTGAGGTAGTTCTGCAAACAGTAATATGACAGCTACTTTAGCAGTATTCGATTACAGTCGCTATGTTTAAAATACCGACAATCAGTCGCAGTCTGGTATGACTGGAACTCGTGAAATAATGATGACTCATTACAGTCATTACTCATTAATTAAATAAGTTTCTTAAAGAACTGGACCAATCATAGCCACTTTATTCTCTATATCTTTTCATCTTCATTGTAGTCGAAGAACGCAAAGGTCATAAACTGTCAAATTGTTACATTCAATAAGATTGTTACGACTCGTGTGTCCTCACTTTATCACACAAAGAATGTTGGGCTAAATATATACAAACATCGTGGAACAAATGTTGGCACATTGGTTTATTTTTTTATAATTATGAACTATGTAGAAATGCTAAAAGACTTACCCCCAGTTTCTGAAAGGCTGATCAACGAAAAATTACTAAATCACCTGTTAAATCTCATGTAAAGCGCATAAAAGCATACTAAAAGCATGGATAATTAGTTATTAATTAGCTCAAATTTAACTAATTATCCATGCTTTTAGCAATCCAATTGGTACTTCACATGAGATTTAGCAGGTTATTAATTTTTCGTTGATCAGCCCTTCAAAAACTGGAGGTTGGGTATGGTTTGATCTAAGAACAATATGTCGGAAATGATGCCGTTTTAGTAAAATTCCCAAGTGTGTACAAGTTAGAATAAATTTAAATTGGTTTCAGTTTCTTAGGTGTAACATTTTTTTTTGTTTTAATAGCGCAGTAGTTAGTGTTAACTGTTATAAATCGTTAAAAGAGTTATGATATACAGATTTAAAATATCTCTAAGAATATTGGTGCTATGTATATACACCTAACGCATGCCATGCCATGTTGGCACAAAGATTCGAGCAGCTATTTAATCCGAAAGTTTATGAACGATTCAAAAGGTAAACAAATTACAATGAATTTATTAGACAAATTGCTAGTTCACGTTGTTAACTTATCCACAGGACGGACGAGTGCCTGTCGCCTTTACAATAGGCCCGGGGTGACATAACGTTGTTTCTGCTACTTTGAAACTGTCTATCTTAATCAACAACAAGACGCTTTTGTACTTCCTACGTTTGCGTCCTCCTGTTGCGTTGGACTTAATAAATAACGTAACAGGAGTAGGCAGAGATATAATAAGCGTAATGTTTGCTAACTATGATATATTCCATACAAAAAGCGCGAACCTTTCACTATAAGGCGGGCAAAAATACCAGATATTCAAGTATTTTCAACGGAGAGAAGTAATACTACACTATCCGCTTTGGGTATCATACCGCAGAGTATTTATGAGCGGTCGGGCCCTTATTTTATATGTACTATACATATAAAACATGTGACGGAAGAATATTTTATAATGCATCTAAACAATTTGACACAAACGGTTTCTAGAACCGAATTTCTTAAACAAACGAAAAAGGTAAAATTAGATACCATTGATCTTACTAATAAATTGATATCAAAACCGTAAAAAACGAAACGATATAACAAAAAAAATATGTCTGTTATGTGACCTGAATGTGCACGAAATTTCTGCGAAGCCCTCGCTCGCGAAATGATTGTGTAATAAATAATAAAATACACCTTCCATTACATCATATTTCAGCGAAGCCCGAATTATTTATAAATCTCATAAGTGTAATACGGACACCCACACTCGTGATCCTTCACAAATAAGTTGATTGAGGAATATTAGCAGAACGCTGTATGCTGTTAGGTAAGTTTGTTTCTTTGATATAAATAATTGGTTAATGCATCGTAAAAACAGTAAGTTATTTTTATCATCTTTAGTCTTTATTCAATTTAGATGATTTGAATAATACTTAAATATGTCAACATGAAGGTAACTAAAAGAAGGCCAATTTTCCTGACAATAGTAAAGCCGCACCCGCAAGAAAAATTGGTAAGAACCTTAGGGTTTTATTATCAAAAGCCAGTTATAATTTTTGTTTAAATAAAACCACTACTACTATTTTAAATAATAGATAAGTACCTCAGCCAAAATTTCGTTGTTACCTCAACACAATAGTTATATAGTAATGTAATACCGACTCATTGTTTTGTACAAGGCAGACGCTTCGCGTGATCGTATTGTACTCTAACTAGTAGAATAATTTTATTATTGATTTTTATCACGTACTTCATTATGATCTAAATGACATTCAGTAGTATAATTTTAAAAGGTTGGTGTCAGTAGGCCGACAAATTCAACCCTTTAAGTACGCACATAAGGCTGTTTTTCTTTTATCATTACTCCTCGAATATTTCTACGCTATTATTAAATAACTAAGTGTCATCGGTAACTTTATATCCACTAATGTATATAACAGTTACGCTCCTATATCAATATTTTTACGACTATCGTGGGACTGAGTTCATCTGACAAAATTTTCTAATAACGACAATAATGACAAATTCTGGCCGCAGTACAAGACAATCCGGACAATACAGTAATAGGTATTTCCGTACCCGTCGTTTTCGGGATGACTCACAAAAAGGTTACTGAACTCGGGGTAAAAATCGGGTGTTAATTCACGCCCCGTACCGCACCTATCTTTGTATATTGGAGGGTTGAACGTATACGTTTACGTACGGTCTCAGGTAAGGGTGTTAGTATAATTTACTCTGATAACAGCAGGATTATGTTAGATTGAAGCCCGATTATGCTTAAAAAAGGTTGCACTTTTAAACATTCTTGAAGTTTTTACATCGTGAGGTTGTTTTGTAGTGGAACTAGCAGCTGTTTGGTAATTGTGTAGTTTATGTATATAATGCAGTCGTTATTGACATGAATACTGGAGACTAAAGAGTGCTAGACTATTTTGGAATATCAGCAACTGTCTACATAGAATCAATAAGATAATTAAAAATATTGGCAATGTTGGTAGCTTTATCTGGTCACGCTTCGACAAAAATCATCCTTACAGAAAATAAAATGAAAGACCTTTTAAAAAAACTGTCAAGTCGTTACTCCATATTGTATAAACAGTACAAAATTAATTTAGATAATAGAACGGAAAACAACATCGCCCTGATGGGACATGAATTTTAAAGCATAATAAATTGGATTAACAGAGATACGCAGGAATACCAGACCAACCCTATAACTTTAAAATGTACCGTTAATTTTCAATATCGATAACCGATTTACTTGGATAATCTCATAACAAAATTAAACGCTTGCAACACCAAAACCAAATGTCATAAACTAAATTAAAAAAATACAATCTATTAGGGGTTTACAACATTTTTTGTCAGTTACCCTCACAAAGAGTTACGTCACACAATCACGCTATTAAACAGTTAGGGGAACAGCTGCACAGATGTGTAGTCTTATTTACAAATTGAACGCGTATTTGGTGAATGTGGAGGCCAAACGTGACATTGAGCCCGAGGTTTTATAATAACTGCAGTTATTGAATGATCCAAATATGTTCGTGTGATTTTGTTCCAATATTAATAACGTTTATATTGAAATGTTAGGCTTACTTATTTAATTTAAAAATGAGAAAATAAGTGATGTCTTCAAATTCATTAATTGCCCTTCACCCTTCATATTCATACAATATACGAAATCCAACTCATTCTATACAAATATAATTATATGTTATTACAACTCTCAACTATTACTCCTCTGTACGAATGCATCGAATCGTCTAATAGTTCTGTCAATTGTTTCTCTTTGTAAAGCCTACACAAATTCACATTCATTACTAAACAACAAAGTTAGAAAGCACTCACCATTGGACAAAAGGGCCCTAACCACATATTCACCATACCGGTTTCTGTTGACAGCATCAAAGCTACAATTATAAATAATTCAGCTGTTAATGGACTTCGGACTAAAAGCTTAATGAAATTGAAACCCTAAAATCCCTAACAGTCCGGATCAAACGGCGTTGAAACAAAATCTATTACAAGAGCATTATATCGTCCTGTGTGAGATGGGTCAGGTAGCCCGGGATCTAGGTCATGGCTGGTGCCTGCGTAATCCCGGTCACATTGATGTTTTGTATGCGCACAGATTCGCAGTACTCGATTTGGGTCGAGTTTTCAGCGAGATTATTAAATTGTAGATGTGACTTTGAGTAATTTATACGTAACGTTAATAATAATAAAAATGCAGAAGAAAGTAATAAGAAATAACCTCAATAACGTTTAAAAAAAGAGTGTATTTTTTATCCTATAATATCCTAGAAGATGCAGACTGCCTTATTGATCATGGTAAATTGAGGATCACGATATTGTGTGTATAGACGAAGCGAGCATCTTATGACAAAGGAATATTACATTTTCATCTGCAGTATTTCAATTTTTAAGACCAAGCCTTAAAGCGATTGAAACCAACACAATTTTCCGTAGCCGCATTTTACTACGTGGTTTACAATGCTATTACTAGACGACATATCTCGCGCGTAGTCATAAAAATAAGTAATGAAGTCACAAACCACGTACTGCAGGGAACAAAACAATAAACAGGTATCATAGGAACCGAGGTGTCGTGTTTAACTAATAGTGAAATGAATTAAGGGCTTCTATGCTTTAATATTCAACACGAATCACGCAACGTCCTTGTTTAACTTAATGAGATAAAAATACAAATTGAATTGGAAAAGCTTAAGCTTTTAAATAAGGTATTCTTGGAACCAATACTTGCGACAATTTAAGAAGGCACGTACAGTGAGATTTCTTTCGAGAAAAGTTTTAGCATTACCATCAAAGTACTGCTGTTTGCCAATAAATAAATTATAGTGGTTTCCAGTGCTCCAAAAAAAAATACTGTTTTGATAGCAGAAAATATAGTACATTCGGTTGCCAGGGGAATTTTTCTTTATAAAGAAATGGCAGCAGCATTACTAGCCTACTTTTTAATGATCATGTGATTTATGAGCAGTAGTTACCAATACTATCAGATCCACATCCTCTGAATCACAGATGATAAAAAATCCATTTAAATATACTCGATATAGTAAGCGCAAATAATTATTATATGTATAGTATTTCCTATGCGATGATTAATAGATCTGCTAAGCGTAATACACGAAGGCCGTATAATCCAATAGAGGAATTGTAATATAATCAAGACTACGACAGGAATTGAAACATTTCCCTTCAAAAACGAAAGCCGATAATTTACACCTAACGGTTTAACAAAGGCTGCAAAAAGGAAGGGAAACCGAAACAGAAATTCTATTGTATTCGCACAGATTCATTTAAAATCGAAGGTGTGAATAATCAGACAGACTTCAGTGTACCGTGAACGAGTGTTGAGGAATACAGCTGAGGATATATTATTATAGAAACTTGCAGGTTAGAAGACTACAATTTGTAATTCAATAATCTTTTCCGAGCCATCTGCACCAAGCACAGAAGCTGATCCGACTGTCAAACTTAAAGTTTGTGCGATATTGTTCGGAAATTTTGTTAGCTTTTTGTATAATCGACCATAAAATTTTACCACCCTTAGAATATACGTCGTTTGCATATCACAAAACAGTAATGTCTATTTTTGCTTGCAAGTTGTCTCAGTACAGTGATAGTTGTCATGTTGAGTCTTTGGTCGACTATACGGGATAAAGGATAGCAGGAAGACACTAGAATATTTTGATTTTACAAAATATATAAAACTATTTCAAAAAAAAAATTTACTTGTGGCCATCACAAACCTGTGTCAGGTAGGAGTAGAAACCTACATTACTACGTCATTACGATCACTAGACCACATAAAAGCATTAAAAATAACTGTATATCTCAGCTGTATTCTATACCCGAATAAGTCATTATGGTATAATATCCAGCTACATTATCGTAATCCGTCACACGCTTATGATACAGCGGTCGAGGTCGCAATAATGCTAACTTCTTAATAGAATGTCGTCATAACTTAACACTCAACGATTTAACGCTTCGACCGTGACACCAAATCAGCTCAAAGATGATTCTATACATCAAATAATAGATACTTGATGTTCGGCATTGTGAAGATACTACTTATTTTGTTTGTTCAACTGATTAACTGTTTATTTGCCTTAAATACTCAATTCTTTCCTGTCTATTTGTATTGAGTTATTTCAAAAATCAAGAGAATCACTTTGGAAAATTGAGCCACTTAGAACCGACATGGTACAATAAGACTACAATTGCAACAGGGCAACACTAGCCATATGGTATGAGTGTCATTTTCGCTATCATTCTATGGGAGACCCAGTGTCTTCATGCGGCATTTCATAAACAAACAAACTAATCATTATGTAATAAATAAACTGATTTGTAACTTTACTTACTTTTTTAAGTTCAATTATACGTATGACTGTATGATCAAGGTACAATAAAATTATAAATATATTTCACGACCCTTAACTCCAAGAACCCATCTTGCTAAAACGACCTGTTGCCATAATATTTCGATAAAGTAGTAACAAGCTGAACTTCCCTCACATATTTATATCCCCACTTATTCGTACTAGTACAATAAAAGTTTTAGAACTTTATGTTTGTTCAATACGTAAGTACTATTCGATTCCCTACCCTATTATGATCGCCAGATCAACTATGACGTAGTTAGAGCAACTTTTTCCATAATAAGATTTATTATCAGTATTTATGGGTTCATATACAAGTGCCAGGGGCGATTTGCCAAGTACTAAAACTAAATCTCAACCTAAATATATGAAGAGTACGGTTCAGTTTCGTTTGTGAATGCATTCGTGTATATTATTCTCATAATTAAGTTTATGTGACAGTTTATGGTGGCTAAACTTCGTCGTTTCCTTATAAAAGTTTTGTGAAGCGGTGCTGCTTGTTAAGAAAGGAAACATATAATAAAATGTTGCTCTTTATTGGGTTTACCAAATGAAATTATGTTTGCGACTGTACAATGCGAATGTGAATCAGTTAAGGTGAAGTTAAATTAAACTAATAGGAGGTTAAAGAGCACGTCGAAGGGCCGCTGTTGTTAATGGATTTTATGTTATTGTAATAATCAATTTTAAAATCCATCGATGTGCCAGTGTAAAAATACTAACCTTCTTTTTTATGATAAGGTTATTTTCAATAGGAACTGATAAGAGTACATCGACCCATAAGATCGTTTTTCCTTTAAGAACTGTATTTTTGGTGGAGTAATTTCTTTTTTTTATTGCCTTTCACTTGTCTACTGGGACAGAGTGCAACTGGATCATAAATCTCATTTCTCAATAGGTTTGTGAGAACTTTGTCGAGCTCAATAGAAAGGAAACATAGGTGGTTTATTTTTTGTTCAGTTGTTTTAAAAAGAAACACTACGGAACTAGCCTTATGTCTCGGCAGAAGAATAATAATATAATGTTATTCATAGGACGCGGGTCACTATTCAAACATACATTTGAGAAACACAAAATACATCGACACTCAAATCAAATATGCATTGACAAATTTAAACATTATTCTCGTACGCAAAACGGGAGAGATTGAATAAGAACTAGAACTGACATTTTGCTTCGTAAAAGATGAGTTCCATTTGTGCCATAAAAATAATAAAAATAATATTTTCGTCTTGGCTCTGTAAACGAAGCTATAAAATGTGCTCCCAGGGTTCAATAGAGGACAACTGCGAACTTGTAGACTGTCCCTTTGGCAGCTTGTTCCAGGGATTTTGCAGTGCCAACTCGCAAGTTGTTTTTTACTACTTAAGCTGAATATACATATTAATGATTTCTAGATTTATTGTTTGTTAGTCTAAATGGTTACAAAACTCAATACATTACTATGATCTGATAACCTTGTTTTACTCTACCTTATAGTCTCTGCCATAGAGGTATGGAGCACTCTATCTGTTACCTTCTTGGGTGTTATAAGAGAGACGAATAAAGAAATATAAGGAAACCGACCGCAGTTATCTGCGTATTAATCTTGTTAAAGCTCTCGACCTACTAAGGTAACAGACCTGATTTTGGAAGAGGTATATGAAATATAAATCTATATTGTAAATGTATTTTATTAAAACTAATTTCAATAATGGGATAAGAGCTAGCTTTAATAATTGTGAAGTACTTAGGTAGTTTGTAAGCTAAT
Source organism: Parascotia fuliginaria (assembly GCA_963082885.1). Taxonomy (NCBI): domain Eukaryota; kingdom Metazoa; phylum Arthropoda; class Insecta; order Lepidoptera; family Erebidae; genus Parascotia; species Parascotia fuliginaria. The sequence continues at coordinate 2,530,339 of OY720172.1, forward strand.
AAAGACTTTATCGGCTTACTGAATGACATACATGGAACGTCACGCATTTAGCTACATAGATCGAGTAGCCCTATTAAAGTACATTGGCAATTTATGAAAAAATATCAACGGATATATGAATCAATTCACGATTTAAAAAAAAAAGTAGCTGTTCTCATGATATTCAACTTTTTCCAGAGCATAAAATATTACGCAATGGCAATAGAAAATATGAAACACTGGACTTAGTGGCGCCTTCCAAGTCGAGCGGGCAGCGACCCAGGAAGAGCACTGGCATTAAAATATTTTATTACTTGTATTCTATTTATCGTAATATATCTATGGACATACATACATTATAAGTAGAAAATTGAAACTAGGGTAGCCATACGACCTTAAGATAGACAATGTAGCAACTTTATTAAGCTTTGTACTGTATGTAGACACACTTGAAGTTATTGTCTTTTAGAGTAACTGGTAATGTTGGGATTATGACTCAATAAAGTTTTTTTGAAATGTGATAGGAATACTGAAATGGTGATGGACGTATGATAATTGAGGTAGAGTTCTATTTATATTACGAACTGAAAAACGCTAGAGGTCCTCCTGATCAACTGACTTTGAAGGATAGGAGACAACCGATATAAATATATGAGGCTGGTTTACTTTTCAAAGTGAACTTACTTAGTAGTAGTCAACAGTGAACGTTTCTTTGCTGATACGATGATCGCAATATTCAACGAGATTTCTCTAACTGAAGTTGAGGAAATACGAGATCTGGGCGTCATCATTGACAAAAAGTTAACGTTTGTGTCACATATAGATAAGGCAATATCCAAAGGTGCTCAATTGCTCGGCTTTCTAAGAAGAAATACTGTCGGCTTTGGCAATGTTAACACAAAAATACTTTTGTATAACGCACTCGTGCGCAGCAGTCTCGAATATGGTAGTGTTGTATGGTCTCCATCCTATGTTGTTCATTCCCAACGAATTGAGAGCATTCAGCGGAAGTTCACAAGACATTTAGCATTCTCATGCAGCGGCTTCTCTCATAGAAATCCATACGACCAACGCTTATCTAAATTTAGAATGACCACCCTTCATGATCGTAGACGTATTCAAGACTTATGTTTTCTTCACAAATTGCTCAATAACCAAATACAATGTAGCCATCTACTACAGAAAGTATCTCTAGCAATCCCCTATCATCTTCCAAGACACAAAACAAAAAAAATATTTCATACCCCTTTTTCAAAAACTAACTTAGGCCAACGGTCTCCTATTAACAGAACACTGGACTTGTACAATTTTATGCAAACTCGCGATCCAAGCATTGACATCTTACACGATTCATTTAATAAATTTAAGTCCAAATTAAAAAAAAATGTCTAATAGTAACTAACAATGTATATATTTAATATTATATACTTATAGTAAAATTATGTTATGTATCGGCAAATGTTATGTACACCATCAGTGTCATGTGTATCAGAATTATACTGGTAATAATGTTGCAATAATTGTTATAATACATATGATGTGGTTGTACTAATAAATAAATAAATAAATACACCATGCCATACCATGACCGTGCTATGAACGTATTAGGACCGGCAAGCAACACGATACGCTCTACTATGACCACTAGACCGTATTATATACTCGCTGACAATTATTGACGGTCCGTGCATGGTACGCGACGGTGCTGGTCGGTGACGGAACGGTCTAGTGGGCATAGTTTCATACTTTTTAATACAAAGCACATTTTTTTGCTTGATACGTTCATAGCACGTTAATGGTATGGCACGGTGTAGAGGACAGATTTCTTTAAAGGTATGATCTTTTTCACCTGAATGCGTTTATATAATAACCAACATAAACTCACTACGCTTTCTAATATTTTCTGACGACAACCCAGAGGTGTATTTTAAATGTTAGCGTACGAAAAGTGGAACAACCAAGTAGGAAACGTGCGATAACAGAGTCCCAGTAGAATGTGAGAGTAACAGTAAAATTTGTACGAATGCGGGTGACATCGATTGAAGCTACCAGTGCAATGAGTTTCATTGCAGTTGTAAAAAAATTAGATTTAATGGTACGTGTAAGAGTCGATATATTTACCGACAAAGAAAAGCGAGAAAATCAAAAATTCGTTAGTAACTTTTGAAGTCAGCTCTTTCATTTAAAAACCGAACATTTAGGTGTTTTCTTTTCTAATAAGAAGCTTTTACATGATTACTTCGTTGTTTCGACATGGTCCGTTTTTTTTTATTAACGCAACGCAAAACCAATATGAAAATCTTCGCAACATATTTTCAAGTAAATCATATTTTCCGTTGACCTGACCAAAAATTTTTGTAGCACAAAAAGTAAAACCGTAAAATTCATTATGTTTTTCAACTTGACATAATATTCTTTTTTTGCTAAGAGTTATGTTGGCACTAGAAATAAAACGGCAATGTTCTTCGGCTTCCAATAGTCCTTTGAAAAACACGATATTTGCAGCAACAGAGATTGTACCATAAGTTGCAAGTACTACAGAACTTGAGTTTTTTTTCATCGTCATATATGAAGTCCCTATAATTAAAAAAAGTACTTACATTGCACGTTGATGTAAACATCCTTGTACACGTAGCCGATGGAGCTGGTTGCGTTACAACCATAATTGCCAGTATCCTTCTTCACAAGGTTGGTTATCACGATGGAGTTGGCAGTGACCTGTCGTCTAGGGTTCGGTTCGGCTTGTTCGATGGGCTTGCCGTTGTGGATCCAAGTGATCTTGGGCACTGGAGTGCCTCCAGCCTCGCACTTAATCTCAGCTGTTTCTCCTTCTGCGAGGTTCTGGAACTCCGGTTCCGTAGTGAAGAATGGTGCGGCTAGGGAATAAAGAAAATAATTAATTACGTGATAAAAATTATCGTATTTATTGTCACTATGCCAGAATAGTCTATTTTCTATTTAAGGCCAAAAGTATAATATTGCGACAACCCTTATGTTACAGGGTGACAACGTAATAATTAAGTCGTTTTCGCTATAATATTTTTCATTCTGTTTCTTTCAAACAGAATGAAAACACACAACAACACAAAATTTTAATAATATAGTATCGTAATGGTGTTTATTCCTTGGGCACCAGACAAACAATATTACAAGTTTAACTGTGATTAATCTTAGTTATTAAACTCCGTAATATTCGATTTTAATCGATTTAGCAAATTTTTAACACTGACTAAGACGATTAAATCAAACACCTCGACTTCGTAAAACAATCGATCTAACTTTGCAAGATGTATAAAATATACTACTACTAATGGTGAATAGGTATACCGTCATAATGTACGCTTAAGCTCTCCCCTATAATTTCCCGAGGGTGAACTTAAGAAAATATATCAACAGTATGGATAGTTTCTCCCCTGCGTGCTTATTACGTGTAATGCGCTACCAGTGTGAAGTGATTATGTCAATATCCATCTAAAAGATAGAGAATGCAAGCTGCAAATTGACAACTTGCAGGAGTTTTAAATATATAGAAATTGTTATGGTAGCTATGTAATGTTATGGTATATCTGAAGTTTAACTACATCAATTAAATACTAAGTACAAGTAAGGTACTTCGTTAACAAGTGGCAAATTATAGGAATAGGAATAAAGATAACTGCTATTATTAATGAAAGTTGCAAGTCTTAATCTTATCTATAGTAGTTTCATAGAAACGTATAAGACAAATAAACGCAACTTTAAAATGAACATTTTTCTTACAATTTTATCCCGTATTTAAACTACAACAAGAACGTCCTTTTGTGGCACAATGGTCGTGGAGCCGGGAGCGATTATGGCACGTTGAGCTGAGTACAGTCAAGTGCTCGCAATCTAGACGAATTGCACGTAACGCGGCAAACGTAGACAAACCGCCAACGCACACAGCCTCAAGCCTTTCATACCGAGCGAAGAAAACTCGTACATTTAGTCAAGTAGTTTTAAAACCCGAAGGCAGGGAACGGGAATACGAAAGTTATAATGAATGTATTGTGATTTTCAAACGCATATTATCAGTGAGCAGGAAGTAGCGTTGCCAAGAATAAAGAAAGCCATTCCTTTGCGGTTCAGTATCGTAAAAAATAACGAGCAACGATGATTTGTCAGGCTACAATGATTCCTTTTCGTGACAAGATAAGTAATTGGGGCCTTCGTATTGCGAGCATAACAAAATAATGCTGTGTGTATTGGTTGGATATTTGAACATTAATACGGACTGAAAAATACATAAAGAATACAAAAGTTATTTTGATAAACTCTGATTACAAGAATATTAGGTATTTAGTTAATAAGAGCCTTATAGGCTAGGAAGTATCGACATTACCTACGTTGCCTACATCATCGTAGGCAATGTAATGTTGATACTTCGTACTACGTAGGCTCTACGACAATTTAGGCAAGATTGTCGTCCAAGTCTAATACATCCGGGCCTTTTGTGATTCCGAAATTTAAAAAAAAATCTTCTGCGCCTGCTCAATTTTCCTTAGCCAGAATTAAGTATTGTCCAAGTTAAACGTAAAAAGTACAAACATACATTTGACGAGTTTGCCTAAGTCACATTGTTACTTGCTAGGCTCCGAACCCATAGAATTATGATAAAAAAAATATATATATACCGTCGAATTGCGAAACCTCCTTTTTTGAAGTCGGTAAAAAATACAAAACGCGCAAACATGTTGACATTTCTAAAGTTATAACAAAAGAGATTGAAAAGGCGGTGCAAGTTTATTCATATCATTCTTTGCCATCATCATTACGTGATACAATATTAGAGTGGGTCTGTATATTTATAAAACAATCCTCTCTATAATAAGCCCGACACGCCAATAAAAAGGGCCGGTCGCCCAACTAGGTTACCGAGTTATTTGCGTGTATGACAACCGAATTGCGTCACATTGGACATGCGTTCACGCGTTTACTTCAGAGTATCACTACATAGTACTGTTAGGGCTATCACTGGCAAGATATGGATTCATAGCGCATCTAATACACTATTATAGACAAAGTTGAATTAATTTTCTCCGTTTTCAAAAGACGACACCAAGTTTCATATAGATTGGTATAAAGTTCAACCTCAAGGCTTACTAACTTGCTGTGGAGTACAGAATACTAGGTGCCTAATTAACGAACTCGATCGATACATAAGACTTCGGTAAATACTCTGATGTTGTTCACAAAGACGTGACTCTAAAGTAAGATTGGTAGCCATCATGATATGTCCTCGTAATTATGAACTGTACACTAAAATTACTAGAACTTGGACCCTGAAGCGTCCACTAGATGACTGGACAATTTCTTAAAGAATTATTATTCAACAGGCAACAGACCGAAGCCGTAGTCAAATCTTTCAATATGTAGCAAATACTGATTAAAATCAAGATTGAAGAGAAATCAAGATATTACTTCCATATGAAAATTCCACCTTGATGAAACTTAATTGTTAAAGTTTAGTTTATACATATTTTAAAACATAATATTCGGGTTTTATCAAAAAACAACTAATATTTTATAATTTGACCGAATGATTTTATTATAAGCAATTAAAGGCTGTTATTTTTAACGGCTTTAAGTTGCTTGTCTCTCACCTATTTCCGTTCTAAACTACGATAACATTAATTAAATGAATTACAATTTCGTTGCAGACTTTAGAATCTCATCATTTGCTACTGTGTTAATGATCTACCTAGAAAAAAATCGTTCCTAACAAAAATATAATTTAAATTCTATAGAATTCTGCACTGCTAAGAAGTGAACGAACCCCATGCTTGTAATGAACATGCTTATAGCTGTAGCTCCCTTTGGCTCTTTCATCCAGTATCACTGTGAAACCGTTTTATACGCAAAGGCGAAGCTCAGGCCTCGCTTCGTAAAATTTTCATCTGCAATTTTTATTAATGTCTTTCGTTTGCAACTTTTAAACATTTTAAATTGGTTTACAAATTTCTAACATTTTACATTATGCAAATTTACGCAGCCCTACAAAACAAGCTATTATAGAACCGTTACCGTAACTTGCGGTTTTGATATTGAAAGACTTGTGTAATAGTATTTAGTAGTTTAGTTTTATTTATAGCATTTAAAACTAAATAACAACGTGACTAAAACGATGTTATTAACCGTGCTACAAATCTCCGAAGAACGCTAGTATTATATTTTAGTGATATATTTTTTATTGATTATAATTAACCTAACAAAATGAATCCATTTCACCTTATAAGCAGTCTGGGGGTCTAAGATTAAGGCTATTCCAAAAGCCATCGTGTAAATCTACTGGATTAAGGCAGCATTAAAAGATGCTTTTTTTACATCCCGGTTAAATTACCCGAGATCAGATTTATTAGAAACTCATGCATTGATAAAGAGTTACAGGTTTTATTTAAGCGACATAAGTATGAAGCTTACCCAATCATTGTTCACAGTTGCCCTTGTTCGTTATTGGTTCGAAACCAAAGATAAAGCCTGTATGCAAACTCATATCGTTGTACAAAGGCGCGGCTACATTACTTCATTTGTATAATCGATCGAACCAGGCGTACGTATAATTTTGCCGTCTGCTTTTCAAATGATCGCACAATTAACATAACATAATTTTCAGAAGGGATTTTTTGTATATCAAAACTGTTGCCATGATGGTAGGGGTAGGGGATAAGGATTTGAAGGGTAGTCCACCACTTCTTGAGTCTACTGATAGCTTACCATCGAGCAAATAACAAAAAAAAATTAGCTACGACTGGCTACAGAGGGGAACTGGGTGCAGTATGTGATAAAAGGAACACCACATACATATTTACGTGCCATGAAATATCTTTGTGGATATAATCTTGTTTCAATTGGTGGTTACAAATGTAACACAGACGATACTGGTTGCGGATGTAATAGCCTCATGCCATGTGGATAAATAGCTTTGTTATTGCTTTCAAAACGTGCAAATGTTACTGTTATTGCTCTGTTATTTTAGGACCCTACATTTGAGCGAATAACTCAACTATAAAACTTTTGCATAGATGCATGTAAGGAAATGGTTGTATGCGACAGTTTTCATCTAAAATCCTTAGTTTGTAACTTTACGGAGATGTTATTTATTGAGTTCTCAATACACGTCTAGTAGGGCAACTTTTTACGGTAGTATACCTTTGCAGGTTTCGGCATGAAATAGCCGCACCGACCAAGACAGTTTCTATCCTCTCAAAGATCGGTGTAAAGAAGTACATAGCATATGTATTACTTGCGGAATATAGTCAAGAAATCCGCGGGTAAGCTAACTTAAATATTTTTAATGACCAATTTTGACTGGTCTGTTGGTCTAGTGGTTAGTGACCCTGACTGCTAAGCCAGAGGTCGTGGGTTCGATTCCCACCCAGGACAAACCTTTGTGTGATGAGCATGATTGTTTGTTCTGTGTCTGGGTGTAATTTATCTATAATATGTATGTATTTACAAAAAAAAAAAGTACATAAGTAGTATATCAGTTGTTTAGTACCCATAACACAAGCAAATATAATTGCTTAATTTGGGGCTAGATGGCGCTGTGTGCATGTGGTAGAATATTATATTATATTATTATTCTCTTTATTCACATTATTTCATATTATTTACATTTTTAAATAGGTATATAAAACAACAAAAATACACATTTAAAAATATAAAAATAGATTACCACCGGCAACGAGACTAGAGTCCAAGTCACCGGCGGTTAGGGTTCCAGAGAGAGGAACCTCCTAACAATACGTGCCGTGTCGAGCAATACTGCCTTCTGAATCTGGCCCTTGACCCATCCACCTAATGCGAGCCTCGTGATGACTATCGGCACAATGACAGCAGAATCCACATCCCACATGTCAACAATCTCATGGGTTAAATCAAGATATTTTATTTGCTTGTCTTTCTCAGCCTTCATGAGATTCTCGTCATGAGGGACGGTAATATCAACTATCATTGCAAGGCGTTCGGATCGATCCACTACACAATATCAGGCTTGTTAGCTATAATAGTCCTGTCTGTGATAATGGAGCGATCCCAGTACAATGTCGCGCGACCATTCTCGAGAACCGGCTCAGGGTTGTATCTGTAGTACGGTACTCCAATATCCAGAAGATTGTATCGCAGAGCAATTTGCTGGTGGATGATCCTGGCTACTTGGTTATGTCTGTGCAAGTACTCTCCGTTAGCAAGACGTGAACAGCCGGAAACAATATGCCTGAGGGATTCACCAGGGCGATGACATGCCCGACATAAGTCAGTAGTGCCATCCCTCAAGATATATTTCCGGTAGTTGTTCGTCATGGTAACTTCGTCAGCAATTGCACAAACAAACCCTTCGGTTTCTCCAAAGAGATCGCCGAAGCGTAGCCAGGCAACGGAGGTAACATAGTCTATATCGGGCCCATGTAAGGTCCGATAGAACCTTCCTATTATTATTATTATTATTATTATTAATTAGGTACTTACTATCACACTTGAAGACATTACTATGATACCTTGCGGTGGCATTATAATAATACAATTAATCGACATAAAATACACCGAGGCTCCCAAAATAATTAATACCTACGCAATTATTTTAATCCTAGACCACGCGCAGATTAATTTGAGCTAACAAAACATTTAATAAAGAAATTAGACTATTAACTCATAATTATATCATAACTAAAATATGTATATTTTTATGACAAAAGCCACATGTTTAGCATACGTCTCGTCATCGATGACATCACTAAACTATAATGAATATGAACAAAACGATAATAAAATAATGTGTTGACCTTACGTGCGACCCATATCGAAAACAGTATTTGTGTATTATTTTTGTATATTGATATAAGACCTATTTGTGATAATGGATATTTCTCCAATATAGCCTCAATAGATACTGTATGTCATCAAGTTTTGAGACGGTAGTTTCTCCCGCAATGGGAAACATGCTCTGTATCGCAGAAGACTTTACAAACTTTATCAACGAATACAAAGTATATCCGGACTTTGAATTACAACCCACAAACTCTGACTTAACAGTCACACGCACTGCAGAAGTAATAAAGCTATGGACAAGTACAGTTTTTACTATATTACATTCTTCATACGTAATGGTCTTCTTCTTCATTCGACCTGCATTAAATTAAATGACATGTCTCGCTATGTCTAACACCCCTTTAATAATACTGTAATCAATTTATGCGACAATGTAAACCATAGAAAATTCCAAAAAGCCTTAAAGCTATAAATTAATTACAAAATCAAATCCCGAACGTTGCCAAACTTTGTGCTAGGCGGAAATGACGCTTGTGACACAACAATTAACGTGCTAATTATAGCGGCGCGGCCCTAGCACTTCCAATTATGAATTAGCATCGCGGAAATGGCGTGGGCGGCGTAGGGACGACTATATTCGCTACAATGATACCTCCATTATTTTTTGACAAGTCTTCGGAATATTCAAATAGTGACATCTAAAAATATCTTTCTCCTAAAGTGAAGTAGTCACCATGCAAATGACTAGGTAGACGTTCTGAAGTTTATCGTGATAATAAATACGATATGGCAACTATATTAAATTTAATGGATGTAGTAGTAGTTTCAAGAGTTGCCATACAGATCGGTAAAGTTCAGCTCTTTTGTCACGGTCAGTGGAACACCGTTTTTTTTTAATATCTATATCATAAGCCGCGAATTTAAGCTATGTCGGTAGCGGTTGTCAAACAAACATCTGTGACAATCGTATGGAGAGTAGGCATCAAAACTAATTTTGTCGAATATGTTGTCTAATTGAGTTATAAAAGGTCGTACATCAATCGCTTCATTGAATCGCAATTAGATGGCAGACCGGGCGGTCCTAATATGGTTTAAGAACTTTATTTCTCAAAAGAATTATAACATAATTCACTTACAGAGAAAATTAAATATAACTTATTAATAAAATAAAAAATGAGCCGAACATGAACATAAACGTAATTACAACAACAAAAATCTTAAAGTGGGTAGGTAAGTTTAAAACAATCTGTTTGAGCGATCAATCGCTTCATCGAATGAACCATATTTTTATTCAATAATATTATGCCACTAGAATACTAACACTGAGTAGTGAGCTCTGGATGTGGCATCTGTGTATTGGTGCAAAATGAAATAAAATGAAATATTAGTTGAATTTAATTTTGAATGAGGTAAGTGATACTTTATAACTTATTTATTTTAAACTTAGATATGTATTCGTTTTATTATTATTTTAAATATTTTATATTATTTATTTATAGTTATTTGTATTCTTTTGGTTAACTTTTAATTTATTTGTATTTTATGTTACAGGTTTTGTACGCAGTGAGTACCTGCCTGATCTATAGTAATAGTTTAAAGTAAGTATGAATTTGATTGTGCTAATTGTAATAAAATGATTGTGAATAAGTTTTTGTTAGGAGTCAAATATAATAATATTGTTTTGTATTATTGGATTATATAATATGTAAGTATTGTGTTTTAATGTTCGTTTTTCAAACAATGTTTTGTATTATTTAATTTAAATACTCTAAATGTTGTATGTATTCAATATGTATGATTTGAGTCGTTTTTTAAAACTTGATAAGTTATTTGCCTCTTTTACGCTTGTAGGTAGCTTATTATATATGTTGACCCCTTCGTAGTCAATGCTCTTTTTTCCATAATTCGTTCTAGGTTTTCGTGGTATAAGATAATTAGCATTTCGTAGCTTCATTTTTTGTATTTGAAGTTTTTTTGAGAAAGATAAGTTTGTATGAATTTCCTTGTTTAATATTTTATGTATAAGTATGCAAGTGTGGTAATTATATGTTTGCGTTATTGTCATTATTTTAGTGTTTTCGTAAATGTTATGAGTTGGTGTCCTGAATTTGTAATCAAATAAAACCTTTATTAATTTATTTTGTGATTTTTGAATTACCTCTACATTAGTCTTAGCTGCGGTTCCCCATATTTCAATCAAATAGTCTATGTGTGGCTTAACTAATGAATTGTATATTATGTAGCGCACTTTTTGAGGCAGACTTTTCCTTATACTGAACAGATTAGCTGTTAGTGACGATAGCCTCATTTTAACTTTCTCTATGTGTGGTTTCCAATTCAAATTACTGTCTATAGTGAGTCCGAGATATTTTTCATTCGTTTTTCTGTCTATGATTTGATTATTTATTCTTAGTTGTATATCAGCACTAATTTTTTTATTTTTTGAGGCGAATATAACAAAAGTTGTTTTTGTGGCATTAATAGTAAGTAAGTTAGTTTGAAACCAATCATTTAGTAAGTTCAGGTCGTTTTGCGCAATGGTGGTTAGGGCTTCAACAGTGCGTCCAAAATAGAAGAGACTTGTATCGTCAGCATACAATGAGATATCACCGACAAGACCAATTTGGGAGATGTTATTTATGTATATTAAAAACAGAAGTGGTCCCAATATGGAACCCTGTGGCACGCCGTGAGTAACCGATATACGATCGCTTTGATGTTCACCTATTTTTACTAGTTGCTTGCGATTTTGTAAATACGATTTAAGAATGTCGAGCGCTTTGCCATTGATGCCAATGTTAGATAATTTGTGAATTAATATATCGGGACTAATCGTATCAAATGCCTTTTTGAGATCGATAAAGACCCCTAGAGCTATATGTTTTTGGTCGATACTGTTTTTTATTTTAGTTATAAGATCGATCGTTGCCGAGAGGGTATTTGATTGAGGTCGAAAACCGTATTGTTTATGGTATAAGAAATTTATTGATTTAAGGAAAGCTTCTAGACGTTTATAGAGAATTTTTTCAAAAATTTTAGAAATTACTGGCAAAACGGAAATGGGGCGGTAGTTACATGGATCAGACTTATCTCCGGATTTGAAGATTGGGGTTACTTTAGCTATTTTTAAACTATCGGGAAAGATACCTTGCTCAAGACACGTATTAATGCAGTAAGTTAGTCTAGGGGCAATTAATTTTTTAATACTCTTTATGGATTTTACACCGATACCATCGATACCAGAACCAGTGTTAGAGTCCAGTTGGTCAATAACCTTACTGATTTCGTCTGTGTTTGTTGGTGAAAAGTTATCCAGTTTTATTGAATCATTTGGGCTTGCCTTTTCATAAACTTGTTGGCTGTCTATCTTTTCGAGGATTGCATTTGCTAAAGATGACCCAATAGTTGAGAAGTAGATGTTTAGTTGCTCACATATTTCTTTTTGATCAGTAATAGTTCTTGAATCGATTATAATTTTTTCTGGTCCAGTTTTAGTCCTTATTTTGTTGTGTGAAAGATCATTAATTAGTTTCCACATTTTTTTAGGTTTGCTTTTGTTATCTTCAAAACATTTTAGGTAATATGAACTTTTAGTTTTCTGAATTTTACTATGTATTGCAGCTTTTGCTTTCTTATACTCGTCTTTTAAGTTCATGTTTGTCATATCTTCTTTATACTTTTTCAATAATGTGTTTCTGTACTTTATATCATGTATGATATCCTTATTAATCCAGTCTTTACGTGGTAGGTTTAATATTTTTATTTTTGTAGTTTTGCTATTGGATAATGAGGTATATAATTTATCTTCCAATGTCTTAAACGAAAGGTTTTCCTGATCTAAAATTAAGCTTTCAAAGTTTTTGTACAGTTTTGCGTAATCTAATGCAATGTAATGGGTTTTTTTGATTGGTGGAGGTTGAAATTTATTAATTTCCAGAAATATTTGTTTATGGTCCGACAATGCTGAGTCAATTATGGCAAAATGAAAGTTATTGTCTTTTAGGTTGGTACACGCATGATCAAGTATTGTTTTTGTAGATGCTGATTCCCGGGTGCAGAATCTTCGGTCAATTTTGTTTAAAATTTTCAAGTTATTTTCTTTTAAAGTGTTCTTGTAGTTTTGGGTGGCTCTATCTGGATTAAGAATGTCCAAATTAAAATCTCCAATCACTACGACTCTCTTCTTATCGTGCAGTTGTTGTGAATAAATTTCCAGAAAATTATCCATGTTAGATTTGTCCGGTTTGTAAATGGCTCCGATGTCTAGTGAGAACTTGCTAACATGTACCCAGAGATAGTGGGTATTGTCTATACAGTGTTCCTCAACGAGATGGTGTTTTAGATTGTTGTGTACGAATATTGAGACCCCTCCACCCCTTTTGTTTTGCCTAAAATTGTAGTAATGTGTATAGAATGGAATTTGAAATCTTTTGGCCTCTTCGTCACTCTTGATCCATGTTTCTGATATTATTATAATGTGCGTAGTAGCTTGAAGGGACGCAATTACACATCTTAGTTCATCGAATTTTCCAGGTTTGACGATACTACGAGCATTAGTATAAAAGCACTTTAGGGATTTTTGAGTCCAGTTTACATCGTTGTATATTTGTGTGATTTGATATGTTATTTTCTTTGAACCAGTTAGTTTTTTGTTGTTGGAGGTACAATGAGGGAGCGCTTTTCTGTGGTTTTAATAATTTTCGGTAATCCTTTAATGTATCTAATACTAAGATCGGTTTCTCCTTCTGCTGTGCGTTTTTGCAATTCACTTATCACATTTTGCAAATATTGACGTTGGTATGGCGTTTGATCGGAGAATATTTTAATGTTTTTGTCATTAAATGCATTTTTCTTGCGAAGAATAGATTTTGGTATTTCTGGGGATGTAAAAGAAACTTTTATGGCACGGGAGCGGTCTGGGTTGTATTTTCCTAGTCGAATGATTCTTGTAGGCATCGGACATTCATTGTAAATCAGTTGTGTTATTCTAGTGATTTCTTTCATTTCAAATTCTTGTCGTTCGGGTACTGTTTTTAAGTTAGGTTCGGGTATTCCGGTTACTATAATATTATTAGCACGTAGGTCGCGTTCTTGCATTTCAGTGACTATTTCCTCATAAGTAGAAGGCGCTGCTCCTTTAATGGTAGAGACTTGTGGTGTTGTGATTTTAAGCTTATTGACATCTGCTTCCAGAAGGTCGATTTTCCTCGTAGTACTTTCGCTAATGTTCGTTAGATTGATCAGTTGACTTTTTAGATTATTATTTTCTATGATAATATTCTCTATTGTGTTACTGATGTTGCCTACTTGATCCTTTATAGTAGTTACATCTTGGCAGAGTTTGCTGATATTATCGGCTTGGTCGTTGTTAGAAGACTTCAAGACAACCATCATTTCTGACATTTGCTTACTCAATTCGGATAGTTCAGATCTAATCGTTTCAGTATCATCATTATGTTTACGTTTGAAGCGCGTTGTAACATGCATATCGGTATCAGAGCGCGTTTCAGACAAGTTGGGCTGGGAGCCCCCAAGAGTCGTACTACTGCCGCATCCATTTGGTGAGCGTAGTAAACTCATCGTATATCTATGTAGTCTGTGTACTCACTTGTGGGTGAAGAGTGAAGCGGTACAGGGAATGATAATCCCGTCTCTTTTACTCGCGGCGGTGGGGGTTCGTCAACACAGGAGCTGCGATCGCTGGTGCTTGGTTCTCAGAAAACTTTGGATGTAACTACCACATTAATGCACTAATAAAAAGGTGTTCTATTATAGCTTTAATAGAATTGAGAAATGATTCTTGTAGATTTATAAAATTTTAATTAACTTAGCTACACGTCCGTTCTGTTCGCTCTTAGAAGGCATTTTATTTTTTGCATTAATACAGATGGAAATTGACGCGCTAGATTATGATGAGTAATGAAGTTAGCCTCTAAATCACTGTAACGCGTCTACGTACGTATAGTCTACCATAACGACGTTGGTCGTGGACGTGGTCATAGATTTCAATATAAAATAGATGTTCATTAACTCACTCTCAAACATTTGAAACGCTTTCGAACCTTTCTACAAACCCGTCATTTGATAAAACTTTAAAATTTCTCGACATTAAGGTCTGTCTACACACATCGTATCGCCTGACCCGGCCGTCAAACAAAGGAAGAGCTCCGTTGCGCCGATACGGGCACGGACATGTGTGATCGAGTCTATTAACAATGTATACACCATTTTTTTTTTCACCCCTGACGGAGCATGGTCCTGACGTGTGTAGATAAACATTTAGACTTGAATCAATTACTGTTACTGTCAGCCTAAACCGTCCCACTGCTGGGCAAAGCCCACTCCTCCTGACTTCCATTCTCCTCGATCCATAGCATGTCTGGCAATTGAAAGTGTATTTTTAATTTTTTTATTGTATCCGGGTATAAGTCGTCTTTAAGGCTAAAGCACAAAAAAATTAAGAGGGTCGATGTTCCGTGACATTCCAATATTCATTTTAAAACAATTGATCAAATTATTCTCTTACCTTCAATATTGAGCAGTATGGAGTACGATTGCGCAGTACCAACGCCGTTGCTCACTTCGCACGTATAGGTGCCCTGGTCTTCATAAGTCGGATACTTGATCACCAACGTCTTCCCGTAGTTGTCCTGAGTTATGCCTTGAGACGACAGTATGCTTCGACCGTTTTTCTTCCATACTATTTGTGGTAAGGGCCTGTGGTAAAATATTTTGGATGAGGAGTTTGCTCCAAAATTTGCATAATTAAAGCCGAAATCTGAGTAATGTCTTTACTCCTGAGTGGAACACTGTATTAGCAAGTAGAAAGGCTTAGGCTCTGGTACTACAGTATTTTCTTTTATTTTATCTGACGACAGAGGCAAGTGTAGAACTAGACTCACAGTCATCATAACGCCTAGAACGTCTTCTTTCTTTGCCAATATTGGCAACAACATGCCTCAAACATTAATTTACGACAACATCCTTCATAAACAGACCGAAAATGTGGTCTTTTTATGTATGTAATATGATAGAGGAAAGCCCGCTCGCAGTCATTCATGCACTACGGAGGCGCTATAGGTCAGTAGTCGTTGCGAGAGTCAGCGGGTTCGCCTCTCAGGTTACTTGTTGATTGAGAATTTAATCGAATAAAATATAACGGAGGTCGGCAATTTACTCTTGTACTATGTCGCATTCGATATTTTAAATTAGGAAAAATAAACGTGCTTTACTCATGCTTTAGGCAACCGCTACCTTTGATGTCTGTAACTACGGAATATCTAATTATAATGGAATCGTGGATCTATTCTTAGTCCCTTATATCTAGCGCCTTTACTGGAGCGATTAAGATCTAGGTAATTTCACTAATAAAGACCTTTTGTTAATCAGTAACGTTAAGCCACGAGCTATTCAAGAACAGTTCACAGGTTAACTGCTGCAAAAATTCTAAATATAGCTAGCGAAAAACAAATACTAAAAATATACTCACGTTCCACCGTAAATACAATACAGCTCCACCCTTTTGCCCTTCAAAGCTTTCTCCACCTTCCTCGTAGTATACTGTCGGACAGGCTCGTGCTTATTCAGAGTAGGAGAGATGCCATTCTGCGTCACCTCCAAGTATATCTTGTTACCGAACTTGTACTCATTCCTGAAGATAGAATTCGCTGTACAGATGTACGCGAAGTCCACACTTGCATCATGTCGAGTTACATTCGAGAACCACAAGTTTCCTTCAGGATCTAAAGTCATACGGGAGTTGTTGATCGTTTTGAGTTGACCCTGATCGCCTTGCAACATCCAATAGACTTTAGGTTTGGGATGACCATCGGGCGGTTCACACGTGAGTTTAAAAGGTTTTCCCTCTTCAGCATTTACGACTTGCTGGCTATCAGTCTCTTTGAAGGAGTTGAGTTCGGCACGACGTACGAACACAGAGTTGGATGCGGCAGTTCCCCACTCGTTGTAGGCGAAACACTGGTACTGGCCGAGGTCCTCATCGCGTGGTTGACTTACCACGAGAGTACCACGTCCAGATTGCTGTAAGATTCTGTTATCGTAGCTCGTGTATTCAAACGGCTTTCCGTTTTTGATCCATCTGTACCTGTTTAGACAAACATCAAGATTTTAGTAAAGAACAAAATTTTCACTTTGTTTGCGAATCTATGTAAAAGGTAAACGTAAAGACTAGTTTCTAATAATTTTAAGGAACTAGCATGTGTCTGCTTCTGCTTAGAATATCCTACGTCTCAGATTATGAATTTTTGGACGGCGCAACAATTCCTAGCTAATTTATGTGTATAAGTTATTTAATAAAAAGAAAACAATTTAAATACAGAAAACCTTAATCTGAACAGTACAAAAAATATTTTAACTAGGTACTTTAAAGATAAGGCATTGAAAGGTATTTTTAGTCGCCTCGCACAACACGACACCCTTAACTGAAAGGGTTAGGGCGATTCTTATCAAACATATTCTTATTTCTAGTCATTCCTATTGAATGGGCCATTAAAAATATTGTGAAACTACGCCAACCCATTGGAACTTTGGGGTTAAACCTAATATAATAGCCGAAGACACGTGTGTTTCACACGTTGCTACTTACTCATCGGCATGAAAATTTTACATGTCTGTTTTAAGATTTTAGCAAGGTTATTATTGCGTTCATAAATTCTATTAATAATGTTAAAAATAGACGTCAAACAACAGATAGCAACTATTAATATTATGCGCAAATGCGGTATGGCATCTGGTGTATCTATTGTCCGCAGGCTGCAGGCAGAAGATAACAACACTACTAGTCCTAGCTATCTATAATAAATTCAGCAATAGTTATTTTTAATTGTAGCCCTATAATTCATGTTGTTTCACCACAAATCAAAACAAAACAAAAAATAAACTACAGTAAGGCAAAGTTACAACCAGTAGTTCGCATACATATTAGAAGATTGAAGAAGGATCAAAGTACATACATTGTACATTTGTACAATACTTCTTCATTGTACCTTTCCTATATTTACTTCTGGGCTATTCTTACGTATCAGATCGTAAACTAAGGCACGCACGACCGAGTTTTCCTATAAACTTTGCTGTTCGAGATGTGTATTTACAAAACCGTATTTTGCCCTAGATACTCTCGATGTAATATCATAGAAAAGCATAGTACTAGATCTTTCCTTTCTATGATGATTAACACGTAGCCTGTACACAATTTTGAAGACGTTGTATTGTATTTCTATAGCAAAAAAAAATTAAACAAATTGGATAGGCGAAAATTAAAAAAGGCCTATGTTCAGCAGTGGACGTGGACGTATGTGGTCGTGGCTGATAATAATATGAGGATGATGATTATTATTTATTAACTAAACTGAACTGAATCGATAGTTAGTTATTTTTCTATAAAAATCATTAAACCGGCGGTAATGGCGCGTCGATGACCTGTTGCGGCGCTTAAAAGGGCGGAAGCTATTGTATTTAACCCACTTCTGGCGCGAATACCTACATAATACATTCTAACAGATGTTCACGCGTTTCATGACAGGATTACTTTTATGTAAGTATAGGTGATGCGCACACAAATATAGTATTTGCCATCTAAGACAGCAGAAACCCAAAAATTACAGAACTAATAGCACTGAGATCGTGTTTGTAATATCATCAAATCAAATAAAACGAATCCTATAAATAACTATAGTTTTACGTAAAATAGCATAATTATAAAAATGTTAGTCAGAAGCATTTAGACAAAACTGTAAAACACCACTTCGCATCAAAATCAAAAAACCAACTGCTAAAGTTTAATTAATGTTTTCCTCCCTAAGGTTGTCGGGTAGAAAATGCCTAGACAGTCTGCCTTTGTACAGTTTGGTGTGGGCAGTTTAAACATTAAAATCGATCCATAGAAGCGTCGCGTACTTATAAACAAGATAGGTCTCGAAATATCACATCAACAAAGCTTCCGACAAAAAATAAAACATTATATATTTAGTTTAACCAATTTCTACTTATAATAAACTGAATAACTCGCAAATCTTTAAACTTGATTAATTCCGAAACGGCCGGTATGAAACATGACTGATTGCTTCATTAATCTTAGTTTAATTGAAACTGTTCGTCTGGAACATTATTTGAGAGGGATAAAATATTATTAGGAAATAATCTATTAAACTTCAGTCGGCTACATTACTGTTGGAGACATAGATTGATAGAAAATCAATAACTAAAGTAGGTACTACGGCATTAAAAAGAAACGTACACGTAAGTTAAATACTAAATACAGTTTTTGCTCACAACTTCGTGCGGGTGGTATGTCGTGTTGTAAAGCCTATGTCACATGGAGTTCGATCAATGAAAGCCTTAAAATGTAGCAGCACCTTTTGGACCTGCATTCTAGAGAAGACCGCAGTCATAGCAACATAACCCAGGTTGTTTTATTCTTAATGGGCAGTATAGAAACCCTTCTATGGAATGAAAATACCGGTGGCAGAAGAAACTGGGCAAATATCAATGTGTATTGATAATAAATATAAATTCTGAAATTGTTACTTTGCGTAGTGATCAATGCCCATGCCTTCTTTGCACCAGAATAGGACTTTGACCTACAATACTCCTTTCTTTCTGTCGCGACAAACAATAAACACGCAGGCGACAATAATTCAAATATAAAACTGTATAAATAAATTGTTTTATGTGTTCAATTGCGAGCAAATATACTTAAGTGAGTAAACTAATTTCATTGAAACATAAAACTTGTTTGTTTTCTCTTTTCGTGTCCATTAAAGGCGTCTGCAATCAACTTTATAGTGTCGACGGGACCATCATAGTTATGTGGTTTCAATGGCAAACGAAAAGCGTTTTGTCACAGTTTTAAAAAGGGCAGCTGCATTATCACAGGGTTAAACGTTTACATTCTAAGTAGACCTGGTGTGAAAATACTCATGTAATTGAAATAATTAATCAATCGGTGTATGAGATGTGAATTTCCGGCGCGCTTTAGCGAAAGTCGCTTGTCCTGACCTATTTCGAATCCTAGCAATAACTAGAAGTTTATTATTGTGATATACACTTTAAAGATCAAGCAAGTTACTAGGAACCGATTGAACTACAAGCGAAAGCCATTACCACATCGTACGAACTTTCTTTTAGGTATATCTAAAGGATATATATCTAAGAATACATAGGACATAGGGTGCACTGAGATGAGATATTTCACAAAGGCACTACTTAATAATGTTGTTAAGATTATAGTATGATATTTATTGTGATTATAGTCTTCTGCGGTCTCGAGGTAGGTACTTTCACAGTCAGCTACTTAAATATGAACGGGCAGTCTCTCAAGAAAAATCTCGGTTTAGTGTGAATGGTTGTATGCAGTGCAGTAAGACCTTCATGCTTAAATAGACTTAATACTCCAACGCCAGTTATCTTTAAGTATGAAGAGATCTTCAGCATGCAGCGAGATCTTAATCATCTCGCTGCATGCCGAAGATCTCTTCGCACGGGTGGTATTTATTGAAAATAACAGACAAAACTAAATAGCATGTTATTCATAAATAGCATTATTCACGCAATGACATAATAGTCCTGTTAGTGCGCCTACTTGAGAGGTGACTGCACAAGGTTGAATCACGAGATGAATAATTCATTCGTTTTATATTTATTAATAATTATTTTATCTATTCGCTTCAATGGATTATTGTGGTCAGCTATTTGTTGTAATTATTTCGAAAACAAATGATTCAATTTATTTACTATGCATGTTTTCCTTCTATAATTTTTTTACCAAATAACAGTAGCATTTTAACAATACAAATATTTAGGCGTCAGTACCATGGCTGCCGGTGATATTACGTATAGTAGGTATACCAAAACGATTAAAATACTAAGGGTTAACGTATAGACATATTTATTCAATGCTAGCTGACATCACACATCTTAAAAACGTACCTGTCTAGTTGTGTGTGACTCAAACTGTCTTTAATTGGTAGAAACCAGGCCTTAGACAAATATTTAGACCCCTCTCTAAGTGGTTACTGCTGCTTACCGAAGTCAAAAAAATCGAAAGCTTTATTTTAGCGTATTGCAAACCCAATTGAGATAAAATTATTTTTAGAAAAAAAATGAAATCGACTTCAAACAACACCTACATGTTCAATCCTTAACTAAAAATAGAAAATAATATTTTAATTATTCATAGCAAAGAACATTAAAGGGGAATCAACGCAATCCTTGATACCTATATTACTTTACTATTTATAGTTTTTAATCAGTTATTTTGGAGTCGGTGCCAGCCATGAAGGATCTTTAATTCTGCCTTTGCAACAAACTTTTGAAATGCACGGGGCGGTAATGGCACGCGTGGGGGATATGCCTGAGTACACTACCCGAACGCGGTCATACGCGTGAAGGCAGACGTCATTGATAGTAGTGTTCAGATATACATTAAAAATTTGACGCGCACTTATCAGATTCCGTTCGATTTCTTGTATTAAATCTATATTTTTCATTCATATATTAATAGATTAATCAAGAGGGTTTTTTTTTGCTAGTAGGTAGGTTATTTTTATGAAGGTCATTATGATCCTTCTTGGCTGGCACTAACTCATTATGAGGTAACAAACATACAAAAAAAAAAACATACGCCTCGAATTGATAAGCTCCTCCTTTTTGAAGTCGGTTAAAAACAAATAGATAAGTAGTATTATTATAATTATTTAACATCGATGGCACTTGTGATTTGTGTCAAATTAATTTGTTTCTTAGTGTATGAGCTCTCCTAAAAAACCCAAGCAATATTTTTGTATAATATAGATAAGAAGCAGGCTACGCATGCATACTTAGACGTCCTTACTGTCTTGCCTTGGTAGTTGTTATCATGAGTCTTCGGGCATCACCTAATATAAACATATTTCGTCAGAATTCAGACTCTAGACACGCCTTCATATTATGAGCCACCCCGTCAAAACGCGCACACCCGAACGGATATTGCTTTAATCCCCTCGATAACTTAATAACGATGACTATATTGAACTTTTATTAAACGCACGGCTAGGGCAGTGGATAAGCAGCTACCTCAAAATTTATTAAATTATCACTGTTGTTTGGTATATTGTGGTTCTATGTCTCGTAAGATATCCAGGCATCTACTGCTAGACATAGGCCTTCCCCAATTTTCGCTAACTTGATCGGTCGTGAGCCGCCCTCATTCATCGGTTGCCCGCCACTCTTATCACGTCGTCGGTTCACCTTCTGAGGGGTCTGCCCACGCCGCTTCTTCCGATACTGAATACGTAGTTATACATTATACATGTTATCTCGTTCGTTTTCGAATTCATATTTTACTTTGTCCAGACTAATCTTCGGCCTAAACGGTATAAGTGGCTGAGCATTTTTAAAATAATGACAGATGGTATAAGCAGTTTCATTAGGTATACATACCTAATAATGGAGCCGCAAGCGGAAGTCTACACCGTTATAGTTGTCAAAATTGTATAAGAATTAAACCTGTTCAAACACTTTACAACAGCAAAAGAGATTTGTTAGAGAGGTCAAGAAACAACCAAAGCCACAGGCGATTGGTTGTACTATATATATAAAAATGAATCCCTATTTCCATTGGTCATGGCATCACGCGTGAACGGCTAGACCAATTGCGTTAATTCTTTTTTGTTGTGTTTGTTATTGGCAGGTGAAGGTTCTTATAAAAGAAAAACTAAGAGAATTGCGCGGTGATTTAGAAAGTTTAAGATACTTAATCACCTTTTCGATTTCGGTGAAAATTGGTATGTAGATATATTTGGTTTCGGGACATACGCTACTTTTTATTCCGAAAATCGCTCTGTTGCCCGAGTTACATTATTTAAACAAATAGCAACTTTCGCGCAGGCGAAGCCGCAGGGCGCAGCTAGTAATTCATAATAATAGTAATCATACAGCAACAAAGTATAGTTGAAAATAATCCATTATTTTAAATAAACAAAGAGAAGAAAAAGGTCAAACCAAAAAAATGCTCGTAAAAGTCCAAGTTCATAAATAATTTATTAAGTTTATAGAACAGTATAATTACTATCAATACCGTTATCAAGCTCGGGTCATTGATTTCATTCGCGGCAACTTGTAGTAAATGACTTGATACCAAATAACACTTCTTATGATCAAAGGAAAATAATAATTCAATTATATTGAGCTTACGCTGAGTAACGTAAAGTTATTATCAATAGCAAGGCTTATACTATGTTAGGTGGAATAAAAAGTTTAACGGAAATTAATTAAATTTAACGTTATAAGTAGCTGTTAAGTTGAAGATCTATTTCATTATTGACTGCACCGTTGGTCTAGTGGTTAGTGTAACTGACTGCGACGCCTGGTGTCGTGGGTTCGGTTCCCGCAGAAGGCAAATATTTGTGTGATGAACATTTGTATTTGTCTTTAGTCTGGGTGTTTCCTATGTATTATAAGTATGTATTTACAAAAAAAAAGTATGTATATTTAATATAATTCACTTATCTAGTACCCATAACACAAGCTCTGCTTAGCTTGGGACTAGACGACAGTGTGTGATAGCGTCCACATATTAATTAATAATAATAATTAATTATGATAAGCAATTTTATTATAATCAGTACCTCTATTTATTAGAAAGCTGCTTAGCTGATAGCTGTATGTTTATTCTTATTGTAGAACCCATATCACTATTTATTAGGAAGCTGCTTAGCTGATAGCTGTATGTTTATTCTTATTGTAGAACCCATATCACAAGCTATAATACATGCTTACTTTGGCTCTAGATGGCGTTGTGTGGTTATTGTGGTATAGCTAGAATCTGAGCTTCTTAATCGCCAAGACAGAGATAATATCGTTTACCCAACAATCGAAGAAATGTTTTGAGATGTTTAAATACTAAGCTTACAGTGAACTAACACCGTAGTATTCTATGCCATTTTTAGCCTTGACAGAATACCAGCGCCGCTTTGGTCATCATCACCCAAAGCGGCATTGTGCTGAGCTAGGGACCATATTTGAACCACACAAAGGTTCTATACAAAACAACAATGATATAAATATACTGTACTAAAATAAGTATTACTTTGTGTGATTTCAAAATAAATGTTTTTCTTTCTTTCTTTCTATACCGAATCATCATGCAAAGGACAGTTTTCGTAGCTTTGTAGTGTCAAGTGCCGTTAAATTGTGGTAATAGAGGAAGTACGATTATTCCACGACATCTGAGACGACCCATGTAGTTTCTAAAGTCTAGACTAGAGATCTAATTCTTCGTAAGCAGCACTTTCTATACTTTGTAGCTAACTATACAAAGAATATAGTAATATAAGTCGCATTTCTAAGAAACGTAACATAAACTGAAGACAAGGAAGTGATTTAAGCCCCGCTGAGCATTTAAAAGGATTGCGTAGACTAGACAAATATTAATTTACTAAATACGTCTAGTATTTATAGGTACGTCTGATGTTTATAGGAAAGCTCTAGGGAACTATGTAGATTTATTTCAAGATTCTTTAATTTAAACACAAAATACCTCTATTGAGTTGTGATATATTTAACTATTCGTCAGACTATTCACGCACTGCAGGACATAAGCTCTCCCAAAGGGCGATCATTGCTATAGTTACCGCGTTTGGCAGTTGAGTTGGTGCTGGCTTTGATGATGTTTAGTACGCAGATAACCTTGTTGGCCGTTATCGCCGGTAGTTCAAATAGAATCTGTCGTACTGGACTTTAGGGGTAGGGATAGGTTTGTACGATCGGCCATAAATGTGGTCTACCACTTGAGCCTCATATGAACGTCATGAAACAACAAGGTCGATTTCTCTTACACTCCGTTAGAAAAGTAAACCTAAGCGATAATTAGATATCACAGATACTTTTGTCAAAACTGATAGACCGCATTTATGGCCGACCGTACTTTAGCAAAAATTATATTTTCGTTCATGTAAGTAGGTAAAGATCATAAGGTCAAACAGCAAGTTACTAAGTCACGTGCAGTAATAATAAATCTCTACTAATATGACATTCGTGAGTCAGTTTGTGCGCATGAGTGCGGCGGATGCAGCCCAGGAATGCGTCACGGTTAGGAAACTAGATTTTATCTAACTGCACAACTACAATAGTTCCTCCAGGATAACATATTCGATGAATACAACAATATATTGTAATATTCCTCGGGTTAAGACTTATGAGGAATTTAGGATGCAAGCATATTAGATCAAAGTTTTTTTCTAGAACAAGCTGTGTGTGGCAAACTCTCGTCATAAATATTTGAGTATGGCAATCGGTGTTACAGTAATGATAAAGTGACAACCCTCATCTATCAACCACAATGGTCATGTTAAAATTGCGTTTTAGACTGCTTGTTTCTACATAGGGGCAGCTTTGTCCTGACACTTCCTTTGGTTTATAAGCGAGTTTACCATTATCACTGTTAGCCACCTTCTTTTTTATTGGTTTTCTTTGGTATTGGTATAAATTAAAAAAAAGAAATAGCTAAATTATTGTGATTAACCATTAACTGGCTACAGTAAAATCATTTTCGGTAGCGTGGTTAAGGCCATATTTAAAATAACACTTAGGACATTGTCACAAGTTTAGTTTGTTTGGCCACTTCACTTGTTCAGGCTATCGGCATTAGCCATAGCAATAATAAGGACAAATATAATATATAAGTTAAGAGTGATGTCCAATCTGAAGACGCAAACTAGGTAAGGTATTGTCTGATACACTCAGATCCGACCAAGGAGAAGTGCGAACTGAGCTAATTGCAAACTGGACCTATTAAGAATTTGACGGTTGGGCATTTTGCGAATTGGACGTAATGTGACCAATCGGATGCTTAATGTCGGCTTATGTCCAGTAGTACCAGTCTTGTAGCAATCACCATATTAATCTAAACAATTAAAGAGAGACAGAGTTTTTCTTACGCGCCGCGTGTGCGTATCGATGTGATAATAGTCTTTATTTTATGAAATAGGTATGTGTTAAACGATAGTGGATTTATTTTTTGTTGTAGTAGGCATGTTGCAAGTAGGTACTATACTGCGCCTAAGGCGAACACAGAACAGAAAGAGTGCATGTTAATGACAGTAATCTACATGCTGTACGGACGTGCCTTTGTTACACAAGGTCGAATAAGTGCATACTGCATTATTACAATCTTGTGTCTAAAATTCTGAACAATAAAGAATAAATTAACTTGTCAATAATATCGTCATAGGTCAGTAATGCAACGAAATACGAATTAAGCCATGTGTGGGATTTCGAAAGTGTAAATCTTGTAATACGATAATTCGAAAATTCAAAGTGAAAGTATTGCCTTGTCCTGGACTAATCATTATTTTTCAAGGATTCTATGAATACGTTGAACTATGTCATGTACTTTTTATTGCTTCATGTTTTGAATTATTAATCCTAAAAATAGCAGTAGGTATGTATTCGCGAGTTAAAAAATAAACCAAAACGAGATATAACTGAGTTATGAAACGTGTTTAGAATACAACATGGCAATAATAATAATAATGTTTAACATTTATACTGTTATTAGCCATCGTGACACATCTAACTGCTAAACCGACGCGAGGTGTGGCTCTTTTTAACTTTAACATGTATTAATACTATTACAAGTACATTAAAAATTTTACCACCAAATACTAAAACTTTAAATACGGTAGTAGATCCACGCTGGTTTTAGCATGAATAGCCTCTCATAGAAGATCGACGTAAGTAAGTAGTTAGGTTTTGTAATCCTTCCTCATTTCCTTCAGTAATCCCATTCCCAGCTGCTATAGTGGAGCCACCATACCAGCAGTATAAAAGACGATGGCTTTTAGAATGGTGGCCACCACTTCTGGCTTTCACTGACTGCTTGCCATCAGGCAGGGTGAAGTCACTTTTTTAAACTCACACGATTTTTACACATAACTATATTTATAAAACGGGTCTACTCGTGTTAGAGAATTATTATAAGGTGTCATACCTCTTTACCCGACGTTTCGGTCGAATTACACCGACCATGGTCACGGGCTGACTGATGTAGCCAGGCGTCGCGTCGTCTTCGCCTTGAAGCTCGGGATTCGGCAACTACCCTCACTTTGTCTGTTGTTACACTGTTTTGTAAAAAGTCAGTACTACGACACACAACACTCACGACGTCTTCACCTTGGCCTACTTTGTCATAACTGCGACGCTCACACTTGCTGATTACTGGATTCCAAGATGGAGATAAGCGGTATCCGTCTTCTCGGTTGAAATTTCGGTACTTTTTAATTTCAACCGCTTCTCGAGCTATTCTGGAGTAGTAATGCCGATCAGTGGAAAGCACTTGCGGCTTATGTAGCTCAATCCAGTGGTTGGTTCCTGACTCTAACAGGTGTTCAGCAATCGCAGACTTATTTGTTTGGCGGTTCTTGACAGCTGTGATATGTTCTTTGACCCTTTCCGCTATTGTGCGCTTGGTTTGTCCAATGTAGGAACTTCCACAGCTGCAATCCACCTTGTAAACACCAGGCTTTTGTAGAGGGATGACATCTTTCGGAGTACGCAGGTGATGAGATATTTTGGAGTGCGGACTGTATACAGTCTTTATGGAGTATTTCTGTAGTACTGTTCCAACTTTGTCCGTCACTCCTTTTATATAGGGCATAAAAGCTGGTGCTCTGCTTACTTCTGCCATCTTGGAATCCAGTAATCAGCAAGTGTGAGCGTCGCAGTTATGACAAAGTAGGCCAAGGTGAAGACGTCGTGAGTGTTGTGTGTCGTAGTACTGACTTTTTACAAAACAGTGTAACAACAGACAAAGTGAGGGTAGTTGCCGAATCCCGAGCTTCAAGGCGAAGACGACGCCTGGCTACATCAGTCAGCCCGTGACCATGGTCGGTGTAATTCGACCGAAACGTCGGGTAAAGAGGTATGACACCTTATAATAATTCTCTAACACGAGTAGACCCGTTTTATAAATATAGTTATGAAGTCACTTTGGTAGGCTAATATAAAAAAAACTTAATAACCTAAGAACCTAAATATTCTGTAATCTGTAATAATACGTAGCCCTCATGCATGTGTCAAGTTATCTTTGCCACTTCAATATTATGAACATTATTTCGTATTCGTCTATGTATACTCTGATTATGTTTTCTTAGTATTCTTTTTGCAGTATTAGGACAAAACTGATTATTCTATTTACAGGCTTGTTGCTTTGCAATTATCTTGGCAACATTGCATTAATTCACAGTATAAAAGGATGTGTAAGGGAAGTGGTATACCTACCCAGTCCTGCTGGAGCTGGTGGTACTACAAATAGATAATGCCAGGAAATTCAATAAATCAGCTACTAACTAGCAAATAAATAAATACAGACGTGAGCCCGCATACCCTTCAACTTATCTATACATATAATAAAATTGGAGTGTCTGTTTGTAATATTGAAATAACCGTTTTTTAATACATGTATATGAATATATATACGGTACATACACCAAAAAATTTTTTTTTACAGTTTTTGTCTGTCTGTCTGTTTGTTCCGGCTAATCTCTGAAATGGCTGGGCCGATTTTGACGGGACTTATTGGCAGGTAGCTGATGTAATAAGGAGTAACTTAGGCTACGTTTATTGGAGAAACAATCTTTTATTTTAGAAAAATAAAGTAATGTTGATCGACTGATAGGCGGAACGAAGTTCGCCGGGTCAGCAAGTCATCTCTAAAATATGACGATACAATGAATCATAGCATACCTACGTTCATTTAAGACCTAGCAATAAGTATCGTCAATGAAAATTTAAGATTCAGTCACAACAACGCAATCTATAGTTATTATTGTTCAATTGTTGATATTGTTTTGAAGTTAATCGAAATAAATTTGTAAAATTTAATGGAGATAGCTTCTGTAGAACAGTTGAGTATCAATCGAGTGGAGACAACGGACTGAAAAGCGCAGGATAGGACATCCACCAACAACATGGACGAGGATAAATGTGGCCGTGAGACGCTGCTTCTAATCGACATCTTTACAAATAGATGCCATGTTCATTAGTAGATGTCGTACGGATGAGATGATGAGCAAGTTAACAGATTATAGACTTTAGATAGTGAAGGCAAGCAGACAAATGATCATATTCATAAAATAGTTATGAACTATCTTGTCAAAAAGTATACAGTAATACAGTATTTGTACTAACCAGGTTTAAAAATACTTGTGCAAACCGTTTGATACATTACTTTGCTATAGAAAACAAAATTGGAATCAATGCACATCTGTTAAGATCTAGCAAAACACAGTGGTTCTCAAGTTTTTGTTTATGACTTTAAGGTTGATTATCAAATAACAGTAAACCACGCGTTAGGCTCGCCATATACTCTGGCTAGTCTAATGTAATACAAAGACTACTTACTTGGGAGCCGGTTCGCCTTCAGCCTCGCACTCGATGATGAACGGTTTGTCCGCCTCGCCAGGCTGCGCCACTTGGAACAGAATCTCTTCTTGCGTCGGTTGCTTGACCATCTTCGGCGGTGACGTCACTGGACAATGAACATACGATTAGGGACGAGTGAACCCCTCCCAAGGTGGACCGACTATATAAAGTGGGCGGGCGACCGATGCGCCGGCTCTTGATCGAAAAAGGTGGCAAAAGTGGTTGGGGGGTGGGAGAGTTTAAATCCAGCAGGCTGGAATGATAATGAACATTCCATGGAAGGCATTAAAGTTATCATTTTATTATGAAATAGGTATAATCTTCTCATGATAATAATGACACAAGGTTTCGCTTCGTTCAAAAGGAGCGTAGCTACCGCCATATCTGTAGTATGAATGATACGAGGCCGGCTTCAGAGGCGGGGCCTATGGGCTTCGCCGCAAAAGGGTCTTGCGATGAATGTTAATAGAAGTCTAACGCAGCTTATTAGCAATATTTTGGCTGAATAAAATTTATATACTCATTATTTAAATTTTCCGGAGTAAACATGCAACAAGTATTACAATAATAATGCAGTTCTATAGTATGAACTGTTGTCATTGAATAGCCGTAAACACAAATTCATACAGTCACATATTTCCCAGGTTTTATGTATTCATTCAACTTTTGTAAACATCACTAATTCATGTTTCTCACACATAATCTCTAAACTGGAATAACTGGATTCTGATGACTAATGATAGCAAGGAAGTGTCGAGATAAAGAAAATAGGGCTGCGAAATACTTCTCTCGCTTTAGGAGATTATAAAGCAAAACAAGATTTGTCAGCTACATTGGAGAATCTGATTCAATAAGCTTTAAGTCTTATCATGCGCGCTATGAGTAAATTTTGTCTTATCGTATTTAAAATTTGTCTCTTTAGATTATTATGTCTATCTAAGTTTTATTAAAAGTAGCGTGAAACTATCTTGTGTATCGCATGCTAGACCGGCTCTCGTGTGGCGGGTAGACTTTTTGAATGACTCATTTATTTTTTTTGGCAGATTGGATAAATTTTAATAACCTTATCTTACTTACTTATTTTTGTTTATGAAGAGTTTACAGTACAATAGATTATTGTATCGTAACCTTTTCATAAACAAATCATTCATATCAATCATAAATTGGCATTTGATTTTGCCAGCCGCTAAAACCAACAATTTGCCAACAACCATACCATTATTTGAGGTTCAAAATGTCATTAAGTATCATTCTCACGCTGTTATTTCGGAGGAGGTGGGCAGATCTGTGGTACACTCACTTTTCAACTATGTAGCAAGGAGTGAACCTATTGTCACATACCGAGCACTATTTACCTTTTCCCGACCCGGGGATCAAACTTGAGACCTCTGCGTGGTAATCCATACACCGAACCACAGAAGCAGTCAATTGAAATTGTTGTGTATGAAATATGACATAGGATCCCTGTACATGGAACCTACTACCATACACATAGTGCGCACAGAGATATTTGACAGGATAAGCATTATTTAAGTTGCTAAAATTGTGATCATAGGCAGTGCCTTTCTGCCTATATGGAGTGCACACCACTGCCTACTGTAGATGGCATTTTCACAATATCTGGCTACCAATGCTATGTTGTATAATGAATCAACAATGCATAATAAGTAAAGTAATATTTAAAATTTGACTTTGCATACAATAATAATTTAAGTTTTAATTGAATGCCATTTTAACCCACTGTATTGAATGTGGAATAGGAAATCATATAGGTATAATCAGTTATGGTAAAATACATCTACATAATAAAATGCATTTAAGTGAGACCCTTGAGGGTTACAATTCTGATTTATTTAAGTAATATTCTTGTGATGGTATATCTGAATATTGGTTGTTAACTTTTTAGTGGTTGTTAATTCTTTATTGTTTATTAACACTTTAGTAAAAACATTTTTTTTAAATTCATTTTAAATTTTGAGCAGACAACATGAACTTCTGTACAATTATTTTACTGAGCAATATATCTAAATACTTATTACGAACTCTGTATTCCTGCATAAGTTGAAGTTTACCAAGGTTAATAAAAATTTAAATTATTATTATGAAAACAGACATACTTATTAGATTTCTTTCTTATTGGTAATTATAATTATACACATACATACATATTAACATAACTTCAATTGAGTCAATTATAGAAATAAGTAAATCCATACTAATTCCTACTAATATTATAAATGCGAAAGTAACTGTCTGTCTGTCAGATACACTTTCACGTCTAAACTACTGAACTGATTTTGATGAAATTCCGTATAGAGATATAATAGACCTTGGAGAGCAACATAGATTATCTTATATCGCAATAAAATGGCTCGAAGGGGTTGAAATAGGGGATGAACACAACACAACTTTTAAAGCTTTTGTTCGTGTCACAGCAACATTTCAAAATGAAGTAGACTTAACAACATATTATAAACTCATTAAAATTGGCTTCTGAAAGCTATAGAGTTGTCAAAATCTAATTTAAAACATCAATTATTGAATAATAGTTAAAGTATGATAACAAAAACCTCTCAAAAGGTTGGTAGCTCATTGCTATATTCAATCTATGACATCAAAATGTTGATCACATCCAGACCAAGGACAAAACAATGTTGTCAATTACAAATCTGGCATGCAGCACTAAATGATATCAAATGAATTATGAATTTATGAGTAACATCTTTACACTAAAGAGGTTTGTTATTTATTTAATTTTGTTACATTCAGTTCTAGACATATTACAGATGCTTGATTTGTAGCATTTATAGCATATTTGAATTGGCATAAATCTTATGAAGGTTCCTTCAATAGCATTCAGTAAAGCTCAGTTCAAAAATGCTGTAATATACCTATGTCTAGAACTAATATTATGACTATAAAATGAATAAATCAGTTAATTTAAAATGTTTGAATGTGTACTACTTTTAACATATTATTATTCATACGTAGCAGCAGGGTTGAGGGACCACCAATAGTATGATTGTCAACAAGATTTGTAACATTTTTAGAATAAAAGTTGAATGAACCATAATTTGGAATACGAATAACAATCGATTTAAATACATAGCGCTAAAAATATGTCTGTATATGGTAAATAATACTCACATAATGCCGCCGAACATGATATTAGCGCGACGAAACATAGTACTTTTGTTGTACCCATCTTGGCAGGTCTCCTACTTCGTAGTACACGTAAATCTAACAAGAAACCAAATAAATCACTTTAGAACATTGTTTTATTACATTTCTCCGGCACACATGTTCACCACACTCGATGACCTAATCTGTTTAGATCTTGGACCACAATGACAACACCCACTAAAAATAGCAACATCCATTACACTAAACTGCCGACCTCATGACACAAAAATTGATATCCAAACATAGAAACAGCCGCAAATCCTTTAGCCTTTCGTGTTACACTATTTCACGTTAAGCGAACGCTAGAAAACCGCACTGTTCACTATTTGTTGCTTTATGAGTTAAAGACAAATCAATAATTGCATTCCCATAATGCTAACTTACATTATTATTTATAAAATTATACAATAAATAATATTTCATTTGGATAAAAATATTACCTAATTGCCTGTTTTTATAATAACAACATCGCGAAAGCTAAATGAAATAATAAAATACGGATAAAGGCGGGGCCTCTGAGATTCGCTGTCGTTCTCGTTCGACTTCGTTCAGCAGTTGACGGTTCAATGACTGGCTTGACATAGACAACATTTTTAGACCATAGTTGACCATAGCCGTTTTATTTTCTCTCTGGCTCAGACTACTGAGTAAATTCGTAAATTCAATTCTAAATAATAATTCATATTTTCTCTTTACAATATCATAGAGAAACATCATCGTGGTTGCTAAACACAGAACAAGTAGTTGTTCTGTGTTGCTAAAGCGTCTTATCTATGAACTAATTAGTTTGTCAAATTTACGTGTTTCTCAAATTTATTTAGATTACCACCTACGAAATCCTACACGGAAGACTAGGCAGTATGGTCAAGACTGTAGATAGCCTGCCCTTTGGGCAAAACAAAAAAAAAATTGATTATAGACAGCTGCGTTTGATCAAGTTTGATGCTACCTTCTTGATCCTACTTTATTAGACCCCTCTACATGATTGCATATTAATTAAGATTAATATTTAAGACTGTCGGTATCAGAATTTTTGACTTTGTTCTCGTCTCTGTTGTCAAAGTAAATTTAGAAGAATATTTTGAATAGCACCGATGTTCATAAAATTCTAACACGAACACATCATCAAACTAATAATAGTGATGGCTATTGATTAACGACTATTGGTAAAGGCACGATCTATCAAAGAAAGACCCGAAAAGCAGACTCGGCCACCATTGGGATGGAGAGAAAAACGGATGTATTTTTAAATTTATTCTAATATTTATTATTATTGCCTATCATAATTCGGTGCTGTGACTGAATTATAATTTAAGATAATGAGATACTATTTGTCTGTACAAATAATATCTCACTTATTAATTATTTTAATTCAATTATTTGTATATTAAAATAAAAATAATGTATGTTAGTTGTTGAAATATTATTATATTATATTAGTTATAGCAACACCAAACAAGTGTTGCCAAATATTTATTTTCAAGAGTAAAGTAATGTATGATTTTATTATAAATTTCCAATTGTTTCCAATGGCTGCTTTAAATAGAATATTTATACTGAGACAGATGTGCAACTCCTCATAACATGTTCTTGTCACAGATTAAGTAAAGTTCCTTGTTCTGAGTGCAACTCCTATAAATTTAATGTAAAAAACGCAAAAACTAGATGGCGCTGATAAAACTAGATCCATTCAATTCGCCGCTAGATGGCAGTATACGGTATTTTAAATCCAAAGAGTATAGTATATTAGGGAAGTTAGGTAAGTAGGTATTTGTTTTATATGTACATAAATTATATAATTGCATTTATGAAGAGGAATAAAAATGAAAATTCAAATAATTTATAGATTTCTTTTTATTTTATGTAAGTACATTATAATAAATAATGTGCACTGAGCTGTTTATGTTCTCACGGTCCACCACCTGAGACCACCTAGGCACAGTCTTATTAGTGTGCCTATAACAATGCCGAATGTGGAACCACACAGCCAGGTACAGGTAATCAGGTAATCACACATTAATTTAACTTTTTTACTAAGTGTATTACAGCCATTAGCTAAACCCGCCAAACCCGATAAACAAATTACCATTCTTCATGTCAAATTTTGATTTTACCCAATGTCAAGTCGCCAACCATGTTATGTTCTTCGGTGAAAAATTAATTGTTATTTCATGCTTTTACCTATATTTTAAAATCATTTTTACTGTATTGTATACCTACCAATAGCATTGACTTCCGATTTAAATTTGAAGGCGGCAACTTTTAGCAGGATACAATGGGTTCGTAATAATAAAGAAGCTAGATTAGTACGTATATTAGAATAACTTTACTTTGTAATTTATTGTTGTTAATTCTGCCAGTAAATCATCAATACCATAATCATCGTCAATACCGCTATTCTAAACGCATTTCTCAACATGTCAACGTGTCGACTTTTTCGGTAGCATTTGTATTTTGCATTTTTAAAGGTTCAAGGGATGCAGATGCAACCACGAGATGCCTGCCAGAACGGTATTTTCTTAACCAACTGATACTAAAACATCATTTAAACAGTTTCTAGCCTTGTGAAAAAAAGGGTTAGTCAGATGGTTCACCAGCTCTTGGGACTATTTGAGACAATAGAGATCAAATTGATCCTATTTTCAGCAAGTGGTGTCGAAACTCTGTGGCATTGCTTTTTTATAATCCATACTTCCATACTAATCTATAAAGCGGGAGAGTTTGTTTGTTTGTTAAACGCCCTAATCGCTGGAACTACCACTCGGATTTGAATAATTCTTTTTGCGTATAGTAGCCCAGTTTTTAAGGAAGGTTATAAGCTATGTAACATCACGCTACTGGCAAAGGGAGCAGAGCAGTAAGCAAATACCGCGCCGCAGAAAGCTAGTTAAATTATGAAAGAGGCTAGCCACATTAATGTTCAAGTTAAAAAAAAGGTATTAAAGAATAAAATGGCAAATTAGTATAAGCGTCTAGCAACTTTCCTTAAGCTACTAATCATAATATTTTTTTTTTGCGACTTGATATTACTATCTCGTTCATTCATTTTGCGATTGCGATTGCTATGCATATTTTAGGCTTTTCATGTTTTTTTTTGGAATTGCTATCATCGACTTAGCCGTTAGTCTGCGGCGTGAAGTCTTCACTTCTTATAAGTACAGAGAAGGCATGGTCATTGATCACAGACCTAGCTTGCCCAAAGATGCTTCGGTGGCATATTTGTACAATACTTTTTTGTATATTCCGGATTCCTCACGAACTCACTTTTTTTTTATTCATCCAGGTTTTAATTTACTGTTGCAATACCTACCCACTTTAATTCTACAACCCATTCCACAAGCTTTTAATATATTATTAATAGGCTTACTTTGGGTTTAGATGGCGTAGTGTGGTCGTTGTGCTATTATTATTAATTTATTATTAATTCTACCTTAAAAAAAAATATTCTTTCAGCTTTCGAAGTACTTATTATTTTTCAATAGACACCCATTTGCTACTCTTAGATTATGCAAAATTCTTCGTATTTCTATATGATAACCTGTTTATTCTGATACCTACACTAACAGATCGTTAAAAAGATTACCTACCTAATGGTAATAGGAAAGGACAAAACTTGATGAAAAGGGTGTCATCATTACTCATTATAGTTATTATCTATTCATGATATTAAGCCAAAGCCTTCAGTAATACTATACTGCTCTATTACTTATTTGTTTTCAGGCGACGAGTCAGACACGTGTTTGCGGAAAACCTCCAGCGCTCTGCAGGCACACAAACATGCACCAAGCAGACGATCTAACCTGAGTGTACCGGTCAACGTACAACTAGACAACCAACTTGAAACTATTAGCTTTAGTAGCAACAATGAGTCCCACGGACACTTTATGAGATATGACCACGATGAAGTGCCTGTCAAAGACACAGGCTTCAATGTCGAAGTTAAACGTTCCTTAACAAACGTCGACCTGGACGAACTCGAATCAAAAATATTCAAAAACTTGTCTCAAGATCTAAAAACCGATTCAAGTAACTCACTCACCAGTATGGAATCCAACATAAAATATTTTAAAATGACAGTGCAAAATATATTAGATAACTTTTATACCTCCGTGGCAGATTTTGAACTTTATAAGAAAAGATTTAACGAAATTCTTTCTAAGAATGACGAAGACGCTATTGCAGACGTGGAAGAATTTATAAAAGATATAATTCAGCATATAATTAAGTCCGAAACTTCTTTGTCTATTAAAAGTAGAAAATCTGACACCAACAAAAATGTTGACTCTCCAAATATACAAGACGAAAATACAAACGTAAACAGGAATGAGTTTAATAGACTTTCTATCGCTACCACGACACTGGCAAAACTGGCGTACTCTCCGAGCAGTTCAGTTGCTCCTCCCACCGTGGTCGACGACACCACTACTGCGGACGAGAACTCTGTAAGTAAAGACTCGTTGCCCTTAGTTACAGACTCAAATGAAAATGTAACTTCAGAATCTACTACAGCTAAAGATGTATGTAATATTTATTTGCTGGGAAGCCCATATGTTAAAATCAAAATTCATGAGAAGCACCTTTTATCTGAAATGGATATTAGAACAAAGTTGCGCAACACACATTGGAATGCTGCTGTGGATGTGTATAACATTCGCAGGCGCGCCGCCAAGAGGTTGAAACGTCAGCAGGCAGCACTCCATTGCGATGACTCAGACAAGGAAATTCCTGTTAAAGTGTCTAATGCGAAGCGGAACATACCTTTCGAGGAAGAGTGTCTCGCTCAAGAGCAAGAATATGAAAAATCGTTTCTTACTAAATTCTGTGATTTTTTATGCAGGAAACTCCGTAGATCTTGAGGTCGTTTTTGTTAATAAAATAAATATTTACAATTATTCAACAAATACTTTATTGTGGACTAGACATAGAGTAAAATAAGGAACTTAATCACGAATCACCGTGTTCCTCAAAATTAATGATGTACCACCGTATCATAGCTATATGTTTACTTAGTTGTAACGCAAACTCCTTCTTCATGTGGAGGAACTCCCTGATGACGGGCAGGTCCAGCATCACGAACGCCTGACCGTCGATCTCCTCTTGCTTCATCTTGTCGGCGATGAGCTTGCAGTCTTCTGTGTTGCTTAAGTACGCATAGACGTCATCCACCGACCAGTCGAGAGGATTCGGCGATAGTTTGAGTTTCCCTTTCATCCAGGACATGGCCATGTCCTTTTCAAACATCTTATTGTCAGACGGTAAGGGATCATAGGAATTAAACTTGAGTTTCTTCAGCTCCGGCTCCTCAGAATCTGATACGTCTGATATATTTTTGGCGTCCCTGGAGTTGGAGCTGCTTTCATTGGTTTCGTTCTCTGTGTCACTGTCCTGTAAGTTCCGTTTCTTCACGCACGTGTTACTGTATATCGTCTCCATGTCTTTCTTATTCCAATGCGCCTTTTTCATTTGGAGTGCGAAGTTAGGAAGCTTGGCGCCTCGAGTTTTCATCTCTAGTTTAGGGTAGTTGTGTTTAGGTTCACGTTTTCGCCTCTGTGTGCGCTTGTAGTCGGCGCTGTCGGGCGAATTGGGTCTGGTGCCAGGTTCCGAGGGCGGGGTGGAGCCTGCACTATGTTCACTCTCAATCGACTCCACATCTTTGTTGCTCTCAGATTCTTGAGTTGGCTGCGGCTCTCTTTCTTTCTCTTTCTTCTCTGGGACTGCCTTTTTCTTTTTCCTGCGACCGTTAAGGCTGCCTTTAGGTCGGCCGCGACGTTCGGTGCCATTATCTGTAATAGTCAAAGTTCTTGTTATTGATTGCAAGTTGCCTAAACCATAGATTATAACAGGCATTATTGCTAGCAACCTATGAGCTTAAAGTCTGTTTTCCTATCAGAACAACGGACTTCTCCAAAGGACCCTGAAGGAAAGGTCTATTATTGTTACTGCTCGGCTCCTTAAAGGGATTAGTTGATGTATACCTTAAATCTTCTTGGAAATACAATATACCAGTGAAAATCGCATCCAAATCCATTAGGAGTCGCGTTGAAACAGACAAAACTTCCTATCATACAATGTAGATAGTAAACTCACGGAAGGTGGACTTGTCGACGTGGTGGCAGTGGTTGGGGCACGTGTGGGGGAACTCGTCGGGCCCGAACAGGCTGGGGCACGCCTGCAGGCGCACGCACACGCCGCGACAGAACGCGCCCACTTGCGTCGCGGAGCGTGCGATAGGTACGTACGCGTGGTACGTGCTGGATTTCAACCTAGGGAGAGATATTTATTAGTAAGTTACTTTCTATTTATAAACAGTTGCAGACTTGCGTATTTTCTGCACTTACTTCGCGCGCAGTCATTCGAACTGGTAGTGTCAGTCCATCTCTCACGGCTCGCGTTTATACAAACTTTTAAGCTCATCAACTCTAGTCTCGCCAAAAACGAACTTATATGTACAATTAGGTTATTTAACCAGATTAAGATTCAAACTACTGCTACTTAAACTACAGCTCTATAAAACTTTATTGACCTAAGAATGTTATTGAACTTCTATTTAGCTCACACCGACAAGCAATTTCAAGACTACATATTTTTCTAAAAATACTTATAAATATAACATAATATTCACTTACTTAGCTCTTAACATTTCCAGTCTCATTCCCTCTTCGGGTGGTCCTTCTGTTTCCCAATCCTTCAACAGTTTAGCAGGTTTGTATGACGCCGATATTATTTTGTTCAGTACTTCTTTGAGCACCAACGACAACGGTCCGGGTCCTACATGCTTTGGCAGTTGAGACAGCTTGTTCCTACTTATAGATGGCCCAGCGTAACACTTATAGTTAAAGAATATCCTATCGCACCAGTCTTCTGAACATTTCATATCATTACTGACTACCTTTTCTTCAAGCTTTGGCAGTTCCTTCTCTACAGTTGTGTCAGGTATATGTAGAGCATAATCATTGCTGTCACACCAACCGACGGGAAATAACAAATCACTGTCTTGAGCAAACCAGTACTTCTCTCCAATAGGTAGTAATTCAACACATAACATATGATCAATTATAGTATCTATGTTCGCCACGTGTATTTCTTCATGATTTTGCGGATTAACGGCTTCCAGCTTCATATTTAATTCTATACCCTTTAGAGGTACTTTGGTCCCGAAGCAATACTCTGGGGCTGGTACTGAAGAAGTCATTGTAAGGTACTCGTCCCAATCAAAATTGCCCTCCTTCCATATCTTCGGTGTTTTAAACGATAAGCCTTTTTTCTGTGCCCATCCTATAGGATATATGTATGGGTGCATGCAGTCGCACAGCCAAGCCATTTTGCTGTCCTCGTAATCTTCATTATGATCGTCGATTACTACTAAAAAGTGGAAATTGTTGAACACTTTAGTGACAGTGGCTGGGCGAACAAATTGCATGTCCTGAGGGTCTAATGCTTCCACTTTCATGCCGATGACAAAATTGTGTGATTCCAGATTTTGATTTGGCTGAAAAATTTTGCAACAATTACCATAGGAAGTATTTTATTTATTATGTCTGGGAAATGTAGTTTTTTTTATTTAGGTAGTATAATTTTGTTGTTATAGGTGCCTATATAAAAATTAATGGTCTTAAAAGTTACCTCCAATGTAATCTATTTGAAGGGTATTTTTTTTACATTTCTTACATTAGTCAACAATAAATTAAACTTTTTTGAACAATAGTAGATAGGTATATGCCTACTATTTCGAGGTATTCCTTGAAGCGCACCAACTTAGAAATGTCACTACAACTTGGTGCGTTTCGAGGAACACTTTTCTGCGCTTCACTTGGTGCGTTTTATATTACCACATATTTTCTAGTCATGACATTGATGAACTTTGTAGTAACACTTCTTCTGCAACAGTATCTATTACGCAAGTAAAGTAGCTTACCATAAACAAGTCCGCTGGCGTAGGTTCTTTGATAGACTCCTCAGCGCTTTGCCGCAGTTGAGTGCTAAGCTTATTCTTGCAAGAAAACTTGTTCACTTTGCCCGGATACTTAAACTGCCATGGAGAACCCTGCAAAGAACTATCTACTTAAATACGCTATAAATGGATTAGGAAGCTTTTAGAGACTACAATAACTAACGGACTAAAAGTACACCCAGACTATGAGGACATGGTAGTGCTCGTGCTCCTACCAGCAGGGATAACCTAGTAGGAGCCGAAGAAAAC
The DNA here is from genome assembly GCA_963082885.1 of Parascotia fuliginaria. Lineage (NCBI taxonomy): Eukaryota > Metazoa > Arthropoda > Insecta > Lepidoptera > Erebidae > Parascotia > Parascotia fuliginaria. The sequence continues at coordinate 2,570,903 of OY720172.1, forward strand.
TCCCTATTTCACCACATTCTTCTCTTATCACGCTATTCCTTACTCTATCTGTAAGTTTGATTCCACGTTACGGTTTACATAAGTAATTAATTAAAACTGTAGTTGTTTTTGATCTAGTTATTAATGTAAAAGCGCTACCTCATTCTTGTTATCTATGCTCCAGGTAAATTATTCAACACAGAACGACAGATAAGACTACTGCCAAGCGATTAAACAAAGAAAAATATTTTAACGGAGGCGAGGATTGTCTTCGATAGCTTAGTGTAGTCATTATACTTAACGACATCGCGAGGTACCTATACACCATTAAATGAAGATTTAGGGTAGGATTTCTTCCTTGCAAGAAAATACAATGCAACTTTGTAGAAAAATGAGCCAAAAGAACTAAGCTATAGAGACGTTTTTTCGTATTTCGTGTTTTATAGTTACGCCTTTCTTCTTTAGTGCGACAAAAAAGGTACATAATCTTTACAAATATAAAGGTCGCTGTATACGTGTCGAGATGATTTCTTTAGTGAATGAGACCGAAGGGTCACTGCGACGACACCTTGCGTCCATGTCTCATATGCATTTTGTATGAATTAATATTTGTAAAATTTCCCGTCCGCATAAAAGCTCGTCAAGTATGTAACTGCCTTTAGAAGGTGTATAGACGTATTCAAAAATAAGCTGTAGTCGAGGAACATACCGCGCGGATTTTGCTCAGATATTTAGTATAAGTGCCGCGGCTAGAGTGAAATACCGTATACCTCCTCGAACTGGCGAAAAGTTCATACCTTCGTGAGCGAAACTCACGCGATAATCTACCCACAAGGATAGCGAAATTCGCTTTGGTGTGAACAGTAGTAACACCTCATACCCAGTCGGATTTTTCTACTGCAGGCGATAGCGAAACCGTTTAGTTTTGAATATGCCATAAGCGTTAAAAATATTATACAGTAGGTACCTACATATCGCTTGATGATAATAAAGCCGAACGTGTTATATTGAGAACAATCACTGCACTTGTTTATAACAACATACACGAAAACGATTAAAATATTATATGATATAAATATCTACAGAAATAACTCGTATATTATATGTATACTCCAGTAGAGAAGTCACTTTTCCAAGAAAGGAAGCCGGTGGGACTAAAATATTTTGAGTTTCGGAAGGCTAGTTAGTCTTTGAGTAGACTCGCAAGCAGTGTAGGTATAAGGTGGTCAGGACATATTTTAAAAGGGAAGCCGGCAGGAATCGTGTTATATGGACGCTTCGCTACTGGTATACTCGTACATTGGTATGATATAGATAGATTTGCCGAATGCAATCGAAAGTGATGTAATGTTACCACCCTTACTTGGAAGAAATATTTGGAACCGATATTTGCGAATGATTCACGCTACCAATGTACCTACCTACACAGATTACATACTTATTAATGTTATTATAAGCGAAAGCATTCAATCAGTGTTATCCATACTTAATATTATAAATGCAAAAGTAACTGACTGTCTCTCTGGCTGTTACGCTTTCACGCCTAATCCACTGAACCGATTTTGATGAAATTTGGTATAGAGATAGATTAGACCTTGAGGAACAACGAAAAAATGGTTTAAAGGGGTTGAAATAGGGGAAGAAAGTTTGTATAAAAAATGGTAAATGTATAAACAGAGATATAACCGAAATTCACGCGGGCGGAGCTGCGGGCAACAGCTAGTTTATTATATAAAGCGAATGAGTTTGTTTGTTTGAACGCGCTAATCTCTGGAACTACTAGTCGACTTTGAATAATTCTTTTTGCGTATGATAGCCCAGTTATGGTGACGGGACCAGAGCAGAATATAAAGACGTGGTTGAAACCGCGCCGCAGTAAGCCAGTGTATTATACAAATAAAAGACGATGCAATAAACAAAGAGATATCTGTAAACTTACTAATTACAAACTAGCTTTTGGCAATAAACATGTAAGTAGTTACGAGAGTAACTACTAGTGCTATGAAATGTTTGTGTTATAAGCATATTACAGTATTTCGTCAACAATTTAAATATTTTTAACTGACTGGCCTGTTGGTCTAGTGGTTAGTGACCCTGACTGCTAAGCCGGAGGTCGTGGGTTCGATTCCCACCCAGAACAAACCTTTGTGTGATGAGCATGATTGTTTGTTCTGTCTCTGGGTGTAATTTATCTATAATATGTATGTATTTACAAAAAAAAAATGTATATAAGTAGTATATCAGTTGTTTAGTACCCATAACACAAGCAAATATCATTGCTTAATTTGGGGCTAGATGGCGCTGTGTGAATGTGGTAGAATATTTTATTTTTAAAAAAGGTCACGTACATTGTTTGTGACGTAGAGTAGGTTTTAGTAAGGTAGGTCACAGAAAAAATCTTTTACTAGGCTTATGGGAACTATCCATCACTCATAGAAGATAGCTTTTGGCATGGTGGCATTCACTCTTGGATCCCCACTGATTGCTTACCATCAGGCCGAGTAGAGTATGGTAGACTAACATAAAAAAAGAAGAAAACAGCTGCGCTAGTTTATTTCCTATTGGTGAGTAACGGTGTCTTAGTGCAACAAGGTGGAGCCACGACCTGGGACTCTAACACAACCTCATATAGCAATCATATTATAACCTTACTTTGTCTTTATCCTAGTTTTTAATGGAACGAAAGAAAAAGACAAAACACAAAGTAAGATTAAAATATGCTTGAGGTGGTGGTAGGCCCCCTGATAAGTTTTCGGTTGATTGATGATGAGTGCAAAAGTCAAAAGTCACAGTATTTATTTCATTTTGATCATAAAGTATAAGTATGATACTTATGAAAAGACAAATTACATGAAGTCAGCTAATTAACCTACAGCCAGTTCGCTGACGAGGTAAAGCTGTGAGAAGAACTGGCAAGAAACTCACGCCACTCTTTTCAATCGCCAGATAATTTTTTTTTTTTGTATGAGTTGACAATTTTAACACATCAACGCAACCAAAGAACCATACAAAGTAATTATTACAAAACAACTAATTAATTTAATAACATTTAAAAAAAAAGAAACAAAAATAGTGCAAGTCGGAATGATGCAGCATCTTCTTTTAGCACTTTTAGAAATTGGTATTTTGTAGTACTCTTTCTCATTTCTATAGTACCACTGATGGTACTAAAGACACAGTAGTGTCACTAGTACCATTGATGGTACAAATCAATGGTACTATAGACACCAGGCGAGTAGCACGTGTCGGTTGTACCACTGATGGCACTAGGACACATAGTAGTGTCACTAGTACCATTGATGGTACAAATCAATGGTACTATAGACACCAGGCGACTAGCACGTGTCGGTTGTACCACTGATGGCACTAGGACACATAGTAGTGTCACTAGTACCATTGATGGTACAAACCAATGGTACTATAGACACCAGGCAATTAGCACATGTAGGTAGTACCACTGATGGTACTAGGACACATAGTAGTGTCAGTACCATTAATGGTACAAATCAATGGTACTATTATAGACACCAGGGGGTCTTGGCTTACCTTATTGGTAACGTAGCCGAAGCTGCTCAGTCGAGGGTTGGAGAAAAATATCCAGAACTGTGTCAAGTCTTCATCAGCACCGTCGTATCTCACTAGAAGTCGACCGCCCACGTTTTCACATACCTACCGAAAAAAAAGCTACATTAGGGTTTTTTAAAGATAACAATCGAAGTAGTAACAGTAGGGTGTAAGTGTAACTCTCTTAGGAAATTTCTCCTTCAGACTATAGTGGCCCAGCTGTCAGGTAAGTCCCGTCACCCTATAAAAAACCACCGTCATAGCAACAACATGGGTAGAATCGTGTTCCAGCTAAGGAGTAGCGGTTTCCAGTGCCGTACCTAACCTTGAGAAATATTCAGTCTTCATCTTCCATTACAAATACAGCGTTATTCTTTATTTTATGCCATTGGCAAATGTATTAGAAGCATGGAGGGAGATTGGTGACCCCCAGTAAAATATAATAGACCCAAATTTAAGACACACGACGGAGGTAACTCTGTTGGCTGTTATCTGGAATATCCTAGACGCCTTTTACGACAAAATTTTATATCATCTATATTTTTTTATTTATTTTTTAATTACTAAAGTTTTTCCACTCTGCCTGATGGTTAGCAGTCAGTGGATTCCAGAAGTGGAGGCCACTATCCCAAAAGCCGTCGTCTGAAACTACTGGTATGATGGGCTGCACTATGGCAGATGGAATTAAGAGTAGTTGAAGGGAATAAGGAAGGTGAGGAAAGGGGGCAATTAGTTCTTCGGCGCTCTCACTCATTGAACGTAACGCAATATGGATACTATGTATTACTCTTACATCGATGAGAGGGTAGTACTTCCCCGGTCGAACTGGCCAATTCATGCTGAAATTAGCGTGGGTCTACTACCGTACAAATCTATAAATATTATAGTTGTAGGCAAATATATACCACGATTGCTGCCATAATTACTTATTACTTAATTCAACAGTGCCTAAAACATTAATTTATTTACGCAAAAGTACCTACGTCAGTCTTTTTTGTCGACGGATTTTTTAGTGATTATCAAATCTCATTGTTATTTATTCATAAGGTCATAATATACATATTATGTTTTATCATAAAAGAAACATAACTATTCGCTTATTATACGAGTAACTAAACAGTTTCACCGTCTTCGTCTCCGTTTCGCGTCTTTGGTTACTGCTCTGCTCCCAGCGCCAGTAGCGTCGTTTTATAGCCTATAGCCTTCCTCAAAAACTGGGCTATCATACGCAAAAAGAATTATTAAATACCGACTGGTTGTACCTGAGATTAGCGTGTTCAAACAATCAAACTCTTTCGCTTTATATAGGGTTGCCATTCCTTAAATTTGGCAACCAGGACAAAACGCGTGAAAACCCCGGATTTTAAAGCCAAAACCCGGACATGTCAACAAACATAGTCAGTGCAATGAAAATCTGGTAAAAGCAGAGTAGCGTGCGGGCACAGTGCGAATATCGCGGGCGTCTCAAGACTTTATTTTTTTAAACCCGGACTACGATAGAAAAGGAAGCTTCGCCCGGACGCTCCCCAGATGCCCTCTAAACTAGGACAAATCCGGGGAAACCCGTACAGATGGTAGCTTTATATAATAAGTAAAGATGAAGAAGTAAGTTTGTCGCGTTCAGCCCATGGTCATACATCCAAGACCCTGTCATGTATCCAAGTTCACCCTGCGTTTGGGTTGTCTGTCCACAGAAGTAGAACGAGGCTGCGGAGCTAAGAAGCAAGCAAATATAAACCAATAAGATTGTATAAAATTTCTCTTCGCTCTAGCGGATACGTAGGCGTTCTTGATTAATATTTCTCCGCTTCTGTAGGCAGCCAGCATTATTTTCTGTTTAATCGGGACAAACACCTTGGTTGGCAGAACAGCTCTTAGTCTGATGAGGCGGCACATTCTCATCTCATCAGGCAAAGACCGAAGGAATGGGAGCCCCTACGTGATTACTCCACTATAGTAAAATTCGACCCAGACTTAAATAAGTAGGAGCTTACAAAGCCATTAAATAGGTAACAATAAAACTGGCTGCTTTAATCGACTAATGAGATACAGATAAGGCACACCAAGACACGAGTATTTATCTAATCTTATCTTAATATTAGGCAATCTAGTCAATATGCTGTCTATTTATCTTATCCATGGCGTATCGAGGGAGGATAGGACAGGCAACTGAACTCCCCTTTATAACATTGATATTCACCGATTTTGTTCTTTTATGCCTAAATATTCAATCGCTTGTTAACTTTCAAAGGGAACTCATATAAAATTATGCAGTGAGACGTAAGGGCCATGAAAAAAATACTGTTAGAAATAGTGTTCTCTACCCACTTATGAACATTATAATGACAGGCGGTAGGGATAGTGTAGCTGCAAACACATAAAATGACTCGTTTTTTTGCATGGCGGCAGCTGAAGCCACTTGCAGTATAGATAACAATGCAAGTGGCGCATTTTGTCGTTAACAAACAATAGTTACCAAGTGCAACTGGTGTTTTAGTGGTCAACGAGCGGCATTTACCACTTAACTTCAACTGGGCCATTTGCTAATTCTTAGTGACGAATACATCAATCTATATAAAAAAAAAATCGACGTTTATAACCTTGATTTTTCTTTAAAAAACCATAAAAGTATTTACATAAACGTAATATTAGGTACATTAATGGTTTTATACAGAAGCTGCGCGATCTATTTCAATACATACGCGAACGTTACAAAATGGGCCTTAATAAATCCGTCACGTTTGTAACTTATACAACGTCCGTGTACGATTGTACAGCCGACCTGATTACGTTGGAGTGGGCTGTGATACGGAAATGTAAAAGCATTATCTTTTACATTTAGAGCCGTAAATGAAGTGGAAGTGACGACTACATCGCACATCATTCTAGGCTAGTATATGCAACCTCGAACTCCAATCCACTAGCGTGAATTTACACGAAATCTTCTTTCTTCTTCTTCTATCACAATCCCTTCTGTTTGGTCGGCAAATTTTTTAATATAGAGAACATTACATTCATGACAAAAATCAATCAAACTAATAATGGCGGCTAAACCATCACATATAAATTCGACAGGAAAATCACATACAATCAAATAGTCAACAGCATTCGATGTTAAAGACTGCTACCAGAACTATACCAAAGCAGCCTGTCAAGTAAGAGTGTGTAGAAATATTTCCAAACATTGCATGGAGGAAGAAATTTCCAGGCAAAGTAAAAAAGTGAAATAAATAATGGATTTCCGTAACCAATTACAACAGATTATGACGTCGCACTATCGTAACATTGGACGACAACATTTAATTCTCAAGAAAAATAGAAGCTGTTCGGCTGGAAACTTAGGCTCCAAATACAGTGTTCCTTTATTGGTAGCAGTACAGATTGTGTCAGCTGCAGTAAAATGTGCTTTGGAGGTCCATGAGCGGACATTATCATTTAACATAAGTTTTGCAAAACTTTTGAGTAATACATGAGCTTGATTTCTACAAGAGGACAACAATTGGACAACTGCAAGGCTAATTGTTGTTGTTGATGTTCCATATAACACCGTTCACCGTAAATACTTTGTCGGTCATAAATAACGCATGATTTATTTCAGTTTAATTACTCATAGATTTAGATAAATAAAGGTTGATGCGAGGTTGATGCGGTCTTCACGGACACAAAGAGTTGGCAAACTTCATAATAACAAAAAGTTCTTGTTGATATGATGTAGGTAAGAAGGCCAAATTATAAATACAAGCAGCCATGACCTACAAAGTTACACAAGTTCTGCTTCCTCCTTCCTCGTCTTATGTGCGAAATTTAGCCGTAAACACGCAAAGCTGTGGAAACTATTCATCATTATGCATGATTTTTGGTACTCAATCATAGATATACCGCTGAATAGATTTGGATTAAATTTATCACGAGTATTATTACGTGATTATTACTATTGAAGTGACTACTCCAACAGTCATCGATAAAGTACAGAAAATAATATTAGACGATGCTTATCTGAAGAAAACATACTATGCAAGGGTGTTTGGAGTCTCAGATACAATTATTTTTAAGATCCTTTTTAACCATTTTGCCTAGATAAAAGTCAGTGCAAAATAGGTACCGAGAATGCACAAATCAACAGCGTGTAAAATGTTCGCGTGAGTTTTTGAGCCTCTGTAATGAAGATAAACATGGTTTATTAAGGCATATTCTTACTAGGAATGTAACTTGGTTTGATTATCAAAAACCTGAGTATAAGTAAGACGCCATGCAGTGACATAAAAAAGGTACATCAAGCCATATTGCAAAGTATGTGCTTTTTTACGTATATTTGTCATGTTTATAGGAGTCTCGTTTAATTGGCTAAATATTGGTAAATTGGTCTTAATTTTTCTACTCTATATTGTGGACCTGGCTCCAAGCTACTTTTATCTGTTACCAAAACTTAAGAAAAGCGTTCGGGGGATTGAAGAACGTGCGGAAGAAGTGAAGAACACCGTTTCAGCATATTTTTTAGACAAAACAAATTATTTTTTACGGTAGTGTATACAAATTAAATAATCATTCTGATGAATGTATCAGTGTTGTAGATGAATATTTAAAAAAATATTAATTTGGTTTAATATTTTATCTTTGTCCCGCCATTTCGCGAATTTAAAAGTACCTCCGTATAATCTTGTGCCACAAGCGGTATTTTTGATCATTTCTTTTTTTGAAAGCATATAGCTCAAAAACTATTGGAAATATTAAAATGTGCATAAAAATTGCAAAGAATTTTATAAGCTTTCATTTGGTAGACGAACATTTTTCTCTAGGACGCACCGTTTCTGAGATATTAGCAAAAAAACGAAAAATGTGTAGTTTAAACCCGTCCCCAGGTCCAGCTCACCTTCTAGGAGAGGGGACTTTTAATATATTCACTCCCTGATCATCCTAAACGTTTCTAAAGAAATTGCTAAGTTACTCGCTCACGCACTCTATAATTCTTTATTGACTGAAGTATAGTGTATTTTTGAATAATCCATATACTTTTTTTGGGTAACCCAGCAACCCAAAGAAATAGTAACAAAGAAAGTACAAGTTTTAGTAAATCATAAAAACAAACCGCTACTTACCAGTAGGATCACAATACTGCCTGTGTACGGGCCAACGACCGTACATTTAGGATAGGATGTAGGATTACTTTGCCTGCACTAGTTTGTAGTGTGAAGGTATTTTCCAGTCGGGTGCCTCCGATTTAGGCGATAAGTATGTCCTTGAATGGCTATCTAAATGCTGAATGATAAATACACAAAATAATAATTTAAAGAAAAAAATTACTTACTGTAGCAATCCAGTATCTGTATGGATCAATAATGTTCTGCACCTCCACTTTCATTCCAACTTTAATTCTATCTATAGGTGACAATCCTTTATTATTCAGTGCCTCTATAGAGACAGACTGTCCATCCAAAAGGGCTTTCTTCATAATTTCTATGATTGTATCTCCGTACTTCTCATTTATTTCGTCAGGAGGTTCTATAAGTTCATCATATTTCCCACACCAGCCTAAAGGATGCACTTTTGTATTTGATATGTCGCACCAGAAATCCGAATCGGCGCCGATAAATTTGATCCTAAGGAGATGTCCACAGACCATGGTGATTTCGGCGATCCAGTAGATATCTGGGTTGTTTTTGTGACATACCTCAAGAAGCATGCCTTGTTTGATGCCATTGTAGAGACTAGTTTCGACCTATGGAAACATATCAATTTAGTACTTGCATAAGTACGTACATTTTGGTGTAAGAGGATAGTAACTGACTGATTGATTCAACACGGATTTATTTACTTTATGCACAATTGTAGGTACATAGGTGGGCTTAATGCCAAAGGAGTTACAATTAGGTACGTCAACGAAAATAGGATTTTAGCCAGATGTCCTAGTACATGCCTATCCCAGCACCCCTGCGTCATAAAATGGTCGTAAGGTATCCTCATCCATTAGCCGCCAGCTTTAGCAGTTCGTCGGACCACTTTGTGAGGGGTTGTGTCCTATTCAGACGCATATAGGTCGTGAAATATTAAATCTTTCCTTTATCAACCATTAAACGCTAGACCATACATGCTGACAAATTTCTGTGTGTCTTTCAAGATGAGGGGTCCAAGTATGTACGTCTACTCGTCTGAGGATAGAAATCCTTCAGGTAAAATAATAACGTAATGGAAGTTAGAATAGAATGTTTAACAAACATCGGGAGGTAAATAAACCCACTCCTCATTCCACCTCACATCACGACCGGGGAAAGATCGAACATGCGACCTTTTAATAGAACAAGTAGGCGGTACCCCCGCCTACAGAAGGTCATTAAAATGTTAACGCTGTCTAGTAATAATAAGAATATATCTTCGACAAATAAGAATTTCCATTCTATGAATCCTATTACAACTTATATAAGTAGGTACTTATTTTTTTTATTTATGGTACTGAGGTATAATTATCCATAATTTGTCAATTGTTTAATATTTTTTGTATTTCTTCAAAATGAATAAATCTGTTTTGACATTCACTGAGAGTTTTAATATTATACCTACACTAAGCTTACTTTTATAAGTAGGTACACCTTTTAATAAATTAATAAAAAAGGATATTAACAATACTCTAAATTGTATAATAAATTGGTTGACATTAAATAACTTGAAAATTAATCTAGATAAGACAAACTTTATGACATTTAGAAATAGACTAAATAAATTAGGTAAGATTGACATTAATTATTTGGGACATAAAATTGAAGAAGTAGACGAAACTAAATTTTTAGGACTTAATATTGACTCTTGTTTGAATTGGACTTCGCACGTAGAAATTTTGTGTGCAAAAATAAATAAATTCGCCTATGCCTTGTATGCGTTATCAAAATCTGTAGATATGTCAACAGTGTTAATAGCTTATCATGGTCATGTAGCACCCATTCTAACATATGGAGTTATATTTTGGGGAAACTCCACGAATTGGGAAGCGGCGTTTAAGGCACAAAAGAAATGTATAAGGTCCATATGTAAATTAAACATGATTGATAGCTGCAAATCTTATTTTGTACAATTAAAGCTACTAACGCTACCTAGTATATATATTTTCGAAATTGTGCTATTTGTGAAGAAAAATATAAATAAATTCGAGAAACTTAGCAGTCGAAGACACAATATGAAAATACACATGCCTGTTAACAACACTGCACATGTAAACAAAAGTATATTCTGTATGGCCCCACGCCTTTATAATCATTTACCCATAGAATTGTTAAATGCTACTAATTTTATTACATTTAAGCGTGGTGTAAAAAAGTTACTGCTTGCCAAAGCTTACTATTCTGTCAAGGAATACCTAGCAGATAAATCTTTATAATACCTAATATGACTGTGACATTATTTTATATATATTCATAATTAAATTATATAATTATTGAAATTAATTGAACTGTGTAATCAATATTTTACTTTAGTTTTCTTAGAATACTCTAATTAATTCTGACATGCCTTGTAATTATTTAATATTCATTTCTAATGCTTTCTAACAATCTAATGTTTAAATTGAATGACGAATAATAATAAGTATATAAAATTTTGCATGCTAATAAGCTGAGTATGGTGATACTCTATTATACCAATTTAAGATCCATGTAAACCCATATTACGCAAATAAATTGTTTGAAGTTTGAAGTTTGAAGTTTTAGTAAAAGGATTTAGGTAAGTAACTGGTAGCAATTAACAGTAACTATAATAAATACAAAAATTTATTTCTATCGCTTTGTTTAAATACCTATAAATATTCTATGATATTTATCCTAAATTAAAGAACAGCAAAATTTTATGAGATAAAAAATTGGTAATGTCGTAGGTACTATAGATCTACTCGTATGTTACGTAACTTACGCGCCTGTTCAAAGAGATTTACTGGAAATTTCTACACGTATCAAAAAGACGCGGCAATACTATCACGGAAAGAAATTAATCAATAAACCTATGACTGTACAAGTATTACACAATTATTTAATGGTGCAATTAATTGCAACAAAAAAATGAAAAACTATGTTTTACATACAACAGCAAACAATAAGAATATTATTTAAATTAATAGTACCAATAACATATCAGAGGATATTTAATTTTAACTTTACTAGGAAAATATATTGTAATTTGCAACTCTTTATCTCTATTTAGTTATAGTTTTAGAGGTTTCATCTTAAACTCTGCATATTTTATGTGTTAATGATTTGAAACCTACTGCTGTATTTTTACCTTGTAATAATAATAAAGATCCCTTATTTAAAAACATGTACTTATACTTTATCCATGTTCTTAAGAATATTTAATGTGTAACAATATAAATAAATTTACAAATATTTTTCTAATGTTAAGGAGAATAGGACAAAGACGATCTGAAGTCACAAATTGATAGATGCAGACCTGTCCACATGGTGGGCTGAGGATGACCTGGACCGGTTATATAGAGAAGTTTGAGAGATCTAGGGAGGGTTTGTGATAAAGCCTATGACCAGCCGGATTAACTCTTTGTCCAATATAATAGTGAATCTTATCAATCTTCCATGCGACTAGGGCTACAAGTCCTTAAAAATATTAATAAATAATAAAAAAATTGAAATTATATAGGTATTCTATAGCATGGATATTATTACAAGACCAGTTTTACATCAATTGTCCTTTTTTAATAAGTTGTGTGTTAACATAAAAACAAAGAGTAAGTAAAAGTAGTTATCAAGACTGAAGAAGTATTAATAGTTTAACCCTTATAAAACAAACTTATATATTGTTCATATTTTTTTATAAACAGTAAGTTTACAATTTATATTATTTATCATTCAAAAATATACTCTTTGTTTCGTATGTACATAAAAGTATAATACTTATTGTAATAATAAATTAATAACACATGATAAAAAATACCAACAAATATAAAAAATAATTTATTTACAACCAGAAATCTGTGCAAACAGCCTAGTAATATTTTCCACATTTGATTCTAAAAATAGAACTACTTTTTTATACTTGAAATAAATAGTCATTGCTTAATTGTATGCAAAAATATTATAAGATTTAGATATGGTTTAGAAACTTGAATCAATTTATTCTATAAAATATCTAAACAGGTGCTAGTAGTAATAGTTCAATCATGGCCATATGGTTTCATGGTTTTAAAATAAGTATAATTTTTATGTACAGCTTTTGTACATTTTAGTAATTATGAAAGATATACTTCTGAGTTTAGCGAAAATTGCAATAAAATGTATTTAATTGATATTGCTACTCATAAACACGATATATTTAAAAAAATAAACTAGTTATGTTGGTACTTAAGATTTTTATTTTCTCATGAACTCCTATGAAATGTTATCGAATAGCATCCTACATAATCTAAAGCTATTATTCTAGGTGCAGTACGCTTTTAAATCTGTAAAATATTCTTTATACCTATGTAAAATCAAAATAAAAAGGTGAATTTATCAATCAAAAAATAAATTATACAACACGTAAAATAATTTGAAACTTACATGAGAAAATAATTCTTCTGGAACACCAATTGTTTTATTTACTTCTAAATAATTATTCCAATCGAAATCTGCCATATTTGTAATAATACTTTAATGTTTAATTTCATCAAATTATAATAAAAGACACAAAACAAGTTAATCGAACGGTCGAACTTGTTACGAATTTCAGAAATTAATTTCACTTCATACATTACAAGTATATATTATCTATCTCATCTTTTTTAAACACTATTTGTTGTCATCTCTTTCTTCAGTTAAAAAAAAGTATCGTACTTACCATTCAAAAAATAATATATTACTCTGTTTTGAAAAATTTTAATTATGAAGGTAATAATTAAATGAAATATTTTTTTTTGTTTACAAATCTGTAAATATTGTAAAACCTGATACAGAATTGCTATGACGAATTAAAACAACACCGTAAAACGAAATGTAACTGCTAACTGCAAATTTTATTTATCGGGGTTCTTTTCTTGTAATCACTTGAAATCATTGAAATACGAGCGTTTAGCGTTCAGTTCACACGTAAGAGTGGCATTTTCGTGGTTTTTAATTTTTAAATTTTAATTGAAATATTTTTGTTAAGTAGTATAAAAATAGATGACTCGATGACTATTGCTTGCTCCGGTCCTTCTATTTTAAAAGAAGAAGTTCTGCGCGTCTTGAGATATGCAAAATCAGGGAAAGCACCGGGTCCAGATAACTTACCCATCGAAGTACTCAAACTATTGGAAGAAGACCACCTAAATGTACTGACACAACTGTTTAACTACATCTATGTAACTGGTAATATCCCAAATGACTGGCTAAAATCTATGTTTATTACAATACTCAAAAAGCAGAATACTAAAAAATGTGGAGAATATCGTATGATTAGTCTAATGAGCCATGTGCTAAAGGTGTTCTTAACTATCATACAGAACAGAATCAGACCTAAATGTAACAAACAATGGGAGACAGCCAATTCGGATTTCGCTCAGGTGTTGGTACTCGAGAAGCTTTGTTTGCCCTCAATGTTCTTGTTCACAAATGCAGGGACATGCAAACAGATGTATTGCTATGTTTCATCGATTATAAAAAGGATTTGATCGAGTCAAACACGAACGACTTCTGGGACTGTTAATGGATATTGGTCTCGACGGTATAGACGTAAGGATTATCCGCAATCTGTACGAGAAACAAGTGGCTACACTCTAATGTAAGGGTGGAGAATGAAGACACAGAAGAAATTAAGATCTGTCGTGGGATCCGGCAAGGCTGCATTCTTTCTCCGCTGCTTTTTAATGTCTACTCTGAAGCAGTGATGTCGGAAGCTCTTGAAGGTCTCGAAGCTGGAGTTAAGGTCAATGGCACGGTAATCAACAACTTGAGATATGCAGACGACACTGTTCTTCTTGCATCTTCTGACTGTGATTTACAATTAATTATTAATCAAATCAACGACTGCAGTGAAAGAGCCGGGCTATCGATAAACATCAGCAAGACAAAGTTCATGGTCATTTCCAGAAATTCTGATATAAATCCGTGCATATCTGTGGCTGGACAACAACTTGAGCGGAATCGGATCAAGACATAAAGTCCCAGATCGAATTTGCTCGAGCATCTTTCAATAAAATGCGAAAAGTTCTGTGTTGTCGACAACTAAACATAAAGCTCCGAGTCAAAATACTTCAATGCTACATCTGGCCTATTGTCATGTACGGTTGCGAAGCATGAACCTTGAAAGAGGAAACTATGAAGCGCCTGCAGACATTTGAAATATGGTGCTACCGTCGCATTAGTTGGACACACAAGGTCAGAAACGAAACAGTGCTTCAACGTGTTTATATAACCCGAAAAATACTTGTTACCATTAAGAGGTGCAAGATAGAGTATCTCGTCCACGTACTAAGGCACGATAGGTATAAGCTACTCCAGCTTATTAAGGTATGGTCGAAGGACCATGGGAGACGGGCTGGGCAAAGAAAGAAATCTTGGCTGCGAAACATCCGGGAGTGGACTGGAATTACCACCGTTGAGAGACTGTTCCATCTCGCACTGGACAGAGACAAATTCAAAGAGCTGACGGCCAACCTTCAATAATGAAGAGGCACATTAAGAAGAAGATAAAAATAGAAAAATAAAAGTGTTTTGATTGTCTTAGCTATACGAGTACCTAGTCGTATTAAATTCTCTAAATCTAATAAAGAATTTGGCGCTCTTTTAAAAGTAAAGAAAGTGAATCAGGATTGAACCACATCCAAGGAAACGTATTTTCATAGTTTAAATTTTTTCTGTCACTCAGAATTCAGAAATTAGAATCGCCATTTATTAGAGCGAAAAGAGAGAGAGAACGCAACAGCAAGCGGCGAAATCGACGACCAATACAAACGAAATGCGGTTGCACGCAGAGAAGTGGCGGCACGCTGCCGCACTTGCCAGTGTTTTTCAAGATTTTCGAAGAGACTACATCTCTTCGAAAATCTTGACGGAGAGGAAAAAAGATTCTCTGAAACCTCACTGTACAGGACCCAAGAGTTTTTAGGGTGTGAGGATGAACTCCCAGTCGATGGCCATTTGCACCCTGCTAAACAATTCTTCAGAACACACCTGATTCAACAGGCGGTAGAATACACGTAAAGAGCCAAAGTCTCACCCTAAGACTGATGATTCAATACCGCCTGTAAGCTTGGAATTGTCATAGTTCTCACAGCATATTTTCGGACAAGGGGCCCAAGCTGGTATCCAGGTGCCTCCACTCAAAAATGGCAGTAGTACTCCATGTGGGGACGAACTTTAGCTTTGTAAAGCAATAGTCTTTGCCCCGCAGTGAAGTTCCGCTTCACCCTATTGAGCGAGCTTTTTGGATACCACATTGGCTTAGGCCTTAAGAGGTATGTAACGACTGTGTGTTAAAATTGCAGAGTGACTACAAATGGAGCTATCCTAGAGGTGAACGCGCAGACTTGTTTCTTGGTGATCGGATCTGGTACTACGTGCACTCGATTTCAGACACAAACCTTTCTCGACTTTTCTCCACAATGCACGATGGGGGAACATTTGCCCGGCCCGTATAATACGTATCCTCAATGCTGTCACCTGTATAACAATAAAACGTCGATAGACAACATAATCATTGAGCAGTAAAACCAAAAACGCATCAAGTAGCACACTGTAGGATAGGCGGAACTGGCTATGGTTCAACCTTAGAGCATTAAACCAACCGGAGAGGCCACTGACAGGCGTACCCCTCTGCCAAAGGTACCAGCCCACCGGTCATACCCGTTATATAAAACTAGTTGACGCGCGTTCCGCATCATAAGTCACCCATCAGTGCATGCGTAATAGCGTCTCAATAGAAATGCCGAAATGCAGTGTATTTTGGTGTAAAAAGCGTTCAGCGACATCAAGTCTACAAAAGGATAATATTACATTCCACCTGTAAGTATTATTTTGTTCTAATATTATTAAATATGGCATTAAATTAGCAATTTAACCAAATAAAATGCTAATCAACAAGTGTTGCCAGGCTTATCATCAATACTCCAATCTGGGGTAATATTTTAAGTTGAATTAACATAAAAACTAACCTTTCCTTTTTTATATCTCGCCTTGTTGTCATATCTAATAAGTTTCATTTTGGATGTACATTATTGTGTCACCGTTCCCATATTTATTTGTTTTTAATTAAAACCAATGTTTTTTTTACCAAGTAATGCACAAAATAATATTAAATGAACAAGTAAAATGAGATAATAAATCCAAATATACAAGATTAGTGCACTTTATTCCGAAAGATAATTGCTCATTTCTTACAAAAATAAGCGTATTTATTTTTAAGAAACTGGTCACACTTTAACATAATTAGAGATGAGACAGTTTAATCACGATATCGATATTGGTTTTCCAGTATTAAATTAATTTTTTTTTGTTTGTTTTAGATTTTCAAAAGAAGCAGCGCCTCGAGTCGCTTGGGTCCAATATTGTAGGAACCATTTAAGTGGATTCCTAAGCGTACAAGTATCTGACTAACAGCTTAAAAGACAAAGCCTTCTGTGCTGCCAGCACTGCTACCTCCTCCCTACCCCCCAAGCGGCGGAGAGCTCAGTTTTTAGTAAGTAAACTCGCTGTGCGCTACCTCCTCTTATTGCATTACCTAGGATTAGTTAAACTAGATTTATAAGGTTAATTTAAATTGCACAGTTTTTCAGTATTTTATTATATCTACTTAAATAAAGACTCTGAAATATATTCTGTTGTTTTTTTGTTATCTGAACAGATAAAATATCTCTCTAATAAAAATCTACTCATACATTCTCATGTCAGTGTCTTGTTACTATGTAATCAGAACAAAATCCTCCAATTACAAGCTCTGCTTAGTTGGAACGAAATTTAATAGCGACAGACAATTAATTCAAAGTATTATTTGGTTTGAATATACATACATACTTAGGAATAATACACGTAAAATTGACACGTAATAATTAATTACAATCTTTAATCCACACTAGAACAAATTTCAACAGGTGGTGGTTATTGAACATACATCCTTGTGCGCAGTAGTAAAATAAAAAAAAAGAGTGGGTACCCATGTACGCACGTAAGAAGTTATACTTCTTTGGCATAACAATCCAAAAATACCAAATAATAATACAACGCATACATACATAAATATTTGAATTGATATAAACGCCAATATATTTTTTATTTATTCACACAGATTATTTGTACTGATACGACACACAAAGATCCGCAACTAACTTCAGTGTGTAAAAGATTCGCAACTAACTTCAGGGTGTTGCTTTTTTCTGTCGGTGTGCGCGCGCATCGTAAAAATTCACTCTCATCATTTTTCCCAATCGCGCCAAAAAAAGTATATCTTCAAAAAAAACGGCTAAATGCCAGTAGGACTCGCGCGCCGAGGGTTCCGTACTATCAGGGATCCGAAGTATTGAATAAACATTAACCATAATAGGAGAGCCCGACCGCATAACCAGATTTGTTTGTCGAACAATGTTTAACAAATAAATTTAGCCCGACCGTATGACGGGCTTTTTTGATAATAATTACAAAAAAGTGTGCTAGTTAGAAACACTGTTTTATTCTTCCTGTAATATTGACATAAACATGAATTAACAGAATTACTTCTAGTTAATTCATGTTTATGAACTATTTACTTTACTTTCATCTATTTCAAAGTGCTTAAATAAAAAAAAACCTTAAAATTATAATAGATTATTATTACCTAAAACTGTTCTATATAATATAAGATAATGCTCATTTTAATAAGCAAACATAATAATCATGAAAATAATTAAATCTTTCGCGTACTTATATGAAATCCTAAACATCGATACTAAATATCGACAGAGTCAAGCTCTAACTGTTTTACGCTAAGGAAGCGTAAACTGATAGATGTCCCTGTGTGTGTATGTGATTGTGTGTGTTTAGTTTAAGCTAGTGTGTAATAATTTTATTGTGTGCGTGTATAACGACGCGATTTAAAAATGCATTAGTAGTTAACATTGTAATTAGTGTGCGTTGCTCGCGTTACCCCGTCCTCCGCCGAAAGTGGCAGACTTTTGCGCAAGGGAAATAGAGCGCGTGTCCACTCCTGTTGGTTTAATGCTCTAAGGGTTCAACCCTTAAACAGTTAGTTTACTACCATGATCATTTAATAGGTAATCAAATACATAATATATTAGTATGCTGTTTTAATAGTGTGTTGTTGCTAACCTTTTTTTTTCGTGAGAAATGCATTACGCATACTTATCCGCCCGGGCAAGGCGGGGCGCGGCCGGCATACTGACTAAAAAGAATTATTCAAATCTAACTGTTAGTAGTTCTGGAGCCGTGGAGCACAGCTAGTACTATTGCTTAAGGCGGAAGAGTTTGTTTGTTTGAACGCGCTAATCTCCGGAACTACTACCAGACAAACCCAGGTAATGAGGACAGACTACACACGGTTAAAATTTCTTTCTATTATTGACTAAGTACTACCAGTATTAATAAAAATACGGTTTATTGTTTTCTCCACTCTATCCGTTATCGCTTAGGACCTGTGCTTGACCCTGATGATGATGCATTGTTTTCATGTCTGATTTTTGAACGAAGTTATTATCTTTGACAGTTGACACTTGACAGTTAATGAATGACAAATCGTTTAGCGTTGTACGTCGTACGACCTCGAGTCGGTAATACAACTCATTTTCTCATGTGATTGCATTGTTCACGTTGCAAAGAAACGTTTTTCATTCCGTTATCTTTTTTTTAAAGATTTGTTTTACAACAAAACAAATTTTAAACCGTGGTACACTGGTGTACATATATGTTTATAGTGAAATTTGAGTACAGTTTGTGAATTTGACGGAATCTCAATATGTGAACACTTTCTCCTGTATCGCCTGAATGAACTAGTTGCGACATCAAAATGAATCGTTATACAAACATAGTGTTAAATTCAGTGGTATCTAGCGCCCAGAACGGCAGCGACGATGAAGGATGCATGTTGATGAACAATACGCAAAATGTCATTATTACTGGCGCATACAACGGTATACCACAAACTTTGATACTGAATTTGGTGTCATGGCTATGCCTCATAATATTATTCACTGTGTTGCGGCGAACAGCATGGAACTATGGGCGAATGGCACTCGTGCAGCGTTCGAAGAGTCGGTGGACGAATTTGTTTTACCGAGGGGGAGACGGCGACGCTCTAGTTAACCGCAGACGGAGTGCTGATGAGTCACTTAACATTGACGAAGGATTTTTCACATGGCTACCCGCCGTGTTTCGTTTAACGCGCGAACAAGTGCTGGCCAAATGTGGTCCTGACGCCGTCCACTACCTGTCCTTCCAAAGGCATGCAATAACTCTGATGTTTATCATCACAATCATATCCATTGGGATAATTCTACCCATAAATTTTCAAGGAACAAATTTAAATGTTGATTCCAGCACTTTTAGTAGGACAACATTGTCAAATATAAATGGAAAATCAAGTTGGTTGTGGGTGCACACACTAATAAGCATTTCATTCCTCCCGATATCAGTACTGATAATGAGGAGGTGCACAGGGCGCAAACCAGTCCCGACATCTATGACTGGCACAATAATGATAACAAATATATCTAAAGCTGACAGAAGTGAATCAACTATTAGAGCTTACTTTTCACACAATTTCCCTCATATACAAATAGTTGATCTTCGTTTAGCCTACAATATTAACGAGCTCAATGATGTACTGGAGAAAAAAGAAATGGTGACAGAAGCTCTAATATACACAGACACATACTTCAAGAAAACTGGAAAGAGAATCACTGTGAAGCCTACTTGGTGTGGTGAAGAAATAGATGCTTTGGAGTACTACAGCAATGAAGAGAAGAGATTGAAGGATGAAGCAAAGAGGTGCCGTGCTATGGTATTGAATGACCCTCTAGGCATTGCTTTCTTGACTCTGCCATCATACCAGCTTGCTGAACATGTAATTAATAACTTTAGTTTACACCGTGGCTGGGTGTTAACTCATGCAACAAATCCTTCTGACATCACTTGGGAGAACCTTAGTGTACAGCCTGGAGTTTGGTATGTAAAGGCAATTATTGTTAATTTCTTCCTATTCATTGTGCTGTTCTTTTTGACAACTCCAGCAATTGTTGTTAATCTATTTAATACATTGGTGGTTAAGCCTGAAGCTTTAGGTAAAGTTAGCACTGTCATCTTTGAATTTCTCCCTACGTTATTACTTTGGACCATGGCAGCTATAATGCCTGCCATTGTTTCATTCTCAGATAAATTTCTTTCACATTGGACTAAGTCTCAACAGAACTATTCAATCATGACTAAAACTGTTTCTTTCTTGCTGTTGATGACCTTGATACTTCCTTCTTTAGGTCTGGCTAGTGCTGAGGCTTTTGTCTTGTGGACGATCAATCACGAGAATGACAGCATGCGCTGGGATTGCGTGTTCTTGCCGGATAAGGGCGCATTCTTTGTTAATTACGTTATAACTTCGGGCTTCATTGGTACATCGCTCGAGCTTATCCGATTCCCGGAACTGTTCCTTTATGTCTGGTATTTAGTTCAATCTAAATCGAAAGCTGAAAAGAGTTACGTGAAAAAAGCTATTCTTTACGAGTTTCCTTTCGGAGTTCATTACGCGTGGAGCATTGCAATATTCTCAATTACTATGGTATACAGTCTCGCCTGCCCGCTGATTGCGCCGTTCGGTCTGATCTATATGATGTTTAAACACGTTGGCGATAAACACAATCTATTTTTCGCTTATGGTCCGTGCGACATGAGTGGCGTCGGCGGTGGGAGGATACATTCGACAGCCGTGAGACTGATTCGGATTTCTGTATTACTGCTTCTTATTAACATGGCTGCGTGGGCAGGCTTAAGAGCAGGATTTGAATCTAGAACTATAGTATTGATTATGGCCTCTATAGTTGCGTTTGGAACGTTTTTGCTGCTCAGCCCGTTCCCGAGCTGTACTCCGCCTGCTCCTTTGCAAGAGGAGTCTAGTGTAAGGTTCCCGGAGTACGTCGCCCCGGCACTGACAAAGCCTATAGACTCTCCTCCTAGCACCACGCCCACGACTCCTGATTACGGCGCTTCTTCGCCCGTGACGGCCCATTCTTACAGTCCCGATCCGATAAATATATAAATTGTGTTACTACACAAATAGCGATTTTCCCCTTAAACTTTATCAAGTAATTGCCTTTACTTACTTACCCTCCTATCATGCGATAAACAAATTACGAATGGATATCGAAGTTAGTGATAAAAAATGGAGGGTTTTTAAAACATTGTAAATAACCTATACAATATTTTTGTAAAATGTAGCGTTAGCAGAAGTTTACTAAAATCTTATGTTCGGAAATTGATTTTAGTGCTCACAATATTTCATGTGGAGCATTGTTAATTATAAGAACTTGAACTGCCACGGATATCACTTCATCGCTTTACTAAACCAGTATTTATAAGTTTTAGCAAGAACTTTGTCCATTTAGACCTCTCACGCTTTGCTACTTTACCTATAATTTATTAAGACATAGTTCGTAGTAAAATGTGGCGTGGTCCTAAAGGTTGGACGAACTTAGGCACTTAGAAATAATTTTATATACTGTAGTTGGCACCTTTTTTCCAACATTGAAATGAAACGAAAATATGTTTATTCATATGGGTTAATTAAATGAACACTTATGATTTTATGAATGTCAAAGTTTACAAAATGTCAGCAAATTAACCTACAGCCAGTTTGCTGACGATGTAGAGCCATGAGAAGAACTGGCATGAAACTCAGGCCACTCTTTTTAATCGCCAGGTTATTAGAATTTTTGTAAGTTACAGTACATTTAATTAAATATGTAACAGTCCAGAGCATAAGATGTAGGAGCTCCCTAATTTTGTGATTGTTTTATGGCCGTTTTATTTTTTTTATTATTAGTAACTTATTAGAAGTTTTTAGCTTTATATTTTGTACATAATGTGATGAGATCTGCATGTAATATTATATCAATAACATCATTGTAATAAAAAAGTGTTATACATACTATAGAGTTTTCCTTATTTATTTAGATAAAAATTATAGTTGTAAAATAATTTGGACAAGTGATTAATATAATTAACTTTGTGGTAATATATACGTACCTTGCACCAACTACATGTGGATACAATAAATAAAATATTATTGGGCCTAAAATAATAAGCTGTATTTACAATACAATACTGTAAAAGTCTGTACCTTCTATTGAACTACATTTTTGTAATATTATAATAAAACGCTATTGCCGATGTTTGGTCTTTTGTTAACAATAAAGCACTTCTTCGTATATGTACGTGTAAATTATATTTATTTGGCTAAAATAAACAGTGACGTAATCATTCAAACAAATCTTTTAAGTACCGACTTCCTTTAATTTTTCTGAATGACAATATTTATATCAATTTTCTCCAAAGCTATAATAAAATATATAATTCAAATCTGGTCACACATTGAAATTAAATACGACTAGTACTTTATGTAATAGCTAATAAATAATACTTAGCAATAACAGATAATTCTCGAACGTTTACATCAAAGCTACCTATTTACGCAATGTTTAGTTTGATTTCTAAACTAAAATTTCTTTGCAATACAAATTGTTGCGTTGCATAGCTAAGAATATTATATTTTTTAAAAAGAAAATCAAATATCTTTTTGTCCATAGCCGTTTATAATAGGTATATTGTTTCGTTAGTATTTAAAATGTATTATTTTTATACTGCTGAGATTAGCCTGGCAGGTTTAGTTTCTCATGTCATCGGATCGGATAAAATGTCCACCGCTGGACATAGGTCACCTATTTTCGCCACCTTAGCAGATCGTGAGCCGCCCTCATCCATCGGTTGGCGCCATTAGGTCCCTTATTAGGTCGTCGATCTACCTACATGGTGAGAAGCCTATGGTTCATGTTCGCCAGTCTAGAATAGTCTAGAACCTTTCTGCCCCAACGGCCATCAGTTCTGAGAGCTATGTGTCCATGTCATCCTATTAAACTATTATCCATTTGTTTTAAAACTAATTAACCGTGCTTTATAACCATTTCGTATTGTATTTATGCAATAGTCGTTAGACTACAAGTACAAAAATTAAGTTAATTAGACCATGACTCAAATCCAGATTTGAAGACACGCAATACAATTGCAAAATGCTTTTTTTTATGCGTATCGTTGACATTTAATTAAAAACGACTTCGTTTTGCGTAAACATTTGCACAAATAGTTTGAGCAAGTAAAACTTTGAGTGTAGCTGGTCTATCATCATTGTCCCACAAAACTTTTCCACGTTTTGTTTGTTTATAACGAATACAGACATCAACTATTTTTTTTACGATAGCCTTTATCTGTTTGGCTTTTAATACTCATTTCCTACGACTGTTGACTGTTTTTAAAATCTTTTATGCTTTTTGTTCGGCTAGGTTTCTTCACGGCGTTTTTCTTTGCCATTATGTCAATGATGATCAACATAACTTGAAAATTTCTTACTTAACTGAAAAGTTCGCATTGACACTTACCTAATAAAGAACCCACAACTCCTTGCATTAGATGACCTTAACGTTAAGGGACTGTAACCATCAGGCTCACCCACAAACATCGGCAATGGCCCTCAAATCTTCCAAGGTAAATTTACGCATCGGATGCATAAACGCTATTCATAAACCAGAAATTGGCCAATTCTATCCGAATCAACGACCTTGTCAGTTACTGTAGCAATGTGTTTTCGAATCTGTTATAGTTATAAATATCGGCAATTGGCATTTGAAATACAACGAACTGTTGAGAATAAGACAGTAGAGCAGGATAAACATACACCCATAAGAAGAATTCCGTTTACAGACGTGGTCTCATTTTTTTAAGACATGAGCAGAGATCTCATAATCACGTTCTTCAACTAGATAAGCCATATAGACGCTAGTCTAATGTTGTGGGCAGGTATGCATTTTGGACATTTCCTTCTGAACTCCAGCGACTACTTACTTACTTATCATCGGTAGAGATATATTATAAAAATCCCAAAATAGATAGTGCAACCTTGGCAAGGCGAACAAAGCGCGACATAGCCTGTGTACAGGTCGCATCGCTTTTACGCTTTAATAATATGCGTACCGAAGCTAACATTCCTATTTTTACATGTTAGTCATTAGCGCACGTGCGTAATACAAGTACTGCACATACTAATTGGCTATCGACGAAGCCTTGCGACTGACATTAACGCTTCATTGATAGCTAACGTTCGAGCCCGTAATTAACCAAATTATTACAAACTTCAACGTACAATCTAGAACACTGCCCTCTTATAAAAGAACGAGTGTAATGAATGACATAAATTGCAGGATAAACGTCTTTATCATATCCATATAAGTCGTACTATAAACTAGTTTGCCGCGGTTACGTCATTTTTATTTAGCAGGGCAGAACTAGATAGGTTACCTACTTTTAATGTCTGTTATTGGATAAGTCTTGGTATTGTGTACGGTCTGACTGAGATAAGAGATTTCTCGAGATTGCTCGATCCCGAGTCGGGTGAAGTGATATTGTGTTCTTGTCGAGGCATTCTTAGTTAATACTAAGAATTTCTACACAGAACAGGGGCTAATTAATACCCAGCTCCTATTTTATCCAATATAGCTGGCGATACGTACCTAGGTATAGGTACATTATACATTAATCATCTCTAAATACCGCTTCGTGGAAAAAGTTACGATTTTACCATAGAAAATTAATTTTTAATTTTTTAATTTTTTTTTACACACACGGCTAGTAGGGAGTACCTACTTACCTAAACCACATAATATATTTTTATTGTTTTGTTTATCATTCAATTTTAATCCATGAATTGCGTTATTTTGAGATAAGGCACTTTCATACTTTAAATAATGATTCACAAAAGATTGTGACCAATCTGAGGTTTCCTGGAAGAAAATTCACTTTTGAGTTAAGCTCGCCTTTGTACCTACATGATATTTCTTACTAATTAAGTAATATAAATATGTTCTATGTGTGTACCTACAATAAAGAATAAATAAGATTAAAATAATTTGGTCTGTTTGGTTGGAAAAACTCTTTTTGGTGAGCAGTTAGGTTGGTAGGTACTTGATGCGCATTAATTATGTGCTAGATTAAAATGAAACGTTCTAATATTTTAAGAAGACATCACGCTTTCTATTCCGAGACTAGGTACTTACCTCTAAGTATATGAAATACAGCTGCGTTTTGCAGGTACATGTACCTATCTAATCGTGCTACTCGTCAATAAGTCTACAAAGACAAAACACGGTGTTTATTTAATGAAAAATTTGTTTGGTATTATTCGCACATAATTTTATTTATTTACTACGCACGTTTCTTTAACTGGGGGCACGGCAGTGCCACCGACAAGTCGGCACGGGCGGTGCGGCGGCCGTACCATCCTTTTCTCGAAGCATTTCGGGCCATTTTCGACTTTACTTTTACATAAACGCTCGCACTAGAAAATAAACCTAGACCTTGAACCACTGATTGTTCTAAGAGAATAAAACCGTTGCGACGGATAAGTACTTAAAACTAAAACTAAGAAACAATTTCAACAAAGAATCGAATCTGCCACTGCGACCTCTTGCACAACAATATAACGCAATTCTACTCCGCCGCCATCGAGAAAGTCGTATCTAAAATTGTCCTTCATTAGAAGAGTCCTACCGTTTCTAATTGACGCAAATACTTAGACCAATATTCAATCAAACTGAGCAAGTCCATTGGCGAATCGGTCGAAAACGGTTGCGGAATCGCGCAAATAAAGGGTCCTAATTATCCTACCATTGAATCATTATCCTTCTTTATTGAAAATACTTTATGTTAAATACTTAATACTCATATAATAAATAAGTACCTACCTAGCTGATATCTCGACTATTATTTAGTAAAGGTGAAAATTGTTAAGTAGTCACGAAATCTGTTAATAACAGCCAGCCTTGCAACACACAACAGATAGTTCCTCAAGTAAAGTTCGTAAACAAAAATACCACAGATAAGTAAAAACTACGATTATCTCAACAAGTGGATTTTAAAGTGCAAGGAACCATGTTATTAATTATTACTATGAATTACTGTGTTATTCATTTACCTAAAACACCACAAAACGAGTAGGTCGATAACATTTTCTTTTAGCGCGCGTATTGACCGTATAAAAGGTGTTGTTATCGATTATTTGATCTATCTAAGGTTTACTTGACCTTTGCTAATGTGAACAAATAATACGTCAGATGTTATTACTATACTGTACTTATAATCTACCTACATTGTAATGCTAGCTTAGGTCCTTGGATGCCCACACGTGTCTTCATGTCTTGTAGTTCGGTCGCTGGGTAAACTTCATACCGCTTTAGCTTGAAGTTTACTACCACAGCTTTTGCAAATAATTTAGAAATTTAATTGAGTTTCATTCATAACAATATTAAGTTATCAATTCATACCAATATTTTATTTTGATATGAGTTGGTACTCATAAGTACCTGGTACTCTGCATTGCAGCATTATTTGCGGAGATTAAATTTACCAACAAAGAACGATTGAATTCGTTCAAGGAATGAACTAATCAAATTGGAACCCACCGTTGTGCAGCATACAACTGTGACCTATGATGAATTATTATCAAGAAAATAAGTTTTGAAATATTATAAGTAAGTGTCTCGTTCTTCTAGCATTGTTGAGATCAAAAAAATCATTATATGTGGGGTATATATGTAGGGTAGCAGACGGATGCATACTCATTGCGGAAGATGGAGGATCGAGTGTTCTAAGTAAGGTATATTGGACTTATTTAGCTGATAGGTACTCAAGACTGGATATGTGTGTGTTTTCTTAAAGAAACCTTAAGTACCTTAGTAGCCAAAAGGCACCAACGGAACCCTATTGCTAAGCTGTTTACGAACAGGGACCTAGGTCTGCTATCACAATAGTGTCAGAATGGTCGATCATTGATCTCCTAATGGTTGATTTGGACAAGTTTGGTAATCTACTAACATATTGGCGACATTAAGACTTTCCAGTGATCAACCACTGATATTCACTTGATAGAAATGGCGTAAATTGAGCTAAAGTGGGCTGTAAATCTCATGAATTGAAATTATAAATGCTACTTACGTTTGATATTTTAATAGAGTGCATTTCTGTTACCCGCTTAGCAAAAATTACAAGTGTCAAATCTTTTACGATTGGTTGATACAGAACCCTTTGTGTGCGAATCTAACTCGCACTTGGCAGATTTTTGTGTTGTAGTAGGTGCTGCTACATATGTTATCATAGGTAGCTGTGCCTCAAAAATCTGAAAACTAATATCTAAGTCCGTAATCTAAAACCGTACCTACTAAGTATAATAATAATTAGGTATTTAATTGTCGACGTTTGTTGGCACGTTTATCATTATTTATGCTACGTCCGACGATATAGATGGCGATAAAAAGAAACCGGCGCTTTAATGCTTTATGAATCACGTAAGCAAGCAAATTTATATCCCATAACTGATAATTTTATCACATTTTTGTGACGTCACCTATCCATCCATATACATAGGCTTTGTCCTGCCTGCCTGACTGACTGACAGACAACGTACAGCCTAACGGCTGGTCGCAGCGACTTGAAATTTGGAGGGTGTGTAATGTTTAGAAGTGTACTAAGAAAGGGTTTCATTAAATTCATCCTCAAGTGTGAAAAGGGATGAAAACGTTTGTATGCAACTTCTTTATTTTTTAATTTATGTAGAGTTTAAAAAAATATTTTAGGGTACTAATATCAAAATGAAAAACACTCTCGTCAAAATAAGGAAATGCTTTTTCTTTCTTCTTTAAATTTTTTATTTGGACGGGGGTGGCCATGGAATGGTGGAATTGGTTATAAAACGTAAATTGGGAAGATCTTTATTTTTGAAATTATCGTTGTGCAAATTACTACCTACATATTGGGATACTTAAAAATGTTGTTTTTAATATTGTGGGTGGGTTCAGGGGGTGAAATATTAAAGAGGGAGTTCTTTGTTTTTGAAATTATAGTTCAATGCTTTATCTAAAATAAATAATGGTGTTTCAAATATTTTTGACAGGGATGGTTATAGGACTGAGTGACCATCTTCAGTGATTATTTTAGCTGCTCTGGATAGAAACACAAAAAATATAGTTTACAAAGAAATGAAGTGTTTGAACAGCTATGACCTGTCCATTGCGTCTCCTTTATAATATTATATAAAATGTCTAATTGTCTATGGGAAAAACGATATCCACCCAAGCAAAGCCGTGGGCAATCTACTTAAATCAGAAAAAATATCGTAATATTATTAGCACAAATTTAATAACTTTTTTTACTTTTTGTCACTTACGACGCTTTTAATAATTAACATACTACTTGAGTAGTTACTAAGTAATGGCCTTTGGCGATTGTATTACCGTAAACACTAATCGCCTTTCAAAATACCAGGCACTGACCTCTGACTCACACAATTCTAAGGTTATAAGGTTGACCAATTTAATATAAAAATTCAAACTCCTTTGTTAGACTCCGTTGTTTCTCGAAATCAAGCCATAATTTATATGACATCTTTCTTAGGAGACACAGCAGAGTGTCTTATAGGGAAGGTTAGGTATCTAAGTAGGTATATTGGCAAGTAGAACAAATTTTTTATACATCGGCATGTAGTCTTTCTTCCTTTTTGATTTATGTACTTAGGTATGATTGTAGAGACAATCGGTACCTCACTGTGATTTTGACCAAAGGTTATCGCATTACTATACAAACACATTATATCTAGATGTAGCAATTATGGCAAATGAAGTTTTGTTAAAAAATAAAATGCGAAGGTTCTGTTAGGAAAAAATGATGAGTGGGACGTCGTAGAATGAATACGGAACAACCCAAATTTTCTCAGACTCAGATAAGTGGACGAATTGATTTGTTAAACCCAAAACCACAGATTACACAAACCAACTATGCCTTTAGATCTTTAGATTCTTCTAAAAATAATTTTAAACACAATATAACTACCTTGGTATTTAAATATTATAAAATGCCATTTGATCTTGTCTTCGTATGAAAACTTCATAGTATGAATACTTACGTAGCATAATGAGTTCTACCTAATATAAGTCAGCGGGTTTTTTCGTTTAGCAAAAGTGTTTACATAAATGAAAGCATAATCTTATCACAGGTGGATACACTATAATAATATATTTACGAAACAAAAGATAAGCGCTGCTAAAACTTTTCTAGCTATTTGTGACGAATGACAAAGATAATAAATATGAACAAAATTTTGGGATTATTAATAGGATCGGTAGCCACAGAGTCGATGAAATAGATACTTACCTGTCTACATCTTCGACTTTGCTCCACTAAGCCGCTGATATTGATATCAATGTTCTTAATAAAGCTTGTGCTATACATATATACCGATTGGTTATTGATCTACATACTTGTTTATATCAGCCAGCAGAAAACGGAAGGCTTACTAGATATAAATTTGTATCAATGGAGAGTCCTAAGCTCAGGCGCAGGCTTATCTGCAAGCAAGCAGCTGTTATCTGATACTTTGATTTTTCTTAGACGTAGGTAGATACGATTCATATGTAGGTACCCACCT
Organism: Parascotia fuliginaria; assembly: GCA_963082885.1. Lineage (NCBI taxonomy): Eukaryota > Metazoa > Arthropoda > Insecta > Lepidoptera > Erebidae > Parascotia > Parascotia fuliginaria. Next base: position 2,601,110 of record OY720172.1, read on the forward strand.
TCTTATCACTTTCAGTAACTTGCATTATTATTCTTTTATGATATCAGTTGAGAGAGATATTCCAAGATACTTACCTACCATACAATATAGGTAGTAAGTATCTATAAATTTTCACTTTGTTGTCTTAGTAGTCTCACTTTGTTGTCTTTGTTAGTAGTAGATCCACGCTGGTTTCAGCATGAATGGGTCGGATCGACCGGGGAAGTACTACCCTCTCATAGAAGATCGACGTAAGAGTAATGGTATTCGTACTATTGCGTTCCGCTCGGTGAGTGAGAGTGCCGGAGGCCCAACTGATGCAAAGATGGCAATCCTCGCAGCATGTGTGGGACCAGCTGAGTATCCGCGGAGTCATTGTGTGGGTGGTGTGGGTCGACCCGCCGGCCAGGGAGACCTGTAGAAACGGTGGTGCCGCTGGCCGCCCGCGGCATAGTACAGGGGCCCAACTAGGCCTAACCACCCTAGGAGGCTGCCCCACCAGGTCGCGCATAATCCCGGAGTGGTTCGTCGTGCCGGTTGGTGACCGGATGGTGGGACCCGGCGACCATTTCCGAGAGGGTACGGGGGCCCTTCCGTCCGGCGGATCGGCTACCACCATGCCACACAGTTAAATGACGAAGCAATACTCGGCACCTTGTCTAGCCTTGCTGCGAGGGCAGTCATCTTTTCCACGCCCCTTCCTTCACCCTCCAACATGGCAGCACGCAAAAAAGCAGCAGGTCAAACAGCGGCATCTTCCTCCCCCACCAACCCGCTATTTGAGGTGGAGTTCACTAACATCCGTGGACTCCATTCAAACCTCAACGCCGTCCACCAACACCTCGAGACGGCACGGCCGGCTTTGCTTTTCCTAACGGAGACACAAATACGCCGCCCTGACGACACGGCATACCTGCACTACCCCGGCTATGTGCTCGAGGAGCGCTTTCGCGCTAAGGCCGGAGTATGCGCATTCGTCAGGGCGGATGTTTGCGTTCGCCGTCTGCGCTGCCTAGAGGACCCATCCTACCCCATCCTTTGGCTTCACGTTGATCTTGGTTCTCTGAGCCGGGTCTACGCGTGCCTTTACCGTTCCCACTCCGGAGATTTGGAGACAACTCGACTCTTTGACCATCTGAGTCAGGCGGCAGACTTAGCGCAGGAGCGGTTTCCGAACGCGGAACTGGTGTTTCTGGGAGACTTTAACGCCCACCACGAGACCTGGTTGGGTTCTCTCAGAACAGATCATGCGGGACGAGCCGCCCATGCATTCGCTCTCACGCATGACCTGACGCAACTGGTAATCCATCCCACCAGGATACCAGATATTCCAGGTCAAGCGCCCTCTTTGCTAGACCTACTGCTGACGAGTCACCCAGACCAATACAGTGTTTCGGTCCACGCCCCACTGGGTAATTCCGACCACTGTTTGGTCTGCGCCTCAGTGCCTCTTGTTGCTCCCCCACGACGTGCGGAGGTAAAGCGACGACTATGGCACTACTCGTCAGCAGACTGGGATGGTATGCGGGAGTACTTTGCTTCCGTCCCATGGGCATTACGCTGCTTTAAAAACAGGGATCCGTCGCAAAGTGCTACTGCTGTCGCTGGTGAAATCTTGTTAGGTATGGAATATTACATTCCATCCTCAGATGTCACCAGTGCCGGCAAAACGCGTCCCTGGTTCAACCGTGAGTGCGCCGATACTGTTAAACAAAAAGAATCGGCGTGCCGCGCTTGGATCAGGGCCCGAGCACGGCGCGACCCTAGCTTGGATCGCCTAAAAGCAGCGTACAATAAAGCCACTAGGGAATGCAAGAGGGCTTACATCAGAGCGGATGCCCAGCGCATTGCACGGATTGGGCAAGAACTCATTTCGCATCCTACGGGTAGCCGTAGCTACTGGCGACTAGCCAAGGCCGTGCAATCCAACTTCTGCAAGCCTTCGCTGCCCCCCTTGAAATGTCCTGATGGATCGCTGGCCCACGAGCCGCAAGAGAAAGCGAACTTGCTTGTAGAACTCTTTGCGGCTAACTCCCGAATCGACGACCGTGACTTGCACCCGCCGACTATATCTGGCTGCGACTCCGTTATGCCTAATATCCGTATTAGGCATCGTGATGTCCGTGCGGAACTAAGGTCGCTCGATGTTCGGAAAGCCAGCGGACCGGATGGTATTCCAGCGGTGGTTCTCAAGAAATGCGCAGCGGAGTTGTCTCCTGCATTGACGCGCCTATACCGCCTATCTTATTCCTCGGGAATTGTGCCGGAGGCTTGGAGAGAGGCGAATGTTCAACCGATTCCCAAAAAAGGGGATAGGTCCGAGCCAGGCAACTATCGACCCATAGCTGTCACCTCAGTTCTCTGCAAGGTGCTTGAGCGGATAATAAACGCCCAACTAGTCCGCTACCTAGAGGGTCACTCGTTAATTAGTGACCGACAATATGGCTTCAGGTCAAAACGGTCTACGGGTGAACTTCTAGCATATATCACGCACCAATGGGGTGAAGCTATGGACAGGCATGGAGAGTCCTTGGCCATCAGCCTTGACATAACCAAAGCCTTCGATAGAGTCTGGCACCGTTCGCTTCTGTCCAAGCTTCCAGCATATGGTCTGCCACCCCAGCTGTGCAACTGGATTGCCGCATTCCTGCGTGAGCGCCGCATTAGAGTCCTTTGTGACGGATCGGCCTCCGATTATTTGCAGGTCAACGCTGGGGTGCCTCAGGGGTCCGTCCTGTCGCCCACCCTGTATCTTCTGCATGTCAATGACATGTTGTCCCTTGGCAACATTCATTGCTATGCAGATGATAGTACAGTGCATGGGCGATATCTCGGACATCCTGCGGCTAAACAGACTGACATCGAGGCAAAACGCCTAGAACTTGTCGCTGAGCTCGACCAAGTATTATACCGCATTTCTAAATGGGGTTGTGAGAATTTGGTCGAGTTCAATGCCAAGAAAACACAGGTGTGCGCGTTCTCTGCAAAAAAATCTCCGTTCCTCCCCCTTCCCTCTCTTCAGAACACAGTGTTACCACTACAGGATAGCCTAAGTATCCTGGGTATGGACATCAGCCGAGATCTCAACCCCAAGAACTACATCGAGTGAGTCCTTAAAACCGCCTCCTGTAAACTCGGTGTCCTGAACAGGGTGAGGCGGTACTTCACGCCCGAGCAGCTCTGTCTTCTTTATAAGACACAGGTTCGTTCCTGCGTGGAGTACTGCTCTCATCTTTGGGATGGCTCCGCACAGTACTTACTGGATGCACTCGATAGGTTGCAGCGGCGAGCAGTCCGTATCATCGGAAGCCCGGAGGCTACTAAGACCCTTGAGCCTTTACAGCTGCGAAGAGACATTGCCTCAATGGCCGTCTTCTATCGCCTTTACCATGGAGAGTGTTCTGAAGAGCTCTTTGAATTAATCCCACCCTCTCCCTTTTTATCCAGAACGACACGTGCGGGACTAAAGTGCCACCCTTTCACAGTGGAATCTAAAGGGTCTCGAACCAAACGGTTCAGCACTTCATACTTTTGTCTCTCAATTAAAGCCTGGAACTCTTTGCCAGCGCATGTGTTCCCATCTAATTTTGATCCTGGGTCTTTTAAGCGGGGCGTGAAAAAGCATCTCACTAAGCCGCCATAGTGGAGGCCACCATACCAGTAGTTTGGCTTTTGGAATGGTGTCCGCCACTTCTGGATTCCACTTACTGCTTACCATCAGGCAAAGTGGAGTCACTTTGGTAGGCTAATATAAAAAAAAAAAAAAAAAAAAAAAAAGGCAATCTAGTTCGTTACGCTTATATGAGGTCAACGACCTGTGTTGTGTTGTAACTTGTAAATTTGTAATCTATACTGAAAATAAGAAAATTATGTTTCTAAAGGTACTGTAGGTACTATCTAGTAGACCACCGGCATTATCTTATCAGATCTTAGAAACGAAACGAGAAGGTGTTATTTTTTTATACTTCCTTAATTGTGAAAGTTCAAAAAAAAAGCATTTAAGTATTTGGCACTTCAGTCTATAATGCACATACGTAATACACATTACACACTGTTACTTACATAATAGTAAATTTATTAAAATCCATCAAGTTTTTTATATCTTTTTCTTCATATAGGTACTTACTTACATACGTACCTACATAAGTACTTAGATAGATATCAGTAGATCGGAGGTAGGTACCTAGGTACCTATCTTCAGTGTTTTGCTTGATTTTAACATCATGGGCACTGAATAAGTACTTAATAGTCTCTAATCAAATCAAGGATATAATATTTTTCTCATGATTGGTTAAATTCTAAAAAAAATAATGTGGAATTTAAATAAATCTAAGACTGGATTCTGAATTTCAAAAACTGCTAAGAGATACAAATCTAGCCTGTCCATGTTCTCCAAAATTTACATTGATGATATGATAGGTAACTAACCAGGGTGCCTAGTGTGAGTTGTTTTACGCTAACGCGATCGACACGTTTATGACGGTCAGGGTGCCGAGTGCGAGTTTTTACATAATAATAGTAACGCGATCGAAACGTTTATCGCGTTTGGCTCTCTGATTGGTTAAGAGTTTGGAGCGGACCAATCGGAGCATCATAAGCGTGTTGATCGCGTTAACGTAAAATAAACTTCCAGTCGCAGTTCCTTTTAACATATTAGGTCGGTAGGTAGTAGATACGCATTCAGGTATATGTGACGTGACGTAGATGAAGTAACATATGAGACGTTTGAATTAAACGAACTCCCGGAATCGGTACTATACCTAGCTACCTACATATCTATTATGATCAAAGCAATAATGTAAATCTGTGTTAAAATATTTTCTAAGATGAATATGTGGTGTTTTCGTTCAGGATAACGTAGAGTAAGTACCTACCTACCTTTCTACCATTAATCCTGAACGAAAACACCACATAATATAGGTATTAATATTGATTGCAAATCATTACAATGCGATAAACTTTATGTAAGTACTTAAATTTATTAGTCATCAGACTCATCAGCCATGTGACACCAGTCATTTACATGTGAATTGATCTATTAACGCATCACGACCATATAATATTACTACTTACATAGCTTGCATTTATCATTCCACCTTGTAGCGAAACACAAGTAGTGTACCTATGTTCTGTAGTTCACCTAGTTATCGATATCAATCAGAAAACTAGTCTTATTGCAACGGAATAAGAGTGTTTTTATACTTTTGCAACGCATTAGTTTCTATGTCTTGAACTCTTGATTGATTTGTAATCGACACTATTACGTCTGTTTGCACATAAGATAAACATGACTGTCTACCTGTTTAATATATAGTAGGTAACATAATGTTATATTATGCTTTAGCCCTTGTTCTGAGTATATATGAAACATGAAATATTAGTTGAATTAAAAAGAAAATAATTGTCCTACAGACTTGTCATATACAGGTATGAGGTACCTACTTACTTACCTAAGTATATTATTTTTTTGGATGAGAATTAAAAACCTGTTTAACCGACCTGAATTTATCGTCAATTTATTTCTGTTTAATTTAAATGTTAAGTACCTTCCTTTTACCTTCCATTTTTAATTTAATTACATAATTAGCAGAAGATATTTTAGTTTGGCCAGGCCTGTTCTAACATAACATCTTAACATAGTTTTAGTTGTTTAATTGACCTACCTATCTACAATATTGTTACTTTTGATGCAAATGTTTGTGTATACTTATACTAGCTTTTGCCCACGGCTTCGCTCGCATGAATATCGTTTTTCTGACATTTTATTTTGAAGAGACGCTGGATAGGGCAAATCTGTTCATGGCACATATTGTAATCGATTTTTTCTTATTTTCTATTCAGGCAACTAAAATAATACGTGAAGATGGTGTACTTACTTACTTATTCAAGAGTACATAAGCAACATAAAATTGTCCATGCCAGAAACATGATGTGTGTTTGAGTATGTGTAGGTGTAAGTAAGTGCTTACCTATCCCAATACTAATTTGCGTGATTACTGATTACCTTCAAAAACAACGTTATGGCCATAGAACTTTGCATCTCCATTTCACCCTTTTATAGCCAGCACTGTCAAAAATATTGATGAGAGTATTTTTTATTTTGATAGCAGTATCCCAATACAAATTTGCAAAACTATAAATTAAAAAACAGAAGTTTCACATAATCATTTTCATCTCTTTTCACACACTTAGGAGTTAAATTTAAAAAACCCTTTCTTAGTACCTACACCTCTATATAGATATTATTAAGATAAACACACCCCCAAGTTTCAAGTAGCTAACTTCAACAGCAAAGATCTTTCCATGCAATGTTTCATCCCTAATTTCACCCTTCTAAAGCCACCCATGTCAAAAATATTTATGAAGGTGGCTGGTCAATCTTGGCATGGCATACATTTAATATTTAATCCAGTATTACCTTGTATTATCTAGTACCCATAACACAAGCTCTGCTTAGCTTGGGACTAGATGACGATGTGTGATAGTGTCCACATATTATAAAAAAAAAAAAACCTTGTCGTGCAATGTGACCAGGAGGTGCATTTACCAGTTTAATTAAAATACGTAGTCAAATTACCATACTAGATGAAACTAAACAATTGAAATCCTCTCTTTTCTTTCCTTAATCTTAGTATTATATTATTTGGTTAATTTGTAATAATTACTTTGTATGGTTCTTTGGTTGCGTTGAGTGTTTAAATTGTAACTCATTCAAATAACGAATTAGTAATTATCTGGCGATTGAAAAGAGTGGCGTGAGTTTCTTGCCAGTTCTTCTCACAGCTCTACCTCGTCAGCGAACTGGCTGTAGGTCAATTGGCTGACAAAATGTAATGTTGACTTTTCATAAGCATCATACTTTATGATCAAAATGATTTGAGTTTGAGTTTGAGTTTGAAGGCATTTTTATTTTGACGTAAGTATTTCAAAACAAAATTTCAAAACTAAGTCAAAGAACGAAAATTAATGTGTGAAAAAGGATGAAAACGATTGTATACTTCAATCGTTTTCATCCTTTTTCACACATTAATTTTACAGGGGTTTTTTAAAACACTTTCATAGTACACCTCTAGACATTAAGACAAATACACCTTCCAAATTTTAAGTCGCCACTACCAGCGGTTTAGGCTGGTGGCTGTACGTTGTCTGGCTGTCAGTCAGGACAAGACCTTTTAAAATATGTAAGTATGGATTTACTGTTATGAAGCGAATAGGTATCACCAATTCACCATATGACTACTTGATAAAAAACTTATTGGTTCGATGGGAAGAGGATCAAGTATTTTTTTGCTAATACTTATTGTGTACCTAAATATTTGCTTAAGTAGGTAGGTACTTATATATTAAATGTTTTATAATGTTTAAGATACAATCTTCATTAATTGATCAAATAATAATATCTTATCATCAGTAGATCACCTATCAGTGAAACAATTACGATCAAGTGTGACTCGGATTCTTGCAGGACTCCAACTAAGATAGCAGACAATCCATTTAAGTAATAGGTACCTATATAGGTAGGTATAGGGTAGGGTGCATTCCATTTTAGCACGTTACATACATGTAAGTAGTACATAACGAATGTAACCGTGATTATCACATGAATACTTATGTACATAGGTAAGTACCTACTTAGACATCAAATGTCTGAGGTATAGTCTCATCTTTTGCCTTAGATTTATCGGTTTAGCATAATGTTCTGGGTAAATAATATCTATCCTGTGCGTGACTTGTATTCTGGAAATTCAGTGGTGATTTACTTAATAAGTAGGTAGGTACTTGCTTAACTTTGACAGTCAATTTATGACAGAAGGGCGATAATCAATCCGTTAGGTTTGCTAAGAGTGGTGATTGTGGATACAACCATGCAGTGGTCGTCGTTTGGTTTTTAAACTATAATGATTTAAAAGTAGATCCTATCTAAGTACTTATACGCTTTTTTAGGTATAAGCTTATAGTCCTTGTTATGTTTTGAACTATTACCCATAGGCATCGGAAGGAGTTTCATCAAAAGTAGGTAGGCAGGTACCTACCATTACGCGATGTCGAGTTCATTATGTCTAACACACTGCAGTAATGACAGGACTTATATTATCTAGCTGAGCTGTTTATGCACAAAAAATTGCACAGTATTGTTATCTGGGGTATTATAAATACCTTACAGACTGACATACTTACATACATATGTTATAAACTTATAAACTACACTTACTATGCACTATTATATACCTCGTCTCGCCTTTGCACGAGGCTATTTTGTATAGCTATGTAACTATCCCAAATGAATTTTTCGTCCCAAGAAACTAACAATATGCAATACCTACGTCAAGGTTGGACTGACTGCTGCACTTACAATCCGCCTATTGACAAATACTTTTATAACTTTATCTTACGGTTGAGGCCACAGACACATCTTTACGATATTTTGTTTTGTGCTATTTACTTATACTTACCATAATTTTCAAGTTATCTCCCAATATTTTTCTTCACATGTCATGTCATTTAATTCAAGATAGACTTGAAAACTATCCATTGCGCTTGAAATCAGTCCCATTAGATCCTAACCTTATCTGCTTACTCTGTTAAACTGTTTACATGTTTCCGTTATGAAGTAGGTACCTACGTAGTTAGTATATAGGTAAGTAATGGGCTAGAAAATGTGATATAATTTAATTAATGTGTTAGTCTTCGATAACATTTTACACCGTGTAAGAGGTCAACTAACGGTAAAGTAAACAAACAGTCGTGCGCGTTGCACATTTTGTTTTATTTCCTCGTATTGTTTTGGAATTGGGATTTGAATTGAATTTGGGGAATTGGAATTATCTGAGTCACCAGAATCATGCCTTATAATCTTATGCCTCGACTTGTTAACCCACTCTATAATGAACTCGAGTAGATAGATATATTACAGAGACAATCTGCGTAAATTAAAAGCTAAATAAAATGGTACCTACATGAATACTTCTTTCAAAAATACTTATAGCAAGATGGACAGACGACCTGAAAAAGACTGGACAGGATGTAGGATTCGAAATTATAATTGGCCTTTGTCCGACAGTAGACTGGCTAAAATTATGCAAAAAAACAATTAACAGTTTTTACTACTTACATTTTTTAATATTTTCACGGTTTTACCTACTGGTATAACGACCATGAAAATATTATGTTCAAAAAAACTTATCGCACTAAATAATAGTAACAATTGTACCTAAACAACAACATTGTTTTGATTACGAGCGTTGATTTTGCATTGTGCCATGCTTTACTGTGGCAAGCAAGGAGCAGGACACATAGCTCGTAAAACTGATGGCCATTAAGGCAGAAAGGTTCTAGAGTGATGGTAACCACGAATCGGAAGGTGCTACTTAGGTAGACCCCTCACAAGGTTGACCGACAACCTGATAAAAGTGGACTGATGGATGATGGGTGTCTCACGACCGGCTAAGGTGAGGGAAAATTCGGAGGCATACAGATGATGAAGCGCATTTAAAACTCTTATAATAAAAAAACAAATACCGATTGCGAAAGGTGCTACGTAGAACGAGTCTCCATTGTAGCCTTTCAAAGTTTTTAATATCAAAATTCTTGCCATAATAATAGCGGCAGCGGTCTGTTATAAGACAGAGCTAAGAGTTCTATTCGGCTTCAGTATGTGTGATAGGATCACCGATATCATTCGGCTATTAGTCGGCGGTAGTATATAAGTTACGTCCTGACGGCGACGCCTTTAATAAGGATATTTTTATGCGTCTAGCCTTTATTATGAATATTGTGATGTTTAAGAATAACAGGTTATTAGATTAATAAATGTATTGGATCGACCTAAGCTAACGTCAACGCTTATGTCAATCTCATACATTTTTTTTAAGTGTCTATGAATAGAATAGAAATATTTGACACTTGTCTAGGGCCTCAGGTTATTTATTCAGACATGTAAAGTCTGTTCAGGATTGTACCGTTGTAGGATTGTTGTAGGATTTGAGGGCGCAATTGTGCCTCATTCATTACCTATTTTGTTTAGTGAGCAATACTATAGTGCGTCTGCTCCGTTACTAATTATTTTTATTACCTTAATAATTTACTTAATTAATAATTAATATAATAATAATAATTAATAATTTACTTAGGTAATAATCGGACCGTTAGTTCACAATTTAGCCACGACGGTTCACTTCTTACTCTACTTATTGAAACTAACATATTACATGTATGTAGGTAGGTATGTTTCGGAATGTTGTTGTAACAGCTCAGAACAAAGTCCTTGTTCTGAGTGTAACAGTCACCCGATTTTTTGCTAATGTCAATGCTTGAATGCTGACATATCAGATTTTTTTATGTAACGATTATACTAAATAGCAGTAGGTAACTACTGTAGTTTATAACATAAGCAACTCAGTAAGTAACTAAACTAACTAACTAAACTAAGTAACGACTTAGGATTGATTGTTGTTGAAACAAATGTTTTCTACAAGTATAATAGAAAGCGTCATTCTTAGATTCTACAACAGCTGTGCTAAGAATTTTGTCTTTGTAATATCTCTACTGGCAAACAGTATAACTAAGTATTGTTTTATATTTACCCTAGCTTTCCGCAGCGCGGTTTCACCCGCGTCTTTGCTTACTACTCTGCTACCGTCGCTAGTAGCGTGATGTTACATAGCCTATAAAACCTTTCTTGAGGACTGGCATATCATACACAAAAAAAAAAAATCAAATCCGACCGGTACCTAGTTCCGGAGATTAGCGCGTTCAAACAAACAAACTCTTCCGCTTTCTAATTATTATGATAATTATTTGGGCATGAAAGGTCTGGTGATTAAGCGAATTTTAGATTACAGTCCCGTCCAACACCATTTTCGTACAATGTAAACAATCTACCATATTGCCATTGTCTATGGTTTCATGAATTTACTAGTGATGGGGGGGGGGCAATGTTGAAAAGAAAATAAAATTATTTGCATCACAATACATATTCAATCTTTATAATATATCCAGCGTAAGACCTATTTTCGCTGAAATATGATGATGATGATCAAGTTATTCTAACAAAAAAAAAAACAAATCGGGCTATAAATTTGTATTTTTTTACTTAAGCCATTTTAGTTTTCTGTAGCTGAGTCGGTATCACAAGACGTGTAAGTGTTGTCATTGCCAACATGGTTCGGTTACGTTGTCCGTCTTTGATTCCCCTTCAATGTTCATTGCTTTATAGTAATTAAATTATTATTTTCTACTTTTTAGTAAAGGATTAAACATGTAGGTATTGATTTGAAGTCGGTTTTCGTTTTTTTTTTTCTAAAAAATAATTTTATTTTTAAACTTTTAGTGGGAAGTAATTGTGTACTGTTAATATATTTAATATAGATTGGCCTACTAAACGTGCTGCGCAAATGAAACGGCGCTGTTGGGAAGAAAGTAGAGACGAGATGGAAGATAATAAATAGAGATTTAAAGTCCATATCAAACTTTTGCTGATCGCTGAACCCTGAATCCCGGAAACCACAAACCAAAATAAAAAAGTGAAGACCTACCAACAAAACAGAATGAACAAAAATCATAATTTAACTTAAACTCTGAGCTGTGAGATGAGGACAAAAAGGAAAAAAAGTAGTTAGTATGTATACTTATTACTTCTAATATGTTACAACATTGGTTTTCAAAGACAATATAGAGTATAGAAAAAATAAAGCTGATAATCAATTTGACATTTTAATTCGACCGCAAAAAGAAATTCATGTTTTTATTAAATAATCTAGTTTTGATTATTATTTGTTAGTAAAAATAGTTGCAAAATGAAGCATTGTCCATAATGATGCCATGCAATATATCTTTAACATCTTATCTACATTGTGGAACGCAAATAAAATATTGAGTAGGTATTGAGTATTGAACCCTGTGCGTATAAATCCATGTGTAATAGAAATGGGTGTTGCAAACCGTAAACAGTTTTAATAACTAGGTAATGCTCCAATACCTAATAACTATATATTGGCCCATAGAGAAACAAGTTATCGGTTCAAACTAGGTATTCTTTACTGCGCCACAAATAACGGGTTTGACAAACTATTTATTCTTTACTGCGTGAAGTGCGTGAAACGAATAACCGAATTTAGGAACACAAAAGAATATTAAAGGAATAAATAGTAACTCATTTTAAACTCTATGCTAATGAGTTAGGGTTGCATTCAAATAATTAAATTTGTTTTAAAATTTAGAGAATATTGTTATTGTAGATAAGTATTATATGCATACGGCTTTAAACCTTATTGCATACTTTATGAATGCACTTTGAATATTTATTGTTTAACTTTAAATTCACTTCAGAAGGTCAACCTTGAACTGGACATTTGCGATGAAATGAACATTTTGAAATAAAATAAACAAAAACATCGATAGAATAACTCGTGTTATGTATTCTATTTTTTCTTCATAAAATCATAACATAAAATAAGCAATATCTATTCAAACATTCTTGCCTACTTAATGCAAAATAATTATTGTTAAACCATAACCAAATACTTATATTAAAACACCTACTAATGACAATAAATATAAAAAATTTAAAAAGTTATTTGCGTCTACACAAATTTTTCATATTATCTAAACTCATAAATCGTTATATCTTAGTTGTCATCATGTTAGGGTTTCAAATACGTTGTCTGATACACAGTTTTCGAATAGGTATCTATTCGACGCATTTATAATAGGTACCCCATACCGAATGGGTGCAGGCCAATAATTAGTTATTGAAATAAGCAGTTTCAAAAACTGTTATCGATTTTTAAAACGATAAACAGTTATGGTATTGCAGAAATGCGTACCGACCCACCGCTAATGTGTAATCCGTTAGGGAATTTTTGATAGAAAAATATTGAAAAGACTGTTTGTTTACATTGTACGAAAATGGTGTTGGACGGTAATGTAGTTATTTACATTGCCGCTAGAGGCGTTAGTTATCGAATTTATGGATAGATAGGTACCTACCTAGCTACCCAGAAAGTGATATGTTCGGTAATATCACAGATCAAGTAGAGATGCTACGCATGGTAATATTGCGGCCTTGTTTTGTAGAACTTAGCAGCAGGAGGGAAATGCAGGCAGAGCTCCGTCGCGTCGCCGTCGTCGTAATCGTATCCACAGAGTACAATCATTATAGAGATCTTATCTGTATAATAATGTGTAGGTAGATATATTGTATTGTACCTATACCAGTATTAGCGACATCTATTGGTTAAATTTGTAATAAAAATTGTACAGTGATAGGTAGTCAAATTGGTAAAAGAATTAGGCGTTCATAAATAGCTTCAGTAAGAGTAGTTACCTACCTACTAATTAGTTTCCAGTATAAATATTGTGATAGAAAACTCTCGATGTAAATTAATAGATATCTACTCTGTCCACAAAATAATGTTATAAGTAGGACGTAGGTATAACTTACGCACACACGTTTGTATAGGTAAATTAATTGTTCAGAATAATAACTAGCAGCTTAAAACAGTAAAATACTATTTAGTTTATTATTAATTGTAGTCCGTATATAATTATTACTTCCGTTATTGCATAAAACTGTTAGTTAATAAATAAATATAGCTTGGATAATATAATTACTTACTCAATTTCTTAATTACCAGAAACATTAAGATAATAAATAACCGTATCAAGCAATAGTTATATATTATTAAAAAACAAAAAGCCGGAAACAAACTGAAAAGAAAGAAACCCATTTTTTTTCTCGTGCTGTAGCTACATTGAAATTTTATATGCCCTAGGTATGTCACTCCCACAATCAATACGAATCTAATGACACCTCATACGTTAAAATCCATCAAGCCATTTTGGCTGTAGAGCGTGCCAAATAAATAGACATACATACATACGCTCGAAAGACATTACCCTTCTTGACTGCGTCAGTCGAGCAAAAACGATTTATTGTTCCTCAAAATTAATAATAACGACAATTTACTTCCGATATTGGTATAGAATATTTAGTATTATACCTAATTACCTAACTCTGTTAGCTAAATTACGTAATTATACATAATTACAAACGATAGCTTATGTACCTACCTATAAGAAAACCTTAGCGAGTGATTACCTAACTAAATTCTCTTCGAAACTTTCACGACCAAGTCGCATGGCATATTGATGTCAAACGGCGTGAAGCTGATCATTGGTTGCCCAAAATTAAACACGTCTTACTGAAAAATATTACCTTTGTTTCGAGTGTAAATAGTCATGCAACTCGTGTTACAGCAAACCCAGTGGCGACTGCTGCAGAGGTTGTTTCATAATTACAACCTCAGCCGTTTTGCAGTACTAATATGTGTTACCTTATCAATATACTCTTGTGATAGGTACTAATAAAGTTTATTTATTTATTTATTTATTTATTTATTATGGTCACACCAACAGTACACATATACAACATTGGAAAACAAAATACAGTATTACATAATAGTTCTTATATGTATACCGGTAAAAGGCATGCACAGCTTACACCAAAATAGTGACATTATTAAAGTTATGACTATTTGTTAAAATCAGACATAATAAATTTTACTAAAAGGATTTTAAATTAACAATAGAAGACATGAGTGGATGAAGGGGTTATGTAACATTTTTAAATAAAATCTGTTTTTGCGTCGAATGAAGGTGTTATGTGCTTACAAACTATATTAAACCTTAAAATAACGCCTTTTAAGTTTAGTTTTAGAAAAAGCAAGTGATGAAGGGGTTATGTACCAACATAAAATAATAATCACACTGAATAAAAGTGACATGGGCACTTAACATTTTTTTAAATTTAAAACTATATAAATATATGACTTTTTTGCGCGGATGAATAAGGTAAGTGCAAGCAAACGCGCAAGTGCGTTGCATTGTTCTGGATGAAGGTGTTATGTGATTTACTTATCTCTTTCTTCCATTTTGCGTCGTGTTAAATCTCGCTAGTGCATTGTGTTATTCTGGATGATGGAGTTATGTGATCTACTTGTCTCCTTCTTTCATTTCGCGTCGCTGTTACTCGTCTCTTTCTTTCAGTTCGCGTCGTGTTTAATTGCGCGGGAGCACGGGTCACGTACGCACGTGGCGGGTGTTTTGTTTATTGTTTTTATTTGATTAAAACCAGTGTTTTTACTTATTTATACGTATAATAATGTCAAGAGCTAAAAGGCTTGTAGATGCTGCTATTAACTCTTATAACGGCAATCCTAACCTCGACATCTTCGACGAAGGTAAGTTTTTCTGTATGAATAATGAATGTATTTTATTTAGATATCTATTAACATAACTGCCTCGTTGGTCTAGTGGTCTTAGTATAGAACTGTTGTACACGAGATCGCGGGTTCGATTTCTACATAGGACAAAACTTTATGTAACCCACAAAGGTTTTTTCTAGGTCTGGGTGTAATTTCTATGTATTATAAGTATGTGTTTACAAAAAAAAGTATATAAGTATGTTTATCCGTTGTCTAGTACCTATATTACAAGCTTTGCTTAGTGAATGTGTGGGTGTATAATATTATATTATTATTATTATTATTTAAGTTTAAATAAGAGTCACTGTTTTTTCTAGATCTACATTCAAGACTGGAACAAAGATTTATACTTTTAGGATTCTACACGTGGTAAAAATGTGGTATCTACACCTAAATCATAAAGAGTATATTTTTACATCCTTTGGTAAGCAAGGAACGACTTTCGTATGGTATTGCAAACTAAATAGTGCACCCCTCGTCTAAGGATAGTGGTTTGATGTGGGTATTAACTATTCGCCTATTGCTTTATTTATTTAATCTTCTAATTTAACATACTTCATTGATCTACAAAACGGACACCTATAATGTGTTATATTGTTTGTGTGTTGGGTAACGGTGTGTTTACGTACTACAAATAGTACGAATTCATTGAGTGAATGTATTTTACGAGCATGAATACTCTGTGGAGTCGATTTTAAACAAGATGGACCAAATTCAGAGTGCTTTGACTTCTATCGCAGATCTTAACACTTCAATCACCCTAATCCATTCAATAATTTCTTGTTTGGCTTGCGTGGTTACTTATTCATTTTTCAGCATTACCTACTTACTTACCTGTTTTAAGTGCTTATTGGTTATGCAGGGTGTAACAATACAATAAGTAAAATAAGCTTTTAATTCACTTTACTTTTGACGATGGGACAGAAGCAATAGAAAATGTGCCATCAACGTCAAAAGATAATAACAACATTATAAATTATTATGAGGAGCCTCAGTCTACTCCTCTGCAATCACCATCTATATTTACTAATATAATTTCTATAAACCAGAATGATACTGTGTTGATTACCGATAATTCTGATAGTATTATAGAACCATCAGAAGAAGAAATTTTAGACTTGAATCTACTGCATTACCTGCGAAGTAAACGTTGTTACTCCAATCTTAATAATGTTTCGCCGTTAAATTTAGATGAAATCGAGCATGAACATGTTAATATTCCCGATTTTTCTTCAGGCAGTGACGAGGTTTATATCCCTAAGAGTTTCTCGTCCAATACAAATCTCAGTGTCGCTGACAATTTTATAGCTGATGCAAACTCCTCACAATCAAGTGTAAAAGAAACACAGCAAAATACAGAAAGAAACGATGAAGTCCCAGTTACATCAAGTAAACGCAAACAGTTTCCTCCCAAAGGAAACAAATCAAAGAAGCGTCCAAGAAATGAAAACCAATGGAAAAAGAAAAAGTCTGCTTTAGCACGAGAAAAAGGGGAAGAATACTTTTCCTATAAAAATAAAGTTATACCACGGAAAACAATAAACGAAGGGGTACTATGTCATGAAAACTGTAGGCTAAACTGTTCTAGCAAATTTAATAGAGAAGAAAGACAGAATATTCTACAAGATTTTTATAAATTAGACGTAAATAGTAAAAACGCTTTGCTATTTAGTTCTATAATAAGCAAACCCGTCACGCGACGTCGTACTAACGCCAAAAAAAATAAGTCTGCGACCTACAAATATTTTATTAAACACAAAAGCTTAACAACAGAAGTATGCAAATTGGGATTGTGTGGTCTATACCAAATATCGCGAAAGAAGGTGGATATTATAATCCACAAAATCAAGAGTGGTGCTTCTGTTCCACTTCCTGATAGAAGAGGCAGACACAATAATCGACGCCATAAAACGGATGAAGAGGTTATACAACGCATAAAACTGCACATATCAAGCTTCCCGGCTGAACAGTCTCATTACTCGCGTAGCAAAAATATATACAAACGTTATTTGTCACCAATTTTAAATGTCACTAAAATGCACGAACTTTATTTAACGATGTGTGAGGAGCTAAATTTAACAGATAAATATAAAATTAAGAAAAGTACATATAACAAAGTGTTCGTTACTGAATTTAATCTCTCTTTTGGATACCCCAAGAGCGACACATGTGCAACTTGTGATGCTGGGAATTCAAACGAAGAGCATGTTTCCAATTACCACGCCGCGATTGAAGCCATGGCAACTGATAGAGCCAAACCCAAAGAATGTAATGGATTATTATACCTTACAGTAGACTTACAACAGACCATGCCACTTCCTAAAATACCAACTTCTAAGGCATTCTATTTACGCCAGATTTGGTTTTATAATCTGGGCATCCATGTTGTTGACCAGACCAAACAAAAAGCTGTCTGCTGCACGTGGACCGAAGACGTAGCCGACAGAGGTAGTGTTGAAGTTGCTAGCTCACTACTAAGATTTGTAGAAGTGGATCAGTCTTGTCGCAATAAGGATCATTTACTTATATGGTCGGACTCCTGCGCTGGACAGAATAAAAATTTTAACGTTATAGTACTCTACCAATACATGATTATGAAGGGTTATTTTAAAATTATTGACCACAAATTTCCCGAAGTTGGTCATTCCTATTTGGACTCTGATAGAGATTTTGGCCGAATCGAAAAGGCCATGCGCAAGCATGAGGCAATATATGCGCCTGAGCAATATCGAGAGATTATATGCAAAGCATCTCGAAACAATGTTGTTATCGACATGACGGACCATTTTCGTAACATCAACGACTTGCAAATTCAACTCAATTTGATAAACAGAAAAAAAGATGAAAACAAGCAAAAGGTCAACTTCAGGGATGGTATTAAATGGATAAGGGTAGAAGAATTTGGTGCCTACTTATACAAAGAAAGTTATGATGAAATGATGCCATTTAAAAAAGTGGATATATTAAAAAAAGAGGTCAAGTAGAAGACTTAATAGTTGAAAGGGTACAAAGAAAATATGGTACAATTTCAGAAGAAAAGAAAGCTAATATTAAAGAACAGATAAAATTTGTGAAACCGGAATATCGTTATTATTATGAAAATATTGTAGGTCAAGATTAACTACATAAAATTTTCATTGTTTTGTTTTTTTTTTAATTTTGTTATGTGGTTAACTCATTTATTCTTAATTCAAGTATGCAACTTCTTTATAATGAAGCGCTGAATGAAGGAGTTATGTACAGTTTTTTTATAATAAATACATACTCTTACACTTTTCTCTTATTTTTCCACTTCATATTAGTAAATGTGTTTAATTACTATAATTTGACATAAATAGTTAATATAATAAACAAAAAGAAAACCCATTTATCTCAATACCAAACAATAAAACTTTGATGCCTGTTTTCTCAATATTTACAAATTGTATTATATTCCCTTCATCCACTCATGTCTTCTAATAATAGCAACATCTCAGTGCAGAAACCTGCAACAAAGTGATGACGAAGATTATGCGAATGATTTCAATATTTTATTTTTGTAGCTTATAAACGAATCGTGAAAGATATCTAACTGGTCGAGTATAACATTTAACCTGTTGTATTCGTTGCACGCACGTATTAAGGGTGAATTTAGTCCGAGATTAGTTCTCACAGATGAATGGCAAAAAGACTTAGTTATAGGATGACGTGGTGGCTTGCTAAGTACTGCCAGCAATAAACGGTTGAATACATCAGTACAGTTAATGCTATTGTTAATTATTTTATGAAGAAAGAGCAGATCGTGAAGCTTACGTCGATTAGATAACGAGGACATTTTAAAATATTTGAGTCGTTGGTCATAGCTAGCTCTGTGCGTGATACCTTTGGAAACAAAAGCCAAGTGTCTTGTAAACGCACGTTGTATACCTTCAATACGCTGTGAATGTGTAATATAAAAGGGATTCCAGATTTGGCACCCGTATTCTAAATGGCTACGTACCAAAGCATTATATAGTGTTATATGTGTGTGTGCGTGTCTAAAGCCCCTTGTGTTACGCTTTAAAAAGCCTGCTTTTTAAAGCTGGCCTGTTGGTCTAGTGGTTAGTGACTTTGACTGCTAAGCCGGAGGTCGTGGGTTCGATTCCCACCCAGGACAAACCTTTGTGTGATGAGCATGATTGTTTGTTCTGTGTCTGGGTGTAATTTATCTATAATATGTGTGTATTTACAAAAAAAAAAAAAAAAAAGTATATAAGTAGTATATCAGTTGTTTAGTACCCATAACACAAGCAAATATAATTGCTTAATTTGGGGCTAAATGGCGCTGTGTGCATGTGGTAGAATATTATTATTATTATTATTATTAAAAAACCAAGCATTTGAGCTGCTTTGCCTACGATCGCATTGATGTGGGAAGTAAAATTAAGCTCTTTATCGATTATAACCCCAAGGTCCCTGATCTTCGGGTTCGGCAACTCCAATCCTATAATTAGATAATAGTGAGTTTTTCTTTTTGGTAAACTTAAGATGGTAACATTTGTCTACATTAAGTAGCATATGATTAAGACTACACCACTTCTCTATTCTGCTCAAATCATCTTGGATGAGATCCATGTCTTTTTTTGATTTGATAGGTCTGTATAGTTTTAAATCATCTGCAAAAAGCAGACAGTTGCAGTTATGTATGACAGAAGTTATGTCATTTATAAATATGAGAAACAAAATAGGTCCTAAATGGGATCCCTGGGGCACTCCAGAAACCGCATAATAAGAATTAGAGTTGAAGCCGTTGACGTTTATGTTAGCGCAAGGAGAACAATTAATCTCGGTCACTGCTGTTCTTAGATGGAAGTATTCGGTTTAACTGGTTTGCAAAAAAGAAACTGATGAAATATGTACCAATACAGTACCTACTTACATAAAACGTTACAATAAGAGCTTGTTAAATCGAAAATGTTGGCAACATTGTAAAATAAGTAAACAACATTTATAAAAAGAATTTATTGTTCATATAAATTAATATTAACAAATGTTCATAGAACTAATGATGTAGCCCGCTGCTAACACTGTACAGTAACACATTCGAATTTTAAACTTGATTAACAAAAACATGTGAATTTGTACCACAGACATAAATTTTATAAATAAATTTCATTCCAAATTTTATTTATAACAACATAATTTAATAATTTCACTTTTGTTTTTCTTAGAATACAGTATTAGCAATGACCTCTAATAAACTAACGACTACCTAAAGTTAATGGGACTTCTTAGGTTTGGAGAGCTTTTCGTATTTGCTTTTAGAGGAGAACCATAGTCCAAATGGGATTGCTAAAGAGGGCAGGGTCATGACTGCGAAAGCCGCCCAGTCGAGGATGTGCGATGAGAATTTGCGGTCGTAGTCCTTGAACGCAACAATAGCGCCTTCGCCTGGAGAACTGCTGATTGAATGTTGAATCTGAAATGTTAAGAATAAACCTGTCAGTTTGTTAAAGGAACACCTGTCCTTGCAGAGCATAAAAGGCAGATAAGATATGTCAGTTACTGTACCATTTAGTAAATTACATACACAACTAAATACATAGTGATTCTAATCATTCAGTTGTGTGATGGATGATTGACAGTTTCATCAATATAAGTAGGTATGTGTGAATGTTACTCACAAAACAAAACTTTGAGAGATCTACAAATATTTGTCCAAGTTTGAGTGTACATAGTGCATTGCATGTAAAATCACCCCTATGTTCCTTAATTTAAAAATAATATTTTACTATATTTCATGAAAGACAATATTAAAAATATACTAATATATATGAACTTTATCTGTAATGGCATGAATATAGAAATTCGAAAAGGGGAAACACAACTAAACAAACAATTGAAAGATTTTCTGAAGTGTGTAATTATACAGTATTTAATCTACCATGGATCATCAGTATAATACAATAAATTCTCAACAAGGCAATCATATGAGGCTATAAAGAAACTCAAATTATAATAATTACCAATACAAATTTACTGTAACTTGACAGATAAATGTTAATAAACCAAATATTTGAAGATCAAACTACATAGACACCTGTATTGTCAACTGAGCCCTATTGGAAGTAGTTTAGAAGGTATAAAGTAAAAATAAGCAATTTTTTTAAAAAGTCTATAAAAAGTGTAACAACTGACTAAAACACAACAGACCAAATAATGGTCTCAGTGCAGGTATAGGTGTCTAAAAACTGTGTACTAAAATTTACAATCACATTTTTGTGGAAGACTTAGTTCAAAACGCAATGTGGAAAATTTATAATCATACGGGAATTAATGCGATCATGCATTAGGTATTTACATACCTTATTTTGCTTGACGTTTCGACCAGGTTACACCGGCCGTGGTCACAAGCAGACAGAAGACAGACAGAAACGTCAAGCAAAATAAG
Source organism: Parascotia fuliginaria (assembly GCA_963082885.1). Lineage (NCBI taxonomy): Eukaryota > Metazoa > Arthropoda > Insecta > Lepidoptera > Erebidae > Parascotia > Parascotia fuliginaria. Next base: position 2,622,761 of record OY720172.1, read on the forward strand.
GATTGCCAAACTCAATGCTACAAAATGTACCGTACTAAGACTTGGCAAAGATAATCCTGGAGTGCCATACGTAATAGGCGACACAACTATTGCTACGGTCAAGACACAAAAAGACTTTGGAATAACCATTACCAGTGATCTAAAATGGGCTGAGCACATCAACAACATTGTCAAAAAAGCAAACTCTTTCCTTTACGCCATACGTCGTGCTTTCCAACATATGGTGCCTTCAGTTTTTCTCAAAATTTACAAAACATATGTCAGACCTCTCCTAGAGTACGCCTTCCAGGTCTGGAATCCGTATTTTGTGAAAGATATCAAACTGCTGGAAAGTGTTCAGAGGAGAGCAACAAAAATACCCTATAGCCTGCGTAAGAAGCCATACAAAGAACGCCTGCAAATGCTTAAGTTGCCTACACTAAAAGATCGGAGAATGAGAGTTGACCTTATTGAGACGTACAAAATCCTAAGTTATAGTTACAATTTGCCCAATATCAGAGATATGTATTTACTACAGCAAAAAGCCTTTCATGTCGTGGACACAGGCTCACTATCAATCGCACATCCTCACACACACTAGTAGCCTATCACACTCTGAACAATCGCATTATAGATATGTGGAACAAGCTCCCAGAAAGTGTAGTGTCTGCTAAGTCAGTAAATAGTTTTAAGTGTCGTTTGGATAAGTGGCTTGAAACAAAACAAACTTTTGACTGAAAACTCCTATATTATGTAATTTCAAAATTTTAATCGCTCAACAATAGTATTTATGATGAATAAAAATAAAACTCTACTCCAGTGCAGTGATATGGACATATCAGCAAACATGCTGCTCGTCCATCATTAAATAATAATAATGTAAATACCTAATGCATGATCGCATTAATTCCCATATGATTATAAATTTATATCATGCAATGCGAAAGTTTAAAAGTAAATACAATGTGGAAAATCAAAAGTTAAGCAACACTGAAGCAGAAATTTAATCAAGCGTTCACTAAATGCCAAGACATACAAGGAATACAACACTAGTGCACAATGCACAACATCGATTTTTGTTAGAAAAATTGCCTGTGTCTTACTTGAATTATCTATGATAAGAATATACAGGTTAATAGATTGGTTGATATACTATTAATATGAACAATATCACAAAGATACAAACATTATTTCCGGGACAGTAAATGTATATGGCCGTGATGACAATAAAACATCTATTGTCTACAGTAGTGTCCATGAAAGAGTTAATGATAATTAAATTTGTATTATCAGCAAGTGCATATTAATTTTCATCTGTGATTTTGTCTGTTTGAAAAATGGATCTTGTGACAAATCTTTTTGACACTTTCTTGGTAACAATCTATGCACAATTAAATTTTGGTAGACACATCAGTAACTAATGGTAAGTGGATCCCAATACTCATATAAATTCCTAAGTCCAAGTTTTCTTGGGTCCCACAGATTCCAATAAGATTCAAATTATTATTGTTAACTAATAAGTATAATTTATAGCAAAGTTCTTAAAGTCTAATCTTAATATAAAAATATTATTCAATTTCGTGTGATTTTTAATTCCTATAATATAATCTCTGTCACTTACAATGAATTTTAGAAATGAGAAACAGTTCTGACTCCATGCTACTAAATGTAACTTAAAGTTAACAATCGAAGGTGCTTGAGTAATTCCGCCAAACCAATGCCAATAGAAAAGAAACATTTGCTACAATTAAATATTCGTGAATCTACTCTACCATATCCACCAAATAGCAGTAAATGTTTGCTACTGTGTAATAACCTACTTCTATTATTAAGTGAAAGTAAAATAATTTCAAAGGCTCACCTCAGCAGCATCTTCACTAGCCTTGTAGGTGACTTCAGCAGACGTGAAGTTGAAGTAGCCGTATCTGTTGGAGCGCACGGTCACGACGTGCGACACGTTCGTCTGAGGAGGTATCCTGTCGATCTGCGCCGACAGCTGCCCGCCTACTACCGTGAATACTTCCGGGTGGAAACCATTGTCCACTAGTTTCACATCCACAGCTGGAGCCGTCCCAACGTTGAATAACGTGTACTTCACCAAAATATCCATATTTTCAACCAAGTATTTGTTCAGCACTTGCTTGGAAACAAGTAACCTGGCAATCGCCGGCTCATCTTCTGCCGTCACCACAGTGGCGATAATGAGGATCAGAGATAACAACTTTCCGCTCATTGTAACTGAAAATTGAGAATCTTAAGTTTAATTTTGGCCCACAAGTGGCTGAAGCCTCTCACTATTTTTGTGAATGAAAATTGACATAAACACAATAATTTTGTTTATAGGATGATTCGCGAAGAAGTAAATTTCGTTTTATTACCAATGTTACTTTCACTTACCTTATTTTAAGCTTATTAATAAACAACTAAAGGAAAGAATTGGCTAACGCTGCAAAAATTAGTGACAAGCGGTCGTACGTGGCTGACGTTTCATTCCACGCATTCAAAATTATTGCCAGCTGTGAATTATTGTGAATTTTTATTTACAATAAATAGTGCGTTCTGTTCAAAATAAATAATATATTTTACACATTTGGCGCTATCTTATTTACTAATTAACCAATATTATACATGAAGTTTACGAAGCAAAAAAATAAAAAAAATGTCACCGAATAATATTTTGTATGGGAGTGAACGAAATTCGAATACATTGTTATTAAAATGTAAAATCTTGGAATTCGAACACAATTTTTAACACAATGCACAATGCAAAACAACTGTCAAAAAACGTGTTTGTTTTCTCGACTGAAAAATTACTGGGGTTTCTACGGAAATCCTTAATTATTTATTGTGCATTTCGTATTTATATGTTAGTGTCGAAGTTATTTTTAATAGTAGTAATATAAACTATGACAGAGAAAGAAGATGCTACCAATAAACCCGAAAAAGAACCATTAGATGACGAAGCCTTAAAAAAGTGTGTTTAACGTAATCTTTACAATTAAGTCATCTTAGATAGTTATTCACAGAGCCAAACGGCTGTAGTACACATTAGATGCAATATATTACAACATTCATTCATATAATTGTTGCCAAAGCTGCAAATATATTTGCCGACATTTTCATGATTCCTATCGATGGTTTATTGTAGTTACTTGTAAGAATGTCTATTAATGTAATAATGAATCGTAGGTTGTTTGTAGTAGGTTAATTTTCTGGTTAATATAGTGGAATAACTGGTTATTATTTGTAGACTAGCTGTTGAGGAATTACTACGAGAAGCAGTACAAGGCGCCGCCAGAGCTGAAATAGTCGGACCCTCTGGTTGGATCAAGGCTCCTCAACAAAAAACTAATAAGCGGTTTCTAGTGAACACACTACGAAATGCTGTAAGCTCTAATAAGTATCATTCACGTCATCACAGACATTCGCACAAATCTCCAAACCGTGAAAAACAACCAGAACCTTCAATTAAGAAAGATAGATCCAAAAGAAAAAACTAAAATGGAGCAATATGATGTGAATGATATCCTTAAGGATATATTTAGTAGCGATGAGACCAATTGGAAGCCTGCAGAAAAAATTCCTCTCATATCCAAAGAAATAGAACAATTGAAAATTGTCCTAAAAGCCTATTTGACCACCACCGAAAATGATATACCTGCAATTTTGGAAGAAAGTATGGCGTTGTGTAAAGAAAGTTTAATGTTAGTTCAAGACATGCAAACATGTAAGCAAGAAATAGAAGAAGAAACGATGGCTGAAATACTCAGGTCCATAAAAAATCGTGACCAATTGACCAAAGAGCTGCAACAAATTAATTTTGCTATAAACATAGTTTACGATGTAGTGCAGTGCGGGAAGTACGTCAAAGAATTTGATGAAGGCAGGGAGGCTCAGAGTTTCACAAAAGCTGTAGAAGCTGTTTACGATCTTTTACAGTATATAGAAATACCTGCAGAAGGTTTCAAAAACCTTGAAGTATACACAAACACTAAGAACACAGCACAATTAATATGGGATAATTTACTCCATGACTTATATACAGAATGGACGCGTATGGTCGCATTAAGCATTAAGACCAGTGCTCGTAAGACGACTATAACTATAAACTTAAATTTAGATGATTCATTAGTAGTATTAGATATAATAAATGCACTCGATAGAAGTAAGAAACTTACTGAGAAAGTATCTGAATTCGCTCAGTTTTTGTTAAATGATGTACTCGTAGCTGTAATACATAACGATTGTACTGTTTATGAAGAAACACCTGAGCTTATGACCATTTCAATTATACATAAGCAGAATTACAAACCGCAGTATGATGCAGTTATCTCAAATTTAAGATTGCTGTTTCATTTTTTGAATAATAAACTGAATATTGAGTTTAAGAGAGACCTTACTATAATGCAAATGATTGGTAAAGAGATTAGCGCAGACTTTAGCGCTATATTAGAGAAGGATTGTTTGATTGATACAATACCAAACAATATAAACGAGTTGCAGACGTATGGTAGGATAACGTCAGAAATAGAAAGTTTTCAGAGTTTTCTAGTCTTAGTCAAGTTCTTTACGGAGAACTTCTCTATTTTGAAATATGTGAATAATATTGATGTGTTGTTTGCTAATAAGTCTAGCCAGTACTTTTTAGAGACTGCAAGGAGTATAATGTTGAAAGATTTGAGTGCCACTATGTCTATTGGGGTTGAGAGTATTCCGGATAAGAAAAGCTCTGCTAAGGCTGCTGAGGTAGAGTCGGAGGCTTTGGGTATTCTTGAGAAGACAATACCTAAGAGTCTGTTTTACTTTCCAAGATGTATGATTTCAAAAACAGCTCAAGAGTTGTTAGATTTGGTGTATGTGATGATGGAACAAGCTGTGCAATGCTCAGATGTGGTGTGTAAGAAACTGTATAATACAACACGGTTGGTTTTTGAGCTGTATGATGCTGTGGTTCCTTACCACCATGAGAACTATTTACAAACCATTCCGCAGTATGTCGGTGAGTGATTTATTATTTTTAAAGGTAAATTTTAAGAAAGTTCAGCAAGATTGCATGGAGATGTGCAGTATGATACTTTAGTTTTAGTACTCATAAGAGTTGAACTAAGCTAAAGGAACTACATAGACTTGTTTTCTTTGTTCATGGTAAATCAGGGGTATACTTTACCATCACAGGGTGACATATCCTAGCTTGTAGTTAGTTTTAGCATTGTTTTTAACAATATAAAAAAAATACTAATCAAATTGGACTACCTCTGTGGTTTGGTGGTACTGTGTAAGGACTGCCACGCAGAACCATGCTAATATATGTGTGCATGAACATCTATTTGCATTGGTCTGGGTGTTTTCTATGTATAATATGTATGTATTTACAAAAAGAAGTATACTGAAGTATAATAAAGCTATAATATGCTTATTTTGGGTAGATGGCGTTATGTGTAATTGTGGTGCTATTATTATTACTGTTTTTGTCAGACTGCTCCAATCTAAGGAAGAAATCTTGCTGTACTTTAAAACAGCCAAACACCAATCACATTGTTTTAATTTATAAAATTTAATATCTTTCAGCATTATTCCACAACAACTGCATGTACCTAGCGCACAATCTGCAGACGTTCGGCGATAAATGGCTGACTCTCATGGAAGGCAGAGAGTTGAACTATCCCATCAGTTTTGTGGACCTAGTACAGAAGTTACGAGACCTTGGCTATAAGCATCTGACCATACATATGCAGCAACAGAGGAAACAGATACTGGATAATATTAGGTCTTCTGGTATGTTTTATTTATTATTGTTAGGCTAAAGCGTTAAGCTTTCTGCCTGATGACAAACAACCCTAATTGCTGGCATGATAACCTTCTACTTTGATGACTTTATGAGATAGTCTTGAATATGATCTTGAGTTCAAACAATAAAATTATTATCGCGAAAATTTTTCTCAAATGTAGTTCCATGTTTGTGGTTCTATAAGTGAAGCTATTCTAGCTACCTTATTCTCAATTGCATAGGCCCTACGTCGTTTTTAATACCAAGCCCACAGACTCGGAAATACTACATATTGTATTGGAAACCTGCAAGGTATTACTTTAAGATAAACTACCAAAAAATTTGATTTCATGTTTATGAATAGAACTTAATCTTTTCTCTTGGATTTGAAAAGAACTATTTCCGACAAGGAAAATAAGTCAGCAGTACTATTATTAAAAGGTTTATTGCTAACTTAATTGTTTTTAGTCACCTTTTATTACATCAGCAAGCAGAAATAACTTTTTCTTACTTATTCACAGTTTCTTTCAAATTTCCATAGTGTATTTTTTTTTGTTTTAGATCTAAACTGCATAGTAGTAAAGGATGTGTTGAGTGAAAACGCAGAGGCGGCTGTACGACAATGCCTCAGGCAGTTACATTTATTGAAGAATGTCTGGATTGGAGTATTTCCTAATAATGTGTTCACAAGGTAATTTATTTGTAGATTTTTTTTGACATGACCTATTATGCCAAAAAGTGCATCTGTAGTTAAGTAGTGCAAGTAGTTCCCTTGCTGCTTTATAACACCGAAGACCCATGGATTTGGTCCAATCTGTGGATCGTGAAAACATTTTAATACCAAATCATACAAAATAAAAGTTACCTTTACCGAAATATTATACACTAGCTACGCTCCACGGTTTCGCCCGCGTGTAAAATATGTTTTGTATCCCTGTATAAAAAGTAGCCTATCTATGTTATCCATCTCCGGCACCAAATCTACATCCTAATTTTCAATGAAAGCGGTTCAGCCGTTTAGGCGCTGAGTGGTAATCGATACCACGAACTTTACCTGGTAGACCGAAGAGTTAATTACTAATTTTTAATAAATAATTATCTTTTCAGACTAATGGCAACCCTGGTAAATATGTTCGTTGATGAGTTAATTCATCGCGTGTGCACGGTTGAGGACATATCCATGGAAATGGCAACACAGCTCACTGAGATGTACACAATAGTTGTACAGAAGGCTCCACATTTGTTCCAGGTAAATATTGTACAAACATAAAAGCATACATTTATCATTTTGTAGTTTATTTTACTGCTACATACACGCAGTGGCAGTATGTAAGAGGTTCTGGGTCTGATTCCCATATCAATCTTGGATATGTTTGTATTTTGCCATTCATTGGGGTTAACTTTACAACATCATATTGATTGTAAAATAACCCACAGTGCAATACAGATTTTTTACAGTGTGAGTTAACTTTACAATAAAAAAAAACTATTCTTTTCAGACGCCAAAAGACGTAGAAACCTACGTGAAAACTTGGATAAAGCTCCAAGAATTAATCTTCGTGTTGAATGGGTCTTTAAAAGACATAGAAAACCATTGGAAAGACGGTACGGGCCCGCTCGCCGTTCATTTCCGAACTGAAGAACTCCGCAGTCTTATCAAAGCATTGTTCCAAAACACGCAGATGCGCGCCAATTTGCTCTCAAAAATAAAGTAGTGTGTCTATGTTCGATGTCAGTCTCTATCATACTATATATATACGGTAATATAATAATTTGGTCCTTTGATGGTTGCCTATATGCATTTTTATTTTATAACCTGAGCTGCACGCGTTGCAATGACACGTAAATTGTAAAGCAAAACTATTTTTAAAGCTAGGAATTCAGGGAACTGTTTAAAATCTTTTAACTCCTTTCTTGAATAACTCCATGTTGTATTTTTTTGGGGAAAATTGGGCTTTCAAATGTAAGGGCTGTGCCTTGGAATTGCGGAGTGTCTATAAATGGAGTTTTCTTAGCGCTGAACGCGCAGACTTGTGTCTTGGTGGGGTTAAATTGGACTAGATTTAAATGTGAAGATACGTATGTATTCCGCCTCCCAGGTGCCCGCAAGATTCGAGGCAGAGGTCTAAGTGTTATAAAAAATGCTTATTGTTAAACTGAAAGTCTTGGAAAGAATAGCTTAGAGCTGCTTTCAGCAGCATACTTAATTTAAAATTAAATAATTTACAATGAAACCTATACGTAGTCGTTCAGTTCATCTATCACCACATCATTGAACTACAGTTCTTTGGAGAAACGGAATGGAGAGCTGCAAAAATGTAATTGTCTTGTCACGGAAGACTAGGCAGTATGGTCGAAAGACTATAGCCTGCCCTTTGGGCAAAAAAAAAAAAAAAAAAAAGTTATTGTCTCGTCATGTCATTGTCAAACGAAATCAAAACATCCCAGTCGCACTTAACCTCTAAAGTCTAAATATTAGAAAGAAAATAATATAATAATAGCCAAATGTTTTAAATGCTGTCTTGTACCTATATTTATATTGCAAAATATTTTAAAAATGAATGTGGTAAAAGTGGTTTTGCGAAATAGAACTTTTAGTATTCTTGAAAAACGTCTGTATGCTACGACAAAGAAGAAAATACCTGACCCAGATGAAGAAGAATCGTTACCAAGTAATTGATAATTTGTTTTTTATTGTAATAAATTTATTAAAAATGTTAATTTTTAAATCATATAAATATCAACATAATACTGGTTCGATATAAAAAAGTTGTAGTTTACAAATTCAAACTGGTGGTCAAATTTTTAAAATATTTTAATTGAGTACTTCTTATTTTTCTCGTCAATAGTTCAGCACCAGCAGGACTATGCAATTATTATATCCAGCAGTGGATGTATTTATTAGTGCTGTAAAATTAAATGGTGATGAATGATCACGATTTCTATTTCAGTTTTTCAATACCCAGTAAGTAAGAATTCTGACAGGCGTTTGTATGTGTGGGGCTTAGCAGAGACAGGAGCACTCGGTGTACATATGCCGCGTGTAAAGAAAAGTAGGAAACAGTACCGAAACAACTTCAAGTTATGTTGGCACCCTATGCGGTCAAGTTTTGCTGAGAGATTTGATGTAAGTTAAGCCTTATTTTCTAAAATAGTTAGGTGCAATAAAAAAGTCTAAATCATAATAATTACATACATGTCAAAAGGCCTGTTCCAATGCCAATCTTTTTAAACATGCTGTCTAAGGTTCAGTCAGCAAATGGATCTAGTCAATCAGAAAAGGATCTAATTACCCAATCTCCATTTTTATTTTTATTCCTACCTTCTCTGTAAAGTAAAGGCTTGTTCGTGTTTTGTTAGCATTGTTTTGTAATGTCTGGAGAACACAGTCAAATCCATAGGCTATTTGTATACATTAGCTATGAGATAGCTGCACATATGCCACCTAAATCTATACTATAAAGCGGAAGAATTTTTTGTGTGTTTGAATGCATTAATCTTTGGAACTACCAGGCGGATTTAAATATTACTTTTTGCATATTAAAGGCCAGTTCTTGAGATAGGATATAAGCTATGTAACATCACGCTAATAATGACGGAAGCAGAGCAGAGATGTAACTTCGGTAAAGTGAACTAATACAATTGGAAAGACGTCATTTAAAAATGCTAGTATTTATAATTATTATAATTTTTCTTCCTGTTTCTAGGTGGTTCACATAGCAGCTGGCTACGGTTTCACAGTAGCATCAATCAAGACAGATGAACAACACAAAGTATTTGGCACTGGCATTAACACTGACTCACAAATTGGTTACCATGCACCGAGGATTGGGCGACCACTTGAATTGTTATTGAGTCCTGCGCCTATATATCTGCCTTATAAAAGTTTGGAGACTAAGGTAAAGAGGGCCTGTGATATTTACTATATTTCTAAAATTACATAGTCATAGATAAAAAGAGATAAAATTATTTTTTGCAAAGAAGTTTATGGTCAACCTAATAGAACCCTTTTTGCATTTTGGATATAAATCACATACAATAGTATAATATAATACTTAAACTCTCTCGAACATTTCAACCAAAAGCTGTCCACTTCTGGACATAGGCCTTACCCAAAGAATTGTCATTGTCACATGTTGTAATACACTATCATTCATCATCAATCTACCTTAGTCTATCCTTATTGTATAATGTATCATTTAAGCAGTATGTTGATCAATTGAACTTAAGAATAACATTTCTTTTACTAGGTGAACTAAATATTCAGATATCTGCCTTGTCTAGTAGTTAAGTTGCAGATAAAATAGTACTATTATCAATTAAATATTTCAGATTATCGGTATATCAGCCGGTCGCGCGCACACCGCTATACTAACAGACAACGAGGGTGTGTTCACATTAGGTAACAACGCGTACGGACAGTGCGGGCGCAAGATCAATGCGGATGAAAATTATAAGGGCAGCATGGTGTCTCATAATATTAGAAAATTAGGCAAGGAGAAGATTGTCGATGTGTGCTGTGGGCAAGATCATACGTGAGTAACCACAGCTACAGAAACTAGGGTCGGTCACCAGTGACCGCTTACCAATAAAATTTCTATTGTATCTGGTTGCGTTGGATGTAAAGTGATTTTTGTTTTATGGGTTTTTTTATTATGCCTTATTTATGGATAGTACTGTTCGTAATTTTAAATTCTGTGTTCATAAATGCTGAGTATATACTTTTCTTATGTTTTTGCCGCTCCCATTCCTGGCACTTCTTTGAGTAATACAATATGGCCCATTAACTAATCCAGCGTGGCGCTGATGAATAGTGTTTATATATCTGTAATTGAATATGATTTGGAAAGGGCTTTTAAAGCTTGTTAATAAAGCAGCAGGTATGAAGAAATGGGGATTTCTGCTTTAAATTTTTAATAATATTAAAATTATTTATTTCTCTTTCAATTACATAAAAACTGTAATTTTCAGCTTGTTCATAACGGAAAGCGGCAAGGTGTTTGCATGTGGATGGGGCGCAGACGGCCAGACGGGCGCGGGCTCGTACGACAACCAGGCGATACCCGCGCAAGTGAAGGGTGACGTCACCTCTGAGAAAATCGTTAAGGTAGCTTCAACGGGAGATTGTGTTATGGCTTTAAATGGTTAGTATATCCTAGTATACACTGCTTGTGTAGCAAGTATTTTTATGTGGTGTTCTTAGTTTTTTAAGCCTGCTCCTCCTCATGGGATTCCCGGCTATGCTCTTGTCTTTTTTTTTTTTTTTTTTACTTGTCTATGTCCTTTTCACCATATTAGGCGAAAGACATTCTGGATATAGATCTCCTACAAGTTTCTCTGATTTGAATTAAGTATATTTGCGTATAATTGCCCAGTTCTCGAGAAAGGTAGGCTATGTAACATCACGCTACTGACGATGGGACCAGAGCAGTAATCAAAGACGCAGAATCGCGAATAGTGTTGTATAATTTTCATACCATGTTTGCTTATGAAAGTTTATATATACTTCGATATTAGGTCAAGTTGCAGTCGCATGCTTATTATTATAAAAATAAAGGGAAATTGGGCATATCCGGCTTATGTAAGGGCAAGATTCACAGACCGCACTTTGACTTTACTTTGATGCAAAGATCTACTTTGTACCAAAAATATGTATCTTAGGCCCAGATTCACAATCGTGACTTTATTTTACAGCAAAGGCACCTTCCCAAAGTAAGCTTTGTATTGCCGAAGATTACTTTCAACTTCATATTCAAACATATTTTTGGTACAAAGTTTAGACTTTACTTTGTAAAGTCAAAGTGCGGTCTGTGAATCTTGCCCTCAGTAAACTATCTAATTTAATAAGTAACATTGCTTACAGATAAAGGTGAACTCTTCGGTTGGGGTAACTCAGAGTACGGTCAAGTACCGATGACGAACACACAGCAGCAAGTCAACATGTCGTACGCGCTGACCAATTTTACTAAAGGTTTGGGGAAATTAATTGATGTGGCGGCTGGAGGGTCATTCTGTATGATACTTAATGGTTAGTACTTTTAATTGTTATTTGATGTAGTTTTACCGATATTATGGTCAACTGAGCCCACAGCCCGTTTAGCCCGCGGGCTCAGTTGACCACTCTTGGTTTTGAATGGATGACTTAGCCCACTAGATGATTAACTCAGCCCGCGGGCCCAGTTGACCACTTTCTGTGGCTGAGGGTCTACTCAACCTGCGGGCTCACTTGACTACTTTCTACCCTTTCGTGGTCAATCCAGCCCACATCCCTCTACGTTAACACAATATGTATTTAAAATAAAACGGGCTGTGGGTTCAGTTGACCACAAAACCGTTTTACTAACTGGCTGAAGAGAAAGAGTCAGGACCTTCATTGGATAATCAAGTCCTTAAAATTAATAAAATTTTAAAGCACTCATGCTACTAATGGATAGCTTATTATTTCCGACACTGTTAGAGCTATTTAACACTTGCCGGCACAGTGAACATATATGGCTGTGGTGACAATAAAACGTCTATTGTGTCCATGAAAGGGTTAAATTAAATTTCTAATTGTCCTAAACCTATTTGATCTAAACTACATTTTTTTGTCCTTTTATGATACACTAAACGCTATAATCAAAACAAAATAAAAAAAAATGCCTTTTTTTACAGAGGCAGGCGACGTCTTCGTCTGGGGTTACGGCCTTTTAGGATTAGGACCCAATGTACAGCATTCGCCCAAACCAAAACAAATTCCACCGCCGTTATTCGGACGTAATGAATTCAATCCTACTAGCACAGTCCAAAAAATAGGCTGTGGTATCGGTCATTTGGCAGCTATCACCAATAGTGGGGATTTATATATGTGGGGTAGGAATAGACAAGGGTGTTTAGGACTAGGGCATGTAAATGACCAACATTTTCCTCTAAAAGTATCAATCGGAGCCTATGTTTTGGATGTTAGGTGTAGCGTTGATCATTCTATAGCAATCTGTAAGCCGTTTGTATAGTTTGAATATTTGCTAAGTATATTAAAACATTGTCATAGTTTCATATGTGTTTTATTTCTTCTACAAATGTATATAACCAGTCATTAAATATTTTGATATTCTTATGGATATAATGTGTAGCGGTCTCAACTTGTCACAGTAGTAGATGGCATTACTAAAAAAATATTACTAAGCTATATATAAACAACTACTTTAGGACATGTGTATAAGTTTTTTAAAATTTTAAAGAAAGTTGAGAGAAAAATGACTTAATATTTTAATTATTAATTTAGCTAAAGGTTTATGCTCTCTTTATGTATACTTAGAAAAAAAACTAGCAATGAAAATTAGACTGACACAGTGACACATTAGAACAAAAAATGTTTAAAGTTATTGAATATTTTTATTAAACTTACATACTAACTTAGTAGGTAGGTATCAGATATAGCAGTAAAAAAGCTTATCACACTTAAGTTCAACTCTACAGTCCATTGTTTAGATATCATTGAAGGAGAAGGCACCAAAGTAATTCAGTAGTCTCCTCTTTCAATACCACAACAACTATTGTTTACATTCATCATGGAAGGGCTCCAGAGTGCGGAAGTCTCGCCACGCGGGGGGCAGTAGCGACGTGTGGTGGAGGTGGCAGCTACATCGCTTGCACGGCTCACTGAACAGATTCACGTAACTATGCAGCCATGTCATGAATGAACGAACAGCAAGCTCTGGTAATGTTGGAGAGTAGAAGTGTAACATCGCTGCATGAGCATTCTCAGTCACTTTCCTAAATACATGATGTCTAGACTCAGTCCACAGATCAAGAGTCTCGCCGTATCCTTTGACCATCACCCACTCCATTAACAAACCTTTGAAAGCTACAACAGCCTTTAAGACATGGCTTAAATTGATCTGAACTACAGCGTTACTAGCAAATGGTCGAGATATAGTTATTTTCATGTCGCTGTACGATCTGTCGATGTTATTTATAACGTTGTCAACTTGTACGGGCGCAACGTTATGGTTACTTTGGAGTTTCCCTCGGCGTTTCGTGCTTCCAGAGTTTATATAAGAACGTTTAAGCGAATTTTGACTTAGAAGAGTATGTGCGAAAGAGCTGTATTCATGTATCTTATCAGTCCACTTGTAACTGTTTACTAATTGCGTGTACAAAGCTTGTCGATCTTGAGTTGTTTCTTGACTAAGATACGTCGTTGTTCCCAAGTTAAACGGCGCTGTAGGTATCGGTAAACCGTTTACAGTTTGTTCTAAATCTCTTAGATTAATATTCACGTTATTGAGCAGCTCTTGAAGCTCTAATAAAAACTTATCTTTGCCGTCTTCACCGTGGTCAGCTCGCAATCCGTTGGAAAGCGTCTCAAAAACATGACTGACGCTTGAACGTAGAGTCCGCAATGATGTTAAAGCAGAATTCAACTGTTCTACGTTTATTGTTTGATTCATTTTTAAGGATATTAGTTACTGTTTTTCAGAAACATTTACCAACAACCAGTAAACTGCGCTGTCTGACTCTGACTGACAGATATTGACATTGACAATGACAGTTTTGACAAGTAAAGACAAAAACCAACCAAAAACTACAAGATTCTTGTTCAGAGAAGAGAGTACCTATACATTTCGACATTATTTATTTATTTTATTAAAAAACCTGTATCCTTATATTTCGTTTTTATAAACCCATTTGTTGCCAAGGATTCGCCCCGCGAGTTCAGTAGAATTGCTTGCGTGGGGCCCAGAAGTCGTCACACGAGTCTAAAATGTATGAATAAATAAAGTGGCCTCTCGCATGACGCTAGAGAATGACAGCTGGCAACGAATTGCTGAAACTGAGCGTATTTACTACTAAATTAAATTTCAGTGATTATATTTTTATTGTTTTCTTACTAGCGACATCTTTTGGCAAATAGATTCTGGAATAAGCCTAATTATTTACTTATGACGCTACAGATGGCAGCACTTAACCATTTCTATCGGTCGGTGGCTCAGGGCTCTCTTGTAGTTAGAATAATAAATTACTACTTTACTTTGTCTACGTTCGTAGCTGGATATCGTAGAATCCTAAGCACACGTAGATTGAGATTGTTACCTTTTTCTGTCTACGGAAGCACACAATCTAGCACGTTCGGATCTCGTAAGTGTTCGTCAGGTATCAAGAGTAGACGATAGTTAAGTAGGCGTAAATAATTATGTAACATACCTATAATAAAATGTAAATTTTTCTCATAATGCAATCTTATACATAGGTATAAAATTATTACTATAAGGACTACAAAGTTACGTGACGATAAATAATTTAAATAATCTGGCGTCAGACTTTTACCTTCTATTTAATTTCCAAAAGTAGTAGCCTCATTGAATACCTACATAAAAAACAAATAGCACAAATTCTGCTAGAACTCTGTCTGCAAAGTTTAATCATTAAGCTGTCTAATCCCTGCTAAAGTTATGATTTTAGAAGCTGGGGCAAAATAGCATTCCAGCATTGACTTGATTGATTGACTTTTAAATAAGGATAAAAATATTCATTGCGACATTTGGCAGTTTTATGGTATATTTTTGTTTACCTATTATTAATTAATATATATTAAAATATTAGGTAATAGTACCTTACTTGTACCTAATATTATTAAGCTCATTTTGTTTTATAAAAATATAGTATAATAATCAGCAATATTATAACAAACATCGCCCACTTATGAGCATTCGTAAAGTGTTATCTATGGCAGCAGAATATCTTTCCCGCGTACTTTCACGATGCGCTCACCTTCATGACTCCATTACGTTAAAACATAAAATTGAATTGTTTATACAAATGCGAACATTTTCCCGCAAGCGATATCTCCAAATTAACACTCTTTAGGAAGGCGTATAAAGTGGCAATATTTAAGAAAAAGATAAGAATGTTCTGATTAGAATCTTTTTGTACGCGTGAAAAGTTTTCCTTCAGACTTTTAAGACTTTTTATCTCTTGATGGTTACGTTTTGTTTGTTATGCAAAATTAAATAATGATGAATGCGCATATTAATTTAATTTATCGTTTAGCTGTTGCTGCAATAATGAAAAAAAGAATACAGAAATTAATTATTAAAATCTGCTTTATATAGGTACCTACATCTTGAATGCTGTACCTAAACGAACAAAATACAATGATTTTTGAGGAGTACGCGTTCCTTCGGTACGACAAATGAATGAATGAATGAATGAATGAAATAAACTTTATTTTCCAACACAATGTTATCTTACATTATTTAACACTAAGGTATGGCCATGTAAGTAGCTTCCACATTGTGAGGGACTGGTGCCTGAAATAGGTTTAAAATAAACCTGTGACACAGGTCACCAGTGCTCCACCCGCGGACACACAGTATTAGACCATGAACTAAAACTAATATAACTAAGATTTTATATAAAATATAACTAAAAACTAACAAAAAATGATAGGGATGTCAACCAGAGCAAGATCATGGTAATTGCAGGGGTAAGTTTAGAGTGTCAGTAGTAAAAGGTATGTGTATGAGTGTGACTGAAATGTGTTGAGAACAAATAAATACGCATTGTAAAAGTTGGAGGAAAATATCAACCGGTTTTATTAATGCTTTCTGTCTCCGTAAACTTTATATAGGTACGTTTTTGATTTAATTTACCTACAACTTTTTGAACACAATTCTGGATTAAATCAAATATTAAATTTGGAAGCTTTGTAACAAATAATTTAGTGTAATGCTTTGAATGACGGGCTTATTACAGCTTCAATAATATTATTTTTGCTAGTTTAACTATCGTACAATACAATTTTACAGCAATATTTGTTAGGAAAATTCAAAAGTAGAAGCAAAAGAACAAAATCTAGGAAAATTGTACCCAACACTAGCTAGGTACTGTTGTTCAAAATCAAAACTAGCAATCTAGGTAAGTAGGTAAGTATTCCAATTCTGCTATATTTTTTTAATAATAAAAGATTGAAGCCTCATGAGATGAGATAAACTCAAATTACTGTATTGAACAGAAGAGCGAATATAACATTTGCAGAATATTACCAATATAACATAGGTATACACGAATTTATAAAGTTTTCCTTATTCATATGACGTTGATATTGCGATCAATAATGGAAAAATTACAGAGTTGTATCGGATAAATTGTGTTTGCGATCAGACATTGACACAAGAGTTAAAAGCAAATTATAAGGATTGCTTTTCGGCATGACTGCAAGCGGGGATGGATATAGCAGCGATTGTTTTGATTTTGTTTCAGAATTCAATGATAAATGATATACAATTCATGTGAAAATGTAGAAGATAGAGGTTTAGATTTAAGATAAAGAAAAAAATTTTTTTTTTTTTTAGAAAGCAGACTGCCTCTGTGGTTCTGTGGTACGGTGTACAGACCGCCACAAAATAGGCGCGGGTTCGATTTCCGCTCAATGCAGATAATATTTATATAATAGTATAGATTTAACTAGGATGTTTTTAGTTTTTACAGTCAGGGTTTTGGCGTTGTCTGCCATAATAACTTAAATACTGTACTGGTTATGTAATTACAGAAACATCGCTCCTTTTCACAGGCCCTTCAGTCTCATGTCAATCTGTTGTGTTAACAAATTTGGCTATCATCAAATTACATTCATATTTTATCATAATTTCCACTAGACGGTACCAAATAGCCATGTTCGTCGGTTCTGTTACCATAATAAAAGGAAAGACAGAAGAATTATTCTGCTGTAATTGGTTTTGTTTGTGTACCTATTTGGGCATAAGAGACTTAATTGTCCATTGTTTCTCTGATGAAATTCTGACAATACTCACATAATATAGAATACAATATAACGAAGCAGTACTATTTTCGCAGCGGTGCAGGGCAGAGGTAGGTACTTGATCTCTACGAGTCGACGTAATGCGATTTCTACGAGAAATTTCTCTATATTACGTCTCGGTATAACGAATTTCTCTTCGATGGTTCTTGTCCGACTTGCCGCAGTATTTTATATACTTACTTAGTTATTATTTTATTTATTTTTTGTTTGATTTTCTTTTATTATGAATGAATTTCATAGATCTTTGTTATATTCCAAACTAGCTTTTCGCAGCGCGGTTTCACCTGCGTTAAGTTACGTATTTGGTGACTGCTTTGCTCACGTGGCTCGCAGAGTGATATTTCATAACGTATAACCTTTTCCTTATACCTGAACCATCAAACGCAAAAAAGATTATTCATATCTGACTGAACTGATCTGAAATTTTAAAATAGGTTAAAGCACATTTTCTATATTTTTGTGCGTAGTTAGATATTTAAGGTGGTTCCGACGAAATTTCGCCGAAATCCGCGACTTTCATCTCGATATTTAGTTAATTTTAATGCTATTTATTCATTTTGTTTTTTGCCTACAATATACTTTGATTCATGAACTTTAGAATAGTAGAAGAATTATTTACAATAATTGATTATATAACTTATACTAACGATAATAAAACAACGTGATTTCACTTATATCGAAATATTACTTTGTAATTACTATAGTTATAAATATAAAAGTTATATTGAATCAACCGGAATAAACCAAATGTCAACTCTATAGATTTATTTCATTTATTAGGATAATGTTTCAATAGTTATTGATAATTTGGCTGAATCAGCGTCGCAGGGGCTCTGCGCGGGCGACGGGAGGCAGAGCGGCAGAGCGGCAGAGCGGCGCAAGCCCTTCTGACGGACGGACGTATGCGGTTTTTTTTTAAAATATTTACGTAATTCAATAATTGCAAATAAATAATATCAAAAAAAAAATATTGTGTGGATAGATTTAGTGTTGCAAATAAATTAGATTAGTTATTTAGATTTTTTTAGTGTATTAAATACATAGGTATTTACCTACATTTATTATTATTTTTCATCAAAATGACTAAAATTTCACGACTGAAACAAATACAAATGCAAAAGATTCAACACATGAATATCCTGTAAGTAGGTGTATACCTACCTTCATATTTTTAGTAAAATACCTTCTTTGAGATACTTACCTAGGATATCCTTTAATTATGTTTAGTTCCACGTAAACTAGGTAGCAGGTGGTGAGCCTATTTTTGCTCATGATAAGATCAAGGCAACACCGGGCCTCAAGAATCAGTAAATTTCTGCTGTTATATACCCTAGGGATATGAATATGAGCTTGCTACAATATTGTCTATGTCTACTATCATTTCGAACTAGGTGTGTGGTAGGTGGGCACATGAGTAAAATATCTAACTTGGATATTTACTCATGTGGCAAGGGCGCTTTCCGATTCCGACCGACATGTACGAGGTGCTTCGGTCGGAACACGAACGTCGGCGTCGGTCGTACAACTAGCATAGAACTCAAATTACAATGATTATACGTGAGATGCGTCGGTTTGCGACCTAGTTAGGTACCTACACAAAACAACCATACACGCTGCTGTTAGGTACCTAACTATCTACGTTATCTTGCACGAGCATAAATACCTATACATTCTATATATACATACGGTGTGTACTTGAATATTCTATCGGTAAGTAATGCCGATTAAATATTCAAGTATTTACCTCGTTAGATTTTTTTTCATGAACTGATAAAATCAGTGATAAGATACTAGGCTAAAGTAAATACCTACCCTTCTACTTTCAATGCATCTTATTTTGATTTATTTATTTGATTGCAAGAAAGGAAGAAAAAAAAGGCTTTACAAAACGTCTTAGTCTCTAACCAAACTAAAATATTTGAAGACTGTGAAATTATCACAATTAGGTAAATTAAAAATACTACTCTCTGTTCCTTTATTATCGTACTATATGAATTTTTAATCCTAAAATTAAATAATATATTGTTGAGTGCCTACTAGACATAACAAAACTAATACCGTATTTTTCGAGTGATAGGTGTATGTAGAAAGTAATAGACCCGGCACGATGGCACAGTATAAAGAATTCTACTCTTTTTTGTACAGTCTTTACCTAACTAGGTAAAGGCAAAAGAATTATGTTTTAGCACTCTATGTATATAAGTATGTATCTTTATTATATTATATTATATATAAACTTATTGTAAAATGTTTGTATGCCTTGTATGTAGGCAAAACATAGCGCACTATTTTTATGATCTCAAGACCTTTGTTATGTACCTATGTTAACAAATAAAATTTCTGATTTCTGATTTCTGATTTCTGATTATAAGTGTATGTACTGTAAAACTACCCCGTGACGTCGTCCGCATGGATCCGTTACTTAGCGATAATATTACATTAGTTCTACTTTACCGATATTGCATTATATTATACATTTACAATACCGCAATATGTACTTACATACATATATATGTATGTACACATATATTTGTATGTACATATTGCAGTAATCTATACTTATAATGAATCTCTAGCGAGGTAATTTTCACGGTACATCCAAATCACTCAAACTGTGGGTACAATGCGTCTACTTTGGAAATTGTTCGTGTTACTTATTTTGCTAAGGGTACATGATATTGTGTACCTTACGTACGGGCACTTACTAGAAGATAATCAACATAGGAATGATGACGCTTTGTTTAAAGCATGTGTAACTGAAAATCCTTATCAGCTCCATCATTTGAATTCAGTTTTGCTGGTGTATGGTGCTGTTTCAAATTCAGTGCAGTGGTGGCCATACAGAGTAAAGATACTGTGGGAGAAAAAAGGAAATAAAGAGGACCGAGGAGGTAACTATGCCTTCGGACCACTGATTTTCAGACAAAACTTACATTTTACGTCGTTATGTACATGTTAAATGCACATCTCCAGCCAAACCGTCCCGCTTATTCTAAAAGATCTACTTCCGTAAAATGTTTGCTGGCTATACAATATACAGAACGATTTACTGAAGTTATATCCAGATGAACCGAAAATAAATAAGGAAAATGTTAATTCATATAGGTTAATTAAATTAACACTTATGAACGTCAAAATTTACAAAATGTCAGCAAATTAACCTACAACCAGTTCGCTGACAAACTGAAGAACAATTTTAAAAGAATTTTAAGAAGAAGAATTGAAGAACTGGCAAGAAACTCAGGCCACTCTTTTTAATCGCCAGGTTATTACAATTTTTGTAAGTTACAGTTTCAAGTAGCATGCAAAGTGACACATGCAATACACTTAACTCTATAGGTAATTAAATACTTACAGCTTTCTATGTTGCAAAGAAAAAATAAAAAGTAAAATGTGTGCTTTACAGGCTGCCTCAATTTGCATATTGCTACAAAAGGTAAAGGCAACATGTGAACTGTAATAAATGTGTCTATGTAAGTATTATATAAACTGTTAATATTCGATATAAGTATAAAGTAAGATGAACTTAATTTACCACAGGAGTTCACAATGTACATTGTGAACATCTATTTCACAAATCACAATGTATAATAATTTTAATATTACTAAGTATACAATTTTAACAAAACAATACAAAATGTGTACTTAACTGTACAATTATGGCTCGGGCATTATGTCATATATAATTAATACAAAAAAAACATTTTATGTCAAAATGTATCAATAAGCGAGATTACAGGATGGAAATAAATTATGAATCATTTAGTATAATATTCTGTATACATCTTTGCTCGAGACAGAACAGCGTTTTGATTCGATTAGATTCGTGTTCGTAGAGTAGATAATCCTTCTACTGATTTGGCTGCGCGATAGAAGCCTTATTATAAAGGATGAATTTACTATGGCAAACTGTAAAGCGCTAAAAGCAGTGGACCAGATATCAGACAACACCAACTCATGAGTGGCTATCACAGTCCTACTATTTTGTGTTCATTTTCGGCAGACTGTGCCTGTTATTCCTACCTCGTGGACTAAGGCTGATGAAATTAAATAGTGTTTAGGAGGTCCACAGTCTGTAGCACTTCAAAATTGTTTTGCATTTAATAGGCTCCAAGCCTATAAACGCCGCAAGATTTGCCATTTAATACAATATACAAGTACAATGTATAGTAGACAATGCACAAGTGTAGTCTGATTTGTTACTCGAGTTTGGTAGCGGTACGTATCTACAGAACCAAGAAAAAGTTGTCCTGCACAAAACCTTACTTTACATACATCAATATAACCGTGCCGTACAATTGCCCATCGAAGTGACTTCACTCTTCCTTATGATACAGTCAGTGGGATCCAAAAGACTAAGTGGTAGCCACCATTCCAAAGGTTATTGTTTCAAACTGCTGGCTAGGTGGTCTTTATGAGATGCTTTTTTATTATTGATGCAGGACCTCATATCATCAGTCCATGAAGACGCAGTGGAGTTAGAAAGTTATGAAAACTCTTGGCTTTTGTAAGAGCTAATTTTGAACACTTAACAATCAGACGGGCATAAATAAAGATTGAATTTTTCAGTATTGTTTTAAAAAGTCATGTACTAGTACTATTGATACAGTTATTTTATTCATACTGGTCTACCAACGTGACTCTGCCTGGATAATTTAAAGAAAAGACATTTTGCTGGGGTAATGTTTCAAACGTTACCCCAGCAAAATCTGTTTTTTTCCGAATAACTTTAAAACTATAATGCAAACAAATTTTGCTATAGGCAAACAAATTACTCCTTACGAAGCACTAATTATCTGTTATACTCTCATCTCTTATAAGCACATTTTTATCAACATTTTGCTGGGGTAACGCACTCCTCTGCTATTTTAATAGAAATTGTCTCAAACTGCTAGCATAGCGGCTTCATGATACTAGCGACACTAGAGGTACGCATACGTTTCATACGTGCACACACACAAACTTTCGCATTTATAATATTAATAGGATGTTAATACATTTTTTAAGTAAAATGTTTTAGTTTGTTCATGTACAAAAAACCTATATATATATATATATATATATATATATATATATATATATATAACTATAACTAAATAAGTATAAACTCGGCAGGGTTACTAAACTAAAGTGTACTAGTATTAGTTGAAGAATACATATCATGTCAATTATAGGAATTTATCACAATGGTGTATTGTCATTGGGACTTAATTTTTAAGTGACTTCAAAAAATATTAATATTATATATATTATTAAATATTTTTTTGTATTCAATAATTCATAAAAATCGTTTTAAACGGCTTTTTTGATCAGGTAATACATTTCACAGCAGCTGGGTTTTGAGTTTATTGTTTTAACCCACAGTAGTTATTTTTATTTCTACTACATATTTAACAAACGTCATGATTCTAAACACTTATCTTTGCTTTCGCTACTATATAAATAATATATACTAAAAAATATACATACTTACTAAACGAAATAATAATAGATACTAAAAAAATAATTCATTATTGGCGCGTCTATCAGATTTTAGCTCTGCGGTTTCGGACAAGTAAGGTCATTGTCTTATAGTTGTGCTACTGCTACTTGCCGCTAGAGGGCGAACTCGCACGCAATGTTTTTTTCGGGTGAGGCGCGGGGTGGTGAGGAAGTGAAACGCTCAAGGTCATATGTGACGGAACGCCCATAATACAATCTTAGGTCCGCTTTAATTAAATTTATGTTAATATAGTTCAGACAAACATTCATTTACCAACAAGTTTTGAGTTTATGAAGTTCGTACAACTATGTGTTTTATTTGTATATGATTTGAGGATTGTGATTTGTACGGTAGTAGATCCACGCTGATTTCAGCATGAATGGATCGTCCGGGGAAGTACTACCCTCTCACAGAAGATCGACTTAAGAGTAGTAGTATCCGTACTACTGCGTTTCATTCGGTGAGTGAGAGCGCCGGAGGCCCAATTTCCTCCCTTTCCTCACCTCCCTCATTCCCTTCCCCTAACCCCATTCCCAGCCGCCATAGTGGAGGCCACCTTACCAGCAGTTTAAGACGATGGCTTTTGTTATAGTGGCCGCCACTTCTGGATTCCACTCACTGCTTACCATCAGGCGGGGTGGAGTCATTTTAGTAGGCTATAATATAAAAAAAAAAAAGTTTCTGTACTAGCATACATCTTGATTTATCTCTGCTGCCAATATAGTAGGCAAGTAAAAATTATATACACTGAAGACCTCAATTATTTTCATTCTTCTTTTTATTATTTACCTAAAATATCTATTCACAAAAATGAAAAACCGATTGCAATCCCGTAAATTTAAAATAGGGATGCAAATTAATCTTACCTTGTGTTCGTAGCTCGTAGCGGTCGTAGCGCGTAGCATACGTAGGCCTCGTAGCACGTACATTAGCAGAAATGTCAGTCAAACGTCGATTCGGTAGAAATACGGGAGCTGTGGGTATGTTTATTCTGAAGTATTGGAATATAGGTTTTATGGATATTGGATGAAATAGTAGTTAGCAGGGTACCTGCAGCACAGAACAACATGTTATATTATATTATGGATCATCGGGTTGAGCATGTCGTAGAAAGAAGAACTGGCAAGAAACTCAGGCCTGTCTTTTCAAACGATAAGTTATTAAAAAAATTGCAAGTTACAATTTCAAGTAGATTGCAAAAAGACGCAGGCACATGACGTATATATTTTATGATATTTGGAGTCGTCACCTTTGATAGACATTTTAAACCGATCTCCAAGTAGTTGACATGCGCGCAATAGGTTATTGTAAGAAAGCCAACTTGTAGAATTTGATTCAATAAGAAGATGCCAAAAAAAATGCGATTACTTTTACAATTTGGATACATCTTATCGAGCATCAGTAAAGGTCAGATGACAATTGTCCCTTGTGAAATATTAGCCTTCAGTTACAATTAGTAATCCTGAAAACCAACTCAAAAAAAGAAATAGAAAGGGAATTGAACCAATCAAATAGATATCCAAACGAGTAAGAAACAATAATTCACAACAGCACTCGTGCAGTAATTTTGTTTTAATTCGCTATTTCAATATAAAAACATAAAGAAAAACAAAACGTTCAAATACTCAAAACGGGTTTAATTTAAGTTAGACTTTTTTTATATAGTCTACCAAAGTGATTACTCTGCCTGACGGTAAGCAATTTAATAATCAAATAAACATATTTCAAAGGAAGGCAACCAGAATAAAATGGAAGACTCTTTACTACACATCAATATTGTTACATTATTTAAGCACTTAGATTTTAGTCATAAAAATCGTTTAAAGCAATTACTTCCACGTAATCTTCAGATGGACAAATTTAAAATATATTATAAAATATTAAAAAAAAATAAACATTTATACTCTTTATTACATTCACTATCATTTAACTGCTTTCGTGTTTCAAAACGGAATGGGATGTATATTTTTATGTGGCAGCACTTGGTGCGTTTTGATCGCAGCTATAAATTTTCAAAAGAAATCATAGAGGACGTAAGGACGTTAACCCCTTTGTTTTGCACATACTTTATTTATCTGTGGTAGGCATTAGACTTTTTTTGTTTCGCTCCATTTCTTTTAGAATATTGGATGTAGTAATTTAGTAAATTGGAACGAGAATTCTGATTAATATTTCATGTATTCTATCGTATGTATACAGCGACACTTTTTCTAGATATTTTAAGTAAATTGGAGCAGTCTGGCTCAGGAAATATCTTCACTCTTTAGAAGTCTAATCATGTCAATAATATCTAGGTAGAGTAGTTTCTTCTGCGGAATTGTAGTCTTTAGTACCTACTTCTAAAAAGTAAAGAAGCACAGTGCTAACTGTGCTTTCTTAACAGTACAAATTTGATAGTTCTAATACATACATAAATAGCTTAGCCTAGGGTAAGCAGAGGTCCCCCCCAACGGGGTTCTCGCCTTGTCGCGGCGGGGGGGGCTTAGTAGCCGTGGTTACCAAGGACCACGGTGAACCAAGAGGAACCCCAAGGAGGCGCCGCTCCTCTGGGCTTTGCCAGTAAGCCCACGATGGAGCGGCTCTGGTGGGTTGCGGTGCTGTTTGGGCGGCACCGCAACTGCAACTGGGTCGGGCTGCAGTGTTGCTTCGGCGACACTGCAGGAGTGGCGGGGCCGCGGCGGGAGAGGAGTGCCGGTATAACGGTGCGCCGCTCTCCCTACCTTCCGCGGCCTCGGCGGGGCCGCAACCGCCAGATTGCGGACGCGGTGGGGCCGCAGGGGAAGAGGAGTGTCGGTATTGCGATGCGCCGTTCTCCCTATCTTCTGCGGTCGAGTTGGCCTGCGGGCGGCGATCGGGCAGTCGCCGCCCGAACAGCACGGGCCCGAGACGGCAGTGCGCGTGTTCCGCACGCGCCTCTCGAAGGAAGGGGGGCTCGGCCCCTAAATCGGACGGGGCCCGCTCGCGGTGAGCGGGCCATGGCCCGCCGGGGTCGCGGATGAATGCGCAAGCGACTCCCGTGACCCCGAAACTCTGGCCGTCTGGAGGAACACCGTGGGTTTTAGTCGGTATGCTGGCCGCGCTTTGAGTGCGGTCGGAGAGTCCGACATAACCCCCCCCCCGCCTTGCCCGGGCGGGTGCGTATGCGTAATGCATTTCCCACGTAAAAAAAAAAAAAAAAGGGATGCAGAGGTGTTTAACCACCCACTTTACGTCATTTTTTATTTTAGATCCCATGTAATAGGGGGCGAGCCTGTTGCCTTTTATTAAGCACAACTCCAGACTCCGGGATAATACCCGGGATCTAAACAAATAATAGGTAGTCCTAATAATTGTAATTTTTCTTTGGCTGCAGGTACAGCGTTTCCTTTTTTATTTTGGGTGTTAATAACAGTGATGTTGATGATGATATTGTATGAAAGTAAAGCATTGAAACTAGGTGACATTATTAGTATTTTAAGTTTTCTCCAAGCGAGAACGAGATTGTTACGTCAAGTAGAATTTCACGTAGGTACAATGTTACCAAAAAGCTTAAACGTCGGCGTCCAAAATGTTAATCTTACTAAAGGCGTGGTAAAATGTCGATTTTTATCAATTTTCACCGCCGATCTTAGTCATATTTATGACTTAGGCAGTCTTGAGAAACGAGCATTCTCTTCCATGAATATTAAACAGACTGCGGGTTGAACGCAACCTGCTTTACAAATAACGGTTTTTGAAAATTTCCAGATTTTATATTTACCTGCTGCTACTGACTCATCAATATTTAAATTTTTATATTGCGAGTTCAGTGTTAAGTATTTTGTTTATTTTTACTTTTTATTTTAGTTATAGAAAGTAAGTAAATGATATAATTAAGAATTATTTGATGATCTGGCTATGAAGGTAATCGCGTGGCGATTATCATCATCATATTCTATGTTATTTAGAAATATTAGTTTGAATTTGGATGTTGCTACGCAAACTTCTCTGCTTCGTTAAACAAAAAGAAAGAGTAAGAAAGTACCAGTTTAATAAAATTAAGAATATTTATTTATTGTACCATGTTGTCGATAGATTTTATATCTTTCTTTAAAGCATTACCGCTTAGCTCAAAGCTAAAGAATTGTCAGGGTCTGCGCTTCTGTCACGCAATACGTGCGATGATTTATAATACAAAATGTTGTAAGTTTGATTTTGTAGGACAGATTCTGCTTTGTGTATGTGTAACTGTATGAAAAAGCATTTTTCTCTATTGTGATTTAATTTTTGGCAATATAGTGTTCCTTACTGCGAAGATAGTTTTTTTTTTAAATAAAAAAATGGCTTATTTAAATAGGTAATATTTATATGAAAAATAAAAATTACTTGTGTACCTACCACTAGGCAGAGTGGAGTCACTTTGCTAGACTAATATAAATAAAGAAAAAGAAATGTATGTTACAAATACTATAATGAATGTGTAAAAACTTTGTGCTAAATGCTATTTTAGCTCCTTGCTCTCATTGCAATTCTTTCTCTGTACATCGACTAACCCTGATCGCTCATTAATGGTCGTTAAACTTTTCATAATGTGCGAAGTTTGGTCTTTTTTAATTATCATCTAAATTTGGTTAGAACCATATTACGCCTACCACAAATGTGCTATCCGCAGCGGTGTTCACCAAATTTTAATGTTTAACTATATATTATCTTCTTTTTCCCCTCCACGCTCATTCTGAGGGATTAAACTCGGTAACAGCTTTATGTGTTTTCTTAGCATGCTTGCGTGGTGACTGAGTAGCTTCTTCGTCAAAACCTCATGACTGAGGGTCGTGACCACCATAAGTTGCCCTTGATTTGATTGCTCTCCAAGCTGGTTGAAGTTTGGCGCTTGTGACTTCCTGAATTGCATTGAACCAGAGAGTAGGTTTTCTACCTCTGCTACGCCTGCCCTTTACTTGGTCGATGAAAATTAGCTTTTCTAAGCTATCAGGCTCACACCCATGTGACCAAAGATGCCAAGGATTCTCCTGAGGCGTACAATGGAGAGACAAGCTGTTATCTTGAGCTATTTAAGGATAGACTTGTTGGTGCGATGCGCCGTCCAGAAGAGACCCAACATTTTGCGCTAGCACCACATTTCGAAGCCGTCTATCCGAGCTTTGGTCCGAGCTTTAAATGCGCAAGATTTCGCTGCATACAGGAATATGGAAAAGACCAGAGTGTGCATGAGTCGTATCTTGGTAGTGAGCTTGATGTTTCTGCTCTTCCATATTCTTCCTAAGCGTTCAACAGCTGATTTGGCCATCTGCCCTCGCCATATGACTTCCTTATCGCAGTCCCCGTTGTTGCCGATTAGTGACCCCAGGTAAACAAATTCCTGTACAGTGTCCAGGGCACGCAGTTCGTGAGTTCGTTGTATTTGGTCTGCTATGTCAACGAACATCAGCTTTGTCTAACTCCGATTTATAAGAAGTTCATACTCAGCGTTCGCTTGCTCAATTCTGTGCAGCAGAGATTTCGGCCTCACTGGTCATAATAATGATGTCATCAGCGAAACACAAGTTGTTTATTAAATGGCCAACGGCTCTAACACCTTCTTTCCATTCGTCCAGTACACCGCGCATAATGTGCTCTCCTACCAAGTTGAAAAGTTAAGGGGGACAATTATACAGCCTTGCCTGACATCTCTCTCTGTTTTAAAAGGTTTGGGGATTAGTTAATGTTTATGGTCTGATCATGATATCTGTATAAGAAAAAGCTTTAACCCTGTAGAGACATGATAAAAACATGACATTCATCATCGAACCGTGATAAGAAGATGAATCACTTTGATAGTTCAATTACGAATATTTATTATATTTAATATTACTGGTAACACAGCCGGCTTTTTGATAACGTGATTGGAGCGGTCTCGTAAAATATTTCAGTGGGTAAACATCCATGGTCCACTTCCCGACATAATCGTTGAAAAGTGCTAGGAAAGTTAAATAAGCCACGAAATACCGGGAAACTAGTTCCATTTGATCGTTTACACAATTTATAGGTAACCGGGTCGCCCAACGTCCAAATCCCTATAGTTATAACATCCGTCGGTTTAAACAATTTCACTTGATGGATAGCCAACCCATACCCTCCAATCTTAATCATAAAGGAAAACAATGTAAACAGAAAATCGTGATACACTGACACTGTCACAATTTTATGCTTACTTTAGCTTTTTGATTATCCTTGTTTTATACCACAATCTTTTTGACGCGGCAAACTTTATACAATTTACTTTTTTATATTTAATTTTGTTGGTAGAAATGTTATTTAATGCTAGAGAATTTGTTTATTGTTATTTTTATTAACATGTTCCAAAGTTATAGCTAAATAATGGATTTAGAAGATGCAGAATAAATACCTACTGCTTTCAAATTATTATTTTTAATTATAATTTATTGTTAAACTTTAATTCCTATCTACCCATGTATGCAAGAAATTAATTAGAATTTGAAATTTGAAACAAAAACAAACAATTATACTTATCGCAAGCCGCCGTTGTCATATAGGATTCCAAGAAATTGCCCCGCTTGATGTCTTGTTAAGTACGGTGTAAGTTGGTTTACAGGTAGTGAACCCACGCACATTATGCCACACGGTACCATACATTTTAATGAGATTTAACGAATTGTTAATGAATAGTGTATTTAGTAGGCACAGCCCACACGCGTTTAATATTTTATCGGTATGTAGGGATGCGAGCTAAACGCTCCAAGGGCGCATATAGATTGTCGAGCCGTCGAAGCGCACCTCATCCCGGCCGGTTTGCATCGACCTTGAGCCCTTGCCCTACTTAGCACCCTTCACACATATTTACGACCTGCGCTCGTCACATTTAGGGCGTGCCTTACAAACCTTAAATACCAACCGTTACTATCGAGTGATTACTCGAGATGATAATAGAGCTTTTTTCATGGGGTAGGGCTCAGGTCGGCGAGGGGTGCCGCGCGCACCTGTCCCGGCGGCCGCGCAGGCGGGTGGGGGCGGGAGGGCGCGGCGCGCGGGGGGCGGGCGCGCCCAGCAGTCCCGCGCCGGGCGCCGCTCGGGCCGGCCGCACGAGTGTCCAGGCCGCATGAGCGCGCCGGCGTGCTAGCGCAGCGTGCGCGGGTGTGGTATGCCCGCGCCTCGCCGCTATGGCCCCTATGTTGGCGGCCTTGGCGCTGCTGGCTTTGCTGCCCGGTGAGTGTTCCGCCTCGTGACGACATGCAACAGGCGTCCGCCGCGCCCCCGCGTTTGTTTACCCCTGTGGGGATCGATTGGCGTGATGGTGAGAGCTGAGGTGTTGTGTGTGATACCCCGTGAGACGACGGGGTGACGGCTGACGGATGTAGCCGATAGGAGTGCCGACCGGAACTTAACGTTCCAAGTCGGTCAGGTAAACGGTACCCGCGTGGTAACTTACTAAACTTGAGGCCCAACTGTTTGAAACTCGTTCCCTAACGGTTTTTCGTTTTTAAATGCGATATGTTTATAAAATTGGTTGAGGGTACGTGTTCTATATTTTCAGAATTGGGTCTATATACAAGGTATTAAAACGACAAAAAATACAGCTTTTATGAGATGAATCTGTACGTATTTATTCTGATAGTAATGATTTGGTTACCGCTGTTTGTGAGACGAGGTGCCAACTTTATGGTTCCCGTCCGTGTGAGGTTTTTCGTTTTTAAGACCTACTTTTGTCGAAAAAATGTTTTTATGGAGCTCGCTACACGTGTTTTATGTTCTGAAATGACGACTTTGAGCTGACTGTAGATTTTCTTATGAATGCTTTCAGAGATAAGACGACACACACATTTTATTATAAACGAGAAAATTTTCTTACGAAAATACTTTTCGGTACGCAGAATTAATTAACCGTTCTCGCTTCACGTGGAGATTTGAATAGGCGTTCAAAATCTCTTGTACCAAAAATCACATCTCGAGACAAAGTTAATTAAGTTCTAAAAAGCAGAACTCGTCCCAGAAGCATGGCCGGGATGAATACATTCATGAGCACTTCGGCTCGTCTCCCGGGGATTCATCCCCCTGTTGACTTGCCAACAGGTTACAATTTGAGAACGCCTCCTTATAAGTCACAGATGTCTTAGCGATCCATGCTATGTGTGTTCTGCATAGTATTGTAACTTCTACATGAATGCCTGTCACTTTGTGCCAACACCGCGATAATAGAGCTTGATGGTATTTCAATATAGTGGTAACGCTGGGAGAGGGTTTTAGGCGTATTGCTGTTCACTACCTAACGTACTTGGCTATTAATGGATCTTAAACAAGTCTACTAATTAGCCTTACGCTACTGGCATTCCGTTCTGAAATATACCAAATCAATATACCATTTTTCATAGGAAATACGAGTACGAGTACTATCATGATAATTTTACACTGGCAACATAGTCTATAACAAAAGAATGTAGAAAGATTAGAAGTAGTCATTTTAACGACGTAACTATTATTTATACGCTTATAACTTATACTTCACCTACGGTTCACAAGTAATAATGACGCCTCTATTCAATGAAGGGTGAGCGTGTGTTCAATTCTCTTTCGATAAAATATGCATAACGTATCGCTACACTGATGGTCTGACGGACAGCTCGAAAAGGTTCTATTATATTATCCCCTGCCCAACATAAGTAGATATTGTGGCAACATTCTGTTACACATGTGCCTTTGCAATTTCTTTTGTATCGAATATCGAATTAAATACAAAAATTCAAAGCGACTAAATCTTATTTGGACCTATGTCATAGATTTGAAGTAAAAAAAAAAACTCTTTAATTTTTTCGTATCTGTGTTTTTTTTTGAATGTATTTTAAAAGGTTCTGATAACTGAAATACAAAAGCAAGCCTGATTTTTATCAAGATCCTTGCTTAGTGATTATCAGAATGATAAATTTACGTCTTGCTTTTTCAAGTTTATATTTTTTGTAAAATGCTTGTCGATTTAGCAAAAAAAGAGTTGCTTTTCCAGATTCTATCTTGATCGTCCCAATCTTTATAACAAATATACTGAGAAGAAAGTAGTGCCAATAGTTTAGGTAGGTTAAAGGGATACAAAGCGAAATGAAATACAATGTACCTTATACTATAGTTTATTTAAAGCTAGTTTAGTTAGTTTAGTCTAGTTTTTATGTCTTTGGTAGTCTTATCAATACCCACTTTCTTGCATTCGCCACACACGTTTTTAACAAAAACTAGACACCACTATACTATCAATTTGTTGATTTACCAAGTCGCATAAAATGGTAGAGCTGTAAGAAGAACTAGCAAGAAACTTAGGCCACTCTTTTTATCCATTTAGTTTATGGTTTAGTAAAATGAAGAGAGATGCAATTAGGTTTTAATTTTCCAAAGTGAGGTGCGGTAGCAATGTCCTTTATTTTGTATATAATTAAATTGACAATTGCTTCAGGGTTCTAGACAATCCATTTCCCTGTTAGAAAATTTTAAAACACTTACTCGTCGCGGTGGCGTGCCTAGTAATTAGGGTGGCGCATATCGTAGCCTCATCTAATAAGGAAACCAATCAGAAATCAAACATGTTTATTATATATATTTCATCTTAAGCAAATTCGTAACGTAACTAACGTAACGTATATAAGTAATATGTATATTAATGAAGCAAAAAAATCGTGAGAAAACCTCGATTTGGATTTCGGGAACTAAAAAGATAAGTTACTTTTATAAGTTTATGACCATTAATTCTTTTATAATGTAAGCTGTGCTAATAAGGATCAAAAATCCAGTCTAGAGATTTGTCATCCATCTTGATTCTGTAACATGGCATCCTTCATTTAGTGCATTAATATACGACTTCTGTCTCTGATTAACCTCAAACAAATGTCAATTATTATTCCTGGTTTATTTTCTCTTTGATGAAAATAATGAAATAACACGACTACAGACAACTTGAGATTAATGAGCACAGATAAAACAAAGGAATCCGTAGAGTAAATTATACCTTTTCTGCAAATCAAGCGAGGGACGTAATAATTCAGATTGAATATAGACTTATCAAGTAACATACAAGCATTTTAATTAAACAAATAGAAAACTCGATCCCATTTGATGGAAATAAAAGTAGGAGTATGCTTAATTGCTTATAGTCCACTTTTAAGTTTAGAAACTTTTTCACGACGTCGTGAATCTGTTTTTAGCTCTATGAACGAAAATTAAGCTTTGAAGTTTTAATTTGTTTTTGTCTTATCTTTGAATCGACACGAGGACGCTAGCAATTTCGGGAGTTTATAAAGAAAATAATTTGAAATTGGGGGTCAAAAGAGGTTCATAATTCTTGTTTCGTCTTTATTTGCGCAGATATAGCTCAGTTCATGACTATTAAAATTTGTTAGTAAATATTAAAATTTATTTAGTTTTTTTATAAATCAAGTACTTTAACCTAAGTTCAAAGACTAATCATAACTTAAACTATGAAATATGTTAAATAAAAATATAAACTTTAGTCCATTTAGTTTCCAATTAAATCTGTACTTTCTGCGCCATAGCAGATATGAAGCTCTATAATAAACTAGATGACTGTTATAAATTCACTTCACATTGCTAAAATGATTGTCGAGAGATATGACATGTCCTTCTGCTAACGATGTTTATGAAGAGCACTTACTTCATGGCAACCTACGGTTCTGTACTATCGATGTCAATCAATTATGGAAACTATGTACCATTTAAAGAAAATCTTCGATACACAGTAGAGAGGAGATTTGAGAAGACATCATCACTGTTATGTTGTGAAATGACTTGTACTCTTGAATTATTAGTGCTTTGAATGTCAGTTAAAATTCAATAACGATGATGATTCTAATTTTCGCCACCAGTTGGCGCCACTTCAATTGTCTTACTGGGCCAAAAAAGGGTTAACTTTCAAATAGCACTTGACAGCTACATCTGACGCATCGGTGCTGTCCCCTCATGGGTGCCATTTTAGAAAACCCTCTCAGCAATTTTCTTTTGTCCTTATGCACGTGAATTATCCATTTTGTGAATAAAACATTAAAATTGCCGAAATGAACACTGAAAAATATTTGTTTTGATAGCGCTGTCAAAATGGAAGACCTTTTACCAAAGTGGCACCAACTGGTGCCGAAAATTTTCCTAAGCACCCTCATTGCTTTTGAAAAACAGTTCCCATAGAAAAAATTAACAAGCTCTGTAATGCGAGTGTAAGGTAAATTGCATCCTTTATACTATAACATAAACCTATTGTCTTGGACCTCGCAACGAATATTTAATCAGAAGTAAAATAGAGTCTTAATAGTAAGAAAGTCGCGGTTTTCTCCACTAAGTTCTTTCAAACCAATAGAATTTGATACAATTTTCACTATTATTTAGTGATTGCGGAATGATTATGTGTAAAATGCATGTATATTATTAACTCTTTATGAAAAAATATAAAAATATATTATTAGCTTAGGCAAAAAGCAGTCGAAATACGTTAATTTTAGTTCATAATATAGCAATTTAAAGGGTTCAGCGTTTTTAATCTGATTCATAATATCTATAAATAGTAGTCGCCATGTTATTACGTCATACGGCTATGTTAACTTAGAAGTGTCAACTGTCAACTATCGCGTCTAGCGTTTTCGTCAAATTACGAGCGAAACTTAAATGCATTTTTATGGCACTCAACGATTAAATAAAAGTTTTAATTTTTTTTTGTGGTTTAGCACTATAGAATCTAATTGAGACACTTTTTAAAAATGGGTGTAATACCTTATTTGCGTGTAAAGCATGGGCTGGTAAGTAGTTAAAATAATAGGTAATAATAATATGTGGACACTATCACACACCGTCATCTAGTCCTAAGCTAAGCACAGCTTGTGTTATGGGTACTAGATAACTGAAATATAATACATATAGGTACATATTAAAAAAAGAAAAAGAAAATATAAATAAACGAACTATAATATAATCTCATAAGTTCTTACAAAACCATAAAACAAGTCCGCAAAGAAGTATGTTGTGTGGTGCAATAAGAATCGATCTATCACTTTCGTGCCATTACCGTCGTTGCTGTGTTCGTCATAACGCTTCGTCGATATAATGTCATTTATTTCTATAATACTGCTGCGGTTTAGCCTCTCATGGTTCCTTGTGTAACGTATATCACTCATTACTTGTTATAATGTTTCATTTAGCAAATATTTACTAAAAATATCACAATTTTGTTAAACGTAGGTATAAGTAACATGATTTTTGTAATAAACAAAACAAAAGACCATTTTTTAATTTAACACGTTATGTTGTGATGTGATGATTTGATTAGTATAACTTTTGATGCGTTAAATATCATATGCTTGGGAATATCTGTAACTTTTGACTAGTACATACTGCCTGCTACCGGTTTTAATAACGGTCTTAAACGTTCCGATGACAAAATCTGTACTGGTCCCAATAACAGAACCAGTTGGGTAAATTAAACTAAGTTCCATCTCTATCTGCTACATTCCGTAGACTGACTTGTAAACTGCAGTAATATAATATAACTTAACATATGGTCTCTTATTTTGAAGCCGTAGGCAGTGGTGAATAACAACCACTTTTCGCTAGCTTTGGTTGGTCTTAGCGAGGCAAGCCAATTGTCAATTCTGTCAGTCTTGCTGTAATATTTGTGAATTAACTATGTGTCAAATTTCGGCTTCTTGAACTAGTTTTCTATTTCTATTTCAGCAACTCAGCTAAAACAAAATATAGTTTATTCTTGTCTTGTTTGTGTCAGTGAGTGACGCATTGCTTTAAGAATTCACAGTGATTCTTAAGTTAAAGAAACAGACCAATTTTATAGACTGTTTCTATTTTTAAAATAATTACAAAAAGAGACGACATTTCGCACTAGGTTAAATGAAAATTTATACTTCAAATATATTTAGATTTAAATATGAAAACTATCAGTAATATTTGATACATATAACGTTAAGGTTTTGATCTAAGCCGCGGTATGTTTGTGGAATTTGCCAATTGTGTATTTGTTATGCCTGGTATGCCAATCATGGTAAGAGTTAAATAACATTTTGTTAGTTAATTACTAATACTAATCACTATTACTATACCATTTGCTATTTATATTTTAGTGTTTTTTCATTGTGACTGAGAATGAGAACTGAAAAGCAATTATAAAATCTATATCGTATGATGTAACCTGCCTGTCCGTAACTTGTAACGTTTTCAATTTTATTTAGACCGTACTATAAATGATAGAGATGTATGACACTTAAGAACTAGTTAAATTTTAAGTGACATATCAGTATTTGATTAGTTCACTTAATTAGCTACAAAATATCAGACAAGACAATCTTTCGCGTCCATGTTCGCGAGTCTGATAAACTAAAGCTGCGGTTTTGCACCCACTTACCCACAAATTAAGTAAATTAACAATAAAATAACATTGTGTACGTTGTTGATTTATATCAGCTTGTTTTTGCGTCCGTTCTGTGGCCTACAGTTAATTGCTATTGACGCAGATTTATGTTTTTTGTTTTGTTAAACATTTTCGCGCGTTTGTTGCTGATTTCTATTGTCCAAGCCTGTGAATTGGTGTTATATATTTAGTTTGCTAACTGAATAATTGGTTAGATTTCCGGATAGTTAGCATTTCCGAAAGTGGTCCTTGAATATAGGTATGCCTTTCCACTCCATTTTGAAAGACAAGTTTCATGCTGACAATCTGCTGTTTCATGCTGATTACAAGAGACATAAGGTCACGTTGTCAAAAATTGTTGAAGGTCACCAAGATGCACAAAAGCTTACAAATACCAAAAGTACACTTCATACCAAAATAAAAGCAGAGTGTACTTTATTAAAAAATAAAAGCACAGTTTGCGTACTATTATTAAGAGAAATAATGTGTAGCATCGTTGAGGCACCCACCTATACAAATCTTGAGATAAGGCACAAGAAAAGCCGTGAACATTACTACTAATATTAAAGCCTAAAACACTGATATTTCAAAAAACGCCAACTTTGAAGTGACGCAAAAATTAAGTAACTTAATTATCTCAGAAAATAATTACCATATTAATTGTAATTTAAATTTGCCGAGGCGCTGTCGGGGGCTTATAGCGTACTATTTAGGCAATTTGTTGCGGAATCACATTTTGCGTTGTAGTAACAAACTCGGCAAGCGAAGCATTTTGTACAATATTTATCTGTCCGTAGGTATATTTAAATTCGCCATTTCAACCGCCTGTATATTTTGAGTTCTGTAATTGTTTTTTCTTTATTTATGATTAATTCGTAAATTGAGACCGTTTTGACATTAAAACGTGGACAGACAAGACCGAGGCAACGACACCTAAGGTTTTGTCCCGTGTAATTTCAACCCTCGTGCATATCAGTCGTACGTAATCTTACTGTA
Source organism: Parascotia fuliginaria (assembly GCA_963082885.1). Lineage (NCBI taxonomy): Eukaryota > Metazoa > Arthropoda > Insecta > Lepidoptera > Erebidae > Parascotia > Parascotia fuliginaria. Next base: position 2,660,163 of record OY720172.1, read on the forward strand.
ACACAGAGGCAGTCAGTTAAATAGGTTTTCTTCTGTCTGCTCTCTGCTAATTTTAAGATAACTTTGACTTTCAATAAAGACCCATCTGATTCTTACCATATCTATTTCTTATGAAGTGTTTCTGAGAAAGATTATGTGGCAATGAAACTGCTGAATCAGTTTCTAGACTGGCAATGTATTTTATTAACATTACGAACGTATAGCTTGCGGTTAATAATTATTTATGTGGGCCGTTGTTTACTTGCGTAATATAATTTGCCAATTTATATCGAATCTTATGTTATTTAGCATAAGGTTAAGATTGTAAATAGACAGTCCCCAGTTAAATCATAGAAGGTTCTTATCGTCTCTAAACAGCATTGACGGGAGGTACGATCTTCCGTGCCTCCCTTGAGGGAGATTGCCGGGGTCGACAAATATTCACGTAATTTAACGTTTAGTTAAATCAGATTTATGAAGGAATATTTTTAAGTTATTGAATTGTAACTAAATAAATTTGATTTTTTGTTATTTAAGTGTTTTGGAGTGAAGCCAGAATCTCGACTACTACACGGCAACCGACAAGTCGTAGCAAATTTATGCAAACATTGAATATGTTGATACTTGTCTTATTCATGTAAATATGATCGCATTGAGCTTTTGATAGTGATATGAAATAGGTAGGTTCAGTTTCTCAAAATTTCACTGTTAATTTTTGTAACAAGTTTTATTCTAGGTATACTTTACAAAATATTAGTTTTTGTACCCATTTAAAACTACGCCGCATGGCATCCCTGTTTTATGAACATAAGACATACATTTTCAAATTAATACAATAAAACAAATTAGCAATCGTTGTTTTACAAATAAATCAGAATACGTATTTATTTAGTATAATACGCTTACGTTGAACACACAGTAATAAAATACTGGGTAAATATTTATGTACTATTAACATTTTACTGCATTGCTCATTATTTTTTTTATTAAATTTTACTTAATATCAAATAATAATACCAGCCTGTTAATTTTCCCACTGCAGGGAAAAGGCTTCTTCTCATATAGAGAAATCATTAATCACCACGCTTGATCAAAGCGGATTGGCAATTTCAGATTTTAAGTCCAGGTTTCCTCACGATGTTTTCCTTCACCGTCAGTCAGAAATGTCCAAGCTAAACATATAAAGTACTTAGATTTGAAAATCACATTTTTACTTGCCCAGATATGAACCTGCTACAAAATTTTACGACATAGAAAGCTGTAATTAATTACATAAAGAGTTAAGTGAATTGCCTGTGTCACTTTGCATGCTACTTGAAATTGTAACTTACAAAAATTGTATAAACCTGGCGATTGAAAAAGTGGCCTGAGTTTCTTGCCAGTTTTTCTCTTACTTCGTCAACAAACTGGCTGTAGGTTAATTTGCTGACATTTTGTAAACTTTGACGTTCATAGGTGTTAATTTAATTAACCTATATGAATGAATATATTGACATTTTCATTTTCAAATCAAAATAAATGCAGAATCCTCTGCCGAAAAATAATATGTTATGAATGTTTTCATGTCTCAACGTACTTACGTAGCCTATTTAACGTTAATGTTTAACACTTTTGTGTATTGTTGAGGTGTTTTCTTATAAGATTAATCTTGTAAGTGCCCCGTCATAATGTAACATTCCCTAATGGATTGTGTTCCTAAATATGAGTAATCCTAGTTGGCAAACTTCAAAACTTGTGTGTGACGATCAATTTAATTAAAGGGTTCTACAATCTATTACACATTTATTAGGTCGCGACTGAGGTTATTGAAAACTGTCGAATAACTAACTAGACACAATGATCCCTTTGCGGTACAATGTTAACCTCTTAGGGTTGCCATGTGATTAAATTAGTATTTTATTCGGACTATGTTTATTGTTTTGTAGACTGGTAGCTAAAATATTTCTGGATTCTTGTAGATTTTGATACGTTTTTATTTGATTCGATTATTGTGATAACGGGTAGGTTGAAGTTAGTGTAAATGCTGGGTTCCATGCCATAAACTGTATTTCATACCAGATTGGAAAAGACCAATATGAGGTCCACCTCAATCCAAGTAAAATCATACTTAGATTCAACCTAAATCATAGGCACAACAGCTGTTGCTATCATTTTAAAAGATAGCTTCTTTGTACTAGAGAACAAGCGAACTTAAAACGTACACTCTAAAAAAGTAGCCTTACCGATATATTCTACCAAAAAGTTTAATATTAACAAGTAAAATATAATATTATTAAAAAACAAAAAATGCCTGTCTGCTTAAAATAAGCTGAAAAGAAAAAAAAACATTTTTTTTCGTGCCGATGCTACATTGAAATTTTATATACAATATTATGTCACTTCCACAATCAATACGCATTTAGACTAGCGTAGTGTAGAGCGTGCTGAAGAAATAAACACACATATACCCAGATAAATACATACATGTTATACACATACATACAAAAATACGCTCGAAAAACATTATTCTTCTTAACTTCGGCAGTCGGGCAAAAATTAAAAATATACTTAAGCTTTATATTATTAGACTAGCTTCCTGCAGCGCTGTTTCATCCGCGTTAAGTTACATCTTTGGTTACTGCTCTGCTCTCGTCGCCAGTAGCGTGATGTTTCATAGCCTAACCTTTTTTAAGAACTGGGCTAAAATCGCAAAAAAAATCAAATCCGTAGTTCCTTAGATTAGCGCGCTCAAACAAACAACCTCTTTCGTTTTATGTATTAGTAGTGTGTTTGTTACCACTCAGCGCCTAAATGACTGAACCGATTTCGATAAAAATTGGTATGTAGATAGATTCGGTGCCGGAGATGGACATAGGCTCGTATAAATAGGCTTTTTATCCCGAAAATCGGTCTGTTTCCCGAGGGATCGACAAACCATATGTTACGCGCAAGCGAAGCCGTAAGGCGCAGCTAGTAGATAATATATGGCCAAACTAACTTTGAATGTTGAGAGTAAAAATCTTTCCTAAGCACCGTACTATTACTGTCATTAGGTATAGATAAAGCCGGACTTCCTTTTGAAGTTGTTAAGCACCAAAGTTAGTAAGCCGATAGTTTACAGTACAGGATTATCATGTTGCTATACGAACACCGTTATTGTAGCTTGAACCAACTTGAAGTACCTACTTAGATATTTGATTATTTTGTAGAGATTCCAAGTTATTTTTCCAAAGAGATTTCATGTGTTTTTGATTAAAAGTTGGTTAGTTAACTATCCGTGTAGACATAACTGTTTTGATTCTAGAGATTTCTTTCGAGAATATTCGAAATGTTAAAATCTCGTTAGTATACATAACTGTTTTGATTCTAGAATTTTCTTTCGAAAATATTGGATATTTTTGCGCATAAAATATTTCTTGGTAGTGTTAGTGAATTGTTTTCATAATTTAAATTTATTTTGTGATTCTCAGAAAATAGTGATGTTATGATTGCCTTGAATAAGTTCATATAATGTAAGAAATATCATTATAATTTTATGGTAACTATTCCTTATTGTAAATAATGTTAAATATTAGTTCGTAATCTTATTTATAATTTTGGCCAGTAAGTTGTAAATATATATTATTTTACGAAATAATTACTTATTTCACTTATGTAATTATTTCGTAAAACGTACTTACGTTTTCTGAACTGCAATATTCAAGAGTTAGTAACCACAGAGCAAAATATTAAGGAAAACTGAGCTAACTCAGAAAAAGGCGAAACACGCATGTGTTTCTTTCTATTCAATGTAAAGGATAAAGTCAGGTATAGCACATTGTCTAAACCACGGCAAGTCAGCGTTTTTACTCTTATTATTTTTTCATTATTTTATTTTGAACAAAGCTTTTTAGTGAATTCTTACCATTCTACAAACCAATTGTTACACTTTAACTGTATTCTACCAGAGAAACAGAATGTACTTGATAAATAAAGCGAATTTATTACAATAAGTAACTAAACTTCGTTTGGTAAATTCAGAAATCGGCTTAAAACTCATTCATTTGCCAAAAATCAAACACAAAAGGGAACAAATAACCCTTCACAATACTGAATGAAATTCAAACAGTAGTCAACAGCCAACCACAATGGAAATCGCAGGCTGTTGAAATTGTACAATACTCAGTAGTTTAAAATACGAGGGCAAGACTGCCAAGTAAAGTAACAAGCGTCTAAGCGGGCGTTTGTCACTCGTCTCTCGAAATTTCGTGCGGGTTTTTCGCCTCAAGTATGAATCTTGACAGTTTACGAAGGACATACTTTAATGTACACGATCTAAGAAGGACTTGATGAACTGTCTTTGAAAAGGAACTTAACAGTAAGTGTATTTTATTAACGCAATTTATTTGTTATGAAATCTGATTTCTTTTAAATGTACTTTAATACAGATAATGTCTTTAAATATATTCGTTTTTTGTTTACTGACAACATAAAAGAAATATTTAAGTTAAAAGTGAACTTAACGTTAATGCTAAATATGTACGCTTTTGCCTAGTAAAACTAAGTGGGAGTGGTTTAAAAAAGCTGTTAGTAAGAAAGTAAACGAGTAAAAGAACTATACAGTAAGCTCCAACGGCAACGTTCTCATCAGAATAAAATTGGGTTTACAACTGATAAATAGACAGAAAGAATAACTCTAAAAGTTCATGTGCATGGCGCATGTTTTTAAACATAGGTACTAGGTAGTATAGGTACACCATGCAGACGTAATAATAGTGTGATATAAAATATACTAAGGCAAATGGCAAATGATCTAAAAAACGTTGGCTATTTTTATCAAAACTAAAATACATACCCCCAGTTTCTGAAAGGCTAATTAACAAAAAATTAACTAATCACCTGTTAAATCTCATGTGAAGTGCCAATTGGGTTGCTAAAAGCATGAATAATTAGTTAAATTGGGTCTAATTAGTGAGTAATTAGATAAAATTAAACTAATTATTCATGCTTTTAGCATGCTTTTGTGTACTTTACATGAGATTTAACAGATGATTAGTTAAATTTTAGTTGATTAGCCTTTTAGAAACTGGGGGTTAGTATTAAAATGTGTATAAAATCAGAAATTTAAATCTCTGCATAAAATTAAATGACAACCATTTTCCGAAAAAAAAAACACAAGACGGATCGCCAGTAAAATGGCTATCCATTGTTGTATGTAAATTCCATTGGCAAGTGGACATTTGATCTATGTGCAATATACAGTTTCGATCAGCCAATAGATATTAGATGAAATTGTCGTCGACGCTTTGACAAAGTGCGGCATGTCGAGAGTTATGTCTACCCTGGTTGGATTAATTTATCAACTTAGTATAAGGCCCACCTCTAACGCCCGAAATTGGCGCCAATTCACAACACCTAAAGTGCTTATAAAATTTATAAGCTATGCGTGGAATGGAAAAGTTCTTTTTTTAAATTTTCCCTCCCATTTTTTATCTGTTTTCATTTAAGCTTTATCGAGCATAGATAATTTTATCGTAAAAAGGTTTGTTATTTAAACCGTAGCGCTTTGCTTTTCGTGTTCTATTATTTTTAATAATAAATTAAACCTTGAATGTATAACATAATATTGACTGTTGAAAAAAAAAGTAAATTAAAAGTACAAGACCAAAGCACCGACCAGAATAGTCATGTATTTAAGTCTTTTCATATTTTTCGTAATTACTAGCACTGGTAGACGAGCAACCACCAATAGGTATCTAAGTGATACCACACTACCTACCTATTATGAATCTTAGATACACCTAAATTACACATGGCTATGACGCTTGCTACTTTCCTATAATAGAAAGGCATTAAACAAACCACTACTTACCAGAAGAAACCTAACATCACCTAGGTAGTGCTGTTGGTGACTATGATCTTCTGTAAGGAGGAGGTATTTGTCCAGCCAGGGTAGATACAGTAATTTGAGTGAAAGTTTCTCCTGAGAAATTTGGCCGTAGCATATTAAAAATACATCTAGTTATTTATATTTGGAACTAAAATACTCAATAAGAAGAAACAACCCAAAGCAATTAGTGGATGTGGTTTGCGAATACATATGCGAAATTTGGCATCGTCCGAGGTTCGTGGTGTGAGAATTTCAATTAGCGAAAATTCAGTTTTCACCAAGATCCGGGCCAAATAACGTGTATTTACGGCTTGCGTTTTATTTTTATTTTTTAATACTTTTAATATTAATTTGAAAATGAACGTCTTTTTAATAAAATATCAAGATGGACGTTGCTTTTGAACAATATAGTAAACTGATATTAAATTATGATACAGTGGTCTATTCATGCTTTATCTGTGCATTATGGAACGTTTATGTGGATTCAAATTATTCATAAGTGAGATCTACGAGTGAATTCTCTCATTGTATATTCACATTAGATTAATATAATAGATAAATAAGATGAGTACTCGTATTTAGTTAGTGTATCATATTATATCCATTAATTTTCTAAGTTTAGAGCATAATTTTGTATTGTTGACTTATAATCGTTACTATAATAAAATTATTGAGATTTGATTGTCTTTGATTTAAACTTTTGAATTATTGAAGTTTTATTCACAATACTTCTTTTAGCAAGGGCTATGATGTCATAATGCGAGTGTTCACTTATTATCCCTAAAAGTCGTCTCGTAAGTAAAAATGTTTCAAGTAACCGACTACTAAAATGTAAACTCTGGGTTTTGCAATTAAGCTCGTTTTATTCGTACATCGTCGCTTTTGTTGCGGCTCTTCTGACCATAGTCTTGTTCCTTTCGTTCTTGTTACAATTTTAATTGATATTTACGGTGTACAAGTCTTAAGTAATGTGTTTCGAATTAATTTGCGGCCGCCAATTGTTTTAATTGTGCTTTGTTAGAGTGCCGCGATTCGTGACATTTATAAATTATGAACGTTCCATTTCACCTTTTATTTACTGTTGTATTTTGAGAGCCTTACTTTGGCCCAACACAAAAAGTATGTTCTAAAACATTTTTACCAAAAAGTTTGGAATGAGGTATGTCTTTTACAGTTAGTATGTGTCTGTTAGTAAAAGGTCATTTGTAGGATGTTGAACATCAGTGACAATGCTGACGAAAGTAATGCTGGGAAGTAATGTAAACTCTGACATTTGTTTTACGCCGTCGTAAATGTAAAAGTGCGGTTTTACTATCTACATTGACCTTGAAACCACAATATACTAATGCACAGTTTTCACTTTTGAGAGGCAGAATAACTCTGATAGCGCCACAGTACTAACCTCAATAGGTCTTTTGAAGGCTTTTTATTGGTATAAAGTAACCTAGCATCAGTAGTCACAATGCGACAACCTTAACCACAAGGTTCATAACTGCATAGGAGCATTAAGTACATATCACCTACATTTTATTTTCATAAAAATAATAAGCACTATTTTAAAACATTGTGTAAAAAGGAACGTGTGTATACGTAATTAAGTTAATACTCATACCGCAAAAGTGCGTTAAATTGCTAATTACAGAGTGTTATTAAATGTACTCGTAATGAATACTTGCGGACCACTGCACACATACAGATGGTTCCGTATCGTAATTAAACTGCACTTTGCAGCAAAAGATATATTTATGTTGAATTTTTATAGTTGAAATTTTCCCCTATCGACTGTTATAACTTCTTGGTCGTAAACTGCTCAGTCAATATAATGTCGTAGCAATAAAAGTTATCAAAAGTATGTTCCAGTTTTTGTTAATGGTTTTGTCTGTTTATGATGTATAGATTAGTGCTCAATATCGGTGATTGAAGATTGAGTGTAAATCAGAAAGCAGAATTAATCCAAGGGTAGTAAAGTGACGTTAGGAAACCGTATGTATAATAAAATTTCGAATATGCATAAGATAGCCAGGTGGATAGCAAAAACAATCGATTCAAATAAAGTTAACTGACATAACATGGGTCTTACTGTACATGTAACACCTTGCGCTTAACGATTACGCACTTAGGGTTTGTCGGCACACGATTTCTTCTGATTCGGGCCTGAAAATGTCTCTTACAAGGCTGCCAAACCTATTGGCCTCGATAGCATATAGTAGCCATGACTCTACTAGTCTACTCTTGAAGTATACTGACCATTTAAGATTAGACAAAGTAAATATTTTGAAAGATAAAATACGTAGAAACAAAATAGTCACTGTTATTGGTTTTACTAACATTGTTGGCTCGAATATAAACTGTACTTGATAGAAAATGTCTTTGACATAAGCTTATACAGCGGCTTTTGTGCAGGATGTGAAATAAATAAAATCAAACTATCCTATTTTCAGCTGCCATACACCGTACCGTACGTATCTCGCACGTTTAATGTTGCAACGGATACATGCTTTTTGTTTATTTCTTAAACTTCACGCTTACAAGTATAAGTATAGACGGATTTAAAATTATATCAAATTAAAATGTTCTGATTCATATAAATTACTGTGACACTTATTTATATAAGAATGTCAAAAGCGCAAATAGCTAAACAACCCAATCCTCTTCGGTTCAGTTCTGTTATAGACAACTCCTGCACTAGAAAAAAGCCCTAAACATACATTTAACGAAAATACACACAGACTCGTGCACACCAGTCGCTTGCGCGTCCACTGCACCACAGGAGCAGCCAAAATTAAATAAAAAAAAGAGTGTGTGTACTCATGTAGGCACGTAAGAAGTTATACTTCTTTGGCGTAACAATCCAAAAAAACTTACAGGATACAAGTAGTAGACATTAGAGCTACTAAAGTATTCTTATTTAACTTAAGTACTAGATAATATGGCAACGTAGCTGCCTTGTTTTAGTTGGCGGGGCAAATTTGTTCCTCTGTTATCTCTGGATTGTGTTGATGTTGCCAGCAACAAATAGTTTCTACTTAACTCTTGTCTGTTTGCAGTCAGTTCGCCTTGTTATGGTTTATATTTAATTAAATAAACTACTGAAATCAAGTAGATTGTTCAGTGCTTATCTCTTTAGTCTTTATTCTTTTCTTCGTTATTTAGTTGTATCTTATTGTGATTCATTTTAATCGTGTGCTTGAAGTTTTTCTAGGATAGAACGTTACGAACTTAAATATATTTTGGGCTATATTTAGCATAGTGCAGGGTTACTCACTATATGTTTCTTCACATGTTAGGTTAAACTGTCAGATAAGTTAATGATTTGATCATTTAAATATGATAGAGTATAGTGACTAAAATTTAAATGTGTATCTAAAGGTTGTAGGTAAAGGCCATAACAGTCTTTCTATATCTTTGAGGTAAACTTGGGTAGTTATCAAACTGACACTCGTGAAGGTAGGTGAGTCGACCACAGAAATTGCTCGATCATAATGTGCAGTCAAATTATATATTTAAATATAACAAATATGGGAACAAAGTTATATTTACTCGCTCAAATAAACCGTATTCAAAATTTGTTAAAATTTTGCTGGATAAAATCAAAAAATTACCATAAATAATTCTTTTAAAAATTAATGTGTCATAAATAATCAAATATTGTTTTTTTGACCGCTATCTGGTTCGGGTAGCATCATTATCCATTTGATCCAATCAACCATTTGTACTGATGAATATTTATGAATTGTTGAATCAATTATGAATATTCAATAAGTCGGGGTAGCTAAAAAGGTGTACTTGAATATGGTCTTTTGTTCAAGTTGTTATATTTGAAAATAGAATACGAATACTGATAAGCTTATTTTACGCTATTTTAAATTTTCGAGAGTCCGTCAGGGTCTGTCGATAATGACTTTGCCAACTACATTTTTATTATTATAATATAATAATGAAAAGTTTATTTCTGATAAATTATCCATAGTGTTTACAATTTTAAAATAATACACATTACTTAAATTAAAATTACATATTAAATAAAAAGTCAAAATTTTACTTTTCTCAATTCTTAATGTATAATAATAATAATAATAATAATAATTAAATATTAATTCCTTATTATTATTATTAATATTACCAAACTTTATTCTGATATAAATTTTACGTAATGTATCGAATTACCTATCAATTTTCTTCATACTGCGTGAAGAAAATTGATAGGTAATTCGAATTATTTAAAATGGATCGTTTTTTATATACATTTCATATATATTTCAAAGGGAAAACTTTAACTACGAGTATACTTACTACTATTTTACTATGCGCTGTGTGCATGTGGTAGAATATTATTATTATTATTATTATTATTACTATATAAGAGATATTATTATTTAATTACCATTTTATTTACTAATGTATGTTGTTTAATCTACGAGCTCAAAAAAGTATCGTCGCATGTTTTATGAAAAACTTGCTTCTGCCTTTTTCCTTAATACATATAAATAGATAAAAAAATGCTAAAAGCGAGGAAGCTATGAACTAAAATAATAATTGTTATTAACCACACTATAACTCAAGACAATAACAAGAACGATTTTACGGTAGTAGATCCACGCTGAATTCAGCATGAATGGGCCGGATCGTCCGGGGAAGTACTACCCTCTCATAGAAGATCGACTTAAGAGTAGTAGTATCCGTACTACTGCGTTTCGTTCGGTGAGTGAGAGTGCCGGAGGCCCAATTTCCCACCTTTCCCCTTTCCTCACGTCCCTCATTTCCTTCCCCTAACCCCATTCCCAGCCGCCATAGTGGAGGCCACCATACCAGCAGTTTAAATGGCTTTTGGTATAGTGGCCGCCACTTCTGGATTCCACTGACTGCTTACCATCAGGCGGGGTGGAGTCACTTTGGTAGGCTATACTATAAAAAAAAAAAAAAAAAAAAAAGAACGCCTAAAATAGCGATTTTAACCAAAAATGAGAGCTAAAATGTAATAGGGCTCATATCCAAATAAGATGACTAAGCACTTCTACAATAAAGTAAGACTGACAGTCAAAGATATGTGTGAAGTTTGAGAAATGAATAAACGGAATTCATAGTGAATGTTGCAGAAAGAGGCAATCGTCAAATATGAACTTTGAAAATTACCCTAAGTAAATTACCCTAATTTTAACCTCAAAGGTATTCGGTGAGCAGCATAATATCACTTAAACATGAGTCTAATCGTATAGTACACCCTCTAGCACTACGATATTTGCATACGCAAAAAATATCGGCGAAGGAGGCCTCTTTTGCTATGAATATTTCAACAGTTGCTTTTTGCAAAGGTTCGTTCGCTACATATTTCTGTAAAGTATTTTTTTTGGCTTTACTTTACAATAGGTTTGCTCTTAGGTATTGTGTAGAAATACCTTTCATTTGATGGGTAATTAAAATTTCTCATATATAATTTCATAGGTCATCAGGTAATTTAAATATTATTATAATTACTTAAGTGTATATTTACATAATATGTTAAAGTGTCGAGTTTTTAGTATCTTTATCAAGCGCATCGACCGGAGATATACTAAATACTAGAATATTGGCGAAAAGATTAGTTTCCATACTTAGTTGTCTATATTTAGCGAATAAAAGCGCCAGAGGCCTAATAACAGTCTCGACCGACAATGTTTCAGTCCAGTACAACCATGTCCTTCAGGCTCCATTCGGGTAGACTACCTTGACCGTATGCTTAACGATAAGTTCTATAAAAAAAAACTATTCCCTTCTTATCGTGAAATCACAATATAGATGTAAAATTGTTTATTTTAAAACTTATAAAACCTGCTTTTATTTTATGAAGAGCCAGCTTTAAAAGAGAAAATAATAACATCATGCTCAATATGAATCGTTACCTTCCAACTAGGTAAAAGTTAGCAACAGCCAGGTCGCTCTCGAAGCAACTAATCGCATTAGTCGATTGGATTAGCAGGGAGTTCGGTCTTTACAGTATTCTTTCTAGCATGTTCCATAGATTCTGATGTGTATCAATGCTTTTAAACTTTAGACTAGCAATGCTTAGGTAAGGATTTTTAAATATCGGAATGAGAACTTTTTTTTGCTTCTTTTTTAATGGCTATAATCAAGAAAGATTAGTAATCAGAATATTATTCTCTTTAGTTTCTAGTACACTACTGATTTGTATAAATTGCTTTTACAAATCAGGTTAAGCAATACTTGCGTAAAGTTTTTTAAATATTGAATTGAATACTCATTTCCTTCTTTTTTGTAGCCGCTGGCTGAGCCAACAAATGTTTCTTTTTTAACTTATGCCAGCGTCAAGTGTAAATTATTCTTTTTTTGATAAATTTTATTGTGTGAATGTGTATTTTAATTGAAATCAAATAAGAACCTCCAAAAGATGGAAGGAGTGTGTTTTTTATGTAAGCCTACCAAAATGAATCGACTTTGCTTTATGAGTTTTGATGAACAGTAAGTAAGGACCAGAAGTATTGGACATCATACCAAAGTCCATCGCGTTAAACTGCTTCCAATCTGAGAATACTAATTTTGACAAATAAAAGTATCAATTAATTAACTGAAAATAGACAAAAAGATCTTCATGACCTAAACGCTGTAAAACATCACCTCAAGACATACCAGTTAGTGAATATACTTAGCGCTCGAAGCAAAACCAATCTCTGATAGTTGGTATTGCGCTGTGACGACGTTCCACATTTATTTAAATAACAAATAAAATACTTACCTATTAAGTATCCAGTTGCATGATCAGCATAATACTTACCGTTCTTATAGAATACATAATCATATTATCACCTAGTCTATCTTACTTTGATGTCGAAGTCGAAAATATCAAAGTCACGTATCGCAAACGAAGTGAAATAACTCATTAGTTGTTCTTGTTCACAAACATTGCCTCTTTGATTAGACAGCCGAGAAAATCTTTAATAACGCATAAGGCACGTTGGTTAATTAGCTCTCATTGCCCCTCAACTTCTTTCAAAGGGGAAGCTTGTAAAGAATCTATTTATAAACATAGATATATATGAAATGAGAATATTTGTACAATGAAACTCGGTTTGGTTGTTTAATTAAAAGTATATTATGTGCTTTAGTGAGAGTTTAAGTAAGATGAAACCGCGAGAGTGGCGTCATTAGAGTAAGTAAATATTACACTGAATTGAAAATACATACAGCAACAACTGTGATACGGCTTTAAATTTATGAATTTGAATCTATATCAATTACTCATAACAGCTTTTTATGGTAAACAAGACGGCCTTAAAGCCTGATCAGTTCTAATCATTTATTATGATTACTAGCTTGCCGCGGCGCGTCGCCAGTAGCGTGATGTTACATAGCATATAACCTTCCTTAAGAACTGGGCTATCATACAGAAACAGAATCATTCAAATACGAGTGATAGTTCTGGAGATCAGCTCGTTCAAACTCTTTCGCTTTATATAATAGTCTAGAGGAGTAATATATCGGAGGGTGCCTTGCAGCGTGAATTGTAACTAGAGTTAACTAACTCTCTCTAACTAGAGTTAGAGAAAGCTAGTCAGTCATCTAAAAGCACACTATCGAACTTCTCATTAGTCATATCCTAGTTACTGTGACATACAGCTAAGAAGTTAAGAGTGATCAAAATTTTAAGACTGGCTCGTTGACTATCGTAAGCAAAATATGATACCTATGTCTCCAGATTTGTTTTCTGGATACAGTAATTTTGTGTTGGATGCTTTTCCTGTTGCATTCTGATGTGATGGTTTGACTGATTGCGCTAGTAATGTACGTATATATCTTTATTTTTCGATAGCTTTAAAAAAAGCTAATCATTGATGTCGAAATTACAAGAACATTACTTAATCTAAATATATAAATTTATCGCATCATACTAAATTGTCAGCAATTTGTATAAATGGCTAAGGATTTGTTCTCATTATTAGTATGATCAATTTGATAATCTGCATTGTATTCACCTCGAATCAATCAGCCGCAATACACAAGAGGTAATATATTACTGAGTTTACACGGCTACGCGCATTTTTGTATCGCCATATTTCTTGTATTGTGTCAGAGCGGCACCTTTACGTGTGTACGATTCAATAAATTTAGGGTTTATGTCAATCGGTTGCGAGAAAAAATGCTTTATGAACCGCGATAACCGTAAAATGGAACTCTGGAACGAACTGGTTTGAGTGTTTCCGAGCTCTATGACATGTCCTTATTTAAACGAGGTTTAAATAGAGCATTGATTTCCCGGTAAAAACGTTTTTTTCGGAATCTCTGGCATTACAGACGTTAAAACATTCCTCTAGCCCAGGGGTCTGAAACCTTTTGAGTCGGAAGAGTCAACAATTACAATTTACAAAATTTCAATGTTATTAAAGAGCTACAAAAAATTTTCAAAAGCACGCAAGTCGCAGGTTGTCGACCCCTGCTCTAGTCTTTTATAGTGTTAACGGGGTCAGTAAAGCAAGACCTCCTAGCTTCTTGTTTGTTGCCACAAAGAAATAACAGAGTGTTTATTAAAGGAGAGACAAAGAACAGAGAAAGGATAGCGCCGAAGGACTAACTAATTACCCCGTCGGTCCCTTTTCTTTGCCTGCTACTAGATGGGAATAAGCCCATCTTCCTCACGGTCGATAACGACTTGGTTCTTTATCATATAAATTCTATAAAAAATTTGATATATTAAGAGTTAAGTGAAAAAGTTTATAAATATTCATACAAGTCAGAGGTTCGTGAAATAGAAAAAAAAAGAAAGAAAAATGTAGTATAAAAAATCGGCAAATTCTGGACTAAAAAGTTTAAAAGCTTTAAATCAAATACTTAATTTATTTTGCTGAAATCACTGTTACAAAGATGTTTAATTAAAAATGATCATTGTATACTACTTGCGAATGTATACATTGTGTTATACGTCCTTTGGGCTTTATGAACAATGTTGTATTTTGCTATTGCAACTCATATGAGTCAAGAACAACGTTCATAACTTAGCTCGTATACAATTTTAAATTTCTCGCGACATATAAACTAAAAGTACATAGTTTATGGAATGTTCTGGTACTTTAATTTTACGTTCAAACTCTGTAAAGCACAAAACAGATTTGAAATCTCTATAAAATAAGTTTAAGAACGATGAAAGGACTATTAAAACGGACAGTCGTTTAGAGGAACATGACAAAGTTTTTGGTAAACGTGAAAACTTTACAGTGATATTTTATGGTGGAATTTCTTGTGTGTGTAAAAGTAGTAACGAAACCATGTATACTATAAAAGAATATATAATTATATGGGTAAAGCTTAATCTCAAAAGAACAAGAAAGTGTGAAAGTGTTTCCTTTTCATCCCTTGGCGCTTTTCGGGGCCAGGGTAGCGGTTAGCAATTACTATAGTAAGTTAAATGTAGTATTTAGCAGAAAGGGTACCTGTGGGTAACCACAGAGAATAACACGTCAACTAAAACATATTACCGTGAAAATACAGTGTTATCTGAGGCATATATTTGAAACATCTTTACGAAAAGCGGGATCCTAAAGAAATCTATGGAAACAATTCTTCTTCTATCATTCATTACATAATAGTACACATGATCCGAAAACGACTTAGCATGGCTTTATTATGTTCTATACATCTGCAACATGAGCTAACAACACTGTTAGTCAGTGAAAAGGACAACGCTAAACTACTTTACGTTTGTCTCTCTCCTTCTATAGTGTGTCCCGAGACTCTCGAGATCCCGTTTTGTTCTTGGATTATTATGATTAGTTCACATAATGTGACGCCGTTTGCAAACTTAAAAGTTGAGTCGCTTTTTGGCGGGTTTTAGGTGTCAAGATTCAAGTAATAAACATATCTCACTTGTGTGAATTTAAGTATTTTGTTTTATAATCATATTAATTTTAAACAAATAAAATGATGGTGTTAATTTTGTAAATATTTTAGGCAAAAATACGGTCTCATTCAACTTTGTGGGCAGCAAGCACGTTGTAAGTGGCTATCGAATCTTATAGATGTGCCTGTTTTTTCTAAATATTACGGAAATAATATATAAATAATAAAGGAAATAATAAAGCTGTGGCCGACCATACGAGAAAAAAAAGATTAAGATGAGATGAGAAGAAAAGGGTTCAAACACGATTCACGTCATATTTTATTTTGGTATTCTGAATGTACTGTGTCTCTGAAAGTCTGAGACTTAGTTACTAATGCTAGTATTTCTGTATCTAAAACAAAAAGAGTAAGAAACTTAAACCTTCAAATAGTGTTACAGATTTGTATAACATTTGATATTATTTCTGATTCCACAATTCAAGAAAATATTCACAAAATAGAAAGACTACGTACCTTTTGCCGCAGCAAAGGAATTTATACTACCATTTTATTTTCCGAACATTTTTCCTACGCTTATGAATATCGGTAAGAAAACACGTCATTGTTTTCCCGAAATTATACCGAGATTCGAGAAATTACGATGATTCTTTTGTGTTTCTTTCTGTTGAATAAGTTGCACGTCACGGTGATGAGGTACAATCTCTTTTGATATATATTTTTTGGCGCTACAATCAATGAAGGAGGAAATTACTTTTTGTATACATTTTGTGATATTTTTCGTGTTTTTGGATGAGATGTTTGAACATCTCATTTCATTACAAGTAGATTATTTTATCTTTGTCTTCGTTGTGGCTGTTTTTAAGAAGGTCAGAGCTTTGTAACCGTTGAGATCTTTTGTGCTAGTTATTTTTTGTAACAGTCAAGAATTTCGCATTGCTTACATATATATTCAGTTATGATCTCAGGTGGCTAAATGTATATTACTTTAATACTATGTGTCACATTAATTAGATATTGCTATCAATCTTCATATGTATTATTTACTTTTAAATTTTTGCATGATATAAATTTATAAACTGCAACAGTCTGCTTGTGAGCACGGCTGGTTTAACCTGGTCGAAACGTCAAGCAAAATAGGGTATGTAAATACCTAACTATATTTGTGAAATGGGTCTACTCGTGTTAGAAAATTATTATAGGCTGCCATACCTCTTTACCCGACGTTTCGGTCGAATTACACCGACCATGATTATCAGTCAGCCCGTTTCACAAATATAGTTATGTGTACAAAGCGTGTGAGTTTAAAATATTTAATATGTGAATACCTAATGCATGATCGCGTTAATTTCCGTATGTTTATAAATGCATATGTATTATCTACAAACATCTAAAGTTTTACTTTAATTAATGATCTCTCTCCAAAAATATAAAAAAAAACCAAGCAACAATATACAATCTTTGAATAAAATACCCCTGTTATTGAAGTTGTAGCTATAGAATCATTTATCTAAGCTATGAAAGTCTGGGCATTACACCTGCGAAATTCGGCGTCCGTTAGCGAGCTTTCGTAACGTAGGGGTAGCGACCGCGCGTGAAATTAGGTTAATATATCATTAAGTAATTTGAACGTCGCATGCGCAGTATCACAGTATTAATTCATTTTATGGTGTTATGTCAGAGTGTTGAAATTTATACAAAATTTAGCGTTTATTTACTCAAATTGTGTGTACATCTCTTTTAAAATAAATATAGTTTTATATTTCGTCATCATAATAACCATTTCAATCTTACGTTTTCCATTGCTGGTCAAACATCGAGTTGACCCCTATAGTATAATTACACGCGCTGTTTGCTATCTGTATTAGGTCCCAACGTAATAGATGACTAGGTTATTGACATATTCAGGACACAATTCCAAAGGACTGGTGATTTTTCTCGATATTTGTCCTTTGACGTTTTGTACCGTTATTTAAATCATGAAAGAGGCATATGGCAATGTTCTATACTCAACTTTGAGTGGAAATTATATATATAGTTTCAAGTGACGTAACAATTATTTTTATATTTTATAAAAGTTTTGTTGTTACATACAAAATGTAGTTTGTAACGGTTTATAACATACTAAACTAGTTTGGTTTTTGTTCATATCATAAATTTGCGTGCGTTTTATGTTAATATAATCTTTTAATTTATCGTAGTCAGCTGCTGACGATGACACGTCATCAATTTAAGCGTGCTCTCATAAAAGTGGATATAAAATTATCGTTTTTACTTCTAGTGAGGGTTGTGATAGCTTATTAGTTACTGTACCCACGTTTCCACGTTTGAGGTTTTGTCCAAGTATTAAAGTGTCTTTTTCAAAGTTACAGTCACATCATAAAAATATAAGTTGATGTACTCGTCTATGTCGATACTATAGAGTGGGTAAGTCTTAAGCCCGTTAAGGACCTTTCAGAAAAACAGCGCTATGGTATAGCAACCATAGCTCTGCTGAGAAAGGTTTCTTTTCTGTCTTATCTCTGTTTTTGTTTTTGTTTTACGATTTTGTGAGCACAGAATATATATTTTCTTTCTTCATAACTTTCATGTCGAAGAGCAAACTTCTGGGGTAAAATAAAATAGCAATCAGCCGTGTTCCCTGCTGTAGCACATAACCTTTTTTTAAAAGTAGGTGTTTGCCATAATTATCATAATAAGATATTTCCGTACGCAATTAACGCTATTTACGGCCGTTATCTATTTTCTTTTAGTCCTGTCTTACGAAACCTACTAATTCTATAGTCTATATCAAAGTCAAAGTCAAAGTCAAAGTCAAAGCATTTATTTCATTTAGATCATAAAGTATGATGCTTATGAAAAGTCAACATTACATTTTGTCAGCCAATTGACCTACAGCCAGTTCGCTGACGAGGTAGAGCTGTGAGAAGAACTGGCAAGAAACTCACGCCACTCTTTTCAATCGCCAGATAATTACAGTTATTTGAATGAGTTACAATTTAAACACTCAACGCAACCAAAGAACCATACAAAGTAATTATTACAAATTAACTAATTAATATAATACTAAGATTAAAGAAAGAAAACAAGGAATTCAATTATTTAGTTTCAACTAGTATGGTAATTTGACTACGTATTTTAATTAAACTGGTAAATGCACCCCCTGGTCACATTGAACGACAAGGTAATACTGGATTGAATATTAAATGTAAGCCATGCCAAGATTGACCAGTCATCCCAAGTAGCACCCGTTCACGAGCATGACGCACGGGCCAGCCATCATCACCCTCGCCATATTAGAGGGAAGGTGATGACCCGGCCAATACGACACCACAAGCAATGACATTTTAGTGAGCATGACAATGCAGGGCATGGGTGGTAAAAGAACCCTAATAAAATGTATTATGCCTTACGAACTCGTAATGATCATGATATGCATCCACTTCACATTAAACTTTTACTACAATAGTCAACATAATTACAATAATAGTCAATATAATTACTATAATAATAATCAATATACCGAATGATAATAATAGTCAATATAAGTACAATAATAAAAATATCAATCAATATCAATATCAGTTACTATAATGGCCACTCAGCTCTTTATACTTGAAATATAAGTATAGCTGGTAGCACAAAAGAACCGGCAGTAGTACTAACAATGACCCAGTAACTATGTATGTAGCACGGCCACAGTCCCTACTTGCTAATCAGGCCAGGTTAACTTAAGGCTTTGATGTGTAGCACGCCTTTGATAAGGCTTTTGACCCATTGTCATTGCATTATAGTTAGTAGAAGTGAAGTTAAAATTATAAAAATGAATGTTATCTGTATTAATGGTATGGCTGTGTTTTAGAAGCATTTAAGAAATTTCTACTGGGTGTTGAAGGTCAAAATATGCTCTCTTTTTCGACAAAGGAAATTTACAAATCGCTGACTGACGTAACAGAAAGGTGAACTAGAATAGGTGGGTCCTTCGTCGATTCACACTACGAACTGTTGCGATCACACGGTGTGAATCACACAAGGACCTTCATTTAATTCGTTGTTTCGGACCAGAGGTGTAAATTTTTATCCCGAAAATCAGTCGAGTTCCCAAAGGATACATAACATATTTTACGCGCGGGCGAAGCCGTGGGGCGCGGCTAGTACAGTCATAATTTTGTTTGTAGTGTGAACGAAGCACTTCAACATCAAATACCCAAATACTTAAATCATCACTTAACTTAAGTAGTCTGGCACGCGAAATGTCTTTTCTAACTTAAAATTAAATACTGTTTGATTCTTCAGTGGCAAACATATAACGAAATACGCGCTTTGGCATTGTCTATTTTGTGATTATGCGTATAAAGTTCAAATTTCTAAATCACTTTCCCCTACCATATATGTACAAAAATCTCTTATTTGACCTCATATAACACCATACATATTTAAACACAGACGTTAATCATTAAGCGAATAAATTCCCGTCAGTGTACTTGTAACAGCGATTTATTCGTTTCTAAGTAATTTTGTTCTCCCTGTTTTTCGTAATTAATCTGTCTTTCTTTACCTTGATATAGAAACTGTTTATTCTTTTGGTTAATACGCTGTAGGTAAATTGAGTTAATGTAGGAAAATAAGGTTTGGCATCTTAAGAATTTTAAGTGAGTTGTGTTTAGTCTTGAATTATGTTGGTGTATCTTTATTGATGTGGTGTTAGATGCAAACAGAGACTTTGCATTTTACTTCTAATACTATGAGTGCGAAGAATTTGAGTGAAGATGGTTCTTGCGAAATATGTATACAAATTAAGACAGCAGGAATCTAAATCTAAACTAATGTTATAAAGATTTTAACTTTTTGTATGTTGGTTTGTATGTTTGCAACAATTTAACTAAATATCTACGTCACCGTTTTGAAAAATTATTTTACTTTTAAAATCAATAAATGAAGCGGATACCATATGCTATTATTTTATCATGTTTAACATATTTTCTCCCTTATTTTTTAAAATTTTAAGCGCCTTTGTAAACCTGAATAATACGACACTATTGCAATGATATTTTTCGTAGTCGTTTGTTGCAAACCGCATGAAACTTTTGATAACGAAACGAAGTGAGGGCAGACGTTTAGTAAACGATACAAATAAAATTGTATAATTGCAATGATGACAGTTTTATCACATTTCGGCATTGTGTGTTCTGTGTTGAAAGATTGCTCTGCTTTTTTATCTGATGGTTAGTCCGTCAGACAGATGGGGATAATCCATATTTTGATGGACTAAAGATACAAAAAAAATGGTATAATTGTCATGATAACAGTCTTATTACATTACGGCATTGTGTGTTCTGTGTTGAAAGATTTCTCTGCTTTTTCATCTAGTGGTTAGTCCGTCATATTTTGATTGACTAAAGATGAAAACCAAAGCTAATGTAATGTATAAATTATGCTCAGCCTCCATATTCAATAAGTTATTATAATAAAGTTGTTTGCGTTAGTGAAGTTAACTCATATTGCATTTCAAACATTATAATAGCACTCGATAATAATCAATATGTAACCTTAAATAAGGAATGTATTTAAAAAATATGTTCGCAACATTTTGGAAGCAGTGATCTATCAACAACGATATTCTTGTCCTCAGCCGAAAATGTTTTCACAAGATTGTAAACATGCTTTATTTTTAGTATCTAAAGGTAGCTTGATAATACCTATATTTACGCTATATACCTTCGTACCGTCAGTGAAAAAAGGACATAAGACAAAACACGCTTTTAGAAATATTTATCATATGCTGATTATCACATAGTTTTAATTTGTTAAATCGCATTTCATATTTTACGTAATTTTTTAGACTGCGTCGCCGTCTACTAAAACCAAGAGTCACTTGGGGAATTTGTGGTCGGACCATATTTAATATTATATCATATTTATGTCCGCCAAGTTTTAAAGTGTAATATAGAGGAGGTGTACCATGGAGCTTATATACGTGTATTACAGTAGGATACTAAAATAATTTAATGATGACTGAAAGTTATGGAGATTTGCAACATAGTATTATTGCATTGTTCTTTTTTACTTTTATTATACTTAATCAATTTTTTAGTCAGGGATCTGATTACTACCTACTAAATAATATGTATAATTATACAAAATCTTAAATACTTCTTGCTGAAACTGAAATTTAGCAAGAATATAGTAGTTTATAGGTATAAAACGCAGCTAAGAACCAATTTAGCGAATCCCCTGAATTAGGGGTGTTCCTTGAGGCACTTATTCACGGATAGACTGGTAGATAGTTTGTAGGTTTGTGCGACAAGGCTGAATTTAAGTGAATTTTGAGGTGGTTTGCAAGTAATAAATATAAGTATGAAATTGTCAAACAGTGTTGTACAAGCGAGAGGTTTAATACATACATGAAATGTCTTCGCTGTAAAATCTAATCCATACTAATATTATAAATGTGAAAGTAACTCTGTCTTTCTGTTAAGCTTTCACACCTAAACCACTGAATCGATTTTGATGACATTTGGTATAGAGATAGAAATATAGACCCTGGGAAATAACATCTTTTATCGCGGCTTGAAGATATTTTCAAATTGCCGTGTAAAATTTGAACCGATAACCAGTTTTCTGCTCATTTCCTTGTTGTAAATCTGAATACAAGCAGATATCAGGACAGTATCATCAAATACGACAGAAAAATGTCAACTGATGGACGATGAAGCATCTTCACTAGGGCGCGAGCTGTTCCCATCCATCAGTTCAGCCTATTTACCATGATTTTTATCACTTAGATCCATTACCGCTATGATCGCCAGTTCGTCTGCGTGGTGATTATTGCAAAACCTTCCAAATGTTTACGCGATGCTTTTATCAAGGAAATGTACGATAAGGTGAGCTCTCAGTTGAAGTTTTCCCCGAGAACGTAGAGTTCTTTAAGAGTTTTCAATAGGGTTGGCAACGCGTAAGTGAATCTTCTGGTGTTGGTTACGGTGACCGCTTACCATCAGGCAGTATGCTTGTTTGTAACCTTAATCGAATGAAAAAAAAACGTTTTTAGGTTTAAATAGTCATGAATGTTTAATCAAACTTTCAATTTTACGCAAAGACTATGTTATGTACTTACGTAGTAATAATGATAACTGTCGCGTAAACGTGGACATTTTGTAGATTTGTAAAGTCACGTTTCACATTTCGGTACACCCCTAATAATATTTACATAATACTAGCGGACGTCACGCGGTTTTACCTGCGTGGTTCACGTTCCTGTGGGAGTACGAGGATAAAAAATAGTCTATGTTACTTAGTGATAATGTAGCTTTCTAATGGCAAAAGTTTTTTTAAATCGGTCCAGTAGTTTTTGAGTTTATTCGTTGCATACAAAATTACAATAATACAAATCTTTCCTCTTTTTATTATTAGTGTAAATAGTGTAGATGACAGGTCTCAATTAAGTATTGTGCGAATATCGATAGTTAATAAAAGAGAAAGGGTCGTAATGTTTCTTTAGGAAGACTTCTCGCTCAAATTACGGAAGGAAAATTATATCTACAACCGTCATTTAGCAAGCAATCTTGTTATTTAAAAAGGAATTGTTGGTATGAAACCTTCAAAAGATTTACAGCGTACAATTTCAATTACTTGCTTTCTCTCTCTACTCCATGTTATATACTTTATTGACTATGTTCTTGTTCCACATAAAACGACAACAACTTTTACCTTAAACGCGTAGGTAACTAAAACAGAAGAAATACGAAGATAGTCCTGTCTCTTTGGGTTAATGTAACACGCGTCGTCATGAGTTTAACCTATCAAACAGTTTGGGTCAAAATAACACTGTTGTAGTACGTCTCTTTGAAGTCAGTACATTAATTGAATATGAAATGTATCCGTAATATTATTGAGTGTCTCATGTAAATTCAGTCCTATCTTGAATATGTGACAGTTGGATGAGATGGGTTTTATAAGGGACCCTGTTAAATATGCCTGTGGTTGTGGTTTATTTGAAAATATAGTAAAATGGCCGTCTCGCCGCCATCTTTGTTGCGGTTGGATTTCATTTGAAATTATTTTAAATGTCATAAACTAACTATTGTTTATTTTATTACTAAAATATTTACAATTCCTCATTGCATTAGGAAGTATTAAGACCGATTTTACATGCATGCAAAGTTTAATATAATTTATGGTAAAGTAATAAATGAAAACTGTTTTCTTTATGATTTTGAACAAATCAAGAAAAATAAGAAATGCACTTTTATAATATCTCTTTGGAAAAAGATATTAATGTTAAACTCATACATATTAATGTCATTCATATAAATGTTTAAAAATCAAACTATTAAAAATTTAATTATTATATCTCACATATGCAATTTTTATCAGTTTCAATATTTGCACTATTTCATCTTATCGGTTCCTTTGTTAGTTCAAATACAGAATTAATTAAAATTAATGGCACACCGTATTCATGTTTGCCGTAAAAATAATATTACAAATTAGCTAGAGCCTGTATATTACCATAATCGTATGGTTGTGCGTTGTGTAAAGAACACTCGTAAGTGAATGTTGTCTATGTAACCGTGTAATACCTTTGAATTGAACTCTATCCCGTATTTTATAGTTTGAATTTCATTTGGATTTGATTATTCTTGTTGTAAGCTTTGGTGGCCTTTTTAAACTTAAATTCGAAGACATTTAAAGGTCGAATTGAATGTTGTTACAGTAATAAATAACACGTCTTATACTAGTATTACAGTAGCGTATAATGATATATCTAGCAATAGGTATGATCTGGAAACCAATCGATTGAACTAAATTTGGTAAGAAAAGGTTACGATCTGTTACGCCTACATATCCTATAACTACCTAGGTCTGGCTTCGAATAAATAACTTATTCTATAAACCTTTTTGCCTTTTGTCACCAAACGGAACAGAATACAGATTGCTTAAATATAACAAGTAACAATTTGGAAAGTTTGTCGGCCATGACACATTTTGTGACTGTCGCATACCAAAGATATCAGACTTTTTGTTTCAATATTGGCAGTTTGAGATCCTTTTTTATATTCCGCGATTGTACCAACTGCCAGTACTTTTTGCAGGCGATTTGTCTTGTAGGGAGCATCTTAAAGACGATATTGAGCAATTTAAACTTGAGAGTTTGTTCTTTTTATTGTTTCTTCTTAGTGCCTTTCATAAAACGTTGTTTGTGTATTTAGATTGGCAGGTACATTTCGGTTGGGGAAAAGTATTGCTTTAAGACGTGACTTGATATTTTCGTTTTTGCATTTTTTATGCTGAACATTTTTTGGAGATAATTTCGTAATACCTTATATAGCATAGAGGGTTGGTGATCTTAATGCTAAAAGTTTCACATATACTACCGTTGCCGGTGTAGAAATATTAATTTTAAAGATTTGTAATTCTCAACTCAAATATAATTAATCTTAAATGTCAAACAATTTTATAAAATGTCAAGCTATGAATAATGTTTCTTTTTTAAATACAATCTTAAAATAAATGCATATAATATAAATTTAACAATAGTTACTACATAACATAAAGTCAATAACTAAAAACAATGTTGATTAATAAACTTGTGTAAGAATTTGTAGTTTAGAAATTCCTTAACGAAGTAAAAACAATTGTCCAATAGCCAAGTAAACATTGTTTTTCTAAATTTATTAGTAGACAACACTCTAATGTTTGGTAATAAATGATTAAATATTTTAATTGCCATGCAGTTGGAATTTCTACTATACAAATGTAGCCTTTGGCTAGGTACAGACAACTCATTTAGATGTCTGCTATAAACCCTTTTGGCAATGTATGTAATGGCGTGGTTTTTTAATGTAGAAGGTAGACCGCGCAGAACTTACCAACCATTAACTATACATTGCCTTTAATAACATAAAGAGTTATAGTCGTTTATCTCAACAAACTAGAGAAAGATAAGAAGATCTAATTGATAATGTAGACATATTTAAAACTCTCTTACATTTAACACTGGTTATTTTCATGTACATTTGTGTCCCAAGGAAAGTCATCTCCTTACCTTAATGGACCCGCTATAAAGTCCACTTTATGACTAGGTCTGCTCACCTGCATTATAGAGGTCGGCTATTCGTCGCCATTGCTCTGCAAAAATCGACTCCGCAACATTATTTTTTAGTAGCTGTTGCCCGCAGCTCCGACGTGAATGTCGGTTATATCATTGTTTATACATTGACGATTTTTCATACAAACTTTCATCCCCTATTTCAACCCCTGCAAACCATTTGTTTTGCGATAAGAGATAGCATAATATGGTGATAAACTAAAGTACTCTGTACCAAATTTTACGAAAATCGGTTGAGTTGTTTAAGCGTGAAAGCGTCACAGACTGACAGACAGACAGAGTTACTTTCGCATTTATAATAATTATTATTAGTATGGATTATAAAGTTAACCCTAGATAGTCTGTGTAGAGTACCGTATAGAAATGAGACTGGAACTAGACACCAGCGGAAGGTAAACCGTAGACTATAATTGATATACATGTAGGGTATTTAAATTTATACAGGCCTCTGATATGAGTAGTCATTGTAATCATGGGCATATGAGTATCTTTTCGAGTATTGCAAAAATAATAGTAAGTACCAAAACAAAGAGCGAACAAAGAGCTGGATAAGAAATGGGTTCGTGTGAAATGCATTAATATATATTAAATTTTGAATTAATGACATAAAAATATGAGACACTTAGCAAAGGTCGGTGCTTCTTGTAAAAGCGTTGAATTACTATTCAACAATAGAAACACAGTACTTTGTTGTTACTTTTTACGCTTCGCTTATTTCACAATCACAGCCCTACTGTAGTAAAGAATACAATATTAAGACTAGGGACGTTGTTGAATACTTAAACCCTGTGGTCGTTGGTCGCGAAAACTGTCGACCGATAATAGTGATGCGTCGTCCCAGGATCTACTGGCTTTGTTGCGGAAATTTCGTGTAGGGAGTTAATTAGACGGTTCTTTTGGGAATACGTTTAGGACAATAATGAGTGGGATGGAGTATTTCATTGTTATCGCGTAGCTTTTGTACAAAGGAAATTTTACTCGTTACCTGCTTTTGTTATAATGACAAAAGAATATTCGAATGATAACATACTTTCACGCCTTTTTTCCGAAAAGTAGGTAGGTGTATAACACTTACGTTTAACTATGTTGTGTGGGAAGCGAGCCTTTTGCCATTATTTGGACACAACTTCAGACTCTACTAAAATTCTCGATATAAATCTCAAATTGATATTTGAGTTTTATAACGAGAAATTCTTTCGAAAAAACCAAACCTAAGAACTTTTACGTAGCAGATCGTACTTAATACGACTGATCAAAATGTAGTGTAACTATAAAACATAAAAGCAACAGATATGTGCATAAATATACATATTTTATGTATCTATGTTCAGTCTCTTGACCGAAGTGCTCTGTAGAGTTGTTCAAGCTAAAGTGATGGCTATTAGCTACAGTTAGAACTGGGATTATTGTGGCAAGATTAATGGTTAACATTGATGTCACATCGTATCGTTAGTGATAATGAGCTTTCGCATTCTGAATTTAAAATCCCGAGGAATGTCGGTTGAAATTTTAATTTCGAATTGTGTTCCATTTTGCACAGACTAGTTAAAATAAAGAATAAATTATTATTCATAGTGCATCTTTTGTATGACCACGCTTGTTCAAAACTTTAAAAAAATTTTAGACTTGATGTATCGAATGACTCGATTCGTACGTCTTTTTATTGTAAAATGATATGTGAGAGCGTACGTGAGAGAGCCGGAGGCCCAATTTCTCCCCTTTCCTCTTTCCTCACCTCTCTCATTCTTTTCCCCTACCCCATTCCCAGCCGCCATAGTGGAGACCACCATACCAGCAGTTTAAGACGATGGCTTTTGGAACGGTGGCCACCACTTCTGGATTCCACTGACTGCTTACCATCAGGCAGGGTGGAGTTACTTTGGTAGGCTACTATAAAAAAAAACCATGTACAGTCACGTAACTGAAATCCGTATGCTTACCGGCGGGCAAGCAAACTTAGGTGGCGACCTAAGTTATACAAAAAAAATACAAGTAGGCATGTACATTCATTTTATAAATAAATAACTTAGACCAAAGTCGGGTATTTTCTTCAACATAAAACTTAATAGGATTGATTTTTTATGTTAAGATTAAACATATCACTCACGCTTTTCATAAACTTTATGCCGCTTTCAAATTCTATGACATTAAAGGGGATAAAACGATTTGTTTTTGTGTATATTCAAAAGAGGTTGTGATTAACATTTTATTTGAGGTAAAGCCTATTGTATATTATTGAAAATTATTATTATTATATATCATAATTATAATTATAATATATTATTAATAATATAAATTATTATATTTAATAATTATATTTATGATATCAACGCAGATAACATAACATGAGTAGGTACCCTATTTAGCTGTGGATTTTATAAATATAACATTAACAAACACAGACTCTCAAATCCAAAATTATTTGGAGCTAACACCAATATTTGGTGGCAAACTACACATAACTCGTGCAGGTTATAAATTGATAGTATTCTTAAATATCATAACTGGTGCGCATCATAATTTCATAGAAAATCTTCATTTCTAAAGCTTTCGGAAGCCTTTGCAAGCTTATGTCAAGACATGGGTCCAACATCCAAAGGTTGAGGTTTAATCTGAAGTGAGAAACACTTCAGATTAAACCTTGTTTAAGGTTTAATCTAAGCTTGTCTTTATAGCTAGGTACCTATATACTTCTGGATAGCTATGCTGGCCCGGTCCGTCCCTAGCAAAATTATTATACCATGGAATTTTACAATTGAGTTATGAGGTCGCATGTTTTATGGCCCGTTTATAAGCCTCCGAAAAAGTTTTCGTGTTTTCAAATTCAATAACTAATTTTGTATTTTTTCCTGTTTTGATAAAGGTAGAAAAGTATTAAGTTGTTTAACAGTATTTTTTTGCTAGTGACATAAGTTTAATTATGCTTTTGAGTCCAGTAACGGGTGGAAAGTGAGAGTTACCTCACTATAAGACTGGAATAATTCTACACTTTGATGAATCAACTATCTAGACTATAGAGAACGCGGTACAATGCGTCATAATATCATAAGAATACATTAATAATAATAATAATATTCTACCACATTCACACAGCGCTATCTAGCCCCAAATTAAGCTATTATATTTGCTTGTGTTATGAGTACTAACAACTATACTACTTATAAACATTTTTTTTTTGTAAATACATACATATTATAGATAAATTACACCTAGACACAGAACAAACAGTCATGCTCATCACACAAAGATTTGTCCTGGGGGGGCATCGAACCCACGACCTCCGGCTTAGCAGTCAGGGTCACTAACTGACTAACCACTAGGCCAACAGGCCAGTCATAAACACATTCTATAAACACTTCATATCAAAACGAACAGTCATTTGTCAAATAAAATAATAAAACCGAATCTTGAATAACGACATAAAAATATACATTGAGACACTTTATTCTGTGATGAGAGTAGTAAAATAAAGGAATATAATAATGTGCCGTACGACATCATTTACTTTTTTATATCACCGTTTATGATAAGGAGGTTGTATACCTATGTAACCGCGATCTAAATTCCCGGTTAATTTGGCCAGCTGTGATTAAAACCGCTAGCTAGGCTTGAAATAGCTTACGTTATCTATTGTGCGGACTATTGTAACTAATGAGTATTTAGTTTTATAAAGGAACAATTTTATGTGATGCATTGTCTTTTTTTTAAAACTACTGGTTTTGTACGGATAACAAACGCCTTGGAAAAACAACGCGTTAATTTTTTTCTATGACTATATAATTTGTGTATATTATCGCAAATACCCTTTTGGGAGATCGCATGACCCGCAATTAGCTTGAAGATCAAGCTAATTATGATGAAATTATATTCTTATAGTTATAACAAAGGGCCTAGACAAGTGGCCTAACTTATGTCAATCCCACACGTTTTTTAATCTATTCTTTTCTATTCTATTAGCATATAAGCCACATGTAATTCTTTCAAGATCTGTGTATGAATGTTTAATTCAGAAATCATTCTAAAACTGACTTAACCTTAATATAAATAAACTCGAAAACTAGTGTAAAATCTACTAGTGTAATACCTACACTTAGGTTTTTATAGAACATCATCCTTGTATTTGTATGTACAGTGATAAAAGACGAGTTGTTAGAGTCTACACGTAACACGACAGCTTTTCACAGTACGTGTTAAATGCAGTACTTTTAGCAAAATACTGCTTTATTGTTACCAAATACTTTCTTACATTAGCCAGAGTGTTATTTAAAATAAAATCGACTGAGGTATATAAAATAGTAGCTTTTATTCATTGTTATTTTAAATTTGTTGATCTCAGTGACCTTGCATTAAGCCGAGACCGGATTAAACAAGAGATAAAGCCACAATGGAAACAATATTAATTTATTTCTGCATTAAAGTATTTTTGCCAGCTTAATTAAGGATAAGGAAGAAAAAGATAATTAAGGAAACAGGCGAGAGAGAACTTTTAACGTTCTCACTCACCAAATTTAATGCAATAACTAATATTTAACTTTACTACAGCTCATTCAAATGCAATTAGAATTTACTATTGTAACTAATAATCTATACTATTATATAAAGAGAAAGAGTTTGTTTGTTTGTTTGTAAGAACGCGCTAATCTCTGGAAGTACTACTCAGATTTGAATAATGCTTTTTACGTGCGATAGCCCAGTTCTCGAGGAAGGTTATAAGGCTATGTAACATCACGCTACTAGCGACGGTAATAGAGCAGTAAGCAAAGATGGGGACCTTGGGGACCAACATAAGCATTTTATTGCAAAAAATGGCTTTAATTAATTTTTGTATGAAAAATGCGAGTGAGAACATACACGCGAGCGGAGCTGCGGGAAAAAAGCTAGTTCACACTATGTTAGCGGCAAAAGCACACCAATGTATAATCTTCTTTAAATATAACGTTTATAAGAGTGACATATACCAATAGAGATGTAATGACATAATGCCGAGCTAAAATTATTATTACACAGAATAACGGGATTTCCTTACTGTTTATTGCTCAAAGTTCCGTGTTTGTTTCGTATAGAATGGCCTGTAACAATAAAGTGAGATGGAATTTATTAGATTTGTTAGACTCGCGACAATGTTTGTTTTATGACTGAACTTACACAAATTGTATCGACGTTAACTTCACAATATATTGTAAAGAGTTTGAAAAAGAAATATAATATGTAAAAGTTTTGTTAGAAAATGATTTAGGATGTGTACAAACTATAGTTTTTCTTGTATTGGTTGCTGAGTATTTAAATGACAATGTTTAGTTGTAGGTATATTGTCTGTTGTACTTTGCTAAAAAATAATTCGGCTAGAAGACAAAATGCACCTAATGGCATTTATCATTAGGAACGATTTTCTAATCTTGTAATAGATACGTCATTCTTCCTTAAGAATACTTATTTAGCAGTATAAGTGTTACATAGCAAACTAATACATATTTACAATATGGTAATCTAAATGAATAGATAAAAGTGTTACGGTAAAGGAAAACATCATAAGGAAGGCTAGAGTTATACAAAAAAATGTCTGAAATCGTCAACCCGCATTAAGCGCATGTGGCGATCAATGCTCATGCCTTCAGAGAAGAGGTCTTTCCCTGCAGTAACGGTTTGGTATGATGATGTGTGAATCAGAGGAATGTGCTTCTTATTTTACGTTCGTGAGTACTCAAAAAATTGTTAGGTCTTGCTACACTTAAACAAAAATTATACACTTTTTGATAGAATAGATTTAAATTTAATTATGTTTGAAGCGTTTTCGAGCTTGTTACACTTACGTTCTTACTTACATAAGTAGAATATTTGGAATATATTAAATGCCTTAGTAAGTCTTCTGATTCGAATTTGGCATCTTTAATTAAAATGTTTGTGTTAAATTTTAACGATTATATTTCCTAGTTCATGTAATTAGTTAGAACGTATTTTAACCGAACATACCATAGAATTATGGCTTATAACGGGTGGCGCAAAAGTAAAGACCCTATTTGGTTCAGCTATAACATTTTTTCTAAATTAGAAAACTAGATTTAGATTTTTTTAAATGTATATTTGTGCCATTAAATTTCGTACCATTAGGATTTAAAGATGATGTCTTTTAAATGGTGACCTCCAGAGTTGATACACATTTGAGCCCTATTTATGACATTTTGCATAACTTGCCGTAACACTTCCTGCGATATGTTCGTTATTTCTTGACGAATGTTTTCTTTTAGAGCTGCGAGAGTCTGTGGCTTGTTCACATACACCCGAGATTTCAAAAAACCCCAAAGAAAGAAGTCTGGACTGGTCAGATCGGGTGATCTTGCAGGCCAAGGCAAATCGCCAAAACGAGAGATAACTCGGCCTGGAAAAGCGTCCCTCACTAAGTCCATAGTGTCGCGCGCTGTGTGTGCCGTAGCGCCGTCTTGTTGAAACCAGATGTGCTCCAGCCCCAATTCGTCCAAACTGGGTATCAAAAACTCACGTAACATGGTTCTGTAGCGTTCTCCAGTGACAGTAATCGCATTGCCTCCAGCGTCTTCGAAAAAATAGGGTCCGATCACTCTGTCAACACAGATGCCACACCATACAGTAACTTTTAGTGGGTGTAGAGGTGTTTCTTGAATAATGCGCGGATTATCAGTGCCCCAGAACCGAGTATTCTGCTTATTGACATGCCCTGAGAGATGGAAATGGAAACGCAGGAAGTGTTACGGCAAGTTATGCAAAATGTCATAAATAGGGCTCAAATGTGTATCAACTCTGGAGGTCACCATTTAAAAGACATCATCTTTAAATCCTAATGGTACGAAATTTAATGGCACAAATATACATTTAAAAAAATCTAAATCTAGTTTTCTAATTTAGAAAAAATGTTATAGCTGAACCAAATAGGGTCTTTACTTTTGCGCCACCCGTTACCACGGCAGAGAAGGTCGTTATATTAGGTTCCGAGTAAAATCGCGTTAAAATACAAAGGTTCTGATATCGACAATATTTTGTAGCGTAGGTACTGTTTTTGCTAATCGACCTCTAATCGATTCTCCAATTTAGATATTTTTTCATAACATATACCATTAAAACCCACGTGACTTCTGGTTTAGAATATAATAGCCCATTTTTAGATTGGGTGTAGCAAAAAGAGACAAAGAGAATAAATAGTAGGGAACGGTAAGCATTTGCGTGCCTACTAAATGTCACGTTAGCGGTCACAATTGCGCCCGTCATCCGTGGTTTTATCAAACCCTTTAGTTGAGGCCTATATCTTGTAGTACACGTCATCAAGTTGATAACAACAACAATAATCCTACTAATATTATAAATGCGAAAGTTTGTTGTTGTATGTACATAGATTCGGTGCCAAAGACAGACATAGAATTTTTTATCCTGACAATCAGTCTGCTTCCTGAGTTACATTAATTAAACACATACCATTTTCCACGCGGGTAAAGCAGCTAGTGACTATCTTAAATAAAGCATTGAACGAATGTATAGCAATTCATAAACAATGGACTACAGTCGGCATTAACCATAACTCCATAAAGTCCCAATAACTATTGAAATTAAAACACGCTACATTATAAAATAAATTCAACCAAATTAAGTCACCAACAATTTTATGAAAGTTAAAAAGATTATCCCATTTAATCTTCTACATGATCAGGTATTTTAATTAATTCAGGTTCAGGCAGTTTTTATATAGAGAGTTCACTCATCGGTGGTCGGAGTTATTCAGACGTATTGGGTTATGACCACACCAGGGATTCACATTATTATTCACTTGGAATAATTTTATAAGTAATTGTTTTTCAGTATAATAATAACAGTTGATCCTGTTGTCTTAACTACGATTATAACTTACTAGACATACACACATAAAGAAAGTTTTATGTTTTTTATAAAATGATTGAATAATCATTATTTATGGCTTTTCTTAACTTACTTATAACTCTTTTTTTTAGCCTAAAGAGGAAAGGGGGGAAATTAGACCTCCAGCGCTCTCACTCACCGAACGAAACGCAGTAGTACGGATACTACTACTCTTAAGTCGATCTTCTATGAGAGGGTAGTACTTCCCCGGTTGATTCGACCCATTCGTGCTGAAATCAGCGTGGATCTACTACCGTAACATCGACTGAAATGCCCTCATCAGTAATGCAAACTGTATCAAAAGACGTTGCATGGTTTAGAGATAAAAAAAACAGCGACTTTATACTATTTATAGATTTGTATACAAAATAAAATACAACTCGACGTCCGCCTTTGCTTCGCTTAGGTATCAAAAGTTTCATTTGGTCTCACATCGAACGCCTAATAAAATATCATAGCAATAGTGACGTATTGCATCATACAGATTTACAAAGGCGCTTAAAATATTAAAATTTTGAAAATTACTAACAAAATATGTTAAGCATAATAAAATACAGCCTATGTTACCTTTCCTATTTGTAACTTACTAAAGGTAAAAGAATATTTTAAATCGGTAATGTAGATTTTGAGTTCAATCGCGACAAACATACATACGAAAAATCAAATTTTTCTCTTATAACATAGTTTAGATTTAGATAATGTTTCTATGTATGTAATTAAAAAAAGTATTTAAGTATGTATATCCGCATTTTAGTACCCATAACACAAGCTATTAATATATGCTTACTTTGGGATTGGATGGCGTTGTGTGTTTGTTGTGGTATTATTTATTTATGGATCAATATACATACATTATATCTTTGTCTAGGTGAAAATGAACTTAGTCGTAATAGTATTTGCCAAGAACTATAAGTAATTTAAGCTGCATTGTTATGATGAGTAACTTAGCTGCTTTATTGCTAACAATTTCTACCAAAGTTTGGTATTGAAAACGCCTATAGACTAACTAGGTAATAGCATAAATAGTTATTACCACATATGTGCCGAAAGTATAAGTTGATATTTAGTTTCGCGTGTAAAAAATAAATCTATGTATAATTAGTTTTGTAATATGTATTTATACTACACTAGATATTTTGTATGTTTCATTCCGTCTTACAACAAACGCCTAATCATTGCAATAGTATTGTGTTGCATCATTTATGTTTACAAAGCCGCTCAAAATATTGAAATTTTAAAAAGGATTGAAAAAATATGTTAAACATAGTAAAATATAGCTTTCTAAAGGTGAATTTTTTTTAATCGGTTACGTAGATCTTAAATTTAATCGCAACAAACAAACAAACATACAAAAAAAACAAATCTTTTTTCTTTATAATATTAGTTTAGACTTGTAGTCGTCTTTTGGCTAAAATAAAAAGCAATGAATCTATTTGATTGATTCAATAAACTAAACCGGATTAGTTTATAGCAGTGAAGTGTAGGTATTGTATATAAAATAAATGCCGACACTTATATAAAAGGCAATAATAAAAGGGATATTAAGTGTTACAACAACGGTTTTCATTGATCCTTTCTATAGTTTATATAAAGCGGAAGAGTTTGTTTGTTTGTTTGAACGCGCTATTCTCTGAAACTACCAGTCAGATTAAAAATAATCTTTTTGAGTATGATAGCCCAGTTCTCAAGTAAGGTTATAGGCTATATCACATCACGCTACTGGCGACGGGAGCATAGCATAAGTACGCGAATGGAACAGTGCCACGGAAAGCTAGTATTTTTATAATCCGTTACAACTCCAGTGACGATATTGGAGGATTTTGTGTTGCTATCTGATTCTTATCACGGGATTGAACGGGCTGTGGACAGCTACCGAATTTTACTTAAGTGTACAAAATGAATATTTTACATTTGTACTAGTTGAAATGTTTTGTTAGGCGGTTCGTTTCAATGTATTTGTTAGTACTTTTGTAAATTGAAATGTAAAAATAATATTTGTTCACTTTTTGAATAAGTACGGTATAAAATTATACGTCGGTATCCTCATGTTATGGTGCCCCTTTTTATGTAAGAGGCTGAGGTTTCAATATGAGTTTTTACTCCCATGTATATCGCAAGTTTATCTTGAATATTGCCGACATACGGTGAAGGAAAAGTTTGTAAAGAAAATATGTACATAAATACACAAATATATCTTAAAATCCCAAATGTCAATGTGTCTTCGTATTAAGAAAGGACCCAATTATAAAAAAAATATTCTTGTTAGAACAGGTCGTAGGGAAATTGAACGACGTTCGTAAGTCGATATAACTGGTTTCCTAAAAAGTTTCCTATAAAAATATTGGAAATAATTGTCTTTGAAAACGTCACATTATTCGTGTTAACATTATTCCATCACGATCGCATGGAGTGATCGATGTTATAAAAGCTTTCATACAGTTTTATGTAATATATAGCATTACACCTGTCGTACTCTATTGAATAAAGCGAATGGCCACAGTGTCAGTGACCGATTGCGTATAAAATATCATTGTTGACGTTTTTAATCTCGCTTAAATTTTATTCGCGCTATATGTCACAACGGTATGACAAGTTTATAAAATTAATAGTGCTGTCATTGGTATATGCGTGAATTATGCCGCGTGGCAACATTTTCTGCGAGCTTTATTTAAAACTGTCATTTTTGATTTTCGAATGTTCAAAAATAAAAATGTTCATACATAAAAAAACATTTATGTGTAAAATATAAATTTAAAATTTCTACGATTGTTAACTAAAGCATAAAATAATATTATAATCAACATAATAAAATATATAACCAAACTGTTGAACTTTCTCACATTTACTTGGAAATTTTATATTCAAACTCATATTCGGAAACGCCACAAAGTGGTCTACAATTTCTTGGTAGTTGCCATCCTGTCCCAAAGCCTTTTATTCGCACCCTTATCATCTAACCAGTGCCATTGTGTCCCAATCGATTTTAGAACCACCCTACTTTATGATAAGAGGTCGTGTCTGTTTAGAAGCGACCTCTCAAGAAAAGTATTTTAAACCCTTCTGGGTTTCAAATAGTTTTCTTATATTATTATACTAGTATAAAGAAAATATCCTTGCTGGTTTCATTATGAATGGGCCGGTCGACAAGGTTAGGATTACCGTTTTATAATATAACTAGCTTTCCGCAGCGCAGTTTCACCCGCATCTTCGGTTACTGCTCTGTTCCCGTCGCCAGTAGCGTGATGGTACATAACCTATAACCTTTCTCAAGAATTGGGCTATCAAACCCAAAAAGAATTATTCAAATCCGACTGGTGGTTCCGGAGATTAGCGCGCTCAAACAAACATATAAACAAACTTCTGTTTTATGAAATAGCATAGTTAGATAATTAATAAGGTAAAGTATTAGTTCGGTGAGTGATTGAGAGTGCCGGACACAAACGGCTTGATTATGTTTTCTTAGCATTTTTTTTGCAATGTTATAACACAATGTTAATAAGTTATGGTTATAACATCACGCCATATCCTTGTTTTCCACCGAAGTTGTAAAAGAAAAGATAGCCTTATTATTAGCCGTACTTTTGCTAATCAAGTACACAGTAACTGCATAAAACAAGTTTTAGAAACTCGCATATAATGTATCGCATTAAAGTAATCTTTTGGCCGTAGTTTGTTTCAAGCACAAGCGACGATCTTCCCTAGTTAGACAGTTCTCTTAAGAAAGAACGAAGTAAGTGCATGATATAGGCTAAAGTATAAAGACCTTAAGAATATTATTTTAAGAGCAATTTCGTTGAGATTTGCTATGCAATTATGGCCCTTTTCTTAAGCAAGACAGTCGATAGAGTTTATTAATTTTATTTAGTTTGAAGCACTGGTTTGGGTATTGTTTTAGGGTTCCAATCCCAAAAGGTTTGTAAGTTGACGTGACACTTAAGTGTTGCTAGTGTATTTGTTTAGATAAAAATGGCGACTGGTTTCTGTCTCTGACAGTGTCTTGGGGTACATTGTTATTTTTCTTTTTCATACTTCCTTCGCGCTTTAAAGGAACTGTTTTCATTTATGGTTCTTGTATTTTTTATTCCGTGTTGATTCATTTCTTTGAGATTTTTCCGTTGGTACGAATAACTGCAGAGTTAATGCTAAATAAACATATAATGCCATTTACTCGTTTATAGCAAAAGGTTCGTTTCTGAGTGTATTGGCTTTAATGTCATCAACAAAACTTTTTTATAGTTCTTATTAATTTGACAAATTTTAAGTTTCCACGTTATCACATCAACTATACATACACAACTTCACTCCTATCTTCCATTAGGAGGTAAACAGAAAAGTCTCTGTATAACGAACGCCATTTTGCTATGATACAACTCTTTCGCTTCTCTAACATTAATTAATCACTTCACACGCGCTTGTTGATTACAGACTCGTCCAATTTGGTCCATTTCAATCAGTTCAGATTATTCGTTGCGGTTTAATTAACAAAATTCAAGATTTAGTTATCACAGTTACTTTAGCGTGGATCTATAAAGATAAATATTTTTACTATTAATAAT
Source organism: Parascotia fuliginaria (assembly GCA_963082885.1). Lineage (NCBI taxonomy): Eukaryota > Metazoa > Arthropoda > Insecta > Lepidoptera > Erebidae > Parascotia > Parascotia fuliginaria. Next base: position 2,698,360 of record OY720172.1, read on the forward strand.
ATGATATGTAGTTTTTTAGCCCGGTAAAATTTTGTCACGTTTTTGTTAAAAAGAAATTAAAGGGTAAAAAAAACTGCACTTAAAGCGTATAATACGTTTTGCCAGCTGTGTTAGACCTTATCTTGCTATTTTCCGAGCACAATTTCAGACTCTAGAGAATTACGTCAATCTGAAATCGAACCTGGGACCTGTGTAGCAGGCCGTAATCAAAACCACTGAATCATGGCAGTTATTTACTTAATAACTAATTAAAAGTTTTATCAAGTTCAATTATTAAATCTCTGTAGCCAAGCATATAACAAGATCTTTGATGTACTTATATAATATTTAAGTATGGCCGGAACGTTTTTATTGACGCAATCTTAGTAATGAGCAGGAAAATTTATTTAATGAAGCAAAAGTCCAAAGAGACAGCGATATTAAGGAAGTGGGAGTTGTTCCAGTCGTTTGCTTCTGTTTCTCGGTTATTATCACACGATAGGGACTTTAGGTATATTTATCAACAGTTAGGGTGCGTTTCCACTGACGCAAAGCTGAGCGGAGTGGAGAAAAGCGAGTCGTGCCTTGACCAATCAAGTGCTCAAAATCAATTTGCACTAAGGTGGAGTGGAAATTTCGGTTTCTTTCAACGGTGGCAGAAAATGAACAGCGCGTGTGGTGTTCATTATAAGAACTAATTTTTTTAACGCATTTTACGCTGTCAACGATTCTTATACCTACAATGTTTAAATTGTCTCAAAAATTTCGTTACTTTTAGTTAAAATTAACATAATAAGTATACAGTATCAACACTTAATTCTTATGATTAGAAGAAGTCAAAATTAAAATGAAAATTGAAATACAAATTGAGCTTTAAGCTCTATATGTCCGCTTTGAAATAACAAACTAACTGAAATTATAAGTCTTCCAAGCGGCAACATACGTTAATTTGTCAGAGTAAACAATATTAAGTGGGTATTCAAGGTCTTATCACATTGAAAGGAGTATGTTAAGTATAACAAAAGAGATTTATGGAGCGGAAATGCCTGGAAAAGTTGGTAAGCGTCACCGTAGAAGGACATACGCTAACCAAATAGGAGATGTGTTAACAAAGGGCACAATTCCAAGCACCCGTTAACCGACGTGTGTGTATAAAAAAATGTTTATGAGACAAAGGAGGTATGTTTGGATCGCAAATGTCGTACTGTAGTCAATGTCTTTAATGGGAAACAGGCGTGAACTTATGTATGTATGTATGTATGTATAAACGACACATAAGAAAGCGGCAAGAAAGTTATACAACACAGGACGGGTAGCAGCGTCTTGTGATAGGAGGCGCTTGCCAAGTCTATGCTTTAAATCTCAGAGGTCAAAAGGCTAAAACGATGAAAGAAAAAAGCATAGAGTTTTAAGCTATGCAATAATTTCAGCAATCTCTCTAGCTATGAGTAAATACTTAATCATTTCATAAGCAGTACATTTCTAAAATGAGGTTATTAAGTAGCTCGGTTAAACAGCGAACTGATAAATTATTCATATTAGATTAACTCGAGCAGGCACATTCTTGCTATGAATGTACATATTTTAACTTAACTGTACCGTGACCGGGCTTGAGCTGGCCTCGTCCATCGGTTGCTAGTTTAAAGTAGTGATTTTTTGAGAATATGCATGATACGTGACTGACATCGTGATCAGGGAAGAACTAACGATTGTGCAGAAATCGCATGTTTCCTATTGAAATGAAATGAAATGAAATTTGTTTATTTACTAGAAATGTGGTGGTTATAATGGTGTTATTAAATCATTCTTCCGGCACATTCTACCACAACGGTGGTACGTAAATATTTACTCTATAGCTGAAGATACAAATTTAATAAAGAGAAAAAAAAAAGAAAAAATTAAAATGTCAACCTTTTTTATAGTTTAAATGTCAATTAATGAGTTAGAATGTCTACAGATCATATTAAATCGAAACAATTTTAACATTAACTAATTAATTACATTTCGTCCTTTTCTTTATAATTCATAAATTCTATTAAATTATATTAAGAAATAACGTGGCAACTATAAGACAAGTTATTGAAAAATATACCTATGGCGTGTATCTTTAGAAACGTTTTTCCTAAAAATGGTTTTGTATACGATGTTTGTGATTTATGATGTTTAAAAAAAAAAAAAACATACGACCCGAATTGATAACCTCCTCCTTTTTGAAGTCGGTTAAAAACAGCTATTTGACTTTGGGATTTTTTGCTATATATCAGAACTTTACATTAATATTTCATCGTATGCTAGTTCTGTTCATGATAAACTTTAACACGAAGGTACCCCAAAACCTTTTCATCGTAAAACAAAAAAAAATCTATACTAGACCTCCGTCCTTGCTTCGCTTCGGTATCAAAAGTTTCGTTTGGTCTCACAACAAACGCCTAAGGAAAATATCATAGCAATAGTGACGTATTGTATCATTCAGATTTACAAAGGCGCTTAAATATTAAAATTTTGATAATGTCTGAAAATTATGTTAAACAAAATAAAATATAGCCTAATTACCTTAGCCTATATAATATTAGTTTAGATTAATAATATTTATTTATTTATTTATTTATTGAGAAAGTATTTACAATATAGTTACAGATAAGACCCAATACAATATTGTACAAACCTAAAATTAAAAACAATATAACTAATTATTAAATAAATGTACGTAATTATCCAATACTATTCATTTAGGTTAACCGAGCTAGAAGCAATGCATTCTGTATGCACACATACTTGGCTGCGGTCGTTATCAGATGTGATATAGCACCTAAATGCAAAACCAAATCCAGATAGTGCTGCAAGGAAACGGCAAAAACAAATTTATGTGACATATCCTTATGCGGATTATACACGGTTGTAATTGTGAATTAATTAAGGAAGCGTTCACACTGAAATAATTTAAACTGTTTTTGCAGCAGTTATGGTATAGTAATGTTTAGGGCCCATATTTGTTTTTTTTATTCTCTACAGTGGTAGATGGGCTAACAGCCCACCTGATCGCAAGTTCACAGTTAACAAACTGTCGCTTATGGACTTGTGCAATGTCAGGGGCTCCGCGAAGCCGCTGCCTACCGTGATATTAATGCTCTCTTTAAACCTCGTTTGAAGAAGGACATGTCATAGCGCTAGGGAAACACCGCAGCTGGTAATTCGATCCAGAGCCTGCACGTACGCGGGAGAAATGAACGCTGGAAACGAACCGTGCTAGATTTGATCATGTCCAGGTAATATGGATGAACTTTGCTGCGATATCGATACGCTTCTTCTTCTTATCGAGTGGTCGCCCGTAATTTATTATAAAGGCATCCGACTTGACCTAACGACTGTTATCAACTTGATAACAACCGGGACCGACTTCTAACGTGCCCTCCGAAGCACGGAGACGCTCAGATCAAACTCCACTATGCGGTCACCCATCCATGGGCCAGCCGCACTCTTAGTTGCTTAACCCGCAAATCGATTACCGATCAGTGAGTGCAACGAGCTATGAGCGCCTCAAATATATATATATAATATATCGATATTTGTACTGTGGTAATTTCGTGACTGAGACTACGAGTTATTACAGCCGAAAATACTCACTATGACGGCATTGTGAGATGCTTAGTCACGCCTCGCTCAAAACACATGCGCTGGTGAAGGTTTGTCAGGTTTTAAATGAGCGACATAAGTCAGAAGTTACTGAACCGGTTTAAGACTCTTTAGATTCTACACTGGTAGCCATTCAGCTCCATGCTTCACTTTGGATAGGCTGAGAGTGGCTGTGGGATCAGTTAAAAGGGCTCTTCAGCATTCGCCGTTGTCATATTGGTTTTTTAACCGCCAAGCTTGTCAAGCGGATTGGCGATCGCTGTGGTCAAATGTTGCGGTTCGTCCTGCACTAGATGGTTTTCTCCCGCTCTTTCATGTGGTGTGTGTGTGTAATTACTAAAAACAGTACACAACCTCTAAGTCGTTTATAGTTCGCTTAGATAGATCGTCAGCTTGTACGTAAGCAATCTCATCACATATAGTATATAGTTAGGTATTTCCACCGCTGCTATGTGGTGTGTAACCGGTCTTAGTTCCCTTGCAGTCACTGCAATGTATAAATTATTCATTCGCGAGGAGACATGAATCTTGCATGTTGTGCTTTTGTTTATATATGAGTGTTCCGCCTTGCGGTTCCGGCTACGGTTTATTTAAAAGTCTTTAGGAATTGCAGAGGTTCGTATGGCATGGATAATGAATGTTGCTGTTGTATATGTTTAGTGGTAAAGACTTGTGAATGTAATATGTTTTGAACTTAATAAAACAGTATGTCGTAACTTTTATCATTTGATTAATAAGTTTAATTCTTATGCACAATATAGTCGAGCAACTGAAACACTAAAATAAATCAATTTTAATAGTGGGTGACGCGTTGTGGAAAAGCATTTCAAAAGCCTTTTGAAATGCAGACACAGTGGATACCATACGAATTTGTTATGATAAATTCTCGACTGACAACATAACTCTAATAATATATTTCTATATTAAGAACTCCAATATCTAGGATAGTGTTATACAATTTTCGAGAAATAAACTTTTATTAAAATAGCAATTACTTTATTAAATTTCTGGCGTGACTGAGTGCATGCAATATGCTTTGCAAGGACCCATGTTTTGTGTTATGAAATTCCTAACGTATTAATATATCTTTTTTATGAAAAATAAGAAAGATTCAAGTACATGATTGACATACGTATCACATCACGCCGTTTCATAAAAAAGGATAAGCAGACGTATCTATCTTATGTATACCTAAGTTTAATTGCTTATTACCTATTTGCGTTTAGTGATACTGTAGGTATACGTCTGCTACGCAGAGGTCTTCGGTCCGCGGGTCGTGTAAAGTGATATTTGCTGTTCTGTCGAAAAAATCTCAATATTGACCCGCAATCTGTATTCTGCCCAGTTAAATGCAACAGACTCAGGTTGGTAAAACATAGGCAGTCCTTAGGAAAAAGAAAGATATGATATATAATATCAACTATCAACTACACACAACGCCATCTAGACCCAAAATAAGCACATAATTATAGCTTGTATTATGGGTTCTAGAATGCGGATATAAATACTTAAATACTTTTTTTTGTAAATACATACATATTATTACAAGTTTAATATTATAAGACTTGCCAAAATAATCAGACATAGACTTATTTACAATAGATAATTAAGTTAATTGATGATTAAACGAACTTACTTGTACGTGAAGTTCGATCATAATTATACGAAGTGCTTCTATTCTCTGATAAAATTTAAAAAAGGTATCTGAATTGTTACACCAGCCAGCGGTTTCTCTGATCAGGTCAATATTTACGCCTAGCTGGTGGGCCTTAGATGTAGAGGCGTGTCTCGTGCTATGCGCCGAGAATATGGATACGTCAATCCCGCACGTATGGAGCGTACTCTTTATCCAGCGACACAGCGTCTGTGTGGTCACCGCTTTATGAGGCTTTCTGCATCCGATAAATAAAGTATCAGTCTTACGTAACGATGAAGTTTTTTCAATGTAATCAGCTAATGTCTGTGCAGGACATATTTCTTTTTTCTGTAAAAAGTAAGGCAATACCAAGAGAGGTTGATTAGTCCCTTTTTTTGATGTTTTTATTAAGTCAGGAATTTTTATTATTATTTCGTTATGTTTGATTTCAATGTTATTAATATTGATTTTTGAAAAGGTCTGGACCCTATGAGCCGTAACAAGAGCTAATAAGGTTATACATTTTTTTGTCAGTTGATCTAGCATCAATGTTTTATTAGGATAAAAGGTAGCTAAGTGACCTAGAACGCATGAGGTATCCCACGTTACATTGTATCTAGGCATCGGTGGACGTAAACGGTACACACCTTTAAAAAACCTTATTATTCTTTCATCTTTGGAGACACTGGGTCCCAATATTAAGGATAGGGCTGCTCTGAAACTATTCAAACTACTGAATTTAATACCGGTATCAAAGAGCATTGTTAAAAATTTTAGTACATCGGTAATTGATGGGGCATAAAATTCAAGAGAATTCTGAACACAGTAGTCGAACCATTTCTTATAACAGACATCATATTGTTTTATAGAACTGTTTGCTAAAGAGGCGAGCATTATATGTTCTGACGACTCCGGGACGCTTCTTCGCGATAAGGCTCCCCTGATAAAATCCCTGCAGCCAGGGTAAGATGGTTTTGAATGTTGGCGTTGCTGGAATTATCAAAAACTATATTGTAAGTGTCTGAATTAAACGTAATTAATTCCGATATTAATAAGTTTTTAAACAAGGGGAACCAAGGCTGCGTAGGCCATAAGGGTACTATTACAATGCCTTTTGCTTGGTCATTCATAATTTTTTTTAAAGTTTTTAGTATTACTGGAAAAGGCGGAAATGCATAGAAATACATCTTAGACCAGCTAATTGTGAAGGCGTTTATTGCGAAAGCGTCTGGATCCCTATGCCAAGCAATGTATTGTATACATTTCCTATTAAAACGACTCGCGAATAAATCAATGCTTGGTGTGCCAAATCTTTCGAGTATATAGGAAAACATATTTTCCGTTAAGGACCACTCAATATCTGGATGGATGCGTCTAGATTCTTTATCAGCTATGGTATTGTCTGCAGATTTAATGTAATATGCATACACAAAAATTTTTCGGGACTCGCACCATTGCCAAATATCCTTAGCTACCTTGGTTAGATGTGGATATTGAATTCCACCCATTCGATTTACATAGCTAATAGCAGTTGAGTTATCAACGCGTAAAAGAATTTGGCAGTCGTGAAAGTCACTAGCAAAAACTTTAAGTGCAAAAAAGGCGGCCAAAAGTTCCAGGTAATTTATATGTTGTTTCTGCTCTGACAACGACCACCGGCCACATGCCGTCTCTGAGCCACACGCTGCACCCCATCCAGTAGTTGAGGCGTCAGAGAATATTTCTACCGCGTAGGTATCATCTTTGATACGGTTCTCGGGCTTAACTAAGGCTTGTAGCCACCATCTCAGATCTTCATGCAGGTGATCGGGGATACTCATGTAACGATTGTAATCGTCGTGACCTTGTAAGCTAAGGTACTTACAACGTTCCAATTCTTTGGTATAAAGCCAGCCGTATTCTACAGCTGGACAAACAGAAGTTAACAAGCCGACTAATTTTGCATAATCTTTAATTTTGATACGCTTTAATCTCATAAACATATAAATCTCGTTAATTAGGCGTTGTTTCTTGTGATCGGGCAAGATAATTAAAAAGTTTTGAGAATCAAGAATAAAACCCAAAAATTTGCATCTCATGGAAGGTTGTAAGCAACTTTTTTCATAGTTAATAATAAATCCTAAGGCTGTTAGTAATTTAATTGAAATATTGATATTGTTTAAGCAATCGTTGTATGAATACCCAATTAATTATAGATCATCTAGATATATAGTAGATATATAGCCAGCCAATCTGAGTAATCGAACGACGGGTTTCATTAATTTTGTGTAAACGTATGGAGCTGTGTTTAAACCAAATGGCAAGACATTAAATTCAAATAGCTTATTATCAAATTGAAAACGGAGAAATTTTTTGGAATCTGAATGAATTTTTAGTAAAAAATATGCGTCTTTAATATCACAGGTTGCCATATAACAATTTTTTGTCATTAATTTTACTACTGTGCGTAAATCCTCCAACTTGAAATGGTCGGTTTGTATATGTTTATTTAGATTTTTTAGGTTTAGGATAAACCTTTTCTTACCATTCGGTTTAGGCACAAGAAAAATACTCGATAAAAATTGATTGGCACACGGAGCACATTCGGATATAGCGCCAATTGTCATGAGACTGTCAATAATTTTGGACAAATCATTAATCTCAGTTTGTGACAAAGCAGGCATCAAGGGTACATTTTTTTGTGAGACTTGTTTAGAAAATTGTATCCTGTAACCTTCAATCCAGGAAAGAATAGTTTTGTCTTGTGTAAGGTAAGACCATTGTTTTGCAAACGACGCTAAACGACCAGCATATCGTACCTCATTTACCGACGGAGGGTCGGCCGCGGTTGATAGCGCGATGTTTTCGACGAGCTGGCGTGCGGCGGCGGCGGTGCCCGGCTCACCGGTGGCGGCGCTCTCGCTCCAGCAGGCGGGAGAGGCTGGCGGCTCCTCTGCGGCCCCGACTGCCTGCGAGTCGAAGTGGGAGCCTTCCAGTTTAAACCACGCGAAGTTGATGGCTGAAGTTGAGTTGTCTTTCGATTTTTATCGTAAGCGATCTTTATGTCCGCACCAGATTTCGTCACAGCTTTGGCAGCCTTCAAGGTTTCAGCCAGGGCCTCTCCGAAAAGATACTTGTCTATCTTTGTCTGCATCAAATGGTCGTTTAAATCTTTCTTTAAAGACGACAAAGCAAAGTAGCGCCTTTTGACTGAATCTGAGTGTAACGTATCGCACATTAACTTTGCCGCATCCATAAGCTGTTTCAAAAGGGCCGAGTCCTTGTTTTCTGCTTGCATTTTTGTTGTCATGACGTCACTCAAACAGGCCAAGGCAATACCAAGCTGTTTTTGCCTGTTTTCTATTCCCTTGTCGCGTTTAACACTTGCTTCCGGCAAGGCGGCCTTTATTTCTGGATTAAGTATCGGTGGAATTATTCTAGGGCAGTTGGCTGGTGTCAGGTGCTTTTTCGCTAATTCTTTCCGCACGTCGTTGTTCAGTCCATTGATGATTAAATGCTCTAAGCGGTTAGCTAGGCCGACGTGAATATCTCTGCCGTACTCGGTGATTTGTGTGGGATCATCACCTAATATGTCAATTAAGTCATCATCGGGGGTAACAGTTACATTACTGGTGGTGGCAGCGATTACGCAAGGCTCAATGACTGTGAGAGTCTCAGCGGCTTGCGGGGACAGCGAGGGAAGGCGCCGAGATGGCAGCGGGCTTGGCTGTGGCACCGGCGGTGTCGATGGCGTGCGTGATTGCGCCGCGGGGGACGGCATAGGCGGCGGCGCCCGGGACTCCGTTGTCTCATCTAATGAAACATGCCTCACAATTGATTGCAGTCTAGTTCTTGCCATATTACAGTCATCATCTGAGAAGACGTCCATTGATTCTTCCGCTGCTGCAATTCAAAGAGAAAGGTTGCAATTCCAGTGAATTGAACGTCTTTCTTAACGTAATGGTAGATGTTCCAACTCCAATGAATTGAACGCACCATAGTAGATAACGATATAAACAGACCTTTGTTCTGTTCGAGTTCGAATTAAAATAGGTAGGTAGGTATGTGTCAAATTCCAGTGAATACAACGAACCTTTATGCACGCCCGAGAGAATTGTTTACGTTACGCCTGTACCTTATCTGTAACAATAACAATAAATAACATACCTTCATGGCTATGCGCCGATAGCATGGAGTCCTCTCGAGATGAAGGCGATGTTGAATAACGTTGCCGTTTGGCACGTTTTAATTTTCTCTCCAGTTTACGAAGCTTCTTGCTTAATTTGTCGACGTCAATATCACGCTTCCTCTTCGGCATCTTTGTTATGTTAAAAACACTAGTAAAAAAACACTTTAGTCCGTAACGACGAGAAACAAGGAGTGCAGTGGTGAAGCACTGTAACGTGAATGACAAGCGGAGTTTTGGTGCACGTCTACCTCACAAAAAAAAAAAAAAAAATCTTATCTCTCAAAATACAGTGCTATGTTGTGAATCCTGGGTGATACTACATGTGTAAATAAGTAATAGGTTTATTATTTCAGGTTACTAATCTCGAGAACGAAGCACGAGTATAATATATATCTTTAATTTTTAAAGTAATGTATATATTATATATTTCATTGCTAAACAATTTAATTGTACATGTATCCGTTACTATAAAATTAGCACATAAACCGCCTGTGATACAGGATTACTCCTAGTACAGGCTCCTAACATTATTATACCTGTTTTGTATTAATATTAGGCCTCTAAAAATTGTACTTCTATTTAAACTGATTAAATGATTTGATTTGATTTGATTTGATTATACTCGTACATACGAACGCCCAGACTAAAGCAAATAGACATATTCATGTACACAAATATTTGTACTGAGCGGTAATCGAATCCATGAAGATCATTCTATGATAATGATGTTATATTTGCATAATATTATTATTAACTTACAGTATAATATCCGCGCATCACTTTTCTATTGATGTATGCTTAGATACTTCAAAGTTTAACACTAGGGAATCATCCTGTCACGTTTGCGTCTCTTTTTATCTGCATTTTCATAAATTAGGCTCTGAACGAAAACCGCAAGTAATCGTGACGAAACTGAAGCTCTGTAGGCCCTTCGAGATCGCAAGGAATAATGACTTCGATGTAACAGACTCCATTTGTAAGGTTAAAGTTTATAAAAGGTTTTTATAGTATTTGTTTTTGATACGTTATTTGTAGAGAAAAGTGGTATTCATCGTATGTTTTATTTATATTTCGGCACATTCAAGTTACTGTGTGGGTTTAAATCATTGGTATATTACGGAACATTTAAAAAAAAATACGTTCGATTTTACTAAACAATATTTTTTATAAATCAATTGATTATTACAAACATTTTAAATCCAAAATCAAAAGTTCAATAATTCTTAACGCTTATCAACGATCAGCATATATTTTTATACACATAGATTTGAAAAATATCACATACGTCAAACATGTATTCAACAATACTATTTCTATTTATATAAGAATTTGATGCCCCATTCAATTGGAATATTGGCGATAAAGACCACAATATTCTATTCTCGTGTATCGAAGGGTGACATCCTGTAGGCTTCTCTTGGTGCAAATAATATGCTTTATCGACCATATACGCCCGAAAAATCTAAAAATAAGCGAGGTATAAACAAGGACGTGTTAGGTAATAGGTATTAAAAATAGATGATGTTTTTAAATATTTATTTTAGCTTGATGTAGGTTTAAAGAGGTTTACTGCTGAACTTGAGTTTTTCTAGAAGCTTGGCATATTCATCACACTTGATAGACAAATTAGTGACAGCAGAAAAGGGATATTTATTATTTTTATCTGTTACTTGGACCGTTATCTGGTGTTCCTTTAGTGGTCTCTTATGGCACCCACGAAGATAGGAAGGTTTTATAGACTGAACATTATACAGCATTCGCTACTAACTAACCTAATTATAATTTAAAAAACGAAAATATTTTACTGTGGTACTGTGTATGGACTGCCACGCAGAGGTTGCGGGTTCGATTCCCGCTCAGTGCAAATATTTGTGTGCATGAACATGTCTATTTGCATTGGTCTGGGTGTTTCTATGTATAATATGTATGTATTTACAAAAAAAAAAGTATTTAAGTATTTATATCCGCATTCTAGAACCCATAACACAAGCATATAATATGCTTACTTTGGGTCTAGATGGCGTTGTGTGTAGTTGTTAAAATATTATATTATTATTATTTTACTAGCACACTTTTTAAATTTTGGTCCTGAGACTTAAAAGCGAAGCGGATAAAGCTCAAACAAACTCGCCATAGAAGCCACCACACAATTTGCCACAATAGCGATTGAAATGGTGACTCCACTGATTGCGTCCCATCAGACAGAGTGAAATCATTCTGTTAAACAAATTGAAAAACTCAAAAACATCACAGACTGCTCTAAAACGATTTATTTGTAAATCAGTTCATACCTATACTATGTATATTTTTCTACAGATTTTAGAGCTTTATGTTTGCAGAGAAAATTTACGATATACACACATACATTACTTCATGCCTGTGTCCCAATTAATGAGGTAAGCAAAGACCATGGAACGCCACGCGAATATTTACGAGTAGATAAGATTATCCGTAATAAAATGTCGGATATTTAATACGATATCCCTGTCTTAGCAATTTTACTCTCCGTCTTTTAAATAAGCTTCAAAATTATACGACACCGACTTAATTAACTAAGAGCTTACACAAAACTTTAAACGTCCTTTGTCCAATATTAACATTGCTAATATCATAATAATAACTAATAATGGGCATAATATACCTACAGTGTCACTCGAGTACAGTTTTGTACAAACTCTTTCTAGGAAAGTTTTTTATAGGAAAGTTTTTGTAGGAAATTTTGTCAACTCTTTTGTAGGAAAGTCTCGAAGATTTTATCCCGTTTTTCTGATTATGGACATAATTGTAACGAAAATATATGTCAGACTAGAGGACAACTAAAAGCGAAAGTAAAAGTAGTGGAAATAAACAATTACAATGTTTCTGTATAAAGCAAAAGCTCATTCGTTATACACAAAATCTTGACTACTTATAAGTAAGATGGCATTTAGATAGTTTAGTTGGTGAAGTCAGCTAAGAATTATTAAATTGAGGCGAAATAAGGTTTTCACCTGGGCGAAACTAAAAGCGAACTATAGATAGTTGTTTCTGTCCCAAGGCACTTTTACAAGCACCTTTTAAGCATGCCTTATATTTTACGGTACTTAATTAGTGTAGTAAAAATCCAAGAATTTAAAATACTTAGAAATATAAGTAGTTAGGTCGTAAACTTGCTAGTAAAGCCTTTCGAATAAGCTATCAATAGACTACGGTAATTGATCACTATCGTTGTTAGCCAACTTTGTATAAAAAAGGGACTAAAGAAGTGGACATTCATTCCTCTCAATATACAAGTTTGAATATAAAAAGCAGAAAAAACTTTTGTAAATTAATTCGTAGTTTAAATTAGTACTAAAACTTTTTATAGATAGTCGCTGTCGACTACATTGAAGTTCGTTATTCTTTATTTAACATTGACGATTTTTTTTCCAGTTTTTCTACAACTTGTTTTAAGATCTGTCGTTCGTAAAGCCAAGTTATTTTGAGATATCGGTTTTGTTGTTTTGGAAAATTCAGACTGCTTTTTGTTAAGAATTTGACTTTATATGTCATTTAGATTAGACGAGGAACGAAAAGTGAAAGTGCGCGTTCTCGATTCTTATACGACACAAAGTTTTGTATGATTTTTCATAAATGTTTATTTGGAATCTTGACGTACTATTTGTCCGTGGTAATAAACCGTTAATTAGTCTCACGTAAGAAAATACTACTTAATTGTTAGTGCAGTATTAAATACTTAAATAAGAAAAGAAAAGGATGTAAGAATATTATCAATAGAGCGAACATTTTTTGTTACCTTATTTAGTTGTGAGATTTAAGTCTACTAAAGTATTATCTACATTGATATATTGAAAATCGAAGCAAATATTCATATTTAAGCGTATTATACATCAGTTAAGAGGCAAATGTAAAGTTCGAGACTATACGAGAACATTTTGAGTGACACATCTAAACAATACCATTAAATAGATAAACATCTCTTCCTGACAATAGAGCCTTCACAACGTCATGTGTTTACCTAACTATGTTCATTTTGATATCTGAAGGGCCACAAGTACATCTATACTATTATATAAAGCGTAAGAGTTTGTTTGAACGCGCTAATCTCTGAAACTACTAGTTTTTAGGTAAATTTGAATAATTCTTTTTGCGTATGATAGCCCAGTTCTTGAGGAAGGTTATACGCTATAAAACATCACGCTACTGATGACGGGAGCAGAGCAGTATCCTAAGACGCGGAGAAATTCTATTGAAGTGAGATAATATATAATGATATTATCCAATTTTTTTATTGAAATTTTATGAAAGTAATTGATGATCATGAGTAAGTCATTATTATATTTATGAGGCGTCGTAATGAACTACACTACCAGAGGCCCTAGACAAGTGTCAAATATTTCTATTCTATTCATAGATTATATAGATTGACATAAGCGTTGGAGTTAGCTTATGTCAATCTAATACATTTTTTAATTTATTTTATGGATAGAATAGAAATCTTTGCCACTTGTCTAAGGCCTCAGGTTATACAACCTAGCGGTCGTAGTCGGTCTAATATCATTCAATAAAAGACAGGCAGTAGCGTCCTGTGATAAGACTGCTGCCAATCCTTAAGTTCGTTTTTACGTGTAATTGGAACAGCATAGAACCCGTTGCCTACAATTTTAAACAACGCATTGATACTAAATATTTCGCGACAAAAGACCAACACTTTTCATCCGTTCAGGAATAGCTTAACTTATCTGTAATCAAGAATTATAAGCTAGTATAAATCTAAAAAAAGAATAACTAAGATTTATGAAGCGTATTTAATCTTCTAACAAAAACTACGACTTTCTTTTCTAGTAATATAATATGTTAGTGTCCTCGGCATAAGATAAGAGAGAATATATTGGTAAATAGAATATTCTAGGCGCGTAATATCAAGGAATGGCGGATAACACCCGCACGTATGACATCAACACGTATTCGTAATATTATATTTCACACGATATTAAAACACATAATTTTCACGTTTTGTTCTGTTTGGCTTTAATTGCTAGATCTTATACTACTATAAAGAGCTTGTGTGTTTGTTTTAACGTGCTAATCACTGCGAAATCTTAACGTACAAATAATTGAAAAATCTGCATTTCATATAATTCTTGAAGAAGGTTTATAGTCTATTTAACATTACGCTACAATCCACAGAGGCTAAGTTGTAATCAAGGATTAGCTAGTATTATATATACGAGTTGATTGAAGTTTCCACCTGCTGGCAGAATGCCCCATGTACTCACTGATCAGATGGGAACTCCTGGGATCGGACAGACTGGACGAGGAAGACATAAGAAATCTGAAGGTGGAACAGATGATCAGATTTATCAAGGATACAAGAAGGTTTGATGGGGTGCCGTGAAAAGGCTGGATCAACCACACTCTCCCTAAGGGGAGAACTGGGGAAATGGACGATCCACCCGCAAGCACTGCGGGTGGATCGTCCGTCCGGCTGCCGGCGTCCCCGCTGGAAATAATAATAATAATATACGAGTTGATTGTCGATCAAAGTTTAAGAAATTTTCATATTAATAAAACTAAATAAATACAATTATTATAAACTAGCTACGCCCTGCGGCTTCACCCGCACAAAAAATGGTATGTGTTTCATTAACATAACTCGGGAACCAGATCGATTTTCGGAATAAAAAGTATCTTATGTCTGTCTCCAGCACCGAATCTATGTACATACCAACTGTCTTCAAAATGAGTTCAGTCGTTTAAGCGCTGACTGGTAACAAACACACACACACACGCATATAAATACACACACACACAATTTTCGCAATTATAATTATTAATAGAATTTGTTTCTATTTTATGTTAGCTCAATAATTTGCACTCTGACTAACGATAAGCAATCAGTGGAGTTCAGAGCAAAAATAAATACATAGCAGTATGATACAGACTAGCAGTAACAGTTTGAATAGTAAAAGAAGACACACGAATATTAACTTTAACCCATATAGGATAAAGTTGATTTTGAAATAACGAGTTTATTTGAGCAAAATATACAACAAAAAATTTAGCTGAAATGAAATATTGTATTATGAGGTTTGTTGTATATTCAAGAAGGTTCATAATCGTTAAACTGTTGCATGTGGTTCTAAGTAAAATGTTATTACATATTAAATTTTTGTTTAAAAACAATTTACATAATTATTATTATTATTTAAGCAATTGTATATTCGTTTTATTTAACCAAAACAATGCTATAAAGAGGTAAAAAAATGTATTATACTTTTAAATGTGTTCAAAATTCTGTACAAAATGTAAAATTTTAACAAAGATATATTTCGGTGTGCCGTCTCTAAAATGCTAGTAGTAGCTACAAAAACAAGGTTATAATTTTTTTGTCTTATTATCCTAGCTACTCTAAGGGCATAGTATTTTACCTTTGTGATTTTTTATACCAGACTAAATAAGTTTTTATATTACTGCTTGGTATAAAGTCTGTTTCAAAGAAGTGTTTGTTTGTGATTGGCAGTAGATAAAAAATTAGTACGCAGTTGACACTGCCTGTAACCTGGTATCACGAGCAGATAATGGTTCTTTCTAGACTAAAAACTGCGGCCCGCATACATTTTACAAGGGTATTAAAATAATAATTATCTCCTATAAAACTCTAAGCGCTTACAAAGAAAGTTCAACGAAGTATTTCTGCGAAAACCCTTTTTCATTATAATTAAGGCTAAGTAATTAATCATGCACTTATTTAGCAACTTCATTTGAAATTTGTCGGACATACGCCATGACAGGAACGCTTAAGGCACTTAGGTACGTAAATAATTATAAAGAAATACGTGGAATAAAGCTTTTTGTAAATTTTGACAACCTTTTAACGCTTGATTTAGTTGATCTTTAAACGATGAAGACATGAAGATTAATAGATAATGATGTCATTTTGTGTAGTCTAGCACGGTTCATGATGGATTGAGCACACAAATACAGTTGTCGCGTTTAGTCTATAGATGTGTGGTTATTTTCTAAAACTACATCAAGACTTCTGAACAAGCTTACACTATTCATATAAACACCTATGACAATGGCATCTTGCGACACCCACAGGCAGAGATAGCGTGATATCATGTTGACTGCCTCTTAAAATCGGTGTGGTACCTACAGTGTACGGACTGACACGCAGATGTCGCGCATTCGACTCCCACTTATTGCAAATGTTTGTGTGCATGAACATGTTTATTTGTATTGTATGTATTTATAAAACAAAAGTATTAAGTATGTATATCCGCATTCTAGAATGCATAACACAAGCTATAGATACTTACTTTAGGTCTAGATGGCGTAGTGTGTAGTTGTTAGGATATTATTATTATGTTATAACTAGACCACACTAGAATACCAGGTATTGAAATTATATTATTTATAGCTAAGAAATAAATTAAGTACCCAACTGAGAATACCCTTTTACCTGACTATGAAAAATTACCACACACAAAAACCATTGTCATCTTTATACATTCGTGGAATATGATTCATTCAAAACATAATTCATTGTTGTCACTTAACCATCTCCTAATTACTTTGATCGTTTATTAAAAGCCGGCAAGCGGAGCGTGAAGGGAAAAAATGGGAGTGATGACGTGTTCCAGCGAGCTTGTAACACGTTGACGTTGACACGTCGATAACATGACGTGTTTGTTAACTTTTGAAGAATGATTCGGGCTGTATTTGCCTTATAATAAAATAAAAATGATTTTTTAAATGTTGATTATGATTGTCGTTATGGGTTTTACAAAATATTAACGCTTGTGTAAATTTTGTTTTGCACTTACTTCGCTTGCCTCTACATCGCCCTAGGTAAACTGATAGGCCTTAAGTCCGTCTAAGTATACACATAGGTATGTAAGTGGCATAGGCAACATTTCTCTAATACAAAACAGCAACACACTATCCTTGTTACCCTAATTACAATTTTTCCTCCCAAAAGATGTTCAAGATGTTAATCTCAGCTGCCCGAAAAAATAATTTAAAATAAGATTGATCTAAATTATTATCGTGATAAAATTCTTTGCATTTGTATACAAAAGCTTACAATGTACTCATTCGGCTACGTTTAATTTTGAATAATGATCAAAAGAATGAACGAATAGTATAAAAGAACGCTTTCATATCTTTCGTACATTCCCATTCACTCATTTATTCGCTAACGAAGATTAATGACATACAATCTGTCATAACTATCTATGATTTAATCTAAAGGGATGGTTGGTTCTAGCTCGCTTGTCATTTTTCATCGCTATTCTTAATTTTATTTGCGAATTGTTGTTAATGTAAGTCTGAATCTACGTTACTTAGACGTTGAATTTTGACAATGAAGGCCGTATCTAATTATGACGTGGTATGAGCTAGTATCAAAACCGTAGACAAAACTGGACAACTAATGTTTTTTCAAATAAATAAAAGAAATGAAATAGTAACAAAAAATCTGAATTAATTCTAAGTTTTCTGCCGCCACTACTGATTTACGATGAAGGAAAACTTGCACTATAAAAATGCCTGAAGTTACCACTCCGCACTAGCGTGATGATCGATGTTCATGCTTTCTCTGTGTGAGCCTGGCTGGTACTATTTTATTAAAAATGTATAGGATTGATATAAGTTAACGACAATGTTGGCGTTAGCTTATGTCAATCTCATACATTGTTTAATCTATTCTATTAGCGTTTATGCTACTTGTCTAGGCATTCTAATAAGATCTTATGAGTACTTGGATATAGAAGGAGAAATAGAAAGATATATTCATGCTTGCCATCAAGCAGAGTAAGTCACTTTGTTTGGCTAATATAAATAAATCCTTTTGTGAGAGTCGAACTCTACCCTACTAGGCAAAAACCCGGTAGTATAAAAAATGCTACGGGAAAATCACTTTTAATGCTTGTTGCTTTAGGTCCATATTTTCAAAATTTGTGTTATACAGTTAAGATGTTATTTATAAGGAGGGCAGATGACGGCAGAACTTGGTCAGCGAGGCGACGGTTAGTTGTAATAAAAGTATTACTTCTCACCATATCGATATATTACAGTCAACAGTCGATAATGGATTTCCCCCAGAACGGGCTTATAAGCCATTTTATACTATCTTTGACAATTACTAATGCCGGTAGTTACAATATTATCAAATTATATCTGATATTTAAACAAATACAGTAAGTTTAACAATACTTGAATCTAGAATTGGTACATTTATATGAAGTATATGTAACCTAAAACACACATTGTATTATGTTAGGGCTCCGTGGTACTTTGTTTTTTATATTATAGCCTACCAAAGTGACTCCACCCCGCCTGATGAGCAGTCAGTGGAATCCAGAAGTGGCGGCTACTATACCAAAAGCCATCGTGTTAAACTGCTGGTATGGTGGCCTCCACTATGGCGGCTGGGAATAGGGTTAAGGGAAGGGAATGAGGGAGGTGAGGAAAGAGGAAAGGGAGGAAATTGGGCCTCCGGCGCTCTCACTCACCGAACGAAACGCAGTAGTACGGATACTACTACTCTTAAGTCGATCTTCTATGAGAGGGTAGTACTTCCCTGAGCGATCCGGCCCATTCATGCTGAAATCAGCGTGGATCTACTACCGTAAACGTGCGAACGGTATGAAATATATCAAAAAATTTTGCATTAATTTTATCGATTTGTTCTCGTTTCGTCCTAAGTTTTCGTCCTACATTTCTAAAAATTCTCGTTTCGTCTCATATTATTTTTTACTCTCGTTTCGGACTACTTTATAAAATGTTGCATAAGTAGAGTCAGAGAAAAGGGAAAAAGGAAATTACAAAAATCTATCAAAAAATATGGCTTACCGTAGGCTGGCTGTGTCAAAAGTAGAACGATAAAATTGTGGGAAACATATTATAAACGGATCACCACGTATTAAAATCATCTTGAATCTATGTCTATGTTTATGCATAAAGATCAAGTTGGAGGAAGAGGCAGTAAAATGTTAAGTAAAAAGTATTTATTAATAAGTCACAATTCGAATCTCAGTACGTTAAGAGAGAAGTTTATAATGTAAAAGAAGGCCTATTTAATTTACCATTATATAAGTTCCCACAGATCTTTTATTAATAGTTTAAAATTATTAACATACATAGACCGCTATATGTATAGTCGACCATAAAATTGCTTTACCACCCTTAGAGCAAATGTCGTTTGCATATCACAAAACAATAATATCTTTAATTTCTTGCTAGTTACCTCAGTACAGTGACAGTTGTCACTGTTATATTGAGTCTCATTAAATTTTAATTTTATTGGTAAATTTTGTAAAAAATGGTAAAGCAAGTTTGATGTGGTAAACTAACCATGTAGCAAATAAAACTTTAAAATAAACATGAAACTTTTAACTATAAATATGAACCTCTTAGGAATTTTTCAAATTTTACACAATTACGGTAGTAAATCCACGCTGATTTCAGCATGAATGAGTCGGATCGTCGTATTTCGTTCGGTGAGTGAGAGTACCGGAGGCCCATATACCGCCTCGGTCCACTTCCTTTCCTTCCCCATCCCCTTATCCGTGGTCGGCAACAGATTGATTGTGTTTTTTAAGCATTACCACTTCTGCAATGCTTGGAGAACACAGCCATCTCTATAGGTTACGGTTGTCACTTACCACCAGGTGGGCGGTGTGCTTGATTGATCATTCGACAACACGTTTTTTTTTTCACTGTTTTTTGTTTCAACAGCATTTCAAACATATTTACAAAATGAGTACAAATGTTACTGTTATTGTTACTGTTACTGTCCAAATCATCCCACTGCTGGGCAAACACCTCACTCCACGACTTCCATTCTCCCTGATTCATAGCAAGTGTGTACAAATGTATTTTCATTTAATTTTAGACAAGACAACGCCTTTTGAGTCAGCTAGTACATTGTTAAAAATAAGATTAGTTAAAATATTTTATTTGTTAAATTTTTTATGCTGTCTGTACAAAACATGTTGTAAAATACAAGATTTATCTCACGAGACGAATCGGGAACAAAAAGTGGGACTAAACGAGAATAAAATAATAAATTACTAATTTATATTCTTTTCGAGACGAAATGGGAATAAAATCTAGGAAGAAAAGAGAATTATTGTGTAGGACGAAACTCTGCGGGACGAATCGAGAACAAATCATTTTGTCGCTCTCTCGTAAAAATACAAACAATGTATTTTCCATTTTAGCATCCGGAGCACATAATATTCTAATTGTGAGTGCTTGGTTGCCGCTAACGGGTTCCCCATTAGGAGCACCCAAAGATGGGGTTAGCGCTGGGGAAAGGTCCGGTACTTAATTTGAAATTATTGTACTCTGGTTTATGTTTTAATTTCTTTATTTAGTATAACTGTCATGGCAAATATTAATTCTTAGCAGTAAAAGAAAAATAAAAAACAAACATTAAAATTGAAAATAAAATTTATAGTGGATTTCTGAGATTTAATTTATACTATTTCAGCTGTGTACACCACTAACTGGTTATTACCTTTTCGTGAAATTTTAAACCAGCCATAAACTAACTTCCACCTAAATTGAGCTCGTATAAGCTTTAACGGTACTTTTCCATGTCAAAAAGTCTGCAGTTGCGATTGTGAATATCAACGGCGATATTTCAATCGCAGAACATATTGTATACAATTAATACAACATACTTGGAACAAATTTTAACAGATTACACGGTTTTATCCCACGCAGGAATACCAAAGTATGGGCACCAGGAGGGGGACAAGGGATTGCATACAACACCCATAGTTAGCCTTTGAGGTAAAGCATCTACAGGTTGCTGTTCAAATTTGTTGTTCTTGTTGTTCTTGCTAATAAACCGATTATATCCTTACTTCTATGAACATTGAGCATGCACATCAGTTGAACCCCCTAAAAGTCTATAAAAATAATCCTGGCGACGCCCATGAATTTATTGATACTTATCACAAAATCTATTATAAAAAGCAAAAGAGTTTGTTTGTTTGTTTGTTTGAACGCGTTAATCTCAGGAACTACCAATCGTATTTGAATAATTCTTTTTGCTTATGATAGCCCAGTTTTTGAATAAGGTTAAAAGCTATGCAACATCACGCTACTCGCGACGGGAGCAGAACAGTCTCTAAAGACGCGGGTAGCTAGTCACAACATATATGAAAGCAATACTTCCATATAGCTTTGTCTCAGTCTATAGAAATATCACTGTATTTGCAGTTTACCAAAGTCGCTAAAGGTTGCGAGTTCACATTGGAGGTCAAGCCAAAGGATAATGAAGTTATGTTAGTTATTTTAGACGGACTATTAAATTTAAATATATACCTGTGGATGTGTATGTTGTCTTACAACTTTCTATACACAAACTGTAATCCAAGATTCTTAAAAATCCCGATTTTTCGTTCGACGCTGAAGCACTATTAATAAAAGACATAATTATTGACATATTGTGACATTAAGATTCAGTGATTTTCAAATAAAGATTGTATGTAGAAAGCCACTGTTACTGGTTCTATAGGATTGGGGTTTCTCATGTTTTTGTCGGGAAATTCTCGGTCTCATTCAAAACTTTAGGATTGTGATTATGAAAAGATAACATTTGTTCAGCCAAGTCCAAGTAATAATAATAATATTCTACCACATTCACACAGCGCCATTTAGCCCCAAATTAAGCAATTATATTTGCTTGTGTTATGGGTACTAAACAACTGATATACTACTTACATACATTTTTTTTTTTGTAAATACATACATATTATAGATAAATTACACCCAGACACAGAACAAACAATCATGCTCATCACACAAAGGTTTGTCCTGGGTGGGAATCGAACCCACGACCTCCGGCTTAGCAGTCAGGGTCACTAACCACTAGACCAACAAGTAGATTACGGTTACGATCTACGTTACTATCAGGCATACTAATTTGCCGCTTAAGTTAGTAAGTAGTACCTACTTAAAAAAAGATTTATCAAAGCACAGAAAAGGCTATATACTCTCTTCGTTGTTATCGTGTAGTGAACTCATAGAGCCACACATCTTCATTTAATTCTGTATCTGGTAAGATCGTAGACTTTAGCTACGGTAACCGTAGCACTCGTAGCGCTACGAAAATAATGCAATTGTTACTGGTTTTTATTGTATTTCAATTTCTTTGTTCTTAGCTCGAGTTTTATACTTTTAATGCTAAATCATTTTACCTTTGCCGTAATTGAATCGAAGGGCTTTAAACTACGTGTAATTGATTCTATTCTGGTTTAGCAACTATGGAGAAATATAAAAAAAAATGATATAATAAAAACCTGTCCTTGAACAAAAATTCAATTTAGAATGTGTTTTAAGTGTATCATTCAGATTAAAAATGTAGTCTATCATTACCCTGTAAGCTATTCGTTTCTCGCAAGCTTTTCCATTTTGATTAGCCCTTATTCATTAAGCCTCTACGTCTCACGTTATATTTTGAATGTAATGAACATTCTATGCGCTTAGTTACTTTAACCTCTACGCCGTAGCGTCGTAGCTAGCTACGAATGTCACAGTGCGATAATTGGCCTTTGTCTGTGATGTTTATTTTCAGATTCACGTTGTTGTTGAATACTGGTTAATGTTGGTGCGTACGAATGGCGCTTCTTAATTATGTTTGTGTATATTTTGATTATTATATCTTAGTATTTTGACTGCACCGTTGGTCTAGTGGTTAGTGTAACTGACTGCGACGCCGGGTGTCGTGGGTTCGATTCCCGCGGAAGGCAAATATTTGTGTGATGAACATTTGTGTTTGTCTTTAGTCTGGGTGTTTTCTATGTATTATAAGTATGTATTTACAAAAAAAAAGTATGTATATGTATTATATTTCAGTTATCTAGTACCCATAACACAAGCTCTGCTTAGCTTGGGACTAGACGACAGTGTGTGATAGTGTCAAAAAAAAAAAAAAAAATTTACGGATTTTGGTAGTACTTTATTTTGAGTGTTAAAAGATTTCCAAAAACTGAAATAATATTTCAGTTTTTGGAATGTAATATTTTAACTAAATGGCTTTGAAATTCAGGCTAAGTTTGGTGTAGCTAGCAGCTACAAATATGTGACAAGAAACTTATCCTTGTCAAGTTTTAAATAAAATTTTCATCAAAATAAGTCCAAAAATATTAACACACTCTTAGGGTATTTTTTTTAATATATCATCCTACCAACGTTACTGAACTCTGCTTGATGGTAAGCAGTTTTTGCAAAAATGTAACAGCTTCTAGGTTCAGCATAAAAGGTATCAATGAAAAAGCGATTGGTTTATTTTAAACTTTATATTATAAATTCACCTTGGATTGATGCAAATATTTATTGATTTGACATTTAAAAATTACAACATTTATTTAAATTTTATTTTCTTTATTTGTGTCATTTATTAATATACCTACTACAAACAAATTGATTGATGAAGTATTTCGATTTATGGATATATATTTATATATCAGTTAAGTTGTTTGATGAAAATTTGTCGTAAAAGTTACAAATTCCATAAAGTTCCATACTTTAAATGTTACAAATTTTAACTTTAAATACGTATAAAGTTATTTAACTTTGAAGTTTCTTAATTTGAATTTTCAATTCATCACGTGTGAAATGTGTTCATATTTTTTTGTAAGCGTATTTACTTCTAAATGGATTTTGGTTCATATATTTTTTTATAACTCTTAATGAAGTAGAAAACAGACTTAGTTTGTAGTTTTTAGAAATACAATAATAAACACATAATACAATAAGGCTGTCGAAACAATTATTTAAGATAGCATTTGAAAGTTAGTATGTCGCAGTAGTGTTGAGTCAATCTACTTAATCATAGCCTGCACCAAAGTCATATTTAATTGCATTTAGTTTGTATTGAGTTTTTTGTTACTTTATGTAACATTGATTCACATTGAACACTGAGAGCTGTACTAGTAGTAATGAATTATTTAAAATACTACTTCATTAATACTGTACAACAAACAAATGTCTTATTTTCTTAGATTTACTACAATTAAAGTAAATCAATCGCGAAAGTAAAGCTAACAAACACAGCCTTCATTACATTGTCAAAATAAAGCGTTTATAAAAAACTAGTTTACATTCAGCGTTCTGCATTTCATTCTCCATCTGTATTTGCCAGACAAGTACTTTGCAAAAAAGCAATACTGACACTCAAATTGCTACGGCGTAGCATCTATGTTACATTCGTAGCATATACGTAGTAATTCGCTACGGGCCAGGTATAATCGCTACATTTTTCACGACGTAGGGTTGTCAGCGGTGCCTTTTAGCGTTGATTAGTTTTTGTGGATGCGCCCCTAACTGACGTTCACGCGAATTCGTACTATTTCGTTGATTGGGTTAGCTGTGAGCGTATTTATTTAGGGTGTTGATGTATTTTGACTGAATAGGCAAAGTTTTGTGTAAAATACTCGTGTAAAGCTGAAAAACGTTTGACATTTAAAAATACTAAAAACACTACTTTTGTGTTCTATTTTTGAATTGAGTTTACAAATAGATTCTATGACTTCGGTTACTTTCGTAGCCAGTTCAGGTGACATGTCGCACGTAAGACATTTGTGAATATTTGTGCCTTATATTACGATACAAGTTTCCTCACGTTGTTTTCCTCCAAGGTACAAGGTACTATTATTAAATATATAAGATGCTTTTTATTTTCAAATTTGTGTTATTTAGCATGTATTAATAAAAAAAAAGAGTGTGTGTACTCATGTACGCACGTAAGAAGTTATACTTCTTTAGCGTAACAATCCAAAAATACCAAATAATAACACAAAGCATACATACATAACAGTTAACCTTAAATCTATAAATGCACTTAAAACATTATATTAAAACCACTTTTACCACTAATATTCAAAATAAATATTTTTACTGACAAATGATCAATAAAAAATATCTATCACCGTCATAAATATAATTGAATTGATATATACGCCAATATATTTTTTATTTATTCACACTGATTATTTGTACTGATACGACACACAAAGCTTCGCAACTAACTTCAGGGTGTAAAAGGTTCGCAACTAACTTCACGGTGTTGCTTTTTTCTGTCGATGTGCGCGCGCATCGTAAAAATTCACTCTCATAATTTTTCCCAATCGCGCCAAAAGAAGTATAACTTCAATAATAGATATCTTAAGTTTTACAACAGATAAAATCATTAACGAGTTACGGTAACTGTTTATTGCAAAGTCTGTAAAAACGTACTTACAATTATACAATTAAATTCAATCTCAATGCAACAAAAAATAACTCTCCATCAAGCTAATCTCGATAGTACCCTCAGCAACACAGTAAAAATAATTAATTAAACCTGAGGGAGGCTCCTCCGTCGTTAGCTTCGTAAGCCAACAAACACAGATGTTCTGTTTAATCTAAACGAATTCTTCACGTTTAATGATTGTTCTAATGAAAACTCTACGCGCACGTGACAATTATTTTGGAGATGCTGACGTAGATCTTCTACGATATCTACGGCGTAGCACTTCGTAGCTTGTGTAGCAGTTATTCGTGCAATACCTTTATGTACACTACCGAAGTTCTGGTGAAACTAGAGTAAACACAAGCCTAAGGCTTATAAAATTATTAATAAACTCATTGATATGATACCAATGAGTTTTATAATAATTGTATCACACATGCGGAACACAATCATGTTTGGAACAAATCCCAACCGTTTTGTATAAGTGCCAGTAATATTATCAACTTTATACACAATATTCACTAACAACATTAAAACAGGCTAGACAGAACACCAAACTCATATGGTAATTTAATTTTATTTCCTTTACTAAGCTCAAACTGTGTTCCTGGCAAACGCGATTAGATTGAACAGATTAGCGTACATCGTAGTCTCTGTTCTAGAAAATTAAAGTTAGGAATGCACCGAGCGAGCATTGGATAGCGAATTGGAACGATAATGGTTGGAATGACATGTTAATAGAACGTTATAGTGAGGGGATGGGTTTGGAACGTGATCGTGTGGAGGATTAGTGAGACATATTCTGAACTGAGTTCGAACGATTCTTTGAACGTTTGAAGCTTAAAGTTCTGTTGATGACATCGTGTGCCTTTGCACGAACGAGGATGAAGTGCTTTTAAAATTAGCTTCGAAGATTTTCAATATTGGAATAGCCTTATGTAAGGTTTAGTTTGTGTTTATTGCAAGAAGGAGTTTAGTCAGTTATTATTCGGCTTAGCTAATTTTTATTACGAAAACGCTTTAAATTGTATAGATTATGTAGATATATCTATAGTAATGTATATTTGCAAGTTAGTGTCAAGAATTTTCACAAGATTATTTCTATTTCGATGGTTAAACACTTCTGTACCCCTTCGGAGATAAATGGCGTGAGGCTATGTATGTATGTATTTCTCTTATTTTTTATTAGTCACTGGTGAAGAAGACGAGACACTGCTTTTTCTACTAGATATCTATATATCCCAGATGAGCTGGTTTTATTTGTGTGAGACTTACTGCCTAAATAATTAATAAACAATAACCAGCGGTTTTAACGTGTTTCATAAATATTATCTGCAAAAAAAGTCTCGTTTTCAAGCGTTCGTGAGGGAAATTTAGCTGAATAAAATACTATTTGATACTCAAATTTATTTCTTCGTCAAATAATAGGGGGCAAATTGGACATGCTCATATGCTTTATTTTTAAACATGAGTATATACAATAAAGGTGTTAAATAGTTTTACAGGTCTTGTCATGTTTCGCCATTAGGCATGCAAATTTTTAAAAGTAGGTTGGTACAATAATATAGAAATCAATTTAACTAACAAATACTACATAAATGTTTCTACAGTCATTAAATAATTATTAATACACATAAAAACCATTTTAGGCGTAATGATTATAAACATTTACGTCAATTGAAATCAGTGATATAGGAACGCACTACCAGCTGCGGTGTTTCCCGAGCGCTATGACATGTTCTTCTTCAAACGAGGTTTAAAGAGAGCATTAATATCACGGTAGGCAGCGGCTTCGCGGAGCCCCTGGCATTGCAGAAGTCTATGAGCGACAGTTACCACTTACCATCAGGTGGGCTGTTGGCTATTAATATATATATATATATATTAATATTCATGTATCTATAAGCTTAATATACAAACAGATAAATTATTCTAAAGTAGGAATCGCTCAACATTGTTATTGAACATTAAGCATAATACTCTTTATATAAAAACTTTAGTGGCCTACAAGCATTTGATGGTAAATGGTAATTGTAGCTATTAGTAGGAAAAGTACTCATGAAACACAACCAAGCCTTTTGCTGATCGTGTAGAGATAAGGGAAGAAAGAGGAATAAGAAAATACTATTTAAAGACTTTCTTTATCCAGTAAAATTACACAATCGAAAGGGTTATGTGTGATATTGCAAGTGTCTATATGCCTCCCCCAAACAGGGTTCTCGCCTTGTCGCGGCGGGGGGGCCTAGTAACCGTGGTTACCAAGAACCACGTTGAACCAAGAAGAACCCCAAGGAGGCCCCGCTCCTCTGGACTTTGGTGGTAAGCCCACGATGGAGCGGCTCAGAAGGGTTGCGGTGCTGTATGGGCGGCACCGCAACTGGGTCGGGCTACAGTGTTGCTTCGGCAACACTGCGGCTGAGGAGTGGCGAGGCCGCGGCGGGAAAGGAGTGCCGGTATAACGGTGCGCCGCTCTCCCTGCCTTCCGTGGCCTCGGTGGGTCCGCAACCGCCAGATTGCGGACGTGGTGGGGCCGCAGGGGAAGAGGAGTGTCGGTATTGCGACGCGCCGTTCTCCCTATCCTCTGCGGCCGAGTTAGGAGGTGGCCTGCGGGCGGCGATCGGGTAGTCGCCACCCGAACAGCATGAGCCCGAGACGGCAGTGCGCGTGTTCCGCACACGCCTCTCAAGGGAAGGGGGACTAGGTCCCCCAAATCGGATGGGGCCCGCTCGCGTGTGGTGAGCGGGCCGTGGCCTGTCGGGGTCGCGGATGAATGCGTGAGCGTCTCCCGTGACCCCGACACTCTGGCCGTCTGGAGGAACACCGTGGGTTTTAGTCATAGTATGCCGGCCGCGCTTGAGTGCGGTTGGAGAGTCTGACATAACCGCCTTGCCCGGGCGTATGCGTAATGTATTTGCCACGAAAAAAAAAGGTGTCTATATGCGAAATTAAATGATATTGTTTGTAAAAGAGTTGTTTAAAAGGGTTTACGCGTCATGAGTAGCAACGTCGCAATTTAGTGCCATATTTCGTGGTTTTCAATTTTTATGATTTAATCAGAGCTATATTTTAAAAATTTGTTCTGTACAAATGCTAGAGTTAGGTGAAAGCTGTTTAAAAAGTAAGTAAGCATAATGCTTAGGGTTATTTTACTATAAAAATAACTCTAATAAGTTT
Organism: Parascotia fuliginaria; assembly: GCA_963082885.1. Lineage (NCBI taxonomy): Eukaryota > Metazoa > Arthropoda > Insecta > Lepidoptera > Erebidae > Parascotia > Parascotia fuliginaria. Next base: position 2,727,181 of record OY720172.1, read on the forward strand.
CAAATGTATTTATTTGCATATAAATAGAACTGTAAACGCAATGATTTCTTACTCTTTATTTATAAATATTATACAAAGTTCCTTAAAACTGTTTTAATAAAATCGATGAATTTAAAATATCATGGTGGCAATCCATAAATAAATAAGACATCAGAAAATAGGCGACAAACAAAACTTATTAATGTGTCAAGCTTAAACAAAAGTTTTAATTTTCCGATTAATAATAATTAATTTCTTTCATCGCAATTTATTGGGAAATCTGACCATTTAAGTCTATTCATTCATCTTAATGGATTAGGGTAAGGTTCCATCGGTAATTAGATTAATTGCTTTCTTTTAGCCGATATTTTAGGTAAAACCTTTTTTGTATAGTTGAACCTTTTTGCTTTTTAATCTACTTAAAAAAAGGAGGGGGTTTACTACCATTGCAAGTTGAAAAATAAAATTAACCTTTTATGATCTACAATGTTTTATTTCAAAGATATTATTTTAGCGTTTTTTTTTCTTTTAAACTCTCGCACTAGGGAACAAGCCCTGTGTCGTGAGGACCTTGATAAACATACATTGACGGAAAAATCGGCGCTTTGGTCGAGAGATCTGTAAAATTAGAAGCAGTTAACCGTTTTTCAAAACCTTCTTTCTTTTGCCAGCCCACTCTGTGATTCGGGGAGCACGTTGTCGTATAAACATCTATGATAATACCGGCAAGCATACGTAGTCAAATTTCCCAGAAGCCTGGGACATTTGTACGTATGGCTACGTATGGCTGCTTTTCAAGAAGTAGTATACATGTCGATTTTCATACAAAAAATTGTGAGATCTATAAATATTTATGCCGAGTATTGTACTCTGTGCTCACTAACTGTATGTAAGCAACCGTGGTATGGTTTCTAAAAAAAATATGGGAAAGTTGCTTCATCTATTCTACTCATATTTAATAGAAAACTGTTTTCAATTAAGTTGGGATTGGAGGATGATTAAAATGATTATCTCTATTTCTACATCATAACTAAAAAGCTGACTAAACATTTATTAATCAACACCTCTACTAAACTAGTTATATATAATATATACGTTAATATTCCATTTTCCTTATTGAACGAGGCTCTCCAAACAGTTTGACCGTTGAACGACATAATAATCTCTCGGGTTTATAAGAGTAAATGGACTCTAAGTAGCAAAAGGTTGCAGAATGTCATTTATAAGAATAATACTGACTTCTACGTCGTTTACTTTTATTCTTACAGTATAGACATTTGTAAAAACGTTTAGGTATTATATAAATAACTTTTTTATTCTGTTATTTATATTTGTTATACTTGTCTTATTGTATAATACTTGTTTTATTATATTACTAGGTGCGCCCCACGTAAAATGAGTTTTGTCTCTCTCGTGAACCAGACCGATTTTCGGGATAAAATGTAGCCTATGTCCTTTTTCGGCATCGATTTAACCTGCATACCAATTTTCATCGAAATTGGTTTATCTGTTTGGGCGCTGAGTGGTAAAAAAACACAAACACAAACACACAAACTTTCGCATTTATAATATTAATAGGATTCAAACAAGGTTTATATAAAAGCATTATAGCCTTGCAGCAAATCCATGAGCAATAGTTATTTATCACTTACTGGTAGTCGTTGGCTCGTCTGCTACTTACTGTGGCGTCTATTCTCACCTTTTCTGTTGAGTAGTTCTGTTGACAGAACTACTGATAACTTTTTACCATAAGTTCTGTCCACAGAACAAATGGGAATGCAATTCCTACCTGAGGCCCTACCACAAGCTCTTATAGCAATCGTGTGCGTCAAGATGAAGGGACCAAGTCTTGGATGTCTGTCATACATATACAAAAGATTAATACCATTAATCTGCTATTTGCTACCTTCGCTATAATTTTAGCTACCTCTTCATTAGGCATATTATTTAACAAAATCTTTGGTCCCTCCATTATGACGTCAAGTTGGAGGGACCGAAACGATAGACTGCTGATATACCTACTGCTCCCTGGATTGTTCTACCTAGTTAGTGTTTTAATACCTTAATCCTACCTTAATAATATTGATTTAGATTGACCAATACATTTATAGTAAAAAAAATATCGACTATTACAAGTTGGTCGTATCTAAAATCGAAAATCTAATTATATGGCGAATTAGTTGGTAATTAGTCGATATTACTCGCAAAATTTCAGAATTGGTCGGTCTTTCTGAAGCAAGATATTTGAAATAGTTTTTTTATACAATTAGGACACACACTAGCAATCTTATTATAACCTTACTTTGTTTCTATTCTTGTTTTTAATGGTACAAAAAAAAAGGTAACATTAAAATAATACTGCTTTATGAGGTGATAGTAGGCCCCCTGTTCTGTCGAGTAGCTTTGTTTGGTTCTATTCATTTTATATTTATAAAACGTCTAGAGTATCTGATATTTTCAGTGCCAATCGTCATAAAAACACCTATCCACTTAGCTAAAAGTATATAGCGACACGTAATCACTACTTCAATTTCTCTAACAGCACTGTAAATATAATTTCATACATTCATTTTATATTTCGTTTAGAAAATCTCCATAAATCGTGACGTAAATGTTTCACGTCTAAAAACAGTCAAAGTGACGTCTAAGTATGGCATATCAGGCTTCTCCAAGTTGTTTATTGTGTGTCAAACCACAGATGTCAATCAGAAAAAGCCTTTGACGTTATAAAAGAACAAGCCATAGAAAAAAAACACATTCGTTATTTTCCGTGATGTTTTTCGTGTCGTGTATGGTTTGAATTCTTTTTAAAACACGATTATTGCGGATAAAATTATTGAAGAAAATAGGCAAAATAATTAAAACTTATGAGTAAAGTTTTACGAGTAAATAGTAGACGTCTCCAAACTGATAAACTGAGAAAAAGTAAATTACTAGCTGGTGCGAGTCTCGTGAAATAATGTATAGGTAATAAACTCAAAACCAAAATGAAAAAATAAAAATATTTCAAAAAAATCTTTACTCATTCTAAATTCTATAATTAAACGACATACTTTCAAAAACCGAACGTCAATAATATCAGCCATTAACAAACATAATCAACCTCTTTGAAATCTAAAGTTGTCACTAAATCGATGCAGTTTGACTGGCATGCCCTTTTACTTAGCTCCGTATCAAATCGTCGGGCAGTATCTAGGGCAAAAATTGAGGTGGCTCGCGGGAGGTTGTCATGGCAACGCTCCCCTTTCACCCCTCACGTCTCGCCGCACAACCTCTCGCCCCGCGGCGGGCTGTTGCTTCTGCCGACAAAATTTAAGCGGCGTCTTCAGTGTGCGTTTTATTCTATATTACGAGATTGAATAGAAACATTGTAATACATTAAACATACATACTTTTCTTTCAATTATAACTACGTGTATTTATTAATAATATCTTTAAGCTTTCGTATAAATATTTTTTTTTAGAAAGATGAATCCCGCACTAGGGAAAAAGCCCTGTGTCGCAGGGGACTTTACAAACATATATTTAAGGGACACAGACACGGAACAAATATTTATAGATCACACAGTTTTGTCACGTGTGGAGATCGAACCCACAACCTCCTGCACAGCAGTCGCTTTCGCTCCCACTGCACCACGGAGGCAGTCATACTAAGAATATTGTAAAAATCTAGTATGTCAAGAATATAGAACCACCTATTGCCGTGAGTGCGGTAAGAGGTGTTTAAGAAACACAAAAAACGTAGCATGTATTTAGATGCGTGCTAAATGATCATGTGCCAAACGTGGATACTATAATCGAAGCGTACTTTATGACAGGCAAATGATAAATGTAATAAGCGTACATATCTTCCGACTGATGACGTGATAAGGTCATGATGGCATAACAGATATAATATTCGCCTCTTATACGAGGTACGAAGGTTGCGCAAGTAGCAATATCTAAAGTCTCTTTTTCACAATCTTTTTGTGAAAGAAATGATTCATTAATTTACTCTGTGTGTAGTTCTTAATATCAGTAAATAGTAGATAGCAGTCGCTGTTTTTTCTGTATCTTCGCAAACTTTTTCTAAACCACGTATCTCATGTTGATATGGGTGCACTGTTGTTTAGAGCATTTCTGCCAAAAAGTTTATATCTAAACTAATATTATAAAGAGAAAAGATTTGGTATTTTGTATGTTTGTTTGATTGTTTGTTCCGATTTAACTCAAGATCTGGGAAACCGATTTCAAAAATTCTTTCACCTTTAGAAAGCTACAAATAGGACGGGTGACATAGGCTATATTTTATTATGTTTAACATATATTATCATTCATTTTAAAAATTTCAATATTTAAGCTCCTTTGTAAATCTGAATGAAGAAATACGACACTATTGCAATGATGTTTTTCGTAGGCTTTTGTTGTGTGATCAAACGAAACTTTTGATACCGAAGCGGAGCGAGGACGGACGTCTAGTGTATAATAAATACGTACTGTAGTACCTACCTACAGAAAAGTTAAGGATTTCAACAATTTGTAATCATGTAGTTACATATTAGTACCATGGAAAGCCGGAGTCTTTTGTTTATAAAGCAATGTGAACGAACCTTATGTGAGCATTTAAACACAGAGGGATGTGTATGTATGAGACTGTGACGTCACTTCTGTCAGGGTTTTGTTACTGGTACATCGACATGATTTATGTAAGCATTGTGGTTGAAAATTACACATCCGACATACGTATTATACCTATAAGCAAAAGAGAGAGCAAATTTGGGCGAAACGTAATACGCAATTATAATCTAAAAAGGCTTCTTCTTATATAGAGAAAGAACATTGATTACCACGCTTGCTCAAGGCAGATTGACAAGCAGACTTTATTTCTAGGTTTCATTACGCCTATTTCCATTATCTTAAGTAAGTACTTAAGTACATATTAAAAAAGTTATTCGTGTAATAATAGTGCAAATATTAAATGAGACTTCATTTAATATTATTACATTTTTTTTGGTTTTATCGAACTATTTTTAACGAATTATTCCTTTGCCTCGTAATTAAACAGACTGCGAAACTGTTTATCAGTTTCAAAACATGCAAATGATAATAGAATAGCATATAACGTTCTATTCGTGAAATGAGAAGGTATAGATGCGTGTTATACTCACATTACCAATCTCAAGTCTTATGTTATTAGGGCAGAACCAATTACAGAGGGTGGGTTATATACTGCGTATATTTCACACACTCCTAGCTATTATTATCTTCTACAGTCAAACACAAAACTGGTGTATATTCTACTTAAGTATTAAACCCAGTACTTCATTATAGGTATAGTCGACCACATGCTTTACCACTTTTAACTAAAATTTCCATCTAAACAATAATTTAATAAGATTCATAATGACAGTGACAATCTTCACTGTACTGAGGTAACTTGCAAGCAAAAATAGACATTGTTTTGTGATATGCAAACGACATATATTCTAAGGGTGATAAAGCAATTTTATACTCGATTAAACACACTATTAACATCCCTAGACACAGTTATTATTTTTGTGTTTTACGGTAGTAAATGCCTATTGGTTTCAGCATGAATGAGCCGGTTAGACCGAGAAGTACTACCTTTAAAAAGAGTAGCGACGTAAAATAATAATTTCCATACTAATGCGTTTCGCTCGGTCAGTGACAGCGTCGAAGGTCCAATGAACCCTCTAGGTCTTTTCTTTCACATCTCTTTTTGGTGGTTTTCTAAACATTGTTTTGTTTCTATAATGAGCAAAAAACACAGTCATGTTCATAATAAGTTATGGTAACCACTTACTTTAAGCCCATATTATTTGCCACCGAAGTTATATAAAAAAATAGGCATACAGTAATTTTTGAGCAGCTTGAATATAAAAACAAGAGCTTAACAATTGATTAGGTTGGCAGTCGGAAAATGCCTGAAGGTTGTAAAGCTTTGTACATGCCAATTGGCTCCGTATTATATGAGAAAGGGATCTAAACGTGGGTGTGATCAAGCCTACCCCTTCGGCGTTAGCACGTGATGTTAGATTATTATTAGATGGTAAAATTATTCCGTTGGCATTATATAAGCAATGTAGCAAGGTCTTGATTGAGTACGCGCCACTTTGCAGCCATTTTATGGTATCCTTTTAGTCGCAGTTGACTATACTGACATATTTGCCTAACTAACATATATATATATATATTATTAACATTTCGTATTTTGTTCTTGTGTTGGTGTTTATACTTGCATGGGCGCTGCCAGGATTACTTTCAGGGGATGCAGCTGACTTAAAAGGGGTGCATCTGCATTTCATTAAGCAAACAGTCAGTGTTCATAAAAAATTTAAAAGACAATAGACTTATTGATAAGTTTGGAGAACAAATTGGACAGCAACCTATAGAAGCTTCAATTTTAAGACTAACTTAGTAAAAATATCTTTATCTTTGCGATATATTTTTCTTGACAGGGAGAGGGGGGATGTGCAAGTGCACCCCCCTGTCCGTGAGCCCGCTGTGTGCTGATCGCCATGTATACCTTTGTTATTATTTAATTTCGTCGTGCAATTTTGTGTATCTTTTTTCTATGTCAAATAATTGTATTAATTTGTTCTTTCTTTTTCTACACGTATAAAAATATCTTTATCCGCATTCTAAAACTCATATCACAAGCTAAACACATACTTTTCAATTGTCTTTTACCCATACAACTGTAACATCCATATTAAAAAAAAGAATGTACAAAATACGACTTTAAAAATGTCACAATACAAACGTCATGTAACATTTGATCGTGTAAATATTGTATATCCTGTATGTATATTTAGCCAGTATACACCGTAGTAACTTGTGAGCCAACAATAAATGTGCGCGAATACTGCATATTTAGGAGTTTACGGACAATATTTATAACTCAGCAAGCTTATAGCTTAATTATGTTGCCTATAGAACGATCCTAAACTAACACGACCCTTACATGTATTGGTACAAGTTTGAATTGTATTAGTTAACATATGGGTATGGTTTTATATTTAAATGTGTGTAATTTTTAATTTTCGATTTTTATTAGCAATGCTAGTATTTAGCAATAGCAACTCTTTGACAAAAAAGTTTTTCTAATTTAAAAAGAAACTAGTGTTGTAGCAACGGTTTAAGTATTGAAGAAATTCCGACTCGTAGAGGAATTAACATACAATAAATTTAATGACACATATTCGGAGCAAATGGATCACACAAAGTTTTGACACGTGTGGGAACCAAATCCACAAATACAGCATAGAGGTCATACGTGTTTCCACTGCACTATTGAAATAGTCACTAATAAACAGTAATAATTCTTTCTTAACATTCTGGATTCTGTAATGTATAAAACGAAATAGATCCTCTGGTCTATAAGTATGAATATGACACTGTATGATGCTAATAGGTATGTACAATAAATAATGTTCTTTTTAATCTTATGAGTTAGAAGAATAGTCTTGTTTAAATATATATTATAACTAGCGACCCACCCCGGCTTCGCACAGGTATTATGCTGATACTAAATATACTACAGAATGTCTTTTTAAACAATGTTTACAGCTTTTTCGTCATTAGACAATACAAACATGTTTTCTTTAGAGGCCGGCGGCTTCCAGCCGGTACCGCCACAACCGCTATTTACCTGCATTACATTAGAAACCGCTAAAATTACCAGTGTTTCTCCACTATGTTTTGCACGTATTATACATATAAACCTTCCTCTTGAATCACTCTATGACTATTAAAAAAACCGCATCAAAATCCTTTGCGTAGTTTTAAAGATTTAAGCATACATAGGGACAGAGACAGCGAGAAGCGACTTTGTTTTATACTATGTAGTGATAAATGTGGTGCAGGAGCCTCAAGTTAGGTGCAGCCTTATAGTATTTATTTCTTTAAGCCCAGTACCTGTCGCGACGCAGCTCTACCAATCTCCATAGAAGGTGTAGAATGTCAATTACGTGATCGTTCCCAATGTGTCAATTACGAGGTCTATAAGGCCCTCTGGCATAGACAAGCGGCATAAATTCTAATAAAATAGATCAAAAAATGTATGAGATTGACATAAACTAACGACAATGTTGGCATAAATGCTAATAGATTAAATAGGTATGGGATTGACATAAACTAACGTCAACATTGTCGTAAGCTTAAGTCAATCCGATACATTTTTTAATCTATTCTTTTCTATTAGCATGTCACTTAGTTAGGCCCGCAGTTATCTTTCTTCTCCAGGAATATTCACTAGATCTGCTCATACTATCAAATGAAACAATACTCATACACTTAATAGTCCATACAGATTAGGATTTAACATCTCTACCATACATCCGAATTTCTCTGTGAAGAAATTTCACTCACATACATATTATTATGACTTCTGTAAGTCAGGATTGACTGTGAAGAACCTTTACGAACATCATGCCATGACATTAGGAAGTCTGACAGTCTCTGTCAGAGGGTAAACCTACTGTTTTGGATGCTGCAACGAATGTAATCAGAATATAATTGCTCGTAAAATTATGTATGTGCAAATGAAAAGCGCTCCTAGTATTTCATATGCGAACTAAATTTTATCAACAACAACTATTGTCAACGGTCAACGATAACATAAACTCGCTTTTAAAACACATTTTGGTACAAAATTATCCGTTTCAGATTAATTAGTGTTCAATTTTGTTCGATTCATGTAAAATACTGATACTGATACTGTTGCATACAGTTGTATTGGAAACTGAGGACAATGTGACGTATTTGGATATCTGATAACTTATAGCCATTTTATGTAGTCACCGCAATAGTCAGGCGGTTTGGTAGTAATAACTAAGTAACATTGCTGACTGCAGTTTCATAGCATTCCCTTCGCCTCTTTTAATGTCAATTATAAAAAGATGGAGTGGTTCTTTTATAATAATACTAGACGTCCGTTCAAGCTTCGCTATCAAAAGTTTCATTTGGTCTTACAACAAATGCCTACGCCTACCATAATTATTGTGTATGGAGTTGTGGTTTTTTTGTGTGTAACCATAAATTGTAACGTTAAATAATATATTTACAGCTCTACCCTTATCAGGCAAATAGCCGTTAGCAAATTGAAGAATACATTATGGTTATGACGCTCATAAGTATCATGCGTATGATCCACTGAATATTGAATGACGACCGGGATCTATTCAATAATATATAAACAACACATACAATAATATAAAACAATAAAATTTACAATTTATATTACACGTAAATGGTGATAGGTGACAATTTTACAAGTTTTTACATACATCAGCTTCACGTCTTTTATTCCCGAAGGGGTAGGCAGAGGTGTTTAACCAACTACCATTTTTAGGTCCCATGTAACAGGGAACGAGCCTGTTGCCATTTATCGTATACAATTCCAGACTCCGGGCCATCTGAGCTTCCAGACTGAGAATTTTTCGACAGAAAAACCCAATATCACTTTACTCGACCCAGGGATCGAACACTATTCAATACTCGAATTATTTGTAGGTAATTTTCTTACATATTTGTAGGTTTTATTGAACATGTTGTAAAATTTGACAATCAAGTCACTTATTGTCAAAGTTGTCAAATTGTAAGTCGACCGATCGACCGCTCACGACCGGCCAAGCTGGCAAAAATTTGGGGCGGCCTATGTTCAGCAGTCTTTTGGCTGATATGATAATGACTGACTGAAATTTTGACTATTCCAATATTATTTTGATTATTAATTAATTAATTTAAATTAAAATGGCGTATAGTGCCAAAAATGGCAGCGCTAAGCTGCCAATCAAGATCTAAGCATATACTACTAAAAACCCTATCTCTAATCCTTGCACCTGTAATTTCAAGGCCTCCCCTGGTAATATAAATATACATAAGGCTATTAAGAGGCCTTCCATTAAAAATATAACGGTAGCAGCGCATCGGTGCGTGTACCGTTCACGTGGTAGTGGGTATTCATTCATACTACCCTACCTCACACCACTTACCGCCCGCTAGTGTGACCAGGTTCTATGACGGCTTAATCGCAGAGTTAATAGGTTTTGATGAATAATTATTATAAATGTAATAGGCTTGTAGATAATATATTATTGCATTAATTATTTTTATCCGTAGGGGTAAGTAGAGGTGTAAGAAACAAATCGTCATTGGCTTCTATTCCAATGCATTTGTAGGACCAGAAACTTTATTATTTATTTATTAAGAAAGTATTTACAATTTCATTATTCATTACAGATAAAAAACCCCATACGATATAAATATAAAAACCTAAATAAAAGCAATATAATTAATTTAAATATACCTACTTATCTAATACTATACATTTTTGTACAACATCCCTGATTTTCGCCAGGGTACAATGATAAATTTCGTTTTAGTAGAAATAATATTAATCGTCGCCGTCGTTTACGGTTCTATTTTTCAAATATGACGCACGATAAAAATGAACGTTGCCCTTTTGCACAGAACTTTTTCATAAATGTTATAAGCTGTCGAAATATCGAACGTTACTTCATTCATGGTAGTGCTACTAAAGTACGAACTTACGTTAAAAATTTACCGCTATAAAAATCCTACATAAAATCGTGACTACCCTGTCCTCCCTGGGGCGGCCGCCTGTCTTGTTTCAAGCCCAACGCCTACGTTCGTAGACTCGAATACTGTGTTGTAATTATTGAGATAGTCCGTTCATTCTAGTATCGATGAATATGTATACCTACCTATTGAGAAGAATTTAGAGCTTATACGCTTATACTCGTATGATACGTCGGCTTTTTGCTTTTTGATAAATGGAGATGGGGTTGGTGAATTCATCTAATGCAACTAATGGCCGTTTTCTGTATTCGATCTTTAATCTAAGATTTTTCAATCACGATTGTATGTTATGTCTAAATTGACATAGTGGTTCAGCGACGAGCAATCCCTTGCATTAAATTGGAATTCGAAACAGTCTTAGATTGAAGATCGTATATAAAAAGCGGAAATATCATATTAACTAATATCTCGTTTACCAAGTATGTTGACAATGGCAAACATTTCAATGCGTGACGTAATGACAATGATAAAATTAAAAGTTGTGATGATAGTTGGTTCTTCGCTTCTTCTTACCACGTCTCGATACACACCTCTTGAGAAAACCTATATGTATTATTAAGAAGCTGAAGCGGGCAGCCTATCATTATTTATACACGAACAGCGCCCCAGGGAAGCAATAAAACAGTTTCCTCAGACTACAGGGTTAGAGTAATATATTCAGTGAATTAATTCTTCTAGCATCCTTTTTCGTAATAAAATAGGCCAAAGTTTATAGAGAAAGAATCAATATTGAAAATGATAAAAGCCACTCTTTTCAATATATCATTAAAATAAGCTGAATATCAAACGTGATACCAAGATAAAGAATGGCACAAGATTTAAAGTATAAATTATCTATGGGCACAAGTCTACAGACGAATAAAGTTCTTGACAGCGCATAAGGCTTGTTCTTACTTGCCAAACATTACAGCTGTAAGCGCCAATGATCGCGCTTATTTCGATAGTGGTGAAAGGTGCGTTTGATACCAATCAATCACAGCCGTGCTTTTGCTGAGGTCAACTTCCTTTGCGAGCAAATCTTAACTTAAAAAGAAATTGTCCCACGTGTACTCCATTTACTTCAATACACAAGTCGTAGCATAGTAAAACAATACTTAACTAAGAAAGAACTTAACTGTTTCATAGAAGTAGCAGAAAAATGACTCTAAATCGTAATATTATAGGAGTGCTTTTTTCATGATTTTTGTGTTATAGATACGTCTTTCTTTCTTTAGCAGAATAGTTTCAAGACACTGTAGCGTATTATCAATAAAATTAATTCAAGATAACTCACCTAAAAACAAATTTTGTATTCCATAAATTCACTAACAACAAATTGAATTTAATTTATTCACAAATTATATTGAATGAAAATAATTTATTCACCTCATTCGTAGAAAGTGGACTGGTATTCAATGACTTCTCCTAACATTGTGGTCTGTCATAGCCATCGCGCCTGGTATATGAATTATCGCAGTTTTAGTTTTATCATCGGCCATTGCTGCCTATCTTCTGTTGGATGATATACGCTCCGTCTAACAAAATACTTAAACTTTGCTATTTTTAAAACAAAAGCTATCGATAAGAAATAGCTGCAAGCTATTCAAACAAAAGTGTATTTTCTTTAAGTAGCAATAGCCTGTATAAACAGGTCTTATAACAATGGCACTATCTATAATAGATCCAATACAGAGATAGTACAGGTGAACAATACAAACTAATCTAAAAACTGTTTACCGAGCACAGGTGTACTGAACACGACTAACTTACTTCGAACTTATTTGACAACTGAGGACAGAGTCGTACTCCTGTGTTTTGTTCTGGTACGATTTCATTCCTTATTTGAAATAATATTTGAAATTTGCTAATTCAAATTTATCAGGAGTGGTTAGTGTATAGACTAATATATTATATGTACATATATGTAGTGATATGATATATGTAGTGAACCGATCACGATCACGATGTACGATTGTATTTCTATTAATCTAAAAAAGGGGGTTGTCGCATAGCTTAAAGACTCGTAAACAAAGTGCTTAGCAGCACTAATTCTCAGCTACCATCAAATTTAATTATTTTACTTTAATAAATTATCTAAATATGTTCAAATTTAATTATCTAAATAAGTCGTGTAACAGATTATCGAGAATGATAAAAATGGTGACGTAGGTACATAGCTACTCCAGGCTTTATTAGTGAAACTTTACAGGAGCACAATATCTGGTAGTCTAAACTAATATTATAAAGAGAAAAAAATATATGTATGTTTTTAAACGATTCAACTAAAAATTTCTTTCATCTTTAGAAATCAATTAATGGAGCGAGTAACATCGGCTATATTTTATTATGTTTAACATATTTTACAGTCATTTTCAAAATTTTATTGCAATATTTTAAGCGCTTTTGTTAATCTTAATGATGCAATAAGACACTATTGCAATGATATTTTATGTGGACGTTTCTTGTAAAACCGAATGAAACTTTTGATACCGAATCGACGTCTAGTATTTTATAAATATAATCGATTGTAATTTTTTGTAAATGTATGCATATATAACTGAGTTCGTCTCTGTAATAGTCCTTGTCCCAGTTAACACTGTTAACAGTTTAGAAAGCGGCAGCAGACGTTTTAATTAACCCTTTCTAGCCGATGTTAGGTCGGGATCGAATGTACCCTTGTTCAACCACTATTGCGTGTACGTTTGTTGGTTTAGTTGGGATATTGCGAGCACTGGCGGGTTGGGTACGTTCGCCGTATTTGAGATGTGTCAATAATTAAGTTTATTACAAGTTTTTGGGTCGAGAATGGAACCGAATGCTGATAAAGGGGTTGAGTAAGCAAATTTTGTCAATGCTTTATTTAATTTTGTTACATTGTAGTACTTTCATGTAAAATGCTAACGAAAAGTATTATATTGATACATTGTTTATAAAGCTAGTCTGATATATCCATAATAATATTATTATAAATGCGACAAAACTCTGTCTGTCTGTCTGTTATGCTTCACGCCTAAACCACTTCACCGATTTTGATAAAATTTGGTATAGAAATAGATTAGACCTCGGGAAACAACAAAGACTATCTTTTATCATGAAATAAAAAATTGAAGAGGTTGAAGTAGGGGATGAAAGTTTATATGAAAAATCGTCAATGTAAACAGAGATATAACCGACATTCACACAGGCGGACCTACGGGCAACGACTAGTATTTTTTATAAATATGAATAGGAACTCTTTTAAGAGTGCCAAATTTTACCTTATAAGTTATAATTATACTTATCAAGTGCGCTTTATCTGAAGATATGATTGATTTTATTGTATAAGTTTCTCCTAAAATATAAACCAAATCAATTGTTAAACCCGCTGAACGTTCACACACAATTGCATTCGACCCCAGATTTACCACTGATAGAAAATCTCGAGCAAATCGTGCATAAGCGTATTGCATTCAGAAATGGTACCGCTTAAAGCGATTTCAAATACTAAGCATGCAATATCGCGAATGTTTGATTTAACATAAATATATATGTTTATTTTATGCTGAAGACTAAAATGCTGAAAATTTTAAAATGTTAAACATACACAGTTCATGTAGATTTGAGAACGTATGCGAGATGGATCCAAATACCGAGTGTGGTTTTGGTTACAAAGATAAAATGAGATTCAAAAATCACTGTTTTTGAATTTCACTGCAATATATTATGTATATTACTATGAAGTATACTTCATAATGTAAAATATTATAGCATCACACTGAGTTTAAGCTTATACCTGCGAAAAATAGAAGAATTATGCAGATGTCACACCAATTCCTATTCTACGATTTGTAGTGAACACAATATTAAGGTGTATGGTATTGATCAAAGCTTCCATTACTCAATAAGAGTCAGTTTTAGACATCTGATAGCAGTTGCAATTATGTTAGAAAGAAAACCAATCGCGACGACAAACCACGACGGGCATTATTACATTTGCAGTCCGAGATCACATATCATTTGGACATACATTCATATGAATAATATTCCTAGTAACAGCTATATTCGATAGTTAACATTTCATCATATCAATGAGTAATTTATTCCGTGTGGAGTTCAAGTTATACCTCACTTTAGGTGAATATAACATCAAAATATCATCAATCACGCGAGCTTTACTGACGCAAATATGCAGCGTGGTGTTTTAGTTCGATATTACTACCTGCTGATATTTCGGTATTACATAAATGACATTTGAAATTATGTTGTGGGCTTCACTTCACTCTGTTAATTAGTATTTGGTGGAATGTTTATTGGTTGAATTTTGTGATATAGTTATTTGTAAAGATGTATATGATATGTGGGACACAGTAAAGTTTTACATACGAATTGTCTTGCTCTATTTATATGGGATATTTCCCAAGACGGGCTGCCTAAATTAAAGTGCCACCCTTTCACAGTGGAATTTAAAGCGTCTCGAAAATTCAGAACTTAATACTTCTGTTCCTTTATTAAAAGCACTCTTTACTAGAGCATGCGTTTTCTTCTGTTTGATACCGGGTCTTCTAAGAGGACCTGAAGAATTCCATAGAAGAGGCCAGAATGCTAGTAGTTTGGTACGCAGACGACTTCTAGGAAGTTGTCTATCCAATTTTGACTCTACTGACTGCTTTACACTTTTGCTTAGCCCATCGGTAAAAAATAATAATAATAATAATAATAATAATATTCTACCACATTCACACAGCGCCATCTAGCCCCAAATTAAGCAATTATATTTGTTTGTGTTATGGGTACTAAACAACTGATATACTACTTAAATACATTTTTTTTTTGTAAATACATACATATTATAGATAAATTACACCCAGACACAGAACAAACAATCATGCTCATCACACAAAGGTTTGTCCTGGGTGGGAATCGAACCCACGACCTAAAATGCGTGATGTTATAATAAACTAGCAACAAAGAACATCGCTATGGCTTTTCAATATTGTTAATCTATTACGACGAGCGTCGAATTGACAGATTATATTGTTTTATCATTGAATCATACTATAGTAATACCATTAATAGAAAATTGGAAAAGTGCCTTTTACTGGTAACTGTGCAATGAATGTATAACAATAGATGATGATGAAAGCTACATGTGTATTGTTTTTTAGATTTATAGTTTTAAAAGGATTCTTAGAAAGGATTTCACTGCATCTTGTTTTTAATATGGCAGTAGTTTGGATTATAGTGCTGTTACTTTACACAATAAATAAAGGAGTAAAGCCATTTGTCTTATAAAAAAATTGTCTGCCTTTCACACTTAAAACAATAAATAAAGGTATGTAGGTATGTCTTATAATTAATACTTATAAAACTTTACCAGCGCGTGTTGAAAAGGTTACGAGAAAATTCAGTTTATGTTTTTGACGTGTCAAGCTAATTTTTCTTTATTTATTATTATATTATTATGTTCATAAACTAAAGTCGTAGTAGATAAATAATATACCGTCGTATTTTAATGTAATACTTTTCCAATATTATTAACATAACTGTTATCTACTCGAGCTTCTAAAATAGCCGATTGCAGAGCGCCATTCCATGTGAATAAAACTTATTTATTGTATTGCTAACGGTACTGTGATGCTTTCGCCTCACATGTAACTTGTAGCGTCAACAGATACATAAATCGTTTCAAATTTTATCTACAATAAGTTTAAGAAATATAGAATAGATATTTATGTTAGGGAAAATCGCTCGCATAAAATAGCAGTTTGCTGGATAAAATAAAATAATAATAAAACATCTGAACAACTACACACAACGCCATCTAGACCCAAAGTAAGCATATATTATATAATTTGTGTTGTGGGTTCTAGATACGGATTACGGATTTCTAGATACGCACGCACGCACACACACTCTCTCTCTCTCTCTCTCTCTCTCTCACACACACACACACAGACACACACACAATTATCATAGTTTAAACACGCAGTAAATAATACCATTTTCTCCACATATTTGTGATGTTCTAATGTTTGTATTGTTTTCTAAATAATTATAGAAATAAAACGCCAAATCATATTTCTTAAAAAATGGGTGAGGTCCTGGTAACCTGTAATACAGGTACTAACCACATCACATACATCATACACCAGACACCAGTTCCACACAAAACATATTTGTAACATACACCAATCACAAACTGTTACAAAATGTATGAAAAATTGTACCCAAAATTTGTAACTGATTGTAATATGAGGAGAAATAAAGATTTATTATTATTATTATTATATAATTAGCCAATTTATTTTTTGTAGATACATACATATTATAAATAGAAACATCCAGACCAAATGCAAATAGTCATGTTCATGCACACAAATATTTGCACTCTGGGTGGCAGTCAGTGCGCAGTACCACCGAATCACAGAGGTAGTCAAAGTCAAAGTCTGAAATTGTCAATTTTATTTATTTAGAGCAAACATGGTAATCATGTTATGTCTTTTAACTGGACTGAGAAAATAGACTGTTATGGCACTTTAATAGTACATTAAAGTCATATAATGGTGTAGCAAGCTATAACACCATAAAATAATAATAATAATAATAATAATAATAATATGTAAAAATGTACACTATTTGTCTACATGTTCGTATAAACTCGACATATAGAACTAGCAATGTAAACAGATATATAAATCCTGTTTTATACGTGTTTTTCTTGATGCTATGGACTGATTTGTGTATTTAAACTGAATTAAATGCTTGGATGCATGTCTTGTTCAGTTGTTTGAGTCCGGACCCGAGATATAGTCCCTAAAATTAATTAAAATTAGAAATAAACTAAATCCTACTAATCGTAAAACATTAAATAAAAATTTAAAAAAACCTCCGACACATGTAATTCGCCATTTTATGGTCGCGGCCATCTTGGGTTCGAAATTTATTATAGTACTAGTAAAGCCCTTTCATTTGATACCCATATTGAGTGAGTTGTGAAAGAATATGTAATCCGCCATTTCGTGGCCATCTTGGATCGATTTTCATTAAACATAGCTAAAAACATTCACGACTAATTCACCTTTCCTTCAAACGGACATAGACTACTTTTTATCCTGAAAATAGGTCTGGTTCCCGAGGAAGACAAACATATTTTAAGCGCGGGCGAAGCCGTGGAGCGCAGCTAGTATAATCATGGACAAGACAATGACACCAATCCCTGAAAGTTCAGTACACTTTAGATTCAATTTAAATTACTTAGATCTAGTTTTAATTCCATCTAGTTAGCTTAAGTGCAGCCATAGAACCATCATACTAACACCAAATTCTAGCCAATCTACGAACAATGTCGTTAAAGCTTAAATAGCGCTTAAATTAATCTACCGGTTTGGCTCGTAGCGTTAATATCGCTGCTGTTAAGCGCTACAGCAGCTTTGCAGACTGATACCGGTTTATTGCAATCCTAATGTAAGCAGTAGCGGGTAAGCTTCCAGTTATTGTCCGTACAAGATGCTGTCAACGGATAAAAATATTACAAGCTTCTCAGAATATGAAGTTTTCATCGTATTTTAAATATTTAGAAGTGATGTTTGTTGGTCACAATAAGAGTCTTAAAAAGATTAATGTTCGTGAGCTCATTAAACTGTGTGGTTAGAAACACAATAGCAATTTTTGAGCCAGCTAATAAGTTAAATTTAAAATGCAACCTATTACATCCTTTAATTGATAGGGACGTATGTCACTACGACTACGCTATGGATAAGTATGTTTAAAAGACATAAATAAAATGCCATAGTATTAAAACCTTTATTTATTGTGGCTCTTTATACTTAAAAAGACAGAGCGAAACCCTTAATAAGTCCTCTTCATCTAAATGTTTGAAGTGGCCCGCATAGTACGATTATCGAAGGCTTTCTTTCAAAGGACGGCATACTTGTAGGCGAGAATGTAGAGGCTCTTTGGCTCGGCAAACTTCGTATCGGTACTCTGTGAAGATGAGAGGGGAAATGGGACACGAGACTCTTTACGACGAGCTACTTATCGCATCAGTTACGGTACCGTTTGAAAAGCGATGGTTAAAATCACTTAGTTTGCAAAATGAATTAATTATTATGAAGTTTATATTGATTTTACTGCTTTTAAGATCTAGTCGACATAGAGTTCAACTTGCTGAAATTGCGTTTTCCTCTGATTCAAAATTTGAAATAGCATTCAATAAACTTTGATTTAAAATTTTGATTTACTCGCAAAAAAAACCTGTTGTAATCCTGTGTGAATCGCAGACAGCTCATTATTCAACCTGATAATTCAAATATATGAAAATCTAATAGTAATAAAGCCTGTAGATTTTGAATTATATAAGTAGGCAAGAAATATAGACGAATATCAAATACGAAACTATTTTGTTAAGTCGATCGTATGTAATGTTATTGCAGTCTATATTGAACCAGTAATTGTTCGGCCGAAAATCACTCAAAAGTCAAAGTCAAAGAATTTATTTCATTTTGATCATAAAGTATGATGCTTATAAAAAGTCGACATTACATGAAGTCAGCCAATTGACCTACAGCCAGTTCGCTGACGAGGTAGAGCTGTGAGAAGAACTGGCAAGAAACTCACGCCACTCTTTTCAATCGCCAGATAATTACAGTTATTTGTATCAGTTACAATTTAAACATTCAACGCAACCAAAGAACCATACAAAGTAAATTATTACAAATTAACGAATTAATATAATTACTAAGATTAAAGAAAGAAAAGAGAGGATTTCAATTATTTTGTGTGTGTAAGCTAACATGAGAATTTGTTATAATTATATCTGCTCTTTTTGTCCAGAGGAATAATCACTACATTTTAATCAAAACTTTATCTTTTATATGACTAAAATGACAAAATACAGTATACACATTTAATAACAGAAAATAAATGAAAAATAAATTATATAACCCTAACGTAATCATATAATTAGCTTTCCGTTGCTCATGCGTTAAATTACACTTTTGGTTACTGCTCTGCTCTCGTCGCTCGTAGCGTGATATTACATAACCTATAACCTTCTTCAAGAACTGGGCTATCATACACAAAAAGAATTATTAAAATTCGACTGGTAGTATCAGAGATTAGTACGTTGAAACAAACAAGCTCTTCCGCTTTGTATATAAATTAGTATAAATAGAGTGTATGTTGCCTGTATCAGTAAAATAAGTTCTACCAGCAACTTCCAAATTGTCTAACTTTAGTGTTAAAACTCCTTTATCTTCCAGAACCATTCTTCGCTCCGTATGACTCTGCATACGTTTTTATTGCGTTTCTGGCGTTTATTGAACCAAACATACTTCACGCCACTCCGGAGTTTATTTGCCTGAGTCATGTACGCAATGGAATATTGAAATGTACTCACTATAGGTGTAAAAGTTGACGGTTTCAGTTTTATATCTTTTGTAAACTTAAATTCTAAGAAATTAGATACGTTTGTTTAAATAGTCTAAATAATATATGTCGTATTATGATTTTTCTAAAGGGTAAAGAAAGATGTAGTACGGTCACGTTTACAACTACAACGGTAAATTAGACATGTTTAGAGCCGCCATAGTCGAGGCCACCATGCTATCAGTTTAAAGCGACGACTATGGAAATAGTGGTCACCACTTCTTTACCTCTAAAGCTACTTAATATCAGGCAAAATGCAGTTACTTTGGTAGGGTTATATAGAATAAAAGTTAAAACTGTATGCATTTATTCTGCCTTCACCCATAGGGATTCTCGCTTGACAGTCGGGCTAAAAGAAAAATGATCTTTTTGGTAACATTGCTGCCCGTTATCTGGTATACCTTTAGCCACCTTTACGCCCTTGGGATAGACGGGGTGGTTCTAACACCATTATGACTTTGAAAAATGAAATCGCTGTGACAGAAACCTAAGAGACATACTCGTAATTCCTCCTGCGACTAAAATAACTGTTAAAACGTTTTTTGTGCGGTATTTTTAGTGTAGTATTCACAAGTTGTGCTAATGACTGCGCTGTACCACAAAAGAGAGAAATTAAAAGAAAATGTTGCCTTTACTCGCCTTTTTCACTTTTATCAGAATTTAAAACTCGCATTATGTTTTGTTTCTGTGTTCGTGTAGGTTGCACATTAGTGTGTATTGCTTACATCGTATTCAATCATTCTATTATTAAATACGACTATTCACTCTATCTCTAATATATAAATAATCTAGTAATACCTCCATTTGTGACTGATACTCGGCCCAACATAATTAGAAAACACCCTGCCATACAACATGCAACTAAAATCATTAAACAATAAAAAAGCTATCAACTTTGTACAACAAAACCGTAAATCCTGTCTTAAAAACTATGTGGTAAGCTATATAAAGTAAACCCTCTATCTGCGTGCCAGGCTGTCGGGTGCGGTTGGATTCTATGCTCCTATCTAATCCATTCAGGGATTAACGCTCTCTCATAGGGCTGTCCACTCAAATTGTGCTGACGGAGGATTTAGAATTTTGAACAATGTACTCGACAATTTCCATGATGTGTTTGATTTGTATTATTTTGCTTCTGAAGGTGTGTGTGACGAAATGTGACGAAAGTTGTCAACTGAAACTTGGAACTTGAGCTATTGAGAAAGTTTGTTTTGAAATAATTTTAAGAAATATGAAATAAATAAGCTAAAGTTATCGTTTATAAGGCCAATTAAAAATATTGTCTCTCTCTTTTTCTAATATAAATGGTAGGGTACAATCCATTTTATTTACTATGTTTCTATCTTATTTTATCGTATAATGGCTCTTAATACGCCAGAGCACTTAGACACTTCAGATAGATTGTGCTTCATTTGTTAAGGTCCAATTTTCCTTAAGGTGTTTCCCTTCGTCGTATGTTAGTGTTGCTTGAATATCACATGGTACATAGGGTAAAATGACTGAAAGGTTCATGTTATTATTATCTCTTTTGTATAATAGCACTTAATATTGTACCTGTAAGACATATTTCATTATCATATTTTCGCCGTGCGACGTCCACTGCTGGACACGGGCATCCTTAGCTTTGCTTTGACCGGTGCTGAACCGCCTTTATCTATGGGTTTCCTATTACCTTACTCTTCTATAAGTGATAATGTTGTGTCCGAAATATGTCACAAGGCTCTTATATCACAGAAGCGAAACAATAATGTAATACATTTCTACCTATTAGACCCGTAGCGCTAGGTTTTGAGGTTTCAAAAATATTAAAGTTGTTTATTTTTCGCATATAGTTTCTTGACCGTTAGCCTAGCCTAAAACATTAGTTTGTGTCATCCTAGGTACTTGCATAGGTAGAAATTTAGGTATTTTGTCTTTTCGCTCAGTATTGGACGAAAAGAAAATTAAAGACAAAAATTTGACTTCCATGATAATAACAAAGTAGTAACTGATGTACATAGGCTTTTTGTGTCATCTCTGCCCAAGGGAATCGTGATATTTAGCTAGTACCTAATACGTCACCCAACTAGCTCTAAAAAAATATTAAAATTTGTATTAGAGGTGTTATGTGTTTTAGAGTTCGGTTATCTGTTGTTCAAAATATTTTGTGTCGAATTTATCCACGACATTTATAGATATTTGATTTTTTTATTTCAACACTCTGTAAAAGCCACAAAAGAAAATGCAAGTTATTAGAGATTACGTGTTTTTGATTATTATGGTGTAACAAAACCCTATTCATAATTTGTGTTGTTTTTATCCACGAAATCTTAATATTTAAAAAAAAAAACGATTTCTTCGCAAGAAGGGCGATCGCGGGGAAGAGCGCGGGCGCAGGCGGCGGGCGCCCCGGCTAGCCTGACGCGCTGACGGGCGCGTAGAACGTGTTGTTTGTTTACATTCGGTATTCGGTGCAAGCTGCGATAAGTGCGTGCGTTATTCGATTTGATTGACTTATTAGTATGCACGATCTTCAGGTTTGGAAACCAACCTTCTAACAAAGTTCACCTTGGCGGGTGCTTCAAACCGCGGTTTGTGTTGCATCTAGTCTAAATGGGTATAAACCATGCGCCAACACGCGCGCGAGTCAATACCGAGCGATTCGTCTCCGGCGTGAGATCACTAGGGTTGGCACCTTTTTCCGACGGAAATCTAAACTAATGTTAGAGAAAAAAAAACTTTTTAGTTTGTAATATTTGTAAACGAAAAAAATGTGCATTATTTATTTTCATTTTTGTAAGTGAAAGTAAATAATGCACATTTATTTTCATTAAAAATTATACTTATAATTATACCATTGAACAAGTATTGCAATTATATTTAATGGAGGCGTTTGTTGTGAGATCAAAAAGAGTTTACATTATTTTGAAGTTTATACGGTGTGGAAAAATAATATAATACATATACTTGCGCAGGCAAAGCCGCTTGCAATAGCTATATATATTTTTGAAAAACAGCAATATTATAGTATTTTCGAGACTTACAAAAAATTTATATACAGTTTTGGATCAATAGTTCTTCAAATTCCAACACATAGCTCGATTCAGTTTTCAAATTATTTCTAGTGCTAGAGGGACATGATGAACATGACACCAGGTACTAAATATAAATAAAAAAAATTGTGGGTATGCAAAATAATATTTTTGTCGCTAATTCAAATGTTACGCCTTTTCATAGAGTCACTAAGAGAGCCGCTGCTAACAAGCACCTCTCCCTCGCCCTCGTCGCTAAAACGTCAATGTTCCAAGAATTATCAAAAATCATAATTTAACTGACGGAGTAATCGCGTAACAAATATACAAAAGATTAACAGTGTTGCTGTAAAGGCAAGTTTGTAGCCACCCGCTGCTGTTGGAATTTCTCACGATCATGCACCTCTAACTTGGCATGAAGTGATAAGAGTCTACCGCTACTAAAACATGAAGACGCTCAAAATGAAATGCCACAAATGGTCACCCATCCACGGACACGTTGTTTCTAACAAATAAAGAATTTCGAAAATCAGTTTACAATTGTCAGGACGCATTGGTCAAACACCTTGGTCTTTAGGGTTTGCGGTATGGGCGACGTAAAAACTTGATGGAGTTTGTGAAATGCTGCCCAACCCAACTGAATCCTCCTGTCGTATTCCCTCTCGAAGTTGTTTTTATATAGTTGTAGTGTTTGTCCAAGGTAGACATAGGATTTAACATCTTCGAGAGGTTAAGATCATCAACGATAATCGGTTGTGGCGTAACGTGATCATTGAACATGGTCTTCGTTTTGTTCAAGTTCATTCGCAGACTGATTCGTTGGGAGGACTCATTTAAATCGTTCAGCATAACTTGGAGCTCCTGTGGGGTCTCAGCCATTATGACAATATCATCGGCAAATCTCAGGTGCGAAATGTGTTCCCCGTTTATGTTATTGCCACGTCCTTTCCAGTCTATTGTCTTAAAAGCATCCTCCAATACAGCTGTGAACAGTTTCGGGGATATGACATCCCCCTGTCTCACTCCTTTGTGTAGTTGGATAAGCTTTGTCGGACGACCCTGTACTTGGACGGACATTGTGGCGTTGCTGTATAAACATTTCAGCACATTGATATATCGCCAGTCAACTTTGCAAGGACTCCATGACAGACCAGATCTCGACAGAGTCAAAGGCTTTTTCATAGTCCACGAAGACGAGACAGAGAGGGAGGTTGTATTCCTCTGTCTTTGGTATGACCTGCCTGTGGATGTGGTCTATGGTGCCAAATCCTCCGCGAAATCCGGCCTGTTCCGGAGGTTGAAACTCGTCAAGTCTTCTAGTAAGTCGATTCGACATGATCCTTGAGAACAGCTTATAGACATGGCTCAGGAGTGAGATGGGCCTGTAGTTTTTCAAAAGAGTGTTATCTCCTTTTTTGAAAAAGAATACTACGGTACTCCTGCTCCATGCCCTTGGGGTTCTCCCGCTATGAATTATAGAATGAAATAAGCGTTGGAGCTCTTGCAGCACGGGTTTGCCGCCTGACTTCAAGAGCTCCTTCGTAACACCGTCCTCACCTGGGGCTTTCCCATTTTTCAGCTATCCAAGGGCCAACTCGATCTCCTCTGGGCTGGTATCTGGCAGTTCATCGGTAAAGTAGCGGGTCAGGGTGGCTCTCAGGTCTTGGTGAGATGGCGAAGGTGGTGCGGCGTTAGAGGAGTACAGGTTTCCGTAGAATTCTTCGACTCTAGCGAGAACTTGAGTTTGAGACGTGTGGATTTGTCCATTCTCGGTTTTTATCTGTCTTATATGGCTTCTGCCTAGCTTTTGTTTGAACACTTTGAGACCTTTATTTCGCTCAATTGTGTTCATAATGCGTTGCATGTTTGAGCGCCTTAGGTCCCTCCGTATTGATGTTTTGATGAGCTTTGACAGAGCCATTCGGTCTGAGGAATGATGTACCATTTCACGTCTCTTACTCATGAGTTTTAAGTCTCAGCTGATAGTCGCAAATCTCGGCCCATACTTTTTCGCTCACGAAACCGTTTGCCCATATCCCTAATGGTTGTAACCACGCTGTCTAGGTCCTTGTCAATGTCCTGTGTGTTTTCAAGTTTCAGGGCATCAAAACTGTTCTTTAGCTCCAACTGAAACTGTTCAGAGCCAGCTATGGTTTGTTGCAGAGTTGGTCTCAATATGGACCTCACCGTGTGGTTTCCCTCAGCTCTGAAGACTATATTTAGGGTGCCCCTTACCAGTCGGTGATCGCTTCCGGTGTTAAACCTGTTGATCACAAAGACATCCCTAAATATGCGCTTTTTGTCCGTCATGATGAAGTCAATTTCATTTTTAGTGATGTTGTCGGGGCTTTGCCAAGTTCATTTTCTTTGGGGTTTCTTTTGAAAGAAAGAATTCATCAGAAATTACTTTAAAGAAAAGATTAATCTATGAATATATGAATGTAAAATAAAGATTTAATAAAAGAAATCGAACGAAACCTAATCTTAACTGCGTATTAATTTTTTTATGTATTTAGACACAACTGTCAACGACGTCTGCTCTCATACGTCTGACTGACCGCGTCCGTCCGCGACTCAGGCACATCCAGCGCATCACGTCCTGCGCTACCAAGCTATCGCGACGCGCCCCTGCCCGTGCGCACTATTGCCACCCCGTGCAGTTCAAGTTTGTTGCAAAGACAAAATTAAAATCCTGTTGGCTGGCTCCGATTCCAAAAATAACTGAATATAAATAGTAAATAGTACAGTATTATATAAGTAGGTACCAATAATTTTGCTATATATAATAATATATATATATATATATATATACACAAGCAAATATAATTGCTTAATTTGGGGCTAGATGGTGCTGTGTGAATGTGGTAGAATATTATTATTATTATTATATTATTATAATATAGTTATTGCAAGCGTCTTTGCCCCTACGGATATTTGTACTAATTTTAACATATTTTATAATAGTTCAACACCATATTAACTTCAAAGTAATGTAAACGGTTTATTTGGTCTCACAACAAACGCCTATATAATATAATTGCAACACTTTTTCAATGGTATTGCATCATTTATTTTCGTTTACTAATATTTAAATTGATAACTAAAAAGTTATACAAATATAGTATAAAATAAAAACAAAAATTTAATACAAAGATAGTTAGTTAAAATTTATAACTAAATAGTCACGGTAGTTTCACGCTGGTTTCAGCATGAATGGACTGGATCGAACGGGGAAGTACTACCCTCTCGTAGAAGATCGACGAAAGAGTAATAGTATCCGTACTATTGTGCCTCCCTTTTTCCTTTTTCCTCTCCTAACCCTCTCCCTTCACTGTAGGCAGCAACTTCGCAGTCCCTGGCAGTAGCAATGCTAGGGACTCTAATTCGTCCATGAATGACAGTTACCACTTACCATCACGTGGGCTGTTTGCTCGTCTGCCACTATCAGCAATTAAAAAAAAATTATTTGAAGTTACTTGCTTTATTGTAATTTTTAGTTTAGATTTCCGTCGGAAGAAGGTGGCAACCCTAGTTGATCTCACGCCAGAAGAGGAGACGACTCGCCCGGTACTGACTCGCGAGCGTGTTAGTACGTGGTTTATGCGTGGTTTAGATCCATCTAGACGCAACACAAACCGCAGATTGAAACCAATCTCCCGCCAAGGTGACCTTTGTTGGAAGGCTGGTTTCCAACCGTGAAGAGACAAACAGTTTTGTGAGTTTGTTTTGAGTCTGGAAGTTTCTTAAATAATAATTTATTGTATGCACTTACTTACATTCTACTAATATTTTAAATGCGAAAATTTGTATGTATGGTGTTTGTTTGTTACCACTCAGCGTCTAAGTGGTTGAACCGATTTTGATGAAAATTGGTACGTACATAGGTGCCGGAGACGGACATAGCCCATAGGATACTTTTTATTTTTTATCCCGAAAATTGGTCTGGTGCCTGAGTTACATAATTAAACATAATACCATATATCGCGAGGGCGAAGCCACAGCGAGCAGCTAATAGTTATAAAAGAAGTATGTATTTGTATTATGCCTTGCTTATTTTGGGACCAGATAGCGTAGTGTAAAAATAAAATATACGTTAATTTTAATTTAATTTATAAAGAACGATTCGCTTAGAAGAAATCGTAGGTACCGAACGAATTTGGTGTGCGTGCGTAGAAGGAGGCAACGCCGCGCCGCCGCGCGTCCTCTTGCGAGCCAGCTTGGACCGCAACCATTATTTTTTTGTGTTGTGTTAATTTATCGTGCATGAAAATGACACAAATTTACAATGTCGATTTTTCATACATTTATGTTATTAAATATGTGAACTCTAATGATTGTAATATTTTTTTGGAGCGTTTGTAGCTTGGAAAAACAAAATAATTAAAAATCTTAAAATTGCATGCTCTAATTGGGCACAAATTTCTTTAATGGGTATATGTAAGTGATCTGAAATAGGCGATAGTTATTTAATCAATTATAATTTTTTTTTAGCACCGTATTTAGATCCTGACCCTATAACAGATTGCACTGGACGAAGATGACACAAATTAGGCTTGCACACTCCGTAGGCTATCCTAGACATGCTCCCATAATTTTTGTTAACTTTAAATTAATTTTGCCAGTTTTGATTTAAATTAAAAGAATTAATCACAAATCATCGAATTGCTCAAAATGCAAATGGCAGATGTGACACAAAACATAATATTAGGCTTCTTATGTATGACTGTATCCACAGGCAAAAAATAAGCAACTTTAAAATTTTTGTAACTTATGACCCCAAAATAGCCTAGCGCTATCGGTCTATATTTCTTCGGTGCGTGTGAACGTATAACATATTTATCGTTAGGATTTATTCACTTTTCTTTGGGTTAATTTGTCTTGTTATATGATAGGTTATTATGCACCTATTTCACTATTATGCACCTTGGTGTACTGAGGAAATTATTGTTGTAATGACTTTTCAGACATTATTATGTATTTTGTAGAAATAGGAACTAGGTTAACAAATATAAATAAATGGCAACCCTCTTAAAAAGTAGTTTTGATGTTTGACCTTTCGTAATACTACATAATTGAGAACTACTCAGTTTGTAGGTGTACCCAGACCGGGATTACGAACGCTAAGAAGATGCGTAAGCGGTTTTCTAATGACTTTATTGTGTTACAAAACGCTTTGCTTGCTTATACCTTTGTATATAGCCTGATAAGTGGTGATTATGACAAAATTTCGTCATGATACGCTGCATTACACTTAGTGAATTCTGTGTGGATGTTGAAAATTCCTGTTGATTTGACCATCTGCATGGCAATAAAAAAAAACTTAATCCAAAAATATTAAACAATGAACATTGATTGTAGTTCGTATTCACCATAATTACGCACGCAATGCAAGGAAATTAATATTTTTTATTTTATTCAAATTTGCATTAAGTTGAAATTTACAAGGTCTCATTTGCCTACACGCCTGAAGATTATTTTGCACTGAAATGAAATGTATCTAACGTAATTAGCTATGACTAGACTTCTACTAATTGCCTGATCAGAATCGAACTACTTTGATATTCAATTTGATTGTGTAATTACATCTTGAACAATGTTCGCATCTTGAATGCGAACATTTCTCCGTAAATAATTTAAAAAGTTGAAGTAGTTTGAACTTCAACTTTTTAATTATAGTTGTTTGGTTATGGTTCTTTTAAGTAATATATTTTGACGGACAATTGCATCAGTAGTATAGAAACTGTAAAATTAACAATAATATTATTACTTTACGAAAAAGTATTCTATTTATGGAATATCGTGGGTGTCATAAACTTCACGTTAGTTTTCAGGCAATGATACGCGACATATAACAAATCATTCTTTATTCCAAAATGTTCTGTTCGTTCGAACTATTTACCGTACTTTTTTTTTGCTTACTACAACTACAAAACTTCCAAATCCTAGGTTATGAAAAATTAAATAACGAACAAGGAAAGTAAAAGTTAAATATAATAAAGTGTTGCTCAACTACCAAGATTGTACTTAGTAAGCAATTTACTTAATATTTAGTGAGCTAATCGTGTTTCAGCGCATAAGATATTGTAATTAATATTTCAAGTTGGTGTTTAACAAACCGTTAATGATAACAATGCTGAACTAAGACGTTAAATCAGTTAGTTGTTAACACGATTTTATCGCAAGTTATTTAGAACTTCAGGTTTGAAAGATTAGATGATGTTTTTGCTGAACTGTGTCCATAAATGTTATTGTTTTTTTCGTTATTATTAATGTCTTTGAATAAAACAAAGTTGAGCTCGATTGTTCAAAACCGTATTAATAAGAGTTTATCTAAGACATTACTAACTAGCGTTAAATAAAAACATCGTCAAGGAACTGGACTTAAAAATAATGTCTGAAATTTCCAATCCGATTCGAGCAAGCGTTTGATCATCACGTTTGCTCATATCTTTTCTGTATAAAACGAGGCCTTTACACTGCAGTTTCCTTTACAGTTTGAAGGACTCTTTTAAAGTAACTGAAACGATATATAAATGAAATATCAACAAACAAGACAAGGTGTGGACAGACAGAAGGACACCAAACTTTTTTGAACTAAGGTATTATGAAAACTGGAACTAATAAGTACTGCTCGTAGTTCAATAGTCTTTATAGTAGAATACTGTTTATTAGCCAGCCCATTAGTTTGTGTAAATTCAAAAACAACTTCAATTAAAAAACAAAAAAGATTAAAGCAAAAATCTTTTTAACATAAAGTTCATACATTACCGTACACGAACAAGTCTCTCGACGGTAAACTTTAGATTATTTTTCTCTACTAACTACATATATGAAATATCACAAAAGCAAAACACGTAAACAGACAGCCAGTTAAAAGTTTTTCAAATCCATTATGGCAAACACGGCTGGCGGGAAAACAAACAAAATGGCTGAATTATGATCATTGCGTTTCCGTGTTCTACAAATAATTAAATTAGTAAATTTTTACTAGTTAGGTACGATATTTGTTTAAGTGTGATTCGAGTTAATTTTAATTTATGTAATATTTTGGTATGGAATATTAAAACCTTTAAGGTGTTATTCCCTGAACTTTATTATTTTTAAGCTTATTGGAGAGGTAATTCATGTGGTAGTAAGTTTGCGTTTCTTTCTATTTTATAAAAACCTCATGTCATCGTGATATTACGCTCGTCACTCTCTTGGATAAAAGCCGTATTTCAAATTTTAATTGAAATACTTTAAAAATTGAATTATCAATATCGAAACTATTTATTTTAACAAAGTAGGTATTATATCTAAAGCAATTTAAGCAACAGTTACCGAAGTAAAAATATATTTAATTATAGTTAATTCTAAATTTATGGAGGAGCGATAAAATCTATTAGCCTATACCGAAAACTCTTGAGACCTAAATCTACCAAACCCAAATAAATTGCCTTACTTTTTACCAAGCTGAGAACATATATCTGTCCTTTTCTAACGTATTAATCCCATAGTACGAGTGTGTTATACTTGTCACGTTCTAGCTTTCATACATCACGTGTAAAAGCATTGTAAGCTCCTAAAATGAGTGTTTATTGCTGATCCTTCGAGCCGGACTCTAGTGGCTTTTGTGTATTGGGAAAATGAACTTTATGGCATTGAATTAAGGGTGATTGGTTGTTGTTAGGCCTATAACAGTTCAGGTGCGTACACGGGCTCAACTAGTCGTTATTCTAGCAGTAGATGTGCGTAGTTCAGTTTGGAAGGTGAACTATAGGGATTCATCCAATTTGTTGTGAAAAATTATGGTCTGTTTTGCTCTTAATTCTTTGTATATCGTAAATTATTCTGTAAGTTGGCTGCAGGGCTTATACGTTGGCCTTTGGTATGTTTAAGCTTAGAATAAAATATCACACGTATATTTATTCATTTGTATTTTCATTTTCATTTTTGGCGATTTTCTAAAAAAAAAATATTTTATTTCTAACAAAGATTTATCAGATTAACTCAGATTTTAATATCTTAGAAAACGTGCCTGGCCGAAAATAATTTCATACTTATGTAACTATAAACAATAAGATTGTATATAGACGACCTTTTTATTCCTTCTTGAGAGCAAAAGGCGGTATTATTCATAAGACATCACTGCTCGTGTCTCCTGAATACAACTAGAGTAGAAGTAAGAAAATATTATACTTTTGAGAAAATACGTCCAATATTCTTTAGGAATGGCTATAGCTATAAATATTCTGTTAAATATTTATCTGTGTACTCGTATATCCCGAATATATTTACGATACATAATTAACATATATATGATTGCAGTAAATTCAAGTGTATTTTGCATTTTACGGTGTTTTTTACCATGTAAGAATATATACATGAAAATGATTCTTGCGGTGTATATTTAAGGTTGGGTTTGATTCACAACACTTCAGCTCTTACTAACTTGTGGTACTTTTTATTATAAGTAATTGACAAAATTGTGTAGTAATAATTATTAATAAATAAATATTATGCGACCAAATAAAATAAATACAAAAATATAAATTGATAAAATAAACTAAATATATCACAGACTGGAAGTTTGGCAAGATCTATTTTCTAATTTAGCTCTATTACTTTTATCGATTGATATTAATAAACCATCGTTTACAAGATGCCTAAACCCCAAAAATATGAAAATTGTCTTGCAAAACTTTTATAGCTTTAACGGTAGAAAACTTCACTTGCTGATTTTCATCCATATTTTTTTCCAGTATCGGAGCAAGGTCCTCACGAGAAGCGTCTGTTGAACGCTTTGCTGGCGTCGTACAACACGCTGGAGCGTCCAGTGGCCAACGAGAGTGAGCCCTTGGAGGTCAGGTTCGGGCTCACACTGCAGCAGATCATTGACGTGGTGAGTCACCTTCTAATTATTCATTGTTGTGTTGAGGATCTGACAGATGTGGCTGTTTATGGATACCTTTGCTTATCCGTAAAATATTTACATCATCTTTGCATTGTCTGTAAAATAAATATTTCATATTTTTTGCAGTAAATAAAAATTGACCAAACTTTTTCCTGAATGCTATGTTATTAAAACTATTTTTAGATATTATTAAAAACCAAAATACTCTTATTAAATATACATTATATTAATATCAAATTCAAATAATTTAATTGATTTTGAAAAGCAAATAGTATATTAATTTTTAGTAAGTCTAAAATTGAAATAACGTTAGTACTTGGTTGAAGTTGAAATAAATGATAATTAATATCAAATGAGAGTACATTAAAGTAATTCTAAAATATGTTTTATAATGAATAAAATGAAAATCGAGATCAATTAACTTCACAATAATGCGGAGAAAATCGCTATTTGTATAATCATATTCTCGTGAAAATAGCACTTTTACATTGGGATTAAAATGTCAAAGGGGTCTCAACGTACCGGCTTGATGTGAGCTGACAGTTTGCGGTCACCGTGTCAGAAATTGGCACTTGTGAACGGCCTCAAATGCCGGCAATTGTTGTAAAATGATGGGAATGTGGTTATAAAGTATTTTTGGTGGTAAACCATAAGGATTGTTATGTCGAGTGGGTGTTTTACATTATTTAAATAGTTTTTGAATTTTATACAAGATAAATTTATATTTTATGGGATATTTTAACAACTGTGATAACAAATATTGAATCAGATTAATGGCCAATAATCTGACTAACATGCCCTAATATTTTGCATCAGCTAACATTTGAACCGAATTATTGATCCAGCATTTCCATACAAGGCTTAAGAATATCTAAGTCGCTATGTAATCCTCAACACAACACCATTAAGTATTATTCCCAGCTATCGTTACTCAAATTTATCCACAGATAAAATAAACCTTTCAACTCCTTTACATTAAGGTTATCAAAATATTTACTTTCAAGATATTCCGGCGAATCAATGAGCGTAGTAAATACAGCGTTTATTTGTATGGAACCTTCTAGAAGCATAACATTATAATATATTAGCAAGTGTTAATAAATAATAATATTTAACGTTGTTTTAATGGGTTTTGTATTTGAATTGAGAATTTATGGTTATTATAAACCCGTATTGTGCTCTCATGTCAGGCAAAGGACTCATCGGCCTCACCTCATTTTCTCTGCTTCTTTATTCAGAGCTAGTTAGTAGACGTATTTAATTACACAAAAAATATGTTTTGTGTTAAATCTTCTAAAAGACGCAAAGATACTGAGATTTCTTTTAAAGGTTTTCTATTTTTTAACCGACAGCAAAAAAAGGAGGAGTTTTCTCAATTCGACCGTATATTTTTTTAATTTTTTTTATGTGTGTTCGCGAATAACTCCGTCGTTTATAAACCGATTTTGATGATTCTTTTTTTGTTGGAAAGGAGATATTCCAAGGATGGTACCATGATAAGAAAACCAGGATCTGATGATGACATCCCAGAGAAATCGAAAGGAACTTTCGAAAATCGTACTGATGACTAGTGCATTTGTTATGTCTTTCATTAAATATTTTAAAGCACTACTATTTAGTGAAAGTTTGGAGTCGATCTGATGATGGAGCACAAAGACAGTTGAGAGAACTCCTAAACGATTTACAGCAATTACTTGGTGTTTGGACTTAATTCATTTCTAATGATGAGAACTTTGCACCCATATGGGTTATAAGTGCCATTACAGGTGACCATAGACAGTCGAGGAAATTCCTCAACAGCAGTCATGTCGGGCTTAATTCATACGGTTTAATATGCCAAAATGTTCAGTGTGTACGAAAATAATACCTAAGTAAGATTTAGGTCTAACCATCACTAAAAATTGTGAAATAAAATATTTTATAACAAAAAGAAAACCGACTTCAAACAGGAAGGAAACTAAAAAGTAAAAAATGAATTTACATAGCACAAAGTAATTCGTATTTTGATTTAGTTAATCAGAAATAATTAAATAAGTATTTTATAATTTTGAAGTTGGTGCCAAGTAAATACTCAATAACTAAATACTATAAGAACCTTACTACAATATCAAATTAAGATTGATAATACCTATAAGTACCTAGTTTTGTTTTACTTAGCAAAATGTGCGACTTGTTATGTTTAATTAAACTTGATCATTCATTTTTCATTAGTTTATGTTAGTTTTAACAATTAAACCATTTAAGTGTTTCATAATCAGATTTTTAAAAGTAAACTTTTCATTATAATTCGTAAATGGTTTTGTATATTGCTTGCGCTCGCTGAAATGCCTCTTAAAATAGGTAAAACTATTTTTATACAAAACAAAATGTTTTGACGAGATTTCTAATTCCCTTGAGTATAAATTAAAAATATTGCGTTTTGTGTATGTTGGTACTCCAACAGCTTTTTCATTAATTGTGAGGTTATAAAAGCAAAAATATTCGACAAAAAACATTTTTATGTGTGAGGTTCATTGCAATACAACAACAAAAAATGTAGTTGAACTGGCTGACAATAAAATATTTCGTGGCTATCAAAAATTTAAATAAATATTTTTGTATTTTGAAATAATTCCACAGATAAACTAGTTATGAAGTTTTTAAATTTGGAATGAGGTTTGATAATGTTATGCTCGTAGAGACAAGTTTTGGCTAATTCTGTTAAGGGCCTGTAAGTATACCTGTAATTGCAAGCATTAAAAAAAAAGAAAACAATTTCGAACTTGAGTTTCATATTATAAATTTATACACCAATTGTTTTTATTATTGTTTAAGAGAATTTTAGTACAACGTTTACTTGTGTTCAGAAAGCTTTGTTTTCAAATAGGTATATAAACATACCACTTATAATTATCTCTAGTTTATCACATCACAGGCATCTCATTATCTGCAAGTTTATATTAAAATACTGTGTGAAAACGTAACACTTATAATGGCAATAGTAAATGTAGGTATGTACCTATATAAATCGATATGTCGCCATCGCTATGTTGTTTGCCATCTAATTGCATCAACTTAAGTACCTACCAATGTGATTTTTCAAATCATATGTACTTTCTAAGTTTATCTTGAACATTTCTGACTAACGGTGAAGGAAAACATCGTGAGGAAACCTGGACTTAAAAGTCTGAAATTGCCAATCCGCCTTGAGCAAGCGTGGTGATTAATGCTCATTCCTTCTCTATGTCAGAAGAGGGCTTTGCGCTGCCAGTGGGACAGTAAACAGGCTGGTATTATTATTTTTATTTTTTATTGCCAACAGTGGCAGACAGCCCACGTGATGGTAAGTGGTAACTGTCGCTCATGGCCTTCCATGAGCATCTTCTCAGAGTTGCTCCTGCACTGCTATGCAATGCCAGGGACCAGCTGCATCTTACCGTGAAGGGAGTGGTATAGGTTAAAGGATTAAAAGGGAAAAGGAAAGGAAGGAAGTTGGGCCTTCGGCACTCTCACTTACTGAACGAAACGCAAAAGTATAGATACTATTATTCTTACTTCGATGTTCTATGAGAGGGTAGTACTTCCCCGGTCGATCCAGCGGATCCAGCCCATTCATGCTAAACCAGCGTAGATCACCTTCCGTAAAAATTGCACAAGCTTTAATTTAATAACTAAACCTTTGATTCTCAGTATCAACGGCCAACATCAAAATTATAAAAAAACTTATTTAATAATTTCTGATTAACTTAATCAAAATATGAATTACTTTGTGGAAAGTAAATTTATTTTTTACTTTTTAGTTTACTTCCTGTTGGAAGTCGGTTTTCTTTTTGTTAAATAATTTTATACCAAACATTTTCCATCCTACAGAATATAATTATTACGCCCGTCACAGTATATAACATTTAATCAAACAATAAACAGTTAATAGTTTTATTTAATTGAGTAAAATAAATATTTTTTTAATTAATTAAGTATGATTGCATTCAATCTGTGTTCGTTATAATTGAGTCTAGGGAATTAAAAAATCGAAATTCAAACAATAGAATGTGAAAATTGGGGCCTAATTCAAAGTTTATTCAGTTTGAACATGATGGATGATTTAATCTAATTTTCGTTCGTTTTGCTTTTGGATGAAATTTTAGGTACACAAATTGATGTGTATAAATTGTCCCAGTCGAAATTATGTAGGTAATGGCACAGTATCCGCCTCTTGTGTTTAAAGTTTGTAAGTTCGATATCGGGTTGGAAGCATCAATGTGACTTTTCCAAGTCATTCCTAAATAACTTTCAAGTTTATTTTGGATATTACTGTCTAAGGTGAAGAAAAACATTATAAGAAACTTAAATAACAAAATTATCTCAAGATTGGAAATGCTTTGGCTTTAATAACATAAAAATAATATTTACAAAAATTCCGTGAGAAAAAATAAATTAAAATGTTACAGTCAACATATCAATTAGAACAGAACGTAACAAGTCGATTTGTAATTTAAAAATTAGGTCACGAGTGCGAACGAGAGTGGTGTACGTTCAGAAATGCGGTTTGCAAATTGTCGTCAAAATCTGGTGTCGAAATTTGAAATGTTCGCTTCAAGAAATCCTTTGAGTATAGTCAGTAGGCGTACATTTTGTCAGGACTGTGGAATGTTTCGAACATTTACGCAGAATACTGTTGAAATTGATGAATTATATGTTACTATCTATTTCATACCTAAATTTAGTTTACTTGCTATCGACGAACCATTTGAATAATTATATAGCTTGTCTATATAGCTCTTATCTAGTAATTTTAAACTATTGTTGTTATTTCTAATAGAATATATAGGATATTTAAGGCCATATATTAATCAACCATAATAAGTAAAATTTGTAATGAAGTATTATAGTCTTGAAGTGAACT
This sequence comes from Parascotia fuliginaria, assembly GCA_963082885.1. Taxonomy (NCBI): domain Eukaryota; kingdom Metazoa; phylum Arthropoda; class Insecta; order Lepidoptera; family Erebidae; genus Parascotia; species Parascotia fuliginaria. Next base: position 2,763,932 of record OY720172.1, read on the forward strand.
TATCTTCTGGTCGTAGTTATAGGTCGGAACTTATTTCTGTTTTTTTGTACTATACTCGATTTATTTTTCCGCTTGGCTCCATAGAATAACATCTGTGAGTGTCAGTATTCCTATAAGGATCATGTGCCTCAACTGTATGTAGTAAGTTTCTCAAGGTTTATCTTTTTTGCAGCCACAGTAAAGTAATACAAAAACTAAGTGATACTTGCAAATAAAGGTTTTTAAATACAAAGAGTTATAAGTATGACGTTAGAAGGCCATGCCTTTGCATTCAATCTAACACTGGCAGTATGAAACGTTACTTAAAAAAAGAAATTTTAAAAAGGGAATTAAAAATAGAACGTGAGTCGAGTTCAGTAAAGCAGTGACAAAGTGTGAGTGCCTTAGGCATCGGAACTTCGGGCCTCGTGTTCCTTTAAGGCGAACACTCTTGCACTGAGTGGTGTATTGAATAATTCTGAAGGTACTTATATATTGAGGATTGTTTGTGGTGTCATGTTACAAAGTTTACTGCGGAATGCAAAGAATCTCAAACGGAATCTCTAGACTTTGACTATTAGACGGCTTAGTAATGCCTAAGTGAAAAAAGGGTATTTGCTTATTTACCTTTGTGCATTGTGTATATGCGCTTCGTTTTTAAACTTTTAACTACATAAATAATTCCATAACGTTTCAAAGAAATATAAACGTAGATATAATGTGTATATAAATAAAGTTTACTAAGAAAGTCCAATCAAAAATGACTATTTACATATATTTCATATTCTTTTTTCATTATATTTGTACGGATAATATCTTGTTTATACACTTCTCATTGAAAAGCTTCAGCGGTCGTTTATTCGTTACCACTATTTAAAATTATATGGTTATTACCCCTACATGTATCCGACACCATTCATACAGGGCATGGTTACATATCAAAGTTAAGATATTAGAAGAAATCTCGCACTTGTGAAGTATTTTGTATCCTTAATACGTGACTCCCTGTTCAATTCTTGCTTACTTCAACATATCTCCTTTAATGTTCCTCTTCCTATCATACACATATAGACGGTAGTAGATCCACGCTGATTTCAGCATGAATGGGCCGGATCGTCCGGGGAAGTACTACCCTCTCATAGAAGATCGACTTAAGAGTAGTAGTATCCGTACTACTGCGTTTCGTTCGGTGAGTGACAGCGCCGGAGGCCCAATTTTCCCACTTTCCTCTTTCCTCACCTCCCTCATTTCCTTCCCCTAATCCCATTCCCAGCCGCCATAGTGGAGGCCACCATACTAGCAGTTTAAAACAATGACTTTTTGTATAGTGGCCGCCACTTCTGGATTCCACTGACTGCTTACCATCAGGCGGGGTGGAGTCACTTTGGTAGACTATAATATAAAAAAAAAATACACTCTTCGTCGTCACCATCATTCTCTCTTTTTTGTTCCACAGTCTGGTAAGGTTACCCTCGTGACTAGCCCGTTATATTTAGCTCTAACCCACATTAATAACATACTTTTATTTAAGCAGTCATTGGATATCTTTGCGTGCAAGGTGCTGACATTTTTTTGCACTGTTAATCAATATTTTGAGTCTATTGCTGCACCCAATCTATAAAGTGATTATAATATACTATGTAATTATAATTTTTTTGGTCTCTATGAATTGTTACTCTGAAATTTTAAATTCTGTATTTAAGTTTTATATTTTGTTTTGTTTGTTCTTTGTTTTCTATTTTTATTTTTAATGTGACCTATAACTTATACGTGTAGTATTATCTGTTAGTATAAGTTGGTTCATAAATAAATAAATAAATCTTCTAAAAAAGTAGATTACATTAAAACAACGTTGGCAACCCTAGCAGCTTATGTAGATTATTTTGTGGTGAGTCATCCTATCTGCGAACGAAGTCGACGGACCTTGCAAATGGAAATATCGTAACTGTAATTAAAAAGCGTAATGCAGGAGTTCTGATTAGCGTTTATGGTTGCAAACGAATGCTATACGGGTAGATAGCTATATTATTATGATGATACTAAGTACTATGAATAGTGTTTTGTTTTCTTTGATAAAATTATGTCAATATGTGTTGCCATTAAAAATATAGAACACGTGGATTTCTACTACTACTACTAATAGTTTTCCAAAATAGCGACAGACTATAATTTTATACCTACAATATAAATATTTTATTTTCCATTTACTTTTGATTACGATAATAATTAAAATATTTTAACACGATTGAGTGTTGCACTTGCTTCGCGTTGTGTCTTATTTGGAACCATCAAAATTAGGTGATATAAAGAGTGGTCTAAATTTTCTGCTATACCTGGCCAGAAAACTGACAGTAGGTTAATTGAACTAGGAAATAAAAATAAATGTAAAAATTTTATTTTTATTGTACCACACCAAACTCACCAACGAAAAGACTATTTTACACATGACGCTGGCAGAAATAGCTGACGCAATCGTCGCGCGTCGCCTCAGTTGCCATAATAAAAGGAGAAGTTTGAAAAAAAAACCAACAAGTTATAAAACTATAACCAGTAAATACAAGCTAAATAAATATCTAATGTAGACAGCTATCCTTTACACACTCGTTTCCAGTATTTATTTCCTTGACGTAGGTATGAATGCTTACGAAGTGCTTTGAATGTCTGGAGAGTGTCATGTCTACTTGTAGCTATGAAATATGAGCTACACATGCGTGTTTGTTGAGAACATGTACTCTGTGAGATGCTATCTATTAGCGAATTGTGAATTTTAAGTTTCGTATTACGTTTTATATTTATTTTGCCTACCAAAATTACTTAACTGTCTGATAGTTACTCAAAGAAATACGAGTACCTTTTTCAAGTTACTCTACAGACCAAACAGATACTTCGAGTGAGATTTATTGTTTTTGTAGCGTATCCTATTTTATGCATATTTTAATTGCAATTACCATAATGTTACATTCTAAAAGTAAAAGAAAATAATATTTTAAAACAATCTAAAGATATTGTTGCTTTTAATATGCCTATATTACTCATAAAACACAGCCCACTCACCTAATCAATCAATCGGACTGGCCCGGCGTCTCTACGGTACATAAATCTTTCTATATCATAAACTTTTATCAGATGCTATCTTCAAACTTTATTACCCTCCGTTGGATCCATTTTATATCTTTCCCAAAAGGTAGGCACAAACATGTCGTATATTCGCCTCTCGAGAATTATATTCGCCTGTCAAAGATCTACGGTTTATTATTTAAGTCTTCAATCTGGTTCCGGGCTCTTGCAATTACCTTATTGGTGTGATAGAATATGGTGGTTTTTGTATAATTTAGGTGGCAAACAAATAGAGCTTAGTTAACAGGTTTAAGAATTACAGAAAATGCACAACTAATTGTCGACCATGAGGGAGGTAATGCAGAAAAACGGGAGACAGCTATTGTGGTTCCTGTATACGTCATAATAACTTAGGAAAATGTGCCTTTTACGAAATTGCAACTACTTTTTTATTACCAATAGTTTGCTGACTAGTTTCCTAACGTGCATCACTCACTCATCACGAAATCTCAGAAACTACAAGTGCTAGTAGTCTTAATTTTGCATTGAGGCCAATTGCTACTATCTAAACACATCACTTGCAACTGAATACACAATTTTAACCACCGCAAATAAAATATTTTGATTAGGTTTAGTAACTTAACTACATAAACATAGATCATAGTTCGGTAAATTTGTCTTCCTATGTCTGTGGCTTTCTATAGGCTTGAAAGAATTTTGCCAGCTACTTACAATTTGAACGATAAGATTGATCTGAAAAATCTCGGCATGCTTTATTTCTTTCATTTAACAATTCGTCGTCAATAAGTCTTTGCAAAATACCTTTTTTATTATATTCTTTCTATTCTTTTAACAAGTTATAAAATTTACGAGGTAGGTACACTCAACTAAACTAAAAGTGATCTAAATCATGAAACACAGTCCGATATGTTGTTGAGCTATTTTCTTCCGAGTTCCGAGCAACCTTAAATAAAGAGATAAAAGTCGTTAATAGGTATATTTATAAAGATCCGACGACCAACAGTGTCTACTCCGATTATATAATCTTCGCTGTATTTTTATTGAAATCTGACGAGAAATTTCATGCGATTTCTCTCTTTTAAAAATATTTTACATATAAAATAAGTAAATCCATCTTCACTTAGTTATAAACGCAAATGAAGAATTAAATGATTGTTTAATGTAATTATTAAGCTATGATGATCAACTTGTTGGTGTTCACAACTATAAAAAAACGTTGTTCAATTTTTATAACTTGATATTTGAATTACGTATTCAAAATATACTATGAATATTCTTGTCCCATCTATATTAAATTTACGTGCTATAAAGTATGATGGCCATAGTGCAATCGAGTGAAATGAACGAGCTTTAGATTATTAAGTAGAGCCCGAGCCTCAGCAGATGCATCAAACGAGAAGCGTCGTGATTTCAATTTAATAGAAGCCAAAACCCTATATATAATTTAAGTCTTTCAAAGTTAGCTAACAATAAATTCTGTCATATTTTACAAATTGGGGTATAAAACAGCCGTCAAGTGGAATCATAAAACGCATTATCCGACCACCCTACTGCTCTCATTATTCGCTGGAATATATTTAATTGTTTCGTCTTAACGACTGGCCTCAGTAAAACTGGATTATCTGTCACTTCAATAATCGAGGGCCAGAGATTAAAACGACTTTGTGGTTGGTCTCTGTTTTTTACATTGATATTTAACTGACTTCGAATAAAGCTTAAAATGTTGCTTGATTTTGCGAACCTTATCGTTATTTATTTTAGCTGACTTAAAATCTTAAATACAAATTAAAATGTCGTCAATAAAAACTAAATAACAGTTTTGTTTGAGGTCAGTAATGACATTATGAGGTACAAGCTGGAGTCCCTGCTCGGTATTGATGTTCACCATATTTTTTCGTTCCTTTCTTGCGTCGGCGTGCTTACCTTTTACAAAATAAGGATGAGAAAAATCAAATCCTGACTACAAACGTCTGGCTCAACTTGGTAAGTTGTAGGAGCCGGGTATGGCGCCTTCGCCCTCCCGCCCCCCGCAATCCCAACATTAACGGGTAACGCGAACTGAGAACATCGTTACTTTTACACTTTCAATGAGCACAATTTAACCGCACCTATTCAAACACCTTTTGATGCACTTTGGGAGTAAAGGTTACAGGAGGCGGGCGCGGACTGAGGGCGCCGCCTTCGCGGCAGATCTGTCGCATGGACTCAGTGTTACATTGTTGTAAACTACGCATATAAATATCTATTTAGATTGTGTGTCCGGCGGCGACCTAAAATAGCTTTTACGCAACGCATGATAAGGTACATTTTCGGTCGCCGCCCCAGTCCCTAAGTATTGTGTCTCCGGCGGTGTGGAACAGTTTGTTTAGATCATCATACTGACTGCGCCCTTTCTGTTTTTGTTGACATCGTCTAACCCAATAGGACGAGAAGAATCAACTACTTATAACCAATATATGGCTGTCGTTGGTAAGTGTGATTAAAAGACAAACCTAAAATTAACACTAAAATTTCTAATCATTATTTTCGTTTCTACTCTTGTTTTATGTTTTCTTTTTTTGTATATTAAACCATCGTTCTGTCTCTCTGTTTCGGTTATTCTTCTAATCTGTGACTGTTATGAAAATTGCATAGCATTGTGGAATATGCGGCAGTCTTTTTTACTTGTTTATGATATTTGTATGGGAGTTGCTTGACATGTCCTGAGATCCTTGTCATTGCTAACCCCGTGCAGTAGAACTAGTAGTAGACCCTTCGTGCGTTCCTTTATGCAAACTTTCATAAATTAGCTATTTAGTACCTCCTTCCAAACCTAACGTAGTCGATCTAGCCGGTACTGTACAACACGTCTTTTAGAAGTAAATACTTGCATAGCTATTGTGGAAGGATGTACGAGTACCAGTATTAACTGGACACATTTGTGTATATCAGCGCAAAACTGCCGTGTAAGCCGCAATGCATTTAACAATATGTACTAAAGGTTGACGTTAACTGTAATGTAATAATGTTAAACTAAAATAAATGTTTTCTGAATGAACAAAATCTAATGCTAAATGATAATTATGTTAAAGTGGGTCTCGGTAGGTCAATTGCAAGTGACATATTGGTGAAGACTTATGTTATTGATATGCACAAATATTGTTGACATGAAATGTGTTTATGTACACTGTAAATTGATTCTGCACATTCTGGGTACCCGCTATTCATTTTGTTTTGTTTTCCGCTACAAGAAATTGTAGTTTTTTCATACTATGCATGGCCATGGAATGTTTTATGGGAAATATCCTCGTTCAAATGGAAATGTGGTTACCATGCTCGATAGTTTGCCTGTGAAATTAAACCTCGTTGGAATATTTTCGATTATTTAAAACAATTTTTTTAAAGATGAGTTTTTACTACCCTTTCTACCTCTCTAATAAGTTTTTTGTCTTGGTATCTGTATGCGTTATGAAAAACGATTTTTTAAAAGCCGTGTACATAGTTGACATCAAATGTACACATTTTAAAACATATAATATAGACCCGTTTTGTTTCGTTTTTTTGATCAATAGATTAATTTGGCTTGAGTTCCCAATTTTAAGATGAAATTTTCGTTTGTTTTATTAATTTACAATTAAACAAATAAAAAAATAAAGCTTGAGACGCATACTTTTAATGTTGGTTGTATATTAGAATATGAAGTGTATTTAATGCGTACTGTATAATTCAAATGAACAGTATATTTTGTAAATAAAATGTATTATATTTATTATTCCATCAATAAAAGTATGTTTTTAAGCGACTAAAACTAATTATTTTAGCATTTACCAATACGGCAGCTTAGTTTCCGAAATAGTAGTAACCCCACATCCCTGGTCTTGACAAAAAATTACAGTTGCCTTACATCCCTAGCAGGATATATATTAGATCGAGCTTACGTAGGTATAACAATACCATGTATTGTTAAATAAAATGTATAGATTATACATATTATTTACGATATGTGCATGATTTCTAATGCATGTGTTGCGCTTCTCTAGACGTGTTTGTATTGTATATATCTCTTTCGCTATTATGTTATGTGTTTATTATAACTTGTTTATTGTGTTCGTGATGTCTCGTGTGGTCACTTTTATTGCAGGTACTTACACACAAAATGTACAATAAACTGTGTTGAATAAATCAGACGAATTTTGCATAAAACCTTTTTGGTACATTCTTTAATATTTCAGAATATTTTGTCATAGTTCATTGTACATTGTACACTTGAAAATAAACTTTATGTGCTCAGTATTAAAGTTTGTTTTTAAAGTTCAGAAATTTAACGATCAATTTACTAAGTTACAATGTTTTCTTTTACCAATTTAAAAGTTAGTGCTCTCTCTTGAAAGTTGGTGAGAAAGTTAATTTATTAAAATTACTTTTGTGGTATTACGGCGACGCAATCCTGGATAAATAATGCCAGTACGAAAAAACCGATAACTAAATTTAAAATTTAATTTTTGGAATTTTAAACATTGTCTCATAAAGTGATATAATATTAATAATGAAATGAATGAAAACTGAGACAGCAAATGTTCCATACACATAACTTGGCACTGATTTTCTCTGAAATGGCAGCCAAAATAGTATCCTACTGACGTCATCTAAATACTCTATAATCATTTGCATAATACTGTTAGTAATGTTATTATATATTGAAACAACACATAAATGGTAATAACACATAAGCCACCCAAGTTTACGACTAAGGTCGCCGCATATAGCCTTATGTTCTAAAACAATAAAGCTGTTTAACTGTCTATGTAATTAATAATTACCCTTCAAGAGAGAGCTGTAATATATTCATCTCGCTCTTACACCGGTTATCTATCTAGTTTTGAGTTAGTGTTTCAAACTCCTGCCTTCATCCACTTTGTCAATAGTAGATAAGATAGTTACAAAAGAACTTATAAAACGACTTGGAATCGTATAAAATTCGTGTTTGATAGGCCATGAATCTACTGGCTTGAGGTATTTAGAGTAAGAACTTAATTTATATATCGTTAAAAACTACAACTTTGTCTTTAAACTGTAAGTTTGAGACTAACGGTACTTTATTATCCGAATGCTTTTTAAAATACCATGCCAAAATAAAAAAGCCAATTTAAAACTAAATATATATTTACGCAAACGTTATGCATAGTTTACACAGAAATACCTCAAAAACCGTTAAAACTTAGTCTACTAGTGTTCTAAATTTAATCAGTTTATTCAACGTTGGAACGTTTGTTCTCCGAAAAACAGTAAAGTAGTTTTCGAGTTATGAGTGTATTTGTACCTCGGCCGGTCGACAATCTAACAACATACTATACAAATACGAGGATATTACTAGAGGTTGATATTGCCGCTAAGTTGTGGGTCTAACTTTTGTAATATAAGTGGAGAGGGCGAAGTTTGAAGGGCCCAGCTTTGTTTCTCGGGTATCTAAATAGCTAGTTGTACCGTAGGGTACGACGATAACGTTGAAGCGGTGTGGGAGGGAGCTAACATCGAAGGACAATATTGGGAATCGTGTTCACCAGTTTTTTTTTTATTTGGTTTATCGGCACTAGCGTTGAGAATTTAGGATTGAGAGAGTTTTACGTAAATTGTAACGGTTTTGCGAACTCGGTGAAATTTTAAGTTGATATCGATTTTCAATATTGTTTTTCGATATTAATTTTTTTTTTAATACTACACCTATACGTTTATGGGTGATCTCAACAAATAAATGCATAAAAACATTTTGAAATTCAATTACTTAACGACAAAGCGAAGAAAAATAATTTTGTATTGGGATTGAAAAACAATATTTTTTAAAAAAATGAAATTGGAAAGTAATCGATATTATTAAAAGTTCGGGTGTACTTTTTATAGGTTAGTAATTAAATCTTTCAAACATAAAAGATAACAATATTTGTAAAAATAACTATAATGCAAAGCCAGTATTTATGAAACATAAAGTTAATTAAAAGTACCAACTTGCTATAAGCCACCTTATCTGTATCTGATTAAAAGGTGTAATCCTGCAGAAAGTAAGGGAGACTTTAGTTGTAATTTTGTAAAATGGCCGACTCATAAAAGTACGAATCTCTTGATACTTATCTGTAGAATATTTTAAAGGTAATGACGTAGAATTAATGAGTCGTATACAAGCACTTGATAAAATTAAAATATTATAATGTACTCAAAATTACTTTAATGAATAATTTGAAAGGAAAAAGAAAATATTTACATTTATTTACGCATAAGAAACAAATTTACATACAAGGTAAAATTAATTAAAGAAAGGTAATATACAATTCTGAAAAATCGCAAGGCATTAGTAATTTTAGAACAGTATTGCCGGTCTCACAGCTGAGTCAAACAGATCTAGTTCTAGATCTAGTCTAGTCTAGCAATTTACCAGGCCGTAAGCCCTGACGCTTGTTTTCAACTAGACCTAAAGTAGCGAGGTGTGAGTTAGCTCCCAAATTTCCCATAAACTGATAATATGTAAATTCTCCTTAATTGCCTTGTATTGGCATTCGAAAATTAATACACATGTTGTGCGTAACATTGTGCCCCAAAACTTTCACTAATATTATAAGTAGTCAGCAGTTACTAAACTTCATATTGTAATTGGTGTTTCCAAATTAATTTTATCAATAGAACACTTTAATGTACTATATTTTTGGAACGGAAATAGAATGAGAATAAAATTATATTACTCGTCAATTTTCTTAAATATTTGGATTGATTGTTTGGCAAACAGTATGCTGAATTTATGAAACAATGGTGATGAAATATTTGTCTCAAATGATAACGATACAAAATTGAGGCTCACTTTTTAAGAAAACTAACTTTGTGAAAAAGTAAAAGACGTTATTCGTGAGCTCCAACTTGATACTTTTAAATTCATCTATAAATTTACAAGAGTTAAACAAACTTGATTAGATTTATCAACGTTCAATAGCTATATTAATTATTTCACCACAAGTCGTATAAAGCCACATCTTTGGAGTCGACTACGCAAACATTGCTAACGCTGTATCAATATCAATTAATTGTTAACGGGCTCTGAAGAACAATGGTATTTGCTTTGAAAATATACGAGTATACCTATACATGGAGGTTTAATTTGAAAGGAGAGTGTTGAATTTGGATATTTCTTAGACAGACGTTTGAAAAAGTTAAGGTATTTTACATGGAATATTAATTTGTGGTTAAATAAATTAATATTTCTTGTAATAAAGAGGATGTTTGAGACTTCTTCTATGTTATTTCGATGATTAGATAATATTTGTGTAGCAATAATAAATATTGAGATTAGATTTTATAGGATCATACGGAAGCTTGGAACTATATCTATTTTATTATATTTGAGTTTGATTTTTTTTCAAGACACCAGGCACATTGTCCTGAGTTGTTAATAAAATTTGCAGCGTCATAATGTCAATGCCGAAGACGGTAATGCCGAGACAAGTTTACGCGTGAGTAGTAGCGAAATGTAAGAATCACCAATTAGCTGCCAGAAAAAACAGAGGATAGTAAAAATACGAAAACTTAGCAACAAAAGTGACAGAGGTTGAATACGATAGAAAAATCAGCTTATCCTCAGCAAATAGACCCTTTTCTAGTTTAGGGGTTCCTACACAATACAGAATTATATCAACTCGAATCTGCGTTGTCGTTGAGATCAGCCGAAACGTTATCAACCCGAATATACTGGCGAGCAAACAACTGGAATTTTTTTGATATATTTGTTTTGGGTATATGACATTTTAAAATTTTTGTTCTTTGACACAAAATGTAACAATGTTGGCGACAATTCACATTGTTCTACTCATGTTTGAAAAGTTTTCAGTGTCTGTTTTTGAATGTCATACTTGCTAATAAAGTTTGTTTAGAGAAGTAAACATATTTTTACCTTTATCGTCTCTGTAAGTAAATCATTTTATACTCTTTTCTTACTAACAATGTTTAAAATTCGAAATTGTTTGAACTGAATATTACATTCATATAGTTTTATAGATTGATCTTTTTTTTTTACTGAAATAGGACATATCAGTATTATATTATCAACCAGCTAAAGACGTTGATGACGAAAAATAATTTAAAAAAAGTATTATATTCAGTTCAAATTATTTTAATCCTTATTATTCTGTGGACCTATGTACGAATACAATTGCATTTTTATCGAAACATACATCAAACAAGTACAATAAAGTTTAACGTGAAAATTTATCTTGATCATGAAATTTCATGAAGACTTTTTACACATTTTGTCATTCACATTCACAGCACTGCACTTCATAATGATGACACTTAAAACTTACGTTTCAATTGAAGAAGCACCTTTTTATGAATTTAAATTATACTTTTGGTCAAAAATGTTCCATTTTTGTTGCTCGCTGTTTAAGTAATGATGTTTCTGATTGTGATGGTTGATGTAACAGGAGTGGAATGACTACAACCTGAGGTGGAACGACACCGAGTATGGCAATGTCAAGGATCTCAGGATCACTCCAAACAAGCTGTGGAAGCCTGACGTCCTCATGTACAATAGGTGAGAATATCGGCGGTTGGTATGTTTATTCTTTATAATTTTATTTTATTAATATTCTTTACACGTTCAAGTTTAAAATACTATCAAATTTTTAGGTGTTTTGTTAAAGGAATATCACATCTAAGATTAGTTTTCAGATATTATTATAAAAAATAATAGGTACAGATATTCATTACTAGTAGATTAATAAATGAATACAACAACGCTGAGTAAATAAATATCAATTCTTATTTTGAAACTTTTTAGTTTAATAGGCTAGTTGTTATTCCTTTATTAAATTAGTAACCGTAGTTAATAAAAAATGAGTGATTTTTTAAATTCATAAAACAATATACTTTTTTGTATTTTCTAATGATGATATAGTAGGAGTTTGCGGATAAAGAGTAAGTCTTTATTATCTTAACGACTGGCACAATGAATCCTTCGTTCCTCCTTCTCATGGCGGTTGTAAATGAAAGTATATTTTTGAGTTAATTAACTTTTTTTTTCATTTTTCCTTAATTTACTGGTGCGCTCATCAAGCAAGTGTTGTTTTATACCATAATGAAACATTTAGAAATTCAAATATTTTTCCTAACAAAACCCTTTTGTAAAAGTTTTTTTTGATGTTTTTAAAGTATTTAAAGGGTTTAACACTTATTTTACATTTAGAAGAATAAAATTAAATATATATCATCAGCTAAAAGATACTCTTAGTCTTTCTAAATTCTTCGTTTCTGATTACATTTCATTATGAAATAAATTAGTTATAAATAAATAAATGTTTAAGTTGAAATTGCTAAAGTATCAGTTACTATCTCTAGAAATTTGAAAACATTAATTCAGTGAAATATACAGACGCAAATTATCATTTTAGTAAATGTACGACTCAACGCTTTATAGGAGAAATTATCTCACCAGACCTTTCAAAAGCAGAAGATTTTAATGATACCAAAATACTAAGCACGATGGGTGTATAATACTTCAAATTTCTTGAATAATTTCACCGTGGAAGTTCATCTGCGTGATATATAAAATCGACAGTGCAATTTGCTATTGCAAGAGCAAGAACAGTAATATAATCACACAATTTAGTCTGGAAATTCAAATGCAGTCACCTCGTTTAAACATCGTTAACGTTATACAAATTTTCTCGGCAAGTCGTCCGTTAAGTGACAGTATCGCCATCTGGCGGGACGCCAAAAAGTTTTATTCATTACACCGTTAAGCGGCGAATGATATAAACTAAGTGTCATATGATTTAATGTTAAGTGTGTTCAATGTTTATCGACAGTTACCTGGACAGAAGCCAGATGTTTGTACACGTATTTCTTGCCTAGACAACTTTTACGAACAGCTATGGATAAACAGTTACGGCCCTGACACTAGTGTAGTTTAACGACGCCATAGAATATGCGATATTATGGAGCAGATAGCAGATTTATGGGCTCGCTGTTTTTTGTTCATGTTATCTATTTTTATTTATTACCTCAACGTCTGTTGGGATGCTTAGATATGGCCCCTTAATAGAGGTAAACGACCTAAGTTTCATACAAATAATATCGAAGTTAGAAAACGCTTTTACTGAATTCGAATATTTTTTATTCCTTTTTGCTTTTTTAGATAATTTGGTAAGGGCTTACAGTAAGCCGATTCCAATTCCGCTCTATAGAAGTTATTACCTCAATAACAAAACTTGGTGTAATGTATAAGAACGTTAGGAATAAAGGTGGCTTTCTTTGATCTAACGATATTCAAGTAGACTCTTAATTTCAGCTGTTACAAAGTAAGCTATTTATTTTTAACCCACATAAACATATCGTGCGCAGACTCTTATAATTACATTAAAACCATTACCTACCCTTACAATTACGCGTACGTTTTAAATTATCTCGTCCTCACATTAATCTTACAAAACTCGCTATCCCAAGATTTTTGAACAAGATTTCAAAATTTTAATTTAAATAAAGGTTGGGTAAAATAATGTGGGGCTTGCTGACGGTGGGTAGTGTAATGATCCCTTTACCGCTTCATCCGTGTTCGCAACTGACCGCATTTCGCCTTGCCAAGCTTTTTAACTTTCAACTAAATAACCGTTAAATAGATTTAAATTGCGGAACGGAGTTAAAAACTACCCTTGGATGTTTGCCAGACGACTATCCTTTAGTAAGAGAAACTTCTTGTTTGTCCCTGATTTGTTGGTGACTTTATTGTGTTTCTAATCTACTAATAGACCTATTAAATCTTTGGATTAATGTTCCTATTATTTATGAACAAAGTGGAAATAATTCTATGTAGAAATATAGTTGACAAACAATTCGATTCTTGGATGAAGTCACAATAACGAAGTACTTTGATATCTAAGACATGTTTCTAGAATACGCTTCATACTATTTTGTTAAGAACTGTATACATTTTATTTTGAACTTTGAACAGACCAAAGTATTTTGATTTTATTATAAAGTAAAATATCAACCTCGTGGAGACATTATTCAGTAAAAATACAGTAATATAGAAAATACTCGGAAGTTGAGTTTGTTTTCTTTTGGAACTGGTGTATTAGAGAGTCTGCTTATAACAACTAGTAGTAAGTAACGTCTAAAATAAGAACGAACTAAAAAGATTTGTTGCATTTAGTTCTTGTCAGTCAGCAAATAAGTATTTGCACAAATGAGAACTGTAAATAGGGCTCGTACACTAGTTTATTTTTGAGACAATATTATAATCAAATGCGATAATTTTAAAAAGGAATTATGGCAAAATATTGCATAACTTAATTGTGTAATAAAAATAAGATCAGAAGTTATGGAGAAAGTCAAAGTTTAAGTAAATTATAATTAAAAGGACTTATCTTGTTATGAATAATGAATAAGGTACGTCGTTTAAATTAAATACATTTCAATTTCTGAGAAACTTTTATTATGCTATATAACAAGCAGCAAGTCGTATTTTAACACATGTTTTCTTCATGATGGTGAGGTTCAAATAAAACTCCAAATACGGAAAGGTCTATACTAAGCAGTAAACTATGAAAAATAAAAACACATAGAGAGAGAAAATAAGACTGATAATAAAGAATGAAAAACTTTTGAATTGGGACTATATGAGAGACGACTACAGTTTAATGAATGGTGCAAAAATACATTACTTATTATTATCTTACATTCAACATATTGAATGTAAGATGTAAAAGACAGAATGCATTATAATGATTTTGCTGATCATTGAATAAAAGTCAGAAGTATATTAGTAGATTTCGTTTTTATGCAGCGAAGAATGATTGCACTGAGTGATAATAAGGCAATAAGAGCTCATTACTAACAGAAAATAGCGGATTATTCTATGTTGAGCGTATAATATTAAGAAAATGTAAGTATATTATTATATGTAAATCGCCGTTATTACAATCCTCGTATACAAACAATGAATTCTTGGCAATGCTTCGTGTAAATCACTTAATGTCGCATTTGCATATTGCTGCTGGTACAAAACAAATCGTACCTATTTTCAGCTTAGAGATACGTTTATTTAACTCGTAAGTGTTACATATGGTGACGTTTTAAATTGTTTTATATAGACTCAAGGAAAACTGAACGTTTCCTTCTCGATTGAAGAATAAGGGAAACCCAAGACTAGATAAGATTTAAGAAAGCGTAGTGACAAGGATATGAAGGATTGTGGGGTTTTCGAAGACGATACCGGCACTAGAGAATAGTGGGGAAGAAGGTACAGAAGAAATACGGAATTTTTTATTTAATTGGGAAGAGACGAAAAAAAACCATATCGAGTAAATTGAAAAAAATGATTTATAGCTAACGCGGATCAATTTTTGTATCTTTTGTTGATTTTTCTCGGTTTGCTGCAAGGTCGATTTGTTGTTTTGGGGTTCCACAAGCTGGTATTTTTGGCTCACATCTCAATATTCAGCAATTAAAAAATAAAGTAAGAAATAAATATCAAAATAAGCAAAAAGGCGAACAAAATCATAAATAGATTAACAGAAGGAATCATCTACCTGTCACATTTCTCGTTACGGCGAAAGACCTGTCAAATGTCGAAAAGTTGCGTTATTTGGCGTATGGAGTCAGGTAGCTGTCAGTTTAGCCGCATTATCTGTGCCGGTAAAATTTTGCTTAGTAAGGTGGAAGGTTATATATTTCTTGCGTCGTCGCTTACCTTTATGTCATGTTAGATGAGGTACGTCAGATTAGTTTACAAACTTAATTAATCGTAGAAAGCGTGTGAGATAACTGCGACTAAGAAACTTGAGTCTTAAGATTGCATAAAGATATTTGTGGTAATAACTTTAAGTTGACTTAGTTTTGAGTAAGTTACAGTTAATAAACTTAATGTACCAGGTAAAATTGTTTGCCATGGCAACCGTTTTGAGATACGTATGACTTCAAAGTTACTTCATGTTAAATTTTGAGTACAAGAGGACGCAGAATTTGATTTTGCTTTGTTTATTCAGTGTAAAATCCTCCGGTTTTAGAATAAATGAGTATCTCTCTCGAGTCATGTAATATTGACTTTTATTTTGGAACTATGTAGTCCGGCGACTCAATTACCTTTTGGGCTTCCTTTTTATCGCCTTCTACTCCTTCACTTTCTTTTCCCTCATACTGGGCAGCGTCTTGGTTGGGTTTTGTTTGCTTTACTTCTGCAATGTTATAGAACATTGGTACGTTAATACAAAACAAACTCAATAAACTTTAATAAGTTCTTAATATACAGGACCTGACATGTCGCCTTAACAGAACAGTTAGTCTTATCTTAGTAACCTTGTTTCAGTTTTGGCATCATCTCGAAGATATGTACAATTCGTACCGGAATGGTCAACTTCATAAAACAATATTCATGTCGTTGTCGACATTTTATCCAGTCAGCAAAAATCTCGCAAAGATCTCTATTTATTTTTCTCATCAAATAAGACAAAAACAACGAAACGCTTTCAGAACTACCTCATAAATGGAAAGCTACAAAACATTTCGAAGAGTATTAAAGTATTCTAACAAATACACAAACTTATCCTCTTAAAAACAAAACTTATTGTCATAAACAAATATATTGGCTCAATACAAAACAACTCCCATTTACAATATTGGAAATATATTGGTCTAACATTGGTTTGTCTTGCAGTTGGTTCAAGGTTGGAAGCTGGCCAACCCGTGGTCTCACAACATTCAATTATGAAAGCTTTTAAATCACTTACCGTGCTGTGTGATAATGCTATCTTGTTTACTGTCTCTTGCTGAGGGTTGCGATAGCATACACCGTGCTGCAACCGCTGCACCTGTGGCATTGAGTGATTATAAGCTTGTTTGGTGCTTTAATTAACCCTCAGGATATTTGTATTCCTCCTTTGTTTAATTCTTGACGAATAAGCACGTCTTTATGGCCTTCCTGATTGAGCGTTACATGCATAGTAGGTACGTGTATCTATTGTACGGTACATCATCACTACCATCGTCATACAGCTATTAGACATTTAATGCTGACCAATATGCTCCTTTAATTTCCAAGAGAGCCGCTTGAAAGCAATATATGTCTTCAATGTTCAAGTATTTCATATCATGTACGCGTCATCATAGTAACCAATTTAGTGTATATAATAATTTTTAGCTATATTTTTTGTGGTTTTGATTTATTAAATGAATTCAATGCCACAAAGCTTTCAGTACGTACACGAAGTTCTATACAAAAAAATTGTTATTTCCAAAAGCTGACATCAAAATTCAGTAGGGCACAAATAAAGAATTTCTACATGTCAACATGGTAATAAAACGATTCGAGTACGGTGTGAGGTACGGACACGTTAATACGGATTTGTTGGCAGGCCGCCAGCTAACGGAGTGGTTACACGACACGTATCCACGTCCATGAATACTACATACAGAGCCACATGACAGCACTTTTGTTGTACTGAATGCCCACGGTGATTTCGGCTTTTCACTATCTAAGAATTTTATCTTATTTTTCTTAGGTCATTTTTACGTCGTTGGGCTGGTTTTATGGATTTATGAGTCTGTTAACTTATCGTAAGCTACTATACTCTTTATTCTAATAGAAAAAACAATTTATTCTAATTTTGCATTCTTAGAAACCGTACGATTTGCCGCAAATACTTAGATTTTTGGAGTTCTGTGTAAAGCACACAATTCAAATGAATGGATTTGAAGTATGTTTTTTGCATACAATTTATTTATTCTACTTGACATAGCTTAAGCACTGCAGACACATTCATAAGAAGGCTTAAAGAAGTCGTAGTCACCGGTTGAAGAAAGAGAACCAAATCAACGGTGCGTGAAGAAGTAATTATGCCTCCGGCACTCTTACTTAGCGAATAAAACTCAAAGGTACGGATACTGCTACTTTTTGCAAATATAATATTTATTTATTTGTTTTTGAAATGAAGAAAAAATAATAATACAAAGTTTAGATATCTTTCTTCTTATAAAAAAAAACAAATAAAAATAACCTAATCTGCACTATTACTCAGCAATTTATTAAATATAATTAAATTTTGTGGAACCATATCAATTAATACTATTGAATTTGCGTTATAGCACCTGCAAGCTCTTTATTTGTTCTATGAACGGTTCTGGCATAGGAAATATCAAAAGTATATATGAGATACTAAATAAATGCATTGTTTGGTTTTTTGTTGAAATCAGCAAGGATCAACTACCTTAACAATCGGTATAAAATAGAAAGAAGAGAGAAATAAATAATAAGAGTCACAAAACGTATTGAAAGATGACAAAGCATTAAATAAATGGATTATTTTAGCTCCAATTTTATGATAGAGGTCTTACTTATTCAAATATTGCATTAACGCTGAACAAAAGATAGAACACGTTTTACCTGAAACATCGTAAAAATCAGCTATAAATTTGTAATTTGTAATTAATTTAAAACATCCTTCGAGATTTTCCTTAATAATATTATTCGTACTAAAAGGCTTAAATATTTTATTAGGCAACAAAATCCCAAAGCATTTACAATAACTCCTTTCATTTGGTCATATCAAAAGTTAGTTTCAACTAGTTATAGTCGGTTGTAACTGGTGTAAACCAGTATCTCAGTTTCATTGTGCTGGAAATCCCAGAACGGTGTTGCCAGACAAATAACTATATAACTGCTCGACTCAGAATAGTCTTGAATTTTCACTTAGCGGTTGAATGTTTTAATTCTATTGTGTTAATTGCGACTTAAATGAATGTAATGTTCTTGGATTTAGTTGAAAGTAATGAGGAACGAATTTACTGTTGAGGATAAGGCAAGACAAAGGGAGAGGTAATTAGTATGTAATGGTCGGCTCTGAATAAAAAAACGGTGTTACGACTATTGTATTAAACGTGTAGATGAAAGCAGTATGAAAGTTTGATCGAATAAAGTAATATATAAGAATTCTGTTTGATCATAATAGATGAATGTATGGGTGTACGTGTGATATAAAAAGCATGTATAAATTTGTGTTTAAGTAAATAGACGTAAGTAATTTTATTTAAAATTATATTTAAATGCAAATGCGTAAAGCTTGTGAAATTATGCGTAATTATATTTTATTTGTCTATTTTTATTTTACAATTTTATTTGTTTACAATAATATTTTATATAATTTCTATTAAATGTTAATGTGTCTTTATGTTTCCTTTTATAAATTAAAAAATAATCTATTTAATTGCACGATTTTCAGTCTAGTGACAACTCAGTAGGAGATACTTCCGAATGTGACGATTGGTACTTACATCTCTTATTCAAAGTAACAATCGTTCGCGTGGCAACCATCTCCTACTCGTGTTGCCACAAATAAAAAACAAATAATCGTACATGGCACGCTAGCCGCTGATTTGAACACCACTGTCATCTTCTCGCTAGCCAGACATCAAAATTTAAAAAAAAAGTTCCTCCTTTTTAAAAGAAAAAAAGGACGAATGTCTATGTCTGGTTGAGCGAGAGGATGATGTTAGTGCTGTTATTGATTAACAAATAAAATAAACTTTTATCATTGACAGCACCTATAATAACGTCCCAGATTAATCTGAAGCACTGAAATAATAAAACAAATAAACGCATTACTTTAAAAGCACTTTTGTTTTAACATAGTTTTAAGGTTAAAGCATATAATAAATAAATGTATAGGTACAATGTCTAATTAAAACCATACTATTTATATATAAAGTCCAATTTCGATGTTTTTATTAAAACAACGTTTTTCTTTGATTCTTATTAATCCTTATTTCACGCAACTTCTCTAATGCTTTTCTTTTTTCAATTTAAATTATGTATAATTAAATTAATTGGTGTTTTTCTTTTCATGTGAATAAATAAGATTTTTAATATGCATTGCTTATTTTCAAAGGCATTTTAATTAAATAACAAAAGGCTGATCAAAGAATGCTCTTAGTACCCGAAATTCGTTTGTCATTGTGTGAAGCTTGATAAGGGTCAGTTCATCTAATTTATATCTGTAAAATTTTCTGGATAATTCATTTATTACAATGTACCTACATTAATTATATTTTAATAAGCATAACTTAACATATAAAATAATGTAGTGTATACTCGTTGGAGGTAAATTTTGTTGAAGAAATATATTTGAATCTAATTCATTAGTAATCTGATGTATCAGGTATACGTTGTGAGTATTCGGCTCATACGCTACCATTGCATTATTTAGATAATATTAAATTAATTTAATATTAAATTTCTAAATTATATATTTCAGCATAAAATTTCAAAAATATATTTTTGAATATTTTGATCACAAAGAATAGTCATTCATGAATTCGAGATGTTTAAAGTTAGAATTTATATTTGGTACATAGTGCTGACGAAGGTTTTGACGGGACGTACCAGACCAACGTGGTGGTCAGAAACAACGGCAGTTGCCTGTACGTGCCCCCTGGCATATTCAAGAGCACATGCAAGATAGACATCACTTGGTTCCCCTTCGACGATCAACATTGTGACATGAAGTTCGGTAGCTGGACCTACGATGGCAACCAGGTAGCGATATTTTAAAAGGTTGAGCCTACTAAGTTCTTTGCCAGTCATATTTTAAACTTTCATACTTTCTAAAAACAAAAAAGACAAATCAAATGTATTTTTTCTAGTATTACACGTGTTTGATCTTTAACGCCCAGTTTCTGAAAGACAATTCAACAAAAATTAACTAATCAATTGTTAAATCTCATGTGAAGTATCAATTCGGTTGCTAAAACATGAATATCTAGTTTAATTTGATGTAATTAGTAAGT
Organism: Parascotia fuliginaria; assembly: GCA_963082885.1. Taxonomy (NCBI): domain Eukaryota; kingdom Metazoa; phylum Arthropoda; class Insecta; order Lepidoptera; family Erebidae; genus Parascotia; species Parascotia fuliginaria. The sequence continues at coordinate 2,784,779 of OY720172.1, forward strand.
AATTAGATTAAATTAAACTAATTATCTATGACTTTAGCATGGTTTGAGGTACTTCACATGAGACACATAATAATAACAGGTGATTAGTTAATTTTTCGTTAATCAGCCTTTCGGAAACTGGGGGTCAGTCTTCTAATATTAGCAGAGTGTGGTCTATAATTCAAGAAATCAATAAAATAGTTAGCTACTGATTAAGATACTTGCATTCTGAAGTTGGTATTACTTGGCAGATGAATTGCCGAGTGCGAGTTGTTTTTACGTTAACGCAATCGAAACGTTTACTGCGTTTGGCTCTCTGATTGGTTAAGAGATTGGTGCGGGCCAATCGCAGCACCGAACGTCATAAACGTGTCGATCGCGTTAGCGTAAAAACAACTTACACTAGGTACCCTATTGCTTATGAGTTTAGAGCAAGCCAATCGGAGCACCGAACGTAAAAATAAACTCGTAAAAACTTGCACTAGACACTCTATTATTTCTTTAACTCATATTCGATATTTGGGAAATATTTCTAACCTATATCTTAAAGGTTAGTTTTACAGTTTTTGAAATTTGTATCTTAATCTTTATTTTATAAACACCAAATCCATATAAAATCCTTGTATCGCTCTGTTGGTATTAGCAGACTTCAACACAACACTGTTTAAATTATCTTACTGCTTATTTCTTCAGTTTAAATTTGCGAGGAATATTTGCATAAGCACAAGTTCCGAATTCACCTGTCTAGAGTAGGTTTAAATTTGGAATTAATTTTCCATAAAGTTTTGTTATAACACGGATATCAAAGTGTTAAGTACTCATAAATATCTAAGCTATGAACTTATAAGCATCTTTGTCTAATCCTGTAGGATCTCTTTACAAGATTAAATGCTCGAGGAAGATTTATGACCGCCAGTGTCACCTATAATTAAAATATCTTTTTTTTTTGATAATTAAAGTTCAATTGTTTGTTTGTTTGTTATTTGAGCGACGTACTTGTGATTTTTAATTATTATAGGTACAATCTGACAAGATATCCAAAAAGTAAATATTTTGTAATTTGATGTACTTATTTCTAAATTGATTGTTTTATATTCATTAGCAGTTTGATCATCTACTTCTAAATTATACCATATAGATAGTCAATTTGATATGAAATTACAATAAAACACTAGCAGGTGACCCCGCAGCTGTTAATAAAGCTAATTGAACTAAACTTGCAAACCAAAATAATAAACATCTTTTCATTAACGAACCGGATAATTTCAAGGTTCATTACAATTAATTACACGTAAATTAAGGAGATTTAATTACGTTTATAACATTACAAATAACACCAGCCGTAGCTGAAGTAATTAAATTAAACGATTGCGAGGATGAAGTTAAGTAGATTATTATTTAGGCTACGTAAATATTGGTAAACAAGGGAACCATGTGAGAAACCAAGGATATATTTACTATATTTATATCCTTTAAGTTTTGTATGTACTATTTTGCATGGAGCAAAATGAAGCACTGCATATAAAACAATTTTTTGAGCCGCGCGCCGTACGGAAAACTGTGTAGACTATTGTCGACTATTATGTTATTTGTTACCACTTGTTGAATAAATCTGTTATGTTGTGTTGTATTTTAAACTTTTGTATTATATATACACTTAGGGTTGCCTTTATAGTAAATTTGTGTATTTTTTACATATTTGTTATTTCATGTTATTTATCATATCAATTTACTATACAACGTGCCATTTAGTTCTATATTATTCACAGTATAGTTTTTGATTCATATGATAATACAGGCATTATGAGAGCTCTGAATTGCATTGTTAATTTGACGGATCTGCATGTCACAAGTATTGAGAATGCGTGTCTAACGCTGGGCATTTTAGACTCATTTTTCTGTAATTTTAAAAGCGAATGAGGCTTCACATACTCCTTATTCGAGAGAGAGAGTTATTGACTATATAAAATCAATTATTATCTTGAAAGCATTATATGAATAGATTTTACACACTAATTTCAAATTATTCTGTTAATAAAATTTAAATATCTAAATTATATGAATGATCAAAAAAACATGTATGTAACTAATTCAATAATTCGTATATTACATGTTACGAAAATAACTTTAGTTTTGGTTAATAAGTATACATACTCGTATATATTTATTTTTAATTAAATTATTATTTTGTAAAATATCCTCTGGACGCTCATATAATTTATTGATTTACATTTAGAATAAAACTAATTGATATAATTTGAATAATTTACCATAGATTTTGAGATTTCAATTTGTATTATGCAGTAGATATAAATATTACTTTTTTGTTGTTTTTAAGTAGCATCTTTATTTATGTAGATTGGTACGTACATATTAGTGTAGTTTTTTGTTCATAGTATTTAGTTAAATTACTTGTAGATTAGTTCGTACTTATGTAGATTAGTCTAAATAAGTATTATACGTATACAATCTGTTTAATATTTAGTAAAATTTTAGAAAATGGCCTATCAATTCTTTTTTAATTATGAGAAGATGTATCCAAGTTTTATACTAAACATAAACATTTGTTTCAACGCTAATTAAAAAAGCAATAAGTATTATAGTGTGTCATAAATACTGCGCACACTGACTGAAGTTTAAATAATTCAGTGCTTCTACTCTGAGCTCGTTACTCCAGATTCACACCATGTGTTTGTTATACACTCAATCTAACTTTGCCTTTGTCCTATCATTTTATATAAAGCCAATTATAGTTTTAGAACTTGAACGCGTTCAACCATGCAAATTGGATTATCTGTAATTAGCGTTTCAGTGCCGTAAATGGTAGCTTTTGGAAATCTTTTATTGTTTGTGGCTAATGATCACAAGACTCGCGCAGATCTTTTATATGATTTAATCACCATCTCGTTTGGAAACAATATAACATTAAGTGACATTTCACATTATGTTTACCTCTCGTATGCTTTAATATGAATAACATTATGTCTCGTGCAGATCTGCCCCTAAGCACATGATGGGTTAAACAGATTGAGTTCGTGAGATCTTGATGCGTATTTGTTCTATTTTTTATTATCTTTTCCTTGTAATAAAATTTGTTGTTTATCATATCTTATTGTGTAGTATTATGTAATGTTATTCCGTATGGCGGTAATCTTCAAACTGTATATAGCATGTTCTTGCATCCCTTTCTTGTCTTGCATTAGTGGTTCTCACATTTCCCTTTATTTGTCTTAAGAAAGCAAGATCAAAGGATTTTCAATAAAATGTTTCGCAAATTTTAACATCGTCGGTAAAATTAATTAACCACCGAACAGTTGTAAGATATTTGAAATGATTGTTCAATAGAATATGCTAAAAGAATGAGGAAAATGATAAACCATTTCATAACGAAATTACTTCGAATCGATTCGGATAATAAAGTAAAAATGTGAAAATGTCCACGTTTTGGTCTTGCTGTCTAAAGTACGGTTCGCATGTTCATTTCTTTGTCTAGGATTGTTTGTGCATTTCGTATTCTGTGTGACTACACAATGTTTACATCGACAGTTGGATCTCGTGCTAAAAGACGAAGCAGGGGGTGACCTATCGGATTTTATCACTAATGGGGAGTGGTACCTAATAGGTAAGTCATTATATTGTGGTTAGCGTGTTATTTGTACGGTATTTGTCATTCAACTCGTATTTAAAAATATCAATTGTCTTAATTAATTTCTGGTATCATGTTTACACTCGATTGTAATTGTCACTATTGACTAAATGTGTGTATTTCATGTTTATTATATATACATAATCAGCAAATTGTTCCAATTATTGACTCATTACTTATTAATACGTATACAAATAGTAACAATAATAGTTGAACATTTTTGTTTTTCAATAAAGTGAGTACTAAAAAGCCTAAAGGCCTAATACACCTACTATTCAATAAATATATGTTCAAAACAAAAACATCTACTTTTGTTGCTGACTGTACTTCGTTAAATAACGATATAATTTCTTGTTATTTATTTACCATCTCTCAGGCATGCCAGGAAAAAAGAATACAATAACGTACGCGTGCTGTCCAGAGCCATACGTTGACGTTACATTCACCATCATGATCAGGAGAAGGACCCTGTACTACTTCTTCAACCTAATAGTTCCATGTGTGCTCATATCATCGATGGCACTACTTGGGTTCACACTGCCACCCGACTCCGGAGAAAAACTAACTCTCGGTCAGTATACTGTGTATATCTTACAATACAATTTTCAAAGGTCTCCGAAGCAAATCTGTGTCGTTGACAACTAAATAATGCGGGATGTATACTACCTCAGCGAAAGGGGTACGGAAGAACGGAGCGAAGTCGCGTTCTATTTTCTTATCTTGAAAAGGCCACAATGTGCATATTTGTATCGTATGAATATAATACACAGTGTCTATTGAAGTGCTGATGTACTCTAAGTTTGTAGTAAAAATTTATGCGTTTACGTGTCAATGTAAAGTGAATTTTGAGCTTGGATTTTTATTATTAATTTTATAGAAAGTTTGAAAGCTTTTTTAATATTTTACTTGCTGCAAAATGAAATATTAATTTTCCGGTATCATCGTTTATAAGAAAATGTAAGATAGATGGAGCCGTCACTGAAAGATTACCATCAAGAACAAACTGACACCTAAGTACGTTCATGGTCCATAAAGTACAGTTTTACAATTTAATTATAAGTGATGTAACTTCAGTATTTAAAGCCAGCTCTACTGGAACTAAGAGCGTACTTAAATTTAATGAGAAAACGTCAGAATGAGGCGTCAGGATTATTATTACATAGACTAGAAAATTGCCTTGTTCAGAACACTCGAAGAAACATTTTTGGTTCATTCATTTGGAAACATTTCGAGATTCATTTTAATTGCTGTTGTATTTCTTATAATAATAAGTGTGTGTGACAAAGACAAAATAGACAGACAATCATACAAAATAACAAAATTAAATTTGTTTAACATTAATTTTTGTTATTTTGGAGCAATTAATTTAATAAATCTGATTTAAATAGTTAATTATCCCAAAATTCGTTTGATGTTAAATTAAAAATTTGTTTAGTTTTAATATTTTTTTAAATTGGCAAATTAAATTTAGTTTTAAATGACACTGGCCGGCCAACAGGTGTGACGATATTGTTATCGTTGACCGTGTTTCTGAACCTGGTTGCTGAAAAACTACCTTCGACTTCGGAAGCAGTGCCACTAATAGGTACTATAGGCGTCAATATCGACGTGAATGCACGCTGCTACCGTCGTCATTCTAAGTCAAGTAATCTTTCTAAGTTTACATACCAGGCTGCAGGTTTAATTTTATATTCGTTGAGGCTCTTGAGATCAATCTATTTGGAATTCCAGTCATGGGTTAAGCTTAAATGGTCTATTTATTTATCTAGATAACTTAGGTTTCCTGCAGAATTGTATGGCTCCCATGTTTTGCTAGTTTGACAGAGGGCAAATCTGTTTTCAATTTCAGACTTATGGTGCGAATTTCGACAGAAATATCTAATATTACTTTACTCGGGTATCGAAATCGAGACCTCTGCATGGCAGTGCATACATAGCAGCACTACACCAACAAGACAAATATATAAAGAATCTTGCTTATCGAAAACAAATAAATTATATAGCATTGTTACAACGCAAACACAAATTCCAAAACACGGTAACAAATAATAAATTTATAACGGCATTCATTGTGAATACAATGCAATAACAACCATTTAATATTACACAGCAGAAACAAGAATTAATTAGAAATAATAAACGTGCACCGTAAACCCAAGATTTCATGCCATAACTGCTTGTAGAACGTACCAAAGAGGTAATCAAACTTTTAAGAGCCGTTCGGAAGCAGCGTGCATTCGTATAAATATTAGATCGCATAGTATGTGGTATGACTGTTAATGTATAGATGTTAGTTACCAATGAACCAGTAAAAGTGTGATGGTGAGTATTATAAGTAGTTATCATTTCAACCATATCATTACCCATTACTGCATTATCATCAGTCTAGGAAATAAAAATTATAAAATATTGAGATTTGGAGAGTTGATCGACAATATTAGCCGAAGTAGGGTCGTTAACCATGTCTTTGATTGCAGGAGTCACTATTCTTCTATCGCTGACGGTGTTCCTCAACCTGGTAGCTGAGACCCTGCCCCAGGTCTCCGACGCTATCCCCCTGTTAGGTACACTGCCCACACCTAACCCACACTGTTTGTCCATCCCGCTTGTTCCCCATATTTAAACATTTATTTTCTTTTCATACTCATATACTCTCCTGATAATTTTGTTTCATCTATTTTCATACTTTTAATTTATCATTTTCGTTTAGCTTTCATTTTTGTTATTCTAAACGAGATAATTAATACTTGTTTTAAAACATTACAAGAAGTAAATTGTGTACGTGTAAAATTCATTAAAATCATTGCGAGCATAAACGATTGCTAATATGTGGTTTCAAGCTTTCATTTTATCGTCTGTTAAATAACTACCTACGTCTTTATTAGACGTTACTAAAACGCTTATTGCTTTAAAACGATGGATTTGAAAAGTTCAATTTCTATCGGCAATTAAATCGAAATAGTTCATTAAAATGATTGTGACGGTATCTTTCTTTTCCGTATTTTCTTAACATTGTTTGAGTTAACAATCTTGGAATCGATTCCGTGATCCTTTGCTTAAGCTTTGTCACTTGATTCTCATTATTTTGTTTATTCAATGTTTACACTTTGTTAAACGATACAACTTGTTTTAAGTGGCATGGCATGTGTTAACTTTTGAGAGAAGCTTTTAATAATAACGGACACCGAAGGTAAGTTGCAATATTTTTATTCTAAGTGTTTACATTCATATTTTTATTATCTTCAATTGTTTATGTGAATTAACTGTCTGATGCGTAATCGATTCCATGGTGTTCAGATGTTTTGATGTTTATTTTGAATGTTACTGTCTTTTGAAACTATTTGATATCTTTGTATTTGCGGCTTTTATATTAGCCGATGTCTCTGGATACTTGGAGGGTGGTATAACTTTAGCGACAATATCGGTGAAACCCTTCCCCTCAAATACATGATAAATATAACAACAATGATAAAAAGCCAGCGTTAAAACCCTCTATAATAGTGTTTGCATGACTATCCTTATGTTTGGTTTATGATTTTACTTGAGCCCCTGATACCGACTCAGCACACTAACAGGACGAGATCATACCGACGATTTTAGAGACTGGATGGTATAGGTTTAACAATTGTAAATAGAATATTATGATTTTTGTTTCATAGTTTATATTGATCTTTGCAGGTGTTACAATCCTCCTGTCGCAAACTGTTTTCTCTCTATTGGTGGGACACGTCATCACAAAAACCTCTGAGGCGATCCCTCTAATAGGTGAGAAAAATGCAACGCGTTTGTTAATTTTTTCCTAACCAACATAAATAAAAATATTGATGAATAGTTTGTTTTAAATGGGAATGTAGCTCGAGGTATATTTTGAAGTGTCTAATCTAAAATATTCCTCAGCTCATTCGAGAAACACCAACTTAACAAAGATCTAAATAGATACTTTTGCTTGAAGTTTTGAAGGAGAGCGTATTGTTTCTTATTTTTCTGTTTTCAACTTGCATTTTAGAGTCTCACCGTCTCTGACTCTCTCGAAACTGATCTATGCTTTAACAGCGCTCTTGCAGTTCTCACGACACTTGAAATAGAGTTATTGCACTTAACAGTCGTGCTATATAAAATCTATCTAAAGTCAACTTTCCGATACACTGGCATTTGATCTTCTTGTAACGTATTAAAATAATCTATGGCAGATTTTTTTGTCCATTAATTAAAATTTCATTTTCGAATCTACTTTACTCTCTTCAATTATTTTCTATTGGCCTTACTGTAGAATTTTTATTGGTGACTACAGACGTCAGCTTCGAGCATGGTTTAAAATTGAAATTGTAAAACTTAAAAACAGGCAAATTAAAAGTAAACGCACAACTCTCCATAAATAAACGAGCTTCTAAATACTTAATTGCTTGTAGTTTAAAAGCAGGATTTTAAGTTAAACAACAGTTTAAAGCAACAAAGTGGATGCGGGTAGTGAGGGTCCAGCCTCCAAGTATCTCGTGAACTTCGGGTCTCAACTTTGTCGGGTCTGTTACCATCCCTGTAATTGAGAAAATGAAAAACTTATTGAATCGTTTGACAAAGGCATTTGTTAAGACAAAACAATGTTCAGTTTATTCCTGTATGATTCAGTCGTAGTTATAGTTGTAACTGAAATTACAATTTCGTTTTCTATGTATGTAGCATATGTTCCTAAGTTAGTATCAACACATACTGCGTGTTTAATTACTGTTAATGAATTCCTTTGTTAAAATGTCGCCTCTCGTAATGTTTATCACTTAGACAGTAATATTATAGAAATTTAGTTCTATATTATTACAAGAGGTCTTAAAGAAAGTGCTTGTCTACACGATTTGATTTTTTTTCAATGCAACAAGCATGTTCTTTAATGTACACTAAAAGTAGATGGTACAGGAAATATGAATCTGAATTTTGTCATGTTTATCATCTTCAATTAAAAAATGCATTGTTTAGATAAACATGGCAAAATATCATAAAATGTTGACTCATTAAAGTTGATACCGTCAATGTAACTCATAAAAGCTAAAACTCATCTAAATGTAGATTAGAACATCGCATGTACAATTAAAATGCATGACTGTGGCTTTCTGTGTCATTGTTAATTAGATTATGTCATATTGTGAACCACGTGGTTGTGATATGTAAAAAGATTATCATAAAAATGAAAGCTTAAACCATTGAAGTACTTGACTTTTTCTTACCATTGTTTATTTTTTATGTATTATTTTCACCTGCTGAAGTTAATTATTGTTACCAATTCTATATAATGAAACTTCGAAATAAAGTAGATATTAATATAAATATATTAAATTTTTAATATATATTTTGATAGATATTTCTATTTGCTATTTGAATAACGTACAAGCAATTTAAATTGCAAACAATAATTTTTTACTTACATTAATAAAATTGTATTGCATCATCCACATAAACGTGTGATCCTATCCCCGTGTAAAACTAGATGTTGTATGTAACAGGGACATACTTCAACTGCATCATGTTCATGGTAGCATCTTCTGTGGTACTGACAGTAGTGGTGCTCAATTACCATCACCGTACAGCAGATATACATGAAATGCCACAGTGGGTAAGTACTTGATAATAACCATCCGAATGATCAAGGATGAAATATTGTTAACTAATTTAAGTGATATATGAAAAATTATATAAATGTAAATATATTTAACAGATAAAAACAGTCTTCCTGCAATGGTTACCATGGATACTTCGTATGTCAAGACCAGGGAAGAAAATAACGAGAAAGACAATCATGATGTCCAACAGGATGCGAGAACTGGAACTCAAAGAGAGGTCCTCAAAGTCTCTGTTAGCCAATGTGCTGGACATTGATGATGATTTTAGACACGGGCCACCACCGCCTAACAGTACAGCGTCCACTGGCAATTTAGGCCCTGGGTAAGATTTACAAAAAACATATTTTCTTTTGGTGATTTTGTATAATGTACTGATTCTATTCAAACAAGCAATTGCAAAATTTATTTGCTTGAACTTTAATAAAATCGACATTTTCGATACTAACAGCTTGGTTGAGTTTTGCATACTACACCAGCCCATAAGAGGCAATTATCTTCTACCATTAGGAAGTCTCCAGCTATTCAGTATCAATCATTATTTTTTATCAGGTGCTCAATATTCCGTACGGATTTCCGTCGGTCATTCGTCCGTCCATCTACGATGGAGGACGTGGGTGGAGGGCTTGGCAGCCATCACAGAGAACTGCATCTGATCTTGAGAGAGCTGCAGTTTATAACAGCGAGAATGAAAAAAGCAGACGACGAAGCTGAGTTGATCAGCGATTGGAAGTTTGCTGCGATGGTTGTTGATAGGTAAGATGTATTTTTAAGTTTTAGCCAACAGAAGTCACTGATGGACAAAAAAGTTATGGACAAATGGAAGTAATAGGGCATATATCATTTTTACCAGGTAGTGGTCAACGTGGATAGAAGTCTCAGTAATAGTAACTTAAGAGGGAGGCCAAGGCAGTTTGCCATGATGACAATTGATTATAGTGCCCAGAAACGTACTGACTGTTTGCCCATCTGGCAAAATGTAGTCATTTTAGAAGGACAACGTAGAAAGCCATATCGTAATACTGCATTTTTTTAATAAATCAGATGTTACAACTTTTTGACAGTTCTGATATCATTTATATGGCTTAAACCCTAAACAATTTAGAGACTGGTCTCGGATATTATAAAAGTTATCAACACATCCTAGAAACTCCTTATGACATATGAGTAAAGAATGTTTTAAGGCATCAAAGATCGTGGCATGACACATAACGAATGAGAATGTAATACAGAATATTAACACTGTAGGTGTTAATGAGCATGATAAATAATGCTCAATTAATTCTCGAATTAATTTCTCAACCGCTAAAAAAGTATCCATCATATTTAATGATGATTCTAATATCGTTTCGATAGACTCGATAAATACATTTTAAAGATCCTATTAAAAAAAAATCGCACCGAATAGGATTCAAAAGTGTTCGATTTCGGGTTTATGTATGTTAGTTTACTATCTGATTCGGAAACCAGACCCGAAAATATTTAGATAAATTGGATGTTTAAGATTAAATTACTGTAATATCAATAAAACGCTACAAGAATTATGAATATCGTAAAATGTTATTGATGACTGTATAATTACTGCAATCGTTGTAGTACGATCTCTGATATTACAGAATATTATCAGGGACTCATATGTATGTACTTATTTATCGGCTTAATAGCTGCAAGGGTGTGAACTCTTAGTAATAAATATCCAGAGCCCATGATACACTCAAGTAAAGTAAATGGCCTTTGCAGCCGCACAAAATTTAATTAGGAGTGAAAAAGCTCGTAAACTACGCTGGTTTTATGACTACATGAGCCTTCATATTTATCTGGCTATCAAGTTTCGAATGTCAGTTGCATATGTAAGTATATCAATGTTGTGAGTATAGAGACGTAAAAAAGGTGACGTTATTTCAGATTAGATATTATTTAAAAATACAGTTAAAGAATTTTAAAGTTTTTGATGAGCTAGGTTTTGATACTAGATGCTTGAATCTTTACATTTTAGACTGCAAGTACCACTATCTCTCCTTTTGGTGCTCACAGGGTGGCTTGGTCTGGTTTTTGATCTGTAATTTTGAAGTTTGATTAAGATTGAGATCATAGGGCTACTTTAGTATAGGTATTCTTATTCACACACATAAAATTAGCAGCAATAATGTGTAAATTTGTATTTTGGTCCTAGTAACTATTGTAAATAGAGTTTGTGTTGCCACAGTGTTGTTTTCAAATATTTTGATTTGAGACAGTGTGCATGTTGTCAGTGGCAGCTAAGCATTATCGCAAGTAGCACTATCACCAACAACACTGGCTGCGCTAAACTTACTTTGACGATCATTTTACCTTTGTTTGTTCCCAGGTTTTGCCTGTTCGTGTTCACACTTTTCACAATCATCGCGACGGTGGCTGTCTTATTGTCGGCGCCGCATATCATCGTACAATGAACCATCAACATTAGGTGCCACACCCGGGTTTGCTCGGAGCAAGTATGAGAGAACTAATTATTAGATTGCCGAATGTAATTATAATTAATTAAATTAAATACGTGGTTGAAACGCACACGTCTCCATAACAAAGTCTTAAGACATTAAATTATGATAAATTTACATACATTAGTTAAGTGTGATGTGAGTGACAATTTTGTGACGTGAAAAGATTTTCAGAGGTGAGTTTGTTCTCAACAGCGATTTATGAAATAACTGCTTAACTGTTTCTGAAACAGAAATATAATTAAATTAAAAGAAAACAGCTTTCAATTATAAATCTCTTGATGCGGAATGAAATTGCCATTAACAGAATTATTAAAAAATGTGATGTTGGCTAGGAGTTATACAGATAAAATATTGACGTGTATAATTTGTTGAAAAGAAACAATATAATTATGATTATTATTAAACGTTAATAAGGTTTTAATTAAGAGAACGGTCCAGCTTTTCCAGGGCACAGAGTTGCATTCATTTGAAAAGAAATCACAAAAGTTTTCTTAAAACTGGCGTTTGGATGAAAAATAAGGGTTTGATCAAAAAGTTTGCATCGCAGAAAAGTTTAATATCGCGTCAATGCTAAAATTAAAAAACATATAAATTAAAGGAATGGCAGTTTTGAATGAAATACGAAGGAATTCTTTTACATGTATTGAGGGATCACTGACGGTGACATAAAGCGTTAGGGTATTAAGTAATTGTACATAACGGATCAAATATCGGTAGAGTCAAGTCAAAATAGCTACTTTACGATTTAAGATTATTTCATTCGATTATGGAATTAGCGATTATCGCTGCTTCTAAATTGATACACGTCGATTTTAATCGATGCATATTAATTTAGTTAAAATTGAGATTTTAGATACGAATATGAGATTTGTATTTATTAACGTGAAACTTAAAGAGTAGATTCAGGAATTGTTAAACATTTGTGGAATTGATAAGAAATCAACAATTAAAATGGAACCAAAGATAGAATAGGTCTAGCATCAGAGGTGTTGTTATTAAATAATTAGGACCGACATAAACTGAACATAACGAGATAAGAATTTTAGTTATTATATATTATTAAAAACGAGACTAATTGTTGATCTCTCGTATCGATTATTATTATTATCGAGAAATGCTCACTCAATCGATAGTGTTACATTGTTATAATTTAGTATATCGATATGAGAGTAAGTCCTTAGCATCAGAAATAGCAAGTATTTACACGTCGGATTGTGTTAACACTTAGATAATATTACGCTTCGCAGAAATATAACAATGCTATGTAATGTCACTAACCACCACTTACTCCTTAACGATGAAATGTAAATACAGATTATCGCGATGTGTATTTGTATATAAATTATAGAAAAATCGGAAAAAAGACTAAAATATGCATTCTTTACACTTAGTAATTAACAACCAGTCTTATTGGGTGGTGATAGTTTACTATATCAACAAGCACTTGATTATTTGTGATTTTTCTACTGGAAACGCAATCGCAGTTATTTGAAAGGCTCTTATTGTTAATGAAAGTATCACTACCACAAACGTGTTTGCTTGGCAATGGCAATGTGTTATTAGAGACAGTAACCGGTTTTAGACTATTGCCAAAATGTGTTCACCATATGCCACTGCCACATAAACGATGGTGCGACAGTGTGAATGGCGCCAGCTTTAACAGAATCAACCTTGAAAGTACTATAGACTAACTCATAAAAGACAATCTAAAACTGTAACACCCGATAAGACGTCAAACGACACTTGGACGAATGTTTGATTGACAAACTTTTTTAATTGAAATCGACTTCTCGATTACGATTTGTCACGTGTCTATTCTATATAGAAACCTTTTAGCACATACTGTAGCATCTATATAATAGTCGTATTATTTAAAAAAATAAACAATTTAAAGTCTTTATCTATGTCCGTTCCTCAATTTCGCTCTTATAGATGTCGTGATAGCCTAGTGAATGTCGTGTCCCTTGATTTAAGCTACAATTATAAAGGAAAAATATCATAAGGAAGCTCACTAAAAGTTAAATTTAAAATTACGCATCTCTGTGTGTTTTTACGATAGATTTATTTTTACTTAAAAAATAAAATGTGTAAAGTTAAATTTATGAGAAGTACCTTGTTCTTAGAACCGGAGGAATTCTGAAAGGCTTGCATAATGAAGTATCTTAAGAAAAAGGTACGACTTGTTCATTAATTGTATTTGCAAGAATTTTATTATATAACTTAATTATGTTAATTGTTCCCGAGATTATGAACTTTGTCGTTAACAGAATTTATTTAATACAGTGCGGTGCTGTTAATAGGGAATGTATTTATTAATTTATTGTTGTATCTGTGTTTAAACTTCACAAACCCTATTCCTATGTTTGATTGTAATATTTTCAATTCGAAAGTGATGTTATAAATGAAAATTGTAAAATTAATTGATATATTTAATTAGATTTGTTAGTGCCAAAATAGGGTTTATAAATATTGGAGTTAAGTTGATTTTAGGTATTAACGGTAAAGTTGAGAAGTTTATTGTAAAGAAAAATAAAAACGAACTAGGGTCTTTGTTAACAAGTAATTTAACGGGTTAATGTTGTATTGGGCCGTGGCTACGGGTTATTCAGCCAATTTTAAACTTATTTTATTCGAAAAAAAAATAAAAGTCAGGTTGTGAAATCGAATGTAACGCCCGTGGTAGCGGTCCAATTATAAAATATGATAAAATATTAATAAATAAAAACAAGTAGAAATGATCTACGATAATAAAACTGATAAATGAAACGCCTGCATGGAACCGGGTAACAAGATAAACGTACAAATTGAATTGACATACACCACTTCATATGCGATGCATACACAATTTACTACAGTATTTATAGTTTTAATCTTTCACTATCTATAATGGCAAAATTAATTATATTTTTGACAATATTCACATTTTGAAATACAAATGGTGTGGGAAAACTGGTGTAATACTTTCTCTCCAATTTTCTGGATTAATAACTTAGATTAGGTACATGTTAAAATTTTTATATTTTTGACACGAAGAATGTTTTATTACTTTATTTAACATCCATAACTTTTTTGGAGTTCGTTTTTATTTAAAGATTTGCTTGGATTTGTTTGCAAGCCTTTGCCTAGCAGTTGGATGATTTAGGCTAACAGAAACAAGTAAGTTTTAAGAATTAATGATTTTTTAAAAACAGATAAAATATTTTTCTCACTGTAAAAACTTTTGGTAACAAGATTAAATATCCTGCAAGTAGGTACAACAGTGAGCTAAGGGTATAACGTATTATCTCATGTGTTTTCTAATCATCAGTTTCTCCACATTACTTAATAGTAGTACCTCTAACAGATTGCCGAATTTCACTATAAACGACACAAGGAACCATTTTACACACTCGTATTATGTCTACACTGATATAGTATGTATACATCTTTATATATGTTTAACGTTTGTATGACATATGACATTACAGAAACTCACCTGTTATTTTACTCCAACTTCAGCTTAAATTTATTTTGTTCTTTATCGGGCGTTGTTTCTTGCATATGTCATACAGACAGCACTGCATACTGCACAACAGTAACGAAATGCTTTAATCGTGAAACAGGTATTTTGGATTTCCATGTATATTTCTACTTCTGGACGCTAAAACTAAGATTTTAACTATTTCAAGTCTCATCTACTCTTGTATTCCTTTGTTAGCTATAGCGATAAGTATATATTAAATTACTGAGTTTTTAATTAATAAACTCATGAATATTTTGTTGCCAAGGAGCTTGAATTTGTACTTTTATCATCAAAATTACAAAATTAAAAACATCTATTGCCACATTCATATATATTAAAAATTCCCATAATCCTTATAATTTTCATTTTGCGTAAAGCATCAAGAAAACTTTTTTCCGCAAAATCAGTGACACAATTCACCGCAAATGTTCAAAAATACGTCGTAACTTCAGTATCTCTGGAGCTGTCAAAGACGGTAGCCATCTTGTTACTCTGTCGCTTCAAGAGCGCAGAGCGATTCTCCAATACAATACCTCTATTGACACAACGTTGTTCACAATCATGTTTCATTGCTCGATATTTCTGAACACCTGCAAAAATTATACCTCAAAATATTTTCTAGTTCTCAAATAAAAATATAAATGCACTGTGAATCGGTAAATTATAAAGAAATTTAATGCTATAAAATTATCATTTTTCAAGAATACAAAGTAGTTTTGTTCATTAATATTTTTATAGTTTAAATACGTTAGTATATTAATTGAGGGTATGACACTATTGATTGTTGATGGATTAATTTATACGCTTTTAATAGTCGTGTTTATTAAATGTTACTATTGCAGTTGTACCATTACGTAAAAGATTGTTAATCTTGTACTCTTTTTCGATGAGACCTAAACCTCATTTCTTCACAACCAATTAACCTGTATAACTCAGTCTTTCACTTTTTTCTTAGTATTTACGTGTTACTGCTTAGCTATTTTATCAGAATTTATCTAAAAACTAATCTTAATTCAAATGTCCCTTTTTCTCAATATTTACTTGCATTTGCATTACATCTGTCAGCGTTTATAACATAATGCTTATCTTGATTACTTTCATTAGTTATATCTACAAAATTCAGTGTCTCTGAGTTTAAACTTCAGCGTGCATTGAACTCACCCTTATCACCGTCTTCAGCTTCTATTACATTCAGAGTAGTGTTACACAGTTCTCAAGTTTCTTGGCCAACAAGTATTATGTCTGTCTCGTTCAATCGCTGAGGCTACATTTGAAACATTACACCTGATGTGTACTCGCTTACTCTTACAATTTTGTACGCAATGCAGTTTACGAATTATTTTTCTAAAATTGTTTCATGTTTTATATTTTGTGATGGGTTTAGCTGAAATCTGTCTTGGAAGTGCAAGCTATTTATTATGTTTATTGTTTATTGGGGCATTGTTGATATTTATTACTTATGTAATTTGTTTTTAATTGAGTTTACATAAATTTGCTTTCTTCCTTATTTGTCTTCTTGAATAGTATATCAGAAAGTCATTTCGAATCCAAGCTTCCTTTATATTGTGTTTCTATTTTCGAGTGATATTAATATTACTTGATATTTGTTACACTATAAGTTAAAGTTCAATATGGCGGATGTAACGCTAAGCCCACACAAGTTCACAAACACGTATCAAAGTATCGACCAATTTATTTTCGTCATTCGAGCTTCTCCCACATAGCAGTACGATTATTTTCTTACATCACACATACTAACTCCACATTGTGTTCCTGTGGCTTAACCATAGATGAAATAATTAATTAAAATTAAAATTAAATATATAGTTTTCATCATAAAAATCATAAGATGCCTACAACGTAAAATTTTCGTAAAAATAAAAATGCAAACATGCAATTTGGTAAATGATACGAGTTGATTAGACCTTTGCATAATAATGAGATAAATATTTAAATTAACAAAATGATATAAGTTACCAATCTGTTTGACATAATTAATAAAATGTATGTATTTTAAGTAATAAAAATCACGAGGCACTCGATTTTTCTGATGAAAAGTATTATATATACGACTGCAGTAAGTTGAATAAATACATCCGAGTGTAATGTAGGTTTATAATGAAAAGCCCCTATGGAGGTTTTTATAATAGATGAAAAAAATAATAAATAATAAAATACAAAGGTAAATTTGTAAAATAAACACAACGGGTAAAATATTTATTCGTTAAAATTGACTATCGTAAGTAGTATTCGATTTGTATAAAACTAAAATAAATTAAAGCAATCTGATTTATAATATACCGTTGTTTAATTTGAGATCCCTGACAATAAGGTCGTTAAAGATGATTGGTGTTTTGTTTTTAAAAAGACAAATGACGCACTAGGACTCTTGTCAAATATACAAGATATTCTAAACAAATATTTGGAGGTCATACAATTATTCATCTACAACACTGAGTGCTACCTTTTCTGTTTAAAATAGAGTACGAAACACGCATACATTACCTCGCCTTCGCTAAAAACAAGCCCACAACGCCCACTGACAGAAAAAGTTCGGGCTGAATTCTTATTTTACCAAGGTAAGCATAAAATGTAGAATTTAATGTTGAATATAAGTTACTCGTACCTTTCAAGTTACATGTGAGTCGTGTTAGGCAAACATTGCTTTCATCTTCGTGGCTGTAATACACACATGACCGATTCTCGTTACATTTTTAATTACATTGGTTTGTCATGTAATTTAATGTATCATTATCTATATACTTAGTCTTTGTACTCCTTTTTAAGTACATTGTTTGTAAAGAGACGCGTGATATTTGTCATAGTTCATTTAAGCTTTAAGGAAAGAAGACAAAATAATAGTAAAAATAAAGTAGATACGATAATAAAAAAATATTTTCAACCATTGGTCAGTTTGGCCACTTTACTACCTAGTATTAATTGGTGTAAGTATAATAAAAAAATTGTATTCTATATATTCTACATATATAATTTGTTTAATATTTGCTGTAATTTATACAGTTCGATTAATTGCTATTTATGGATATTTCATTAATTTATTCACACATGAATGAGAAAATTAATAATGTAAATTTGCATTGTAATTTATTTGAAACTGCAAGTACCTACTGTTTAAAATCACAACCAAAGGTATGAATTCACAAAATATGTACTCGTATTACAATAAAGGCGGCAACATAGCATTGAAACGTGTTGTGAACATCCAACATGCATTCTGCACTGCACGTATATGTGTATATACTGACAATAGCGAAGCTATGTGTCATTCTTAAAAAGCAAGAGATGGCAATTGGTAAATGGTAATCAGTCAATTGTAATAATTTTCTAAATGATTAAGAAATTAAATTAGGTAAACTATTGAACAACAGACGCTAACTAACTATAGTGTATCGTCTAGAAAACAACTGTGAACAACGTGTGGAATTTCGTTTTTTGAAAGCGTTCTAACATTTCCAGGAACGTAAATGAATATGGCCGCGATGACAATAAAACATCTATTGTGTCTACAGTAGTGACTATGAAACGGTTAATCTGAATTTGTTGATTCTGTTGATGCAAGGAAAACAAATACATAGAACATAGTATAATCTTATTTGACTCTTTCCGGCTGTATACCAGTAGACAGGCCCACCACTGAAAGTAAATTTTAATCAACAGTATTTTATTTTATTTATTGTAACACATTGCTCAAAAGTGATGGCATTAATCATTAAAATATTAAGTTTAAGTTTTAATTATAAGTGAATTATAATAAAAATTAAGCTAATGAATGAAAAAATATACATAAGTTTAAATTTTAATGTGGTAATGAAATTCTCATATATTTTGCGGTGCGAATATTTGCAAAGATAAAACATTTGCGTCGTAACCAGCTTATTCCAATACCGATTCAATTTAAATTTCAATTAATTGTGAATTTCAAATAACATGGTGCATCTCGTTAAACTACTCGATAACGGTGTCAGTTTGAATTTAAATATTGAATATATAGTTCACGTTTCAACATGTCTGAGCATAAATTATGGTATCAGGTCTTTTACTCGGACAGGTATCAGGGCAAGATTCACAGACCGCACTTTGACTTTACTTTGATGCAAAGATCTACCAAAAATATGTTTGAATATGAAGTTGAAAGTAATCTTCGGCAATACAAAGCTTACTTTGGGAAGGTGCCTTTGCTGTAAAGTAAAGTCACGATTGTGAATCTGGGCCTAAGATACATATTTTTGGTACAAAGTAGATCTTTGCATCAAAGTAAAGTCAAAGTGCGGTCTGTGAATCTTGCCCTTAGACTAGCGACCTATATTAATTTATAGTCTATAAATTTAACTACGATACGACTTCTGCAACGATACATGCTTTCGCAAGACTTTGCTTCATTTTTCTATAGAGCAAATCTATACTGTTTTATAAAGTAGAAGAGTTTGTTTGTTTGAACGCGCTAATCTCTGGAACTACCAGAAGTATATAAAAAATTGTTTTTGCGTATGATAGCTCAGTTCTCGAGGAAGCTATGTAATATCACGCTACTGACGATGGGAACAGAGCAAAAGCAAAGACGCGGGTGAAACCACACCGCAAAAAGATAGTAAAAATATATAGTGTGAAATAGAGATTAAAACCAAAATTTTGATACCGAAGCAAAGCGAGGGCTAGTAACCATATAACTAGTCAGCAGTACCTGACTCAATCTATACATATAATAAAATTGGAGTGTTTGTTTGTAATATTGAAACTAACTTTTTTTACTACATGTATATGAATATATATACGGTACATACACCAAAATAACATTTTGGTGTATGTACCGTACTGTCTGTCTGTTTGTTTCGGCTAATCTCTGGAATGGCTGGACCGATTTTGACGGGACTTTTATTGGCAGGTAGCTGACGTAACAAGGAGGAACTTAGGCTAGGTTTATTTTAGAAAAAATATTTTATTTTATAAAAATAAAGTAATGTTGATCGACTGTAAGGCGGAAAGAAGTTCGCCGGGTCAGTTAGTAACCAATATAAATAGTACTCACTAGTGCCCGCTGAACACTGACACGTATATTGACGGAACATCAATATATTAAAACTGTACTTCTTAAGTAAGACATGACATGAACACATTGAAGTTGAGCATTTGTCATGACAAAAAGGTTGAAATATTTACTTTACACTTTACATATCGGCCCATTATTATCCCACTGCAGGGAAAGGCCTCTTCTCATGCAGATAAGGTATGAGCATTGACCGCCAAGATTACTAAAGGTGAAACTCAGAAGTCCAGGTTTCGTCACGATGTTTTCCTTCACCGTTAGTCAGTAATGTCCAGATAAACTTGTAAATGTGATTTGAAAAATCACATTGCTTCTTGCCCGGATTCGAACCCCCGACCTCGTGTTTACGAAGAGGGTGCCTTCATCACTGAGCCCATCACGACTGAGATACTTTGGTGGACTGGTAAAAAAATCTCTGTGTTCAATATTTATATAAATAACTGTAATCATACTAAGATATGCCCGGTTAAAAACTTTGTGCATGAGAGATGGAACTTCAAAAATGAACAATAAAATAAGAAAATAAAATAAGTTGTAAGTAAATTCGTAATTATGTTTATAAATATCTAAACTTCTTTAATTTCAGTGTAAAACGGTTGTTTGTTTGTACTTACAAAATAAACAGATTTAATTGATTATACAATGGCTTTTACCATACACTAGGTACGAAATATTAGATTTTGAGTAAAGTTCAAGTTGTTTGAAGTTTCCTCTTTTTTTTGTTTCTTCTAATCCAAACCATTTTGATTGCATTTTCACGTGCCAACCACAGGTGCTCAGATATTGCTTTTTTGGCGGTCAACATTAAAAGGGAAGAATTTAGATTTTTACTTTGAAATCAAAGATTTTCGATTCACAAAAAGTAATTTAATAATGTTGTTGATAGTGAAAGAAGTAAAAGCTCAAGACTGCTTGCCTAAAAATTGTTGGAAGCCTTTACAAATTTTATTTTAACTTTGTCTGCTGTTCTTTTATTAAAAATAAAATAAATAAAAATAGCTTTATTAAAGCTATGTTTGTACTTTGAAAAATCAAGTATGTGGTAAGTGTATGCAACCTTCAACCGTCAATCGAGTCATCAGGCATAAAAGGGGACCTGTGAACAAGTTTGTTAAAAATCATCATATGAAAAGGAAGAGGTCCATCGCAGAACAAAAACCTATTCTCACAAAAGGAGGTGTTTGACAAGTCACCACGCTTGACTTCGGTTGAAGCCAGATGTCGTAATTTCGTGTCGTGTAATTTTGGTTGCGTAATTAGTAATGTAGGCCGGCAGACAACTCATTTAGCGTGGCCGTGTGAACGAAACAGGAGTTTTGTATGCAACAGAATGTAGAAGAAATTAAGCGACCGAAATAATGCGACTCATAACTCAAAAAATTACGCTAGTCTGGCTTCACATTTAACTGGGAACTGCAGAAAAGTAGAGATAGGGTTGCTCTATCTAAACCTAAAAATATTTTTTTAACTTTCTTATTATAAATTCTCCACATTCAGTATAACTGCTACAGTTACTCCAATATTAACGCTTCAGATATTTTTACTTTTGACGCGACAGGCGGCAGGTGCCGAGATATTGCTTATCTGACAGCAGGGGGGTGGGTGACAAGGTGGGCCCGATCGATCCCTTAGGGGCCCAAATGACACGGCATTTTGGAAATATAAGATTCTCTTGCATTTTCACAGGTGTTTAAAGCCTATTTAAACTGTTAAGATTATTTTTTGCCAACGAAAGATTGCTATTTAATAGGCATTTGCAAAAGTAGGCACCGTGAAATAATGATTGGAAATATTTTTATTATGTTATCAATTGGTTGGAAAGTTTGTTTTGTGTGATTTTTTGACTATGCTTTTAAGGATTTTTAAAGGTTGGTACACTTGATGATAAATGGAAATCTCTATTATTATAGATCTCATCATCTCAGTCGAGCGGGTCCGAGGGAGCAAAATGGGAAAGTTTATATTTAGCTGTACTATGTGAGAAGTATAATGTAATTGAAAAAAACTTTCGAGAATCGAGGATTTTATTTCATTACTCATGCATAATCAAAGATGCCGACAATATCTAAAATAATACCTAATGCAATAGACGGTTCTCCTAACTAACTCTTGCCCAAACAGATATAACATTGTCAGTCGATATATTATTGTGAAACTATCATGAAATTTGCCTGCCATCGCAGTCGGGGTACAACTAGCTGCTTTAATAATTTCCCTAAGGATGAAAGTAATGTGATTGGTCGTTACGACTTAGGGTCGACGAGTGCCTTGTTGCAACCATTTGCGATTATCTCATATAACAGAATCTCGAATCGCGCTATTCAGTAGTCAGTTTATAAGAAATCGATATCGATATAGATACATAATTTAATTATAGCGAAGTTGTGAATATTAGTTAAGAACAGCGCCTCGAGTGTTTATTTAAAGAACTAAACTTCGTCTTCAAGTTGTCATGCTTAAGGGACTACTCACACTTATTCGGCGCGTACACATGCGGAAAGCTGAACGGGCGCGTACGCGCTTCATACAAAATCGTTGTTTTGTATGAAGCGCGGGCATAAGCTGTGGGCTATGGGCATAAGCTGAATAGAGCTGAATAAGTGTGTGTAGTCCCTTAAGCTGTCACTAGTAAAAAGAGCACGTGAACGTTATGGTAGATTGATTTTGAGGAATATCATTGTACCTCTATAACGAAAAAAAGATGTACTAGTCTTAATTTATCACTAAAAACAATCCAAAAATGTATCTCCTTAATTTTCAGTTAAAACTTTCTCCGTATCCATGCAATGTGTATGCACTATCCGACTGTCAATTTGACGTCCGGATTTGCTTCAATGTTAGAATTTTGCAAACGTTGGCTCCGTGTTAAGGCTAAGCAGATTAAAGTACATGCTTTTATTTTCAGACCTAATTTGTGATGGTTTTGATCTGTGACTAAAATTTTAAGCCTTATAACGAAAAAAAGATGTACTAGTCTTAATTTATCACTAAAAACAATCCAAAAATGTATCTCCTTAATTTTCAGTTAAAACTTTCTCCGTATCCATGCAGTGGGTATGCACTATCCGACTGTCAATTTGACGTCCGGATTTGCTTCAATGTTAGAATTTTGCAAACGTTGGCTCCGTGTTAAGGCTAAGCAGATTAAAGTACATGCTTTTATTTTCAGACCAAATTTGTGATGGTTTTGATCTGTGACTAAAATTTTAAGCCTTATATAGAGTGTATAAGACGATATGATATTAAATTCAATTACGTATAGTCTGTGACATTATCAAGCGAGACAAAAAAAAATCAACTAAATATCTTCAATAGTTTAGACACAGCACTACTTTTTTAATTTCTATAATTGTAAACACTCTGTAAGTACGTCAAACGGTCACTAAACGTTGCCGCTCATTACAGGTCAATGAACTTGTCATAATAATTGGTGTATTACTTTGTTACTACTAAAATATTATTAATAAAAAATTTAAATTTTTGTTTTTGTTAAATAATTTCTGTGATTAATTTGAAATCATTAAACGGACTAGTAAGAGCTGCCTTTTCATTTAATATCAAACCGTCGTATACACTCTGTAAAGATAGAGCTATATCGGGCAATCCCACCTATATGTCTATCACTGTGACTTCTTAAAGCCAGGATTACCTAACAGTGAAGAAACCTTATGAACACCAAATAGAAATTTAACAATTTTAATAGACCACTTGAATGTTTAATCTCTGGTTAGTCTGAAGCTTTCCTAGACTAGGTTATTAACAAGAACGAGCTAAAATTCTCGACACTTCAAAACTTGGATAGTAAAACACATACAAACAAAGATACTAGCAGAAACACGTATTATTTTATATCGTCTAAGTTAGCAAGTGTCGGTCAAGCCGGTGCTAGGAGCAACTCGTTAAACTCCACAACTAAGTGAAAAACTTTACAACACTTATATCCAGTAAATGTCAAAACATTTTTCTCTTAATTATAGGAACCACTTTAATGTTAGCACCAAATTTTGTTTTGTTTTTAAAGTAGATAATTATTGCTGTGTTTATACCTACTTATTTTACTTTTTGCTAGAATGTGGCATCATCTTATATCTTGGAAGACGTAACGGGCAGTATTATTACGGTTCCCAATCCTTTCAATCATAGTTTGCGCAAATTCCTCCCTATATAGAATAGAAAAGAATAGATAATTGTTTATTGTACTTACACCAATTATTATTAAATAATATAAAACTAAATTAACACTTTCCAGGACAGTGAACGTTTATGGCCATGTTGACAATAAGACATCTATTGTGTCTACAGTAATGTCCATATAAGGGTTAATATAAGAAAGATAAAAGATTTGATTTTTTGCATGTTTATTTGTAGCAATTGAACTAAAAATCTACGTTACCGATTTTAAAATTCTTTCACGTTTAGAAACCAATAAATAAAACGAAAAACTCATATATATTTTATTATGTTTAACATATTGTTTAGCAATTTTTGGCATTTCAATATTTGTAAATTTAAACGTTAAGTAAACGTTTGCGACTAATATAGACAGAAAGGTAGACCAGCAATCTGCTAAAGGTGGCAACCAATGAGGGCTTTTTAAAATTGCACCCATGAGGTGGCAGCACTAAGGCGTCAGGTCCCTTACCTGCCAAAGCGCTTTTAACTTTTTAGACTCAATTGATTTTAAACTGTAAACTAATTTTGAATTAGGATTTTTAATTTTTTGTGAATCGATGATCTTTCAGCTAAGTGACGCCGGAGATGGTAGCGAAAATTTTCATAAAAACTCGTATTGTATTCGAATACGTTGTAAACCTAGAAAAACACACTACTGTCACATCGAGTAACCTGAACATCTATGTGAGTGAAGGACCTTACCTTAGAGAAGCATTACGCTTATTGGATAACCTGCTAAAACCATTTCTTCGATTGTCAATATGAAGATTTTCCGTACAGCCCCAAAAGCATATGGAATATTATGTTTCCTTAAGTGATTTGCCCTATTAAACACATGTTGACGCGTTTGAGGTAAATTGGTACTATTGACTGTCTTGAAATATAAAATAGCCAAATATTGCCATAATACGGTACGACACACGGAATCCTAGTAAGATAAGATAAGATAATCATTTATTTTCTCACCACAATAGTTTGTTTTATGCATTTGTTGGTTGTATACTTATATATTAAATTATTGTAGGAGACTGGTGCCTAAGCTAGACACGTAGTCTGTATTTCAGGTCACCAGGTCTCCACCCCTTATTTTATTACATTTATACAAAGAACACACACATTTATATATGGAAAGAATACGGAAAACTTCTCAAGTAGAGTAGTCACTTCGACGTAGTGTAGGAAATGTCGCCATAGAGAATAGGTTCTGCGCATTACGCTAAACTATTTCAGGGATGAATTTACGTTGTAATGACTTAACGGTCTTCTAAGCAAAGTTGAGTATTGTTTAAAATCGGCCAACGCAGGCCGCTATTACACTATCATAGAAATATGATCATAGATCTGTGTCATTTTAAATGAAGAACATATGACGGTATGATAAGGTCACTATTAGACTATCATAGAAATATGATCATAGATGTGTGAGTCATTTTTATATGTAGAACATATGACGGTATAATAACCACATGTGATTCATATTGTCTATGATTATAGTTAGGGGATCCTTTTTGACAGCTAGCGTATAAGTAGGATCTTATCAACACACTAGAACTGTCTATTTACATAAAGACTAGAAGAAGAGAAGTGTGAAGAGAATCCCTTAACTAGACTGTGACACTAGCGTAAACGTAGCACCCATAGCAACGGAAAACACGGCGTAATGGTATATGACGTTTATATGATCAATAAGTGTAATATGTAAAAATGAAGAATCTTAAAACTTAAAACGAAGTTTTAAGGTTCTTAATCTTAAAACTTCATAGAATTTGACAGATATGAAATCATATATATATGATTTAAATATGATAATGTAATACCGGCCTAAGTTTATTTTAATAATGAAATAAGATGAATTCTAACATTTAAGCGGGTACTTCTTATATCGACCACCATGCTTGCTAAGATGAACTGGTTATTTAAAACTAATATATACTCCTATTTATAAGTTCGGGTTATCTAATAATGACCTCCACAGTAATGTCAAATAAGTAAATATAGAAAGTATCTACATATGACTTTATCTTGGTGCTTCCCCTATTTCATATTTACGATCTCGTGTATATGTCGCAGGCAAATTGTATTTATCGGCTGTTTACAATCTGCCTCGACATATTACATAACGCCGGCTATGTTACCAGCAATGTGTAGGTATACCTAATTCAGGATGTTTAAACTAGTTTGACAACAAATATAATTCGTTTATAGCACTCGCCGGCCGAGAAAGCGAGAGCCTAAACGACTAGGCTATAACGACAAAATAATACCAGCCTGTTTACTGTCCCACTGCAGGGCAAAGGCCTCTTCTCATATAGAGAAGGTATGAGCATTAATCACCACGCTTGCTCAAGGTGATGTCCTCACGATGTTTTCCTTCATCGTCAGTCAGAAATGTCCAAGATAAACTTAGAAAGTACATATGATTTGAAAAATCACATTGGTACTTGCCCGGATTCGAACTCACTACCTCGTAACGACACAAGACTGTAATTAGTTACAATATTACTATATATTGAACAGGTTACCAGTTTATTAACTCTAAATCCACCGGCGGTATAGGCAACTCAGTTTCGTCGGCTCTCTTATTTGATAGCAAATAAGGTCGTCGGGCTATATCAGCGGATTTTACGTAGCGCTTTATGTAAATCAAACATCGTTATAATTCCAGTTATGAGCAAAAAATTAACAAAATTTAAACCTGTGTCAAGGAATACAGTGCCGCTCCTTTTGGATAATTAAAAATTTTTTGAACCTTAAATAATGTACAACGTTTTTTGACTATAAACCATGTCAGTCTATATTATAGAAAATAAGTTACCCACATCTTCATATAACATTTTTCTTTACATCTATAATTTTGATCTGAAAACGTCCACAGCTGAAGGCAGCCCCAAGTATATAGAGTGAATAAGGAAACATTCATCGGATCATCATCATCATCTTATCAGCCAAAAGAAGTTCACTGCTGGACAAAGGCCTCTCCCATTTCATCATTTTCGCGACCTTGGCCGGTCCTGAGCCGCCCTCATCCATCAGTCCTGAGCCGCCCGCCATCTTTATCAGACTTTGGACTCACCTTACGTCTACTGCTGGACATAGGCCTTCCCCAATTTTCGAAACCTTGGCCGATAGTGAGCCGCTCTCATCCATCGGTTGCCTGCCTTTTTATCAGACCTTGTATTCACCTTGTGAGGAGCTTGACCACGCTGTGTAGGATAGTTACTCCAAAAGCTTTGTGGCCCAACGACCATGAAGTCTGCGATCTATGTTCTGCCCATAGGCACCTCAGTATGCTTATAAACCTATAATTATAACCCTGGACCAAAGTAATCGTATGTTTATGTGAAATATGACAAAGCATCTTATATAGCTGTTATAGAGTTCACAATACTACATTTCCATGACAGAAATAGAAATGGTAACCGAAGAAAACACTTTTCTTGATAATGTTTGGCAAAGTGGAGTTCATTTGGCCAGTTAAAATATAAGTAAAATATTGCTGAAATCCTAGAAATCCTAGTTGAACTTTGGCGAAGTCCACAAGATGAACCACTGCAATATTTCAGCCAAATGAAATGGAAACTAGTAATATTTCAACACGAAGCGGCATCCACCTCGTATTAGTTGCCAGTAACTTATAGCTGGTAATAACGCGGAGGAAATTGGACAAAAACCTAAAATGAACGGTCAGTTCTTATATTTAGAATCATTAGGTATAATTTTTGTCTTAGAAAATCGATGGATATTGGTTCTTAAAGATTTAAAAAGTGTTATATTTTATAAATCCCGAATTCGACGGCGATAGAACCAAAAAATGGATAGGCTGCAGCCTTGTTTTGGTGTGTCATCCGTATAACTTTAAATATCTTATTAATATTATAAACGCGAAAGTTTGTGTGTGTGCGTGTGTATTTGTTACCACTTAGTACCTACACGGTTGAACCGCTTCCGATGAAAATTGGTATATAAATAGAATAATAGATGCCGGAGACGGACATAACCTATAGGCGCTAAGTGGTAAGCCCACCCACACACACATACGCAGGCACGCACGCACGCACGCTTGCATGCACGCACGCACTCACGCACGCACGCACACACACACTAAGCAATGAATAAAATTTTAAAAATAAATTAAATTTTTATCGTTATATATTTTATTGGATACATTTCAGGTTACTCACATGACATATTTGCACTTACATTTGAGTTCTTACGCCAAAAGCCAAATGGAACGGTAACTATTTGCGCAGAACACAAAGTTTAATTTACACCGACTTTGTAATATCAACAACAAATTTGTAGTAGTGCCAGGTTTCGTAGTTTTCGAGGGTTTGGGTTGTTTATCAAGGTATGATAGTTGACAAATAAAGTTAAAAGGTAATTAATACAAATATTCAATGTGAAAATAAGGTTTTTATCAGTATTATATTTTATTTAGTACAGAAATTATAGGAAAACCAATGTGCTTGATTTTGCTTGCATGGCCATTAATAGACACATGGCTCGCAGAACTGATAGTCTATGGTTTAAAAATGTTTTAAAATGGAGACCACGAATAGAAGACGCAATTCAAGATGTCATATTGTCGCAATAGCAGAATCCCCGTGTGCTGTACTTTAGACGCGCTCAACGCCCTTGTCTACCTACCCTGATTGCGATCTGTTTGCGGATAATTGGAAGAAGATTATGCGAATAGTTCTGATGTTTTACGAGAACAGGGGCCTAAGTTTGCTATCACAATAGTGTCAGAATAGTCGATCATTAATCTCTTATTGGTTAAAACTTGTCAAAATCAACCAATAAGAGATCAATGATCGACCATTCAAACACTATTGTGATAGCAGACTTAGGCCCCAGGTATATGAGAGAAACATCCATTCCTCTTTGACTTACCAACTTGTTAATGCGTTATTATTATACTATTACATTAAATGTTGTATTATTATTTGAATATTGTACTATATATAGTCTTATTATTATAAATTCTATGTTAATTAATGTAATTGGTAATAATAATAATAATAATACCAGCCTTTTTACTGTTCCACTGCAGGGCAAAGGCCTCTTTTCATATAGAGAAGGTGTGAGCATTAATCACCACGCTTGCTCAAGGCGGATTGGCAATTTCAGACATTTAAGTCCAGGTTTCCTCACGATGTTTTCCTTCACTGTTAGTCAGGAATGTCCAAGATAAACTTAGAAAGTACATATGATTTGAAAAATCACATTGGTACTTGCCCGGATTCGAACCCACCACCTCGTGTTTACTACGAAGCGGGTGCCTTATCCACTGGACCATTTTGACGTAATTGGTAAAGTATCGTTTAATTCTATTAATATTATAAATGCAAAAGTTTATACATGTGTTTGGTTTGTTACCAATAAGCGCGTCAGCGACAGAATCAGTTTCGATGAAAATTGGTATGTAGATAGATTTGCTGCTGGAGACGGACATAGGCTACTTTTTATCCTGAATATCGGTCTGGTTCCCAAGGGTGACAAAACACATTTTATGGCCCTGGTTCACAAGCCATTTAACTATAAATAAATAAACGTGAGCGGGTTTCCTACAAAATAGACCGGTGACTTTATAATCTCGATTTGCAGTCTCCACTCTAGGAATCGTCCTTGCAGTGAGTGTTCAGGTTTCGATTTCGATTTCAAAGATGACTGATAAATCTATGGCTGTGTAGAATAATTTCGTAACATATGAGCAATGTTTCCTATAAAAGATTTCATTATTTAACAACTATTATAAATGTAATAAGTAAAAATTCTGAAAAGATAAAAAACTGCACCTAGACCTGACCGACCAAAGTTCTCTCCGTAAGTAAAACTCAAGCAAAGTTGTTTAACAGCTTATTTAAGTTTTTACATTATCTAAAAGTTTTTCAGGTTGATATAAAATACATAAGATTTATCAAAGTAACACCAAACATAGCCTCTTCACAGCTCATAATGGGACACTTGATTTGAATTAATTTATGGACCAGCGTTGCGTGAGTATCCATTATAGGTGATAAAAATTATGCCGAAAACGTAAGAACTTCTTTATCCATACGTCCATACTAAAATTATAAATGCGAAAGTAACTCTATCTGTCTGTTTGTCTGTCTGCTTGTCTGTCTGTTTGTCTGTCTGTTTGTCTCTCTTTTTGTCTGTCTGTTTATCTGTCTGTTTGTCTGTCTGTTTGTCTGTCTGTTTGTCTGTCTGTTTGTCTGTCTGTTTGTCTGTCTGTTTGTCTGTCTGTTTGTCTGTCCGATTGTCTGTCTGTTTGTCTGTCTGTTCGTCAGACTGTTTGTCAGTCTGTTTGTCTGTCTGTTTGTCTGTCTTTTGTCTGTCGGTTTGTCTGTTTGTCTGTTTGTCTGTCTGCTTGTCTGTCTGTCCGTCTATTTGTCTGTCTGTTTGTCTGTCTGTTTGTTTGTTGAAAAGTTGAATTTACCCACAACTGTCACTGATCTCTCTGGCCCTAGTGTGTACAAGTGGCATATATTTCTATTCTACTAATAGGATAGATAAAAAATTTATGGGATTGACATAAGCTTACGACAATGTTAGCGTTAGCTTATGTCAATCCCATAATTTTTTTAATGTATTCTATGAATATAATAGATATCTATGCCGCTTGTCTAGGGCCTTTAGTTGCTTTTCACGCTCTTGTGCTAGTCTCATCTATGTTCTACCTGCGATAGTTGATATATTGATGTGTATGTGTATATTGACTCGCCTATAGTTCCGCGCCAACGGTGCTGACACTGTATCGATGTATGCATGTGTGTGTAAGCGAACACATTCTTTTAGTTAAGGACTTACTATATCGTATTATTTACTAATAAACTGGCTATTGCAAAGGACGTTGTTTTATTTAGTAGCTGACACTTCACTGGCGACGACAATGGAATCATATATCATCCACCCATCTTGCTCCTGAACAGCCGATATCTTTTGAACGTAAGAGAATTACTCCACCTGTCATCACTTCACGTTGCCAGACATCCTGCTTTCATACTATATTACTCGAGTCTTTATATCTCAATTAGACTACTAATTGGACATTATCAAATAAAAGCATACAAAACACCCAATTAACTGACTCAACAGAGCGCAAACACAGTCCTCTTTTTATAGTTGGTTTGCCAAAATAGGCTTAAAACTTCAATTCGGTTAGTTTGGTGTAAACGACCGGCTACTTTTTGTTCGTATTAGCTTTGAGGAGTACGAACAAGCTATAAAAGGCTATGTGCAGACATAACTCGCGTATAGAGGCTACAGGGTGGACTCAAATTTTTTAACCTCAATTACAATAAAGATTTTCAAACTGATTTATGAACTTCTTTTCGTGTTCCCTTATTGCTAAGGCTGTTATTCGCAATATGCTCATACTGGATCAGCTGTGTTCTGTCGACTATTTAAAGATTTGTAATTTTTTATGATGTTAACATCTGTTATATTAATCAAATCTATACTCTATAACATAAAGCGGAAGAGTTTGTTTGTTTGTTTGAACGCGCTAATCTCTGGAAATACCAGTCGGATTAGAAAAATTCTTTTTGCCTATGATAGCCCAGTTTTTGGGAAAGGTTATAGGCTATGTAACATCACGCTACTGGCGACGGGAGCAGTGCAGTAAGCAAAGACGCGGGAGAAGACGCGCCGCAAAAAGGTAGTGACTTATAAAGTGTTTATTAATATGAGGTCTGTCTCTATTAACAGCTAAAACTAGTATTCGGCGAAAAGTATATTCCTTTGCAGTTCTACACACTATTATTACATCATCGGTTAAGTTTGTGAGGGACCTACCGACGCGACGTAGCATGACGCGTAATGTATATTTTGTACTATAATTCCCTATTTTCTCGTAGTCCCAGGATTTTGTCCCTTTAATGGGACCACGAGGGAGAACTGTTTCTCATAGTCCCATTGTTGTGAACCTACATCCTGTATAGTGGTTACCAAAATAATAGTAATAAAAATATCAACTTTATATTATTATTATATTAAAAAATATACCTATATATTTTTTATCTCAATTTTTCAAAAAAATGCCCCACCGAAATATAACCGTGGATCAGCTGTAGTTGGTAATTCATAATTACATCCAAAGTGAAGATTATTATCAAGATTACATTAAATATTTCGATAAAATGTATCCGTAATATTTATTTATTTATTTCCAAACTGTATTGTATGTAATATATTAATATATATTATAATATATTAATATAAGGATACATTTTTACGATAAAACTGTAGGCTATTCAAAATCAGCCTGTACAAAAGTTCATGAAACAGAATGTGCTGTACCTCGATTGGTTTTCAGTAGTAAATACCACCTTAAATGTCGTTTTATTTCTATAACGGTTAGAGGGATTAGTTCGTACCAATTCTTACAAAACAGTTCTTCGTTCGTTCTCGTTTTGTGAGCTTAACTGCGTACTTGAAATTTTACTTTACTGCTAGACTGCCATGACGTTTTAGGTTTGATACACGAGTTACTATTGGACAATTATATTATATTATATTTGTTATGATATTTTGTGAGAGATAAATTAATGAAAGGTCAGCATCGGTCAAATATGCTAGGTTGCCTTTTGATCGAAGTACTTAGTACTTTTTTTATTAATAATTCATTATTATTGTGGATTACAAAAGTCAATATTTCAATGCATATACAACGAAAAAGAAAAGACAAATAATATCGATTTCAAGAGTAAAAGTAATGACATTAATTCTTATTACAACAGAAACCTATATTACCTTTTCAAATTATATCAAAGAATACGTAAACATTATCTAGTAATGTTTTGTATACTAGTCTGATTGTAAGCAGTCAGTTAGGAGTTAGTTAATCTATCTATACTATTATATAATCATAATAATAATAATAATATTCTACCACATACATACATTTAGCTTACATTTTGGCCATTTAGCCCCAAATTAAGCAATTATATTTACTTGTGTTATGGGTACTAAACAACTGATATACTACTTATATACTCTTTTTTTTTTGTAAATACATACATATTATAGATAAATTACACCCAGACACAGAACAAACAATCATGCTCATCACACAAAGGTTTGTCTTGGGTGGGAATCGAACCCACGACCTCCGGCTTAGCAGTCAGGGTCACTAACCACTAGACCAATAGGCCAGTCAAATATATAAATCGAAAGAGTTTGTTTGTTTGTTCGAACGCGCTAATCTCTGTACCTATCAATCGGATTTAAATACTTCTTTTTGCGTATGATAGTCTGCAGTTCGCGAGGAAGGAAGACATCACGCTACTGGCGACGGGAGCAGAACAGTAAGCAAAAACGTGGATAAAACCGCGCCGCGGAAAGCTAGTACTATTATATAAAGCGGCAGAGGTTGTGTGAACGCGCTAATCTCTAAAAGTACCTGTGAGATTTGAATATGTATTTTGCGTATTATAGCCCAGTGTTCGAGGAAGGTTATAGAAGGGTATGTAACATCACGCTACTGGCAATGGGAGCAGAACAGTAACCAAAGACGCAGGTGAAACCGCGCGAAAAGCTAGTAAACCAGGAGTGATAGACTGCTAGCATCGTTTTGGCTACTCTGAGAGATGCTTTATAACATGTAATATAATTACAGACATGATAAATTCGTTATGTATTCGTACTGGAAGTTTCCTAGAACTGAAACCAATTTGATATCTTAGTTTTTATTTTTATTTTTGATGTGAACTGTCTAAAACGGCTGACGCGGTTCATATAATCTTTTATTCTGATTTATAAAAATAACTATGCAGTAGAGTGTAAAAAAGAGATTGTTCCTTAGGGAGTTTTCGCAACAAATTAAATCATTTTAAAATTTGATCATAAACAAACAAGGCTTTGAACTTATGAGTTACTCCGTGCCAGTCTTAAAAACTTCAAACGGTTAAAATTCTTATAAACTCACGCCTATATTCAAATTAAGTAGGCAGGTAGGTAGTATACTTGAATGGAGCAATTGTTTTTGAAGTGCGCTGTAAAGTAGGCAGAGCGTGTAAAGACAGCCTTTGATCTATGCAAACCGTGAGCAGATACAATGCTTTATTAGGTGTTACTACTCCCCTGCGTGGGTTTTATATACTTGTATGTGAGTGATAGAAGAGAATACAACACATTCTCTGTGGTTGTAGCCCACTCATCCACAAACGAAACATCTACTTTGGACAATGCACTATTTATCCCGAGGAGATAAAAAATATTGCTGTCAGGGACATCTAAAAATTATTGTTTATGACAGGCATTGGCAGTGAACTCTAGAACCAGGCGAGTATAGATCTTTTAGATCGCAGTGCTACTGGTCTATTCAAGCCTGCAATAGCTTTATATATAAATAGTAATAAAAATGTGTTTGATATTGCTATAATGAATAGAAGAGAAACAGTTGAGCTAAAGTTGGTAGTTGTAGTAGACAGGGGCGAACCAAATATGTAAGGACCAATACGTTGACACTAACAGTACGTTGTCTGTAGCATTCTACTCGTATAGGTCCATGCGTGCAATGTGCCATGGTCTGGGGAGAGACACCACACAAGCAAGTAAGCAGTATTGATTTAAAAACTATTGCCGCTGTTGTAATGTAGGTACTTAATAAAACACTTATTCTCCTAAGAGGAAATAAAGATTTTTTCGACTATTACATTCCACTAATATTTTAAACGAGAAAGTTTGTGTTGATGGATGTTGTGAAATGTAAATATTTGTTAATCTTTCATACAAAAACTAGTAAATAAATTTTTACTATATTTTTTTTTACTTTAATATAGCTCATACACCAGAACCGTAGGCTTACAGATCGTCGCCTTAGAGTGAAAACCTCGGGAATACATTTTTGCTCAAATTTATTTTATCGCGTTTCTAGGAAGAAAACCTCGCAACGCATATCCTGATTCGACTCATTTGTTCATTCGATACTCATAGCGCAATCTATGACAGTAAATGAGAACCTCGTAAATACTCGCATTTGTCAATTTGGCGTGAATACCTTCCAACGAACGTGTCGTTTCTCGTTCGAAAATTGATTACTTGAGTTTATCCTGATGTAGCTGTATAATTTAGTGTTTTTCGAAAGAAGGTAAGTACTGTTCATGTTTGAAACGTATTTTTATACAGATATGACTAAATATTTAAAAGTTGCGGTAAGTTTTCTAATGAGTAATCTCGTAAAGACACGTAATGAAGTTTTCAAAGCCCGTAAAGTCAAATACGAGGTTTTCCTTTAACTTAAGTTGAAACAGAATACTACGTCTGTACTTTTACAAGGTATTCATTTGTGTATATGTGTTACGTCGAGAAGGAAAAGTACGTAAGGATGATAACGAGGTCTTCGTACAAATAAATAGATCGGTAAACTAGTTTATAAATCATATATAATGCATTAATGTTACTATGCCATGTATTAATCCCTAAAATCCAGTTTATTAAACCTTTTTAAAGTAATTACTCCAGTTCATTATGCACTTACGAGGTTTTCCTTTTTATTTTTTTGTACGAATACCTCGTAAACGTACACACGAGTCTTTCATTTTATTTTCACTAGCCATTACTAGGTTTTCAGAGTTTAACCGTTAATATCTAATCAGTTTTAATAATAAATAATCAATTACTTTTGTTTTAGTTCATCATGGCGTCGAATCCTGACGACGTTAGATACTTTCCAGAAATTGAAAAAAAATATTATTCATTGCGAAGCGGCAAAAAATTACGTAAATTACGTGAAAATGTAAAGGTTGTAACTAATCCATCTTGTGATCAAAGTATCACACCGTCTTCTCTAATAAAAGTCAATGATCCGATTGATAGTTGTTTACAGATAGATAGTCTCGACTCGCTCACTGAGTTAACATCGGCATGAGATAAATAGTACGAAGAAACTAGTTTCCAAAAATGGAGAACCTCTTGCAGTCAACATTCCCGTTATACATAATATTGTTCCCATGCTGTCAAAGAGCCTGAAAGATGATCCTATCAAGCCGATTTCACTCGTTGAATTGTGTCTCCGCTCTATAAATTCTGTAAAAGAAAGTCTTTCAAAAAAATTTACACTTACAGCTACGAAAGAAAGTGCAACCTTGCAAATAAATAGCAACTCACCAGCTACTGTCATTAATTCACTTACAGTAAATAATTTTGATGAAGAGATGGGTTGTTTTATATCAGATGAAGTAGTACTGCTGAAAGATTCTTCAAAAGAGCCTTCACTTAACACTCTGATGCGCCAGGATATACAACAAGGGCCGTCTATGTCGCCAACAAGTGCTTTAAATTTTGATTTGCTTCCCGTAATTGATTCTCCTCAAAATCTTTATGAACCTTTAGATATTATTCCGACATGTACCGAAGATCCGATGCTGGGTCATATTTCACCTTGCTCTGGTATCGGTGACTACTCGCCTGATGAAGGAGACTCTGACTATCGACCCAACGAATTATTGAGACAATCATCCTCTGAATCAGAAGAGAATAATGTGACTGAAGGAAAACAACGCCGAGCCAAAAGAGGAAGGGCAAATAAAGAATGTTGGATTAGTGAAGCGAATAAGAACAAACGTATGAAAGGAGACACTTATGCAGGAAGAAGAAAAACTGAAAAGGGGAAAGTGGTTTTCGATGTTCCCAGAAGGAAACGTTCTGTGAAACCAAGGTGTTCTCATACAGAAAACACTAAATATTTTCAGTGTCATAAAGTGACTGAAGAAAGCAGACAATCGAATTTTAATCAATACTGGAATTTAACTTGGGAGGCGAAGAAAGTGTGGATTAAAAAGACAGTCTATAAATGCACGAAGAGATAATACTTATAAATACACTTTGAACACGTCTGAAGGGCAGTATATGGTTTGCAAACAAATGTATCTACGTACTGTTGACATCGGAGAATGGACTGTCTATAACTGGTCACGCAGCGTGCCTCATAAAGTGCATACTAATAAAAAGAGGAACAGTACAGTTAAAGAACAAGAAGAAGAAGGAAGAAAACATTTAAGAGAATATTTGAATATGCTTCCAAAACTGGAATCACATTATTGCCGAAAATCTACGACTAAACTTTATTTAGAACGAAGTTGGAGCAGCAAACAAAGCCTTTACCGAGAATATCTGAATTATCTCAGAGAAAAGGGGAAAGATGACTGTAAAGTATCAAATTTCATATTTTGGGAAGAATTTGAGGCGATGAACCTTTCATTATTTTCTCCCAAGAAAGACGAATGTGATGTCTGCTGCGCTAGAAGGGTCGGTAATCTAAGTAAAGCAGATTACAATATACATATTTTGCGCAAAGATAAGGCAAGGCAAGAGAAGTCTTCAGACAAAAATATATCTGATCCATCTGTAAAAGTTTTTACATTTGATCTGCAGGCAGTTTTACTGTCGCCCGCATTAAATGCTTTCGCTCTCTACTACAAGACTAAATTAAAGGTTCATAATTTTACGATTTTTGACCTGAAAACTTCTGACGGGTACTGCTTCATCTGGAATGAGAGTGAAGGAGGCGTGACAGCCGACGAATTTACTAGTATTCTCTATCATTTCTTGAATAATAATGTTGATGACACTGTGAAGCACGTCATTTTCTGGAGCGATGGCTGCACTAATCAAAATCGCAATGCGATACTTGCAAACGCCTTACTCTTTGCTGCAAAGCAAATGTCCTTAACTATTACGCATAAATATCTTGAAAAAGGTCACACTCAAATGGAGTGCGACTCCATGCATGCCACAATTGAACGGAAGCTTAAAAATCGTGGGATTTATTCACCAGCACAGTTCGTCAAAATTTGTAAAACTGCTAGACTGACAAAACCGTACAACGTCGCCTACTTACAGCATACTTTCTTCCATAAGTTTAGCTCTATGCCATACCTTAACTCCATTAGATCTGGAAAGAAAGCTGGAGAAGCAACTGTGTTTGATTTGCGCTGTATCGAGTACCGCAGTGATGGGTCAATTTTTTATGAAAAAGTACATGATGAAGAATTTGTACAGTTAACAAGAAGGATTAAAATGCCAGGTCTCTCCGATACTATGCCGCTGTTATATGAAAGTAGACTTCCAATCCCACGAAGCAAATACATTCATTTACAAGAATTGAAGGCGGTGTTGCCTGTTGATGTACACTCATTCTACGACTAACTGCCTCACCAATGCAGTGATCAACGGAATAGTACCTGTACCTGTGGAAGAGCAGTTCTTACAGAGTAATTGTTACTCTTGTTGTTTTTTTTTGAGATTTAGATTAAGGAATGACCATACCTTACCGACGGTCGCGGAGTCGGTATGAACTGATCTCAAATTATTGTCGCTTACTATATTACTTGTCGCGACTCAACATCATTTACCATTATTTCTTTAATTTAGCTTAAACGTATAGTTTTTCTGACGTCATATGTTTACTTCGCGTCGGTCGTCGGTGTTGTCACTGCCTTTATAAAAATATAAGTGCTTAGATAGCCAAATAAATACGCGATCAAGTAAGACAGAAATCACTTATAATAAAAGTTATATTTTTTTAGCCAATGTGCATTTTTAAGTTTTGTACTGATTATCTTTATAAAAAAATGTTATATTTTTCAATTTATCTAGAGGTATAGGAGGTATTATATCAAACTAGAAGTAAGGGTTGAGCAGTAATATTAGATTTATCGATGTTTATCTACCAAGAACACTAGTGTATCTACCTGCCTTCCAAAGTTATCTTGAATATTTTATTAATATTAATGATTCGAGTAAAATTTTATGCTGTGATTTGTGTCATATTTAGTTCAGAGAACGTATTAGTTGTAATTTCTGAATTTAACTATTATTTTTCACACACGTTGTAGGTCTTTTAAAGACGTTTACGACCAAAACGTACCTTTTTATAACAAAAATGTAACGTAAAAATAAAATAATTTAATGACATACAACGATTTTAATTCTCATCTTATCTGTGAAAACCTAGTATTTGGATGCTTTAGGTCCAGGTTTTTGTACGAATACCTCGTAAGTAACATTTTATGCATTTAGGGCAATCTTATAGCATCCAACCGTTCTGGATATAACAGCAGGTTGAATCTCGATATTAATTAATAATAAAACATAAAAGACGCCGTACAAAAATTTTACAGTACGCAGTTTTTTCTTCCTCCTGAAAAGTTACCTCTTTTACACTTACGAGGTTTTCACTCTAAGGCGTCGAGATACAGATTTTGTGTGTTATAAATACACAAAATTAGTAACAT
This sequence comes from Parascotia fuliginaria, assembly GCA_963082885.1. Taxonomy (NCBI): domain Eukaryota; kingdom Metazoa; phylum Arthropoda; class Insecta; order Lepidoptera; family Erebidae; genus Parascotia; species Parascotia fuliginaria. The sequence goes on from OY720172.1 coordinate 2,824,472, forward strand.
TAGTGTTATACATAAATAAAATCGTATTATAGAAAGTAATATGGTCTGAATTACATTACGGCTATATATTTTTACATTAATTCGTGCAGACACTGCAACTACATGACACATATTCGATTCTCATGATAAGGTTGGCGGATAACCGATGGATGAGGGCGGCACACGAACGGCCAAGGTCGCGAAAATTGGAGGAGTGGGGGAGGTGGGTATATGCCCAGCAGAAGGCGTCTTACTGCTGATATCATGATGATGTTTCGATCCTTAGATTGGGTGAAAACTGGGTTAATTTTCTTATAAGAAATGAAACCTTGTTATACTATGTGATAGCAGCACTAGAAATTGAGCGATATATGTATATCGCGAGCGTCTTGTCTTGTGTCTTGTGATCGTCTTGCGAGCGTGGCAAAATACATTGTTTTTATTTTATTTCTTGTTCATACAATTTTCTTATTTTGTTTAGTGATGTTATGTGAACTATCGTAACCAAACGTAAAACTACAAAGAAAGATTGAAAGAATGTTCCAGAAGTAAAATTGGATTTACTGAGATGGGACGTAAGTCAAACTCGAGATAGAACGTTTGATCTGGAACATTCATAATGGATACGACAGGCTATTTTTATTGCTGTTTTTGGTAGACGATCAAAGAGGTAATACTTTTTGATGTACGTAAGTAGAATAGGTACTTACTCGTACTTACATCAACTATCACGTCTTGGTAGTGGTGATAAAAAGTTTATAAGAAGTATCGATTTTATCATTCGAAGTGTGTAAGTATCTAAGCTGTCAAGATCGTAACGTATTAATGGTCGTTTCATTCAAATCAAAGACAGAGCCGTGACAACAACTAGCAACAAGGTCCATCTTTTGTTTTCACGGCAGATGGTTGTCATTTAATTTCATCCACATTTTTTCTATTTTTATCATTGTAATATACCATTAATATCATCAACAAGAATATTATTCTAAACTTGACGCTGGCAGAAATAGCTGACACAATCGTCGGCTCTGTTGCCAAAAAAAAGGAGAAGAAGAACTAGCAACAAACTCAGGTCACTATTTTTTACTCTAGCACTCTTATTACTCTATGCTCCTTAATTTTCGTCGTGTTCTAAAATGTGTACTTGTGATGCTACATTATAGAAGATGTTGTAAACAAACGTTATTAAAACTTTAGTCCTTATTTTGTACAGAATTCTTTTACAACACGCCGAGTAACACATTAACTGCTAAAGATTTAGGGGTCACGCTTAAGCCAAACAAAATTAGCTTTTTAATAATTAAAAGTAAAACGGGGTAAACGCAATAACTCGGCTGTGACAAAAGCGGGTCATTAAATTTAATATTTTAACGCGCTTCGCTAGTTTACCTCTCGACCTGGTTGCAGAGTTGAAGCCTACTAAGGCACCGGACTAGGCGAGCTTTTGGGACTTTTAATAATCTCGTAACTATGTTGTATTTATACATAGCTTAACGCCTTTTGTCCCCTAAGGGGTAAGCAGACGTGCTTAATCAACCACTTTTAGCCATTTTTTTATTTTTGGTTCCATATAACAGGGAGCAAGCCTGTTGCCATACATCAGGCACAATTCCAAATTCCGGGCTAATACTGAAAATTTTTCGAATATCACTTCGCCCTACCCGGGGATCGAAACCGAGACCTCTGCGTGGTAATCCGTACACAATACCACCGAACCACAGAGGCAGTTGTATTTATATATTTTCTTTTAATTTTTTAATAAGCTGACGATTGATTGCAAAAACATTTAATTGGATTAGGAAAGTAAGTAAACTAAAGGGACATATTTAACACAGTTATATTATTTTATTAACATTGTTTGGAAGCTTTTATCAATGTCTACTTATTGATATATGTTTTTAAGTGATTTTTAATGTGTATAAATCAATGAATGTAATCCATCCCTGATATATTTTGACCTCCTACTCCTATACATCTATTTAAAGGCCTACTTCGTCCGACTGGCCTTCACACTACAGCAAGAAGCTTTTTGTTATACTTATCTAACAATTTTATAAATTGTATAAAATATGTGTTAAATAGCTGTAGGTTAATTGGCTGACATTTTGTAAATTTTGACGTTCATAAGTGTTAATTTAATTAACCTGTATGAATAAATATATTTTCATTTTATTTTCATTTAATTTATGTTTATGCAATTTAAGTAACTGCAATTTTAATTTTATTAATTTCATGACTATCTTAAGCACCTATAATACTATCCATAAATGTACTATCAATATTACTTAGTAACCATTGATTTGTATTCTAAATTTAAGTAAACTCATGATAACAGTTAATTCAAGATTGTAGACGGATTGGCGCTTGCTCTTAACCACTTTAAAAAATGGAAATCAAAACTTAAACTGGATAGAGCCCAAATCGGCTTAACGAATGCGTATGCGACTGGCCTGTTGGTCTAGTGGTTAGTGACCCTGACTGCTAAGCCGGAGGTTGTGGGTTCGATTCCCACCCAGGACAAACCTTTGTGTGATGAGCATGATTGTTTGTTCTGTGTCTGGGTGTAATTTATCTATAATATGTATGTATTTACAAAAAAAAAAAAATGTATTTAAGTAGTATATCAGTTGTGTAGTACCCATAACACAAGCAAATATAATTGCTTAATTTGGGGCTAGATGGCGCTGTGTGAATGTGGTAGAATATTATTATATTATTATTATTATTATACAAAATCCTTAATTTTTGAACCGATTCATACAATTTCAGTACCGTTTGAGATAGTCTGTATTCGTGGATTTTTTAGCTCGCGTCCGGTTTAATTTAAAACTGGCTAAGGCAAACACTAAGGCTTTGATAGCTCGAGTGCTCGAAGTAATGGCTCGGTTCAATGTTCAAGTATTGTTGAATAGGGCTTAACACCGGCTTTAACAGCTCTATCTATCGTGAAATAAATCGTTTTCTCTTCAGCTATGAATTGGATCGCAGAAATCTATTTTTTTCATAGTGCAGTTTTACTAAGAGTTCATTTGCCGATGATAGAGTAATTTAGACAAGATAGAGAAAGAAAAACTTAGAATATAGCTACCAAGTGACATTAAAATTTGAGAATTTTTACTCCAGAAACAACACTACTACTAAAATTGTGTTTTTGTAATATAAAATAAGCTAGCTTGCTATTAATATTTATAATTTTTATTAACTACATTAATATATTCTAGTTATATATAACTGTGGAATGCAATGTCAATAAATTCCTATCATGTTTATCAAACGCAGCGTAGGTAGACCCCTAACAAGGTGGACGACCTGCTCACGACCAGCCAAGTTCATGAAAATTATGAGGGAGGCCTATGTTCAGTCAGTAGTGGACGTCTTTTAGCTGATATGATTACGATATTGATAAGTATTAGGTTTATAAGAGCGTTGTTATAAATGTGGTAAAAATATTGTAGTTAAACTTATGTACCTAACTGCTTTAAAGCACAGATAGATACTTAAGCAAAGTTGGTACTTTATGCGCACTTGATAACTTGTACTCGTATTTTTGACATTATATGATAAAACCTGAGGGCCTAGTGCGAGTTGTATTACGTTACCGCGATCGAAACGTTTACGGCGTTTGGTTTTCTGATTGGTTAAGAGTTTTGAGCGGGCCAATCGGAGCACGGAACGTCATCGTGTCGATCGCGATAACGTAAAACAAACTCGCACTAGGGAGTCTGCACTAACCCGTGGCCGCGTAGATCTGCACGAGACACAATGTGAGGTTAAATAAGACTGAAATTCCAATTGTAATTTGAAAATCTCTAACTTGCTTGACTTAAATATCCTTTTTGTACAATGGTGTGAATTGTTTAAAAAAGATGAAAATGGGTGAAACTATACCCGCGTAGGTCCGAATACAAGCCGCCCCACTATGGTGGAGCAAAGTGGAATACCTAAAGTTTGCAGTGGAATCTGTCCCAATTTCCTGATATAAAAAGAAATAGCCTACGTTACTAAGTGATAATGTAGCATTCTATTTATAACGTTATTTAAGTTTTTTTATTGCCGACAGAAGCAGACGAGAAAACAGCTGTGATAGTTAGTTGTAACTGTCGCTCATGGACGACTCTGAGTTCCAAGCATTGCTCCTTCAATGCGAATGGGAGTTGGGTAAATGAAAGGATTGAGAGAGGTAAAGGAAAGGAGGAATTTAAGCCTCCGTCAATCTCACAAATATATTTATTTATTTATTAGTGTAGACATAGTAGCATGTAGTATATACGTAGCGTGTAAGTTTGTCTTGTTATACTATGTGATAGCAGCACTAGAAATTGAGCGATATATGTATATCGCGAGCGTCTTGTCTTGTGTCTTGTGATCGTCTTGCGAGCGTGGCAAAATACATTGTTTTTATTTTATTTCTTGTTCATACAATTTTCTTATTTTGTTTAGTGATGTTATGTGAACTATCGTAACCGAACGTAAAACTACAAAGAAAGATTGAAAGAATGTTCCAGAAGTAAAATTGGATTTACTGACATGGGACGTAAGTCAAACTCGAGATAGAACGTTTGATCTGGAACATTCATAATGGATACGACAGGCTATTTTTATTGCTGTTTTTGGTAGACGATCAAAGAGGTAATACTTTTTGATGTACGTAAGTAGAATAGGTACTTACTCGTACTTACATCAACTATCACGTCTTGGTAGTGGTGATAAGAAGTTTATATAGAAGTATCGATTTTATCATTCGAAGTGTGTAAGTATCTAAGCTGTCAAGATCGTAACGTATTAATGGTCGTTTCATTCAAATCGCCGTCAAAGACACAGGCTTTTTTGTTTTTTACGTGGGAAATGCATTACGCATACGCACCCGCCCGGGCAAGGCGGGGGTTATGTCGGACTCTCCGACCGCACTCAAAGCGCGGCCAGCATACCGACTAAAACCCACGGTGTTCCTCCAGACGGCCAGAGTGTCGGGGTCACGGGAGTCGCTTGCGCATTCATCCGCGACCCCGACGGGCCATAGCGGGCCCCGTCCGATTTAGGGGCCTAGCCCCCCCTCCGTCGAGAGGCGCGTGCGGAACACGCGCACTGCTGTCTCGGGCCCGTGCTGTTCGGGCGGCGACTGCACGATCGCCGCCCGCAGGCCAACTCAGCCGCAGAGGATAGGGAGATCGGCGCATCGCAATACCGACACTCCTCTTCCCCTGCGGCCCCACCGCGTCCGCAATCTGGCGGTTGCGGCCCCGCCGAGACCGCGGAAGGTAGGGAGAGCGGCGCACCGTTATACCGGCACTCCTCTCCCGCCGCGGCCCCGCCACTCCTCAGCCGCAGTGTCGCCGAAGCAACACTGCAGCCCGACCCAGTTGCGGTGCCGCCCAAACAGCACCGCAACCCACCAGAGCCGCTCCATCGTGGGCTTACCGGTAAAGCCCAGAGGAGCGGCGCCTCCTTGGGGTTCCTCTTGGTTCACCGTGGTCCTTGGTAACCACGGCTACTAAACTCCCCCGCCGCGACAAGGCGAGAACCCCGTTGGGGGGGGTCAAAGACAGAGCCGTGACAACAACTAGCAACAAGGTCCATCTTTTGTTTTCACGGAAGATGGTTGTCATTTAATTTCATCCACATTTTTTCTATTTTCATCATTGTAATATACCATTAATATCATCAACAAGAATATTATTCTAAACTTGACGCTGGCAGAAATAGCTGACACAATCGTCGGCTCTGTTGCCAAAAAAAGGAGAAGAAGAACTAGCAACAAACTCAGGTCACTATTTTTTACTCTAGTACTCTTATTACTCTATGCTCCTTAATTTTCGTCGTGTTCTAAAATGTGTACTTGTGATGCTACATTATAGAAGATGTTGTAAACAAACGTTATTAAAACTTTAGTCCTTATTTTGTACAGAAATCTTTTACAACACGCCGACTAACACATTAACTGCTAAAGATTTAGGGGTCACGCTTAAGCCAAACAAAATTAGCTTTTTAATAATTAAAAGTAAAACGGGGTAAACGCAATAACTCGGCTGTGACAAAAGCGGGTAATTAAATTTAATATTTTACCGCGCTTTGCTAGTTTACCTCTCGACCTGGTTGCAGAGTTGAAACCTACTAAGGCACCGGACTAGGCGAACTTTTGGGACTTTTAATAATCTCGTAACTATGTTGTATTTATACATAGCTTAACGCCTTTTGTCACAAGGGTTAAGCAGAGGTGTTTAACCAACCACTTTTAACCTTTTTAAATTTTTGGTTCCATGTTACATGGGGCGAGCCTGTTGCCATATTTCGGTCACTATTCCAGAATCCAGGCTGATATTGAAAATAGAAAAACCCAATATCACTTCGCCCTACCCGGGGCTCGAAACCGAGACCTCTGCGTGGTAATCCGTACACAATACCACCGAACCACAGAGGCAGTTGTATTTATATATTTTCTTTTAATTTTCCCCTTGACTGTTGATCGAACTTATAAAGTCTGATGCGTAAATACAGTTGTCTGTGGAGCAGACTTATAAAGTCTGATGCAAAATGGCGGTCAAAAAAAAATTCGACCTTTTCTAAAATCGGTATTACTCGAACGGTGTAATTCGCCCGAACGCACCGATTTTTACGGTTATAGTCGACTAAATGCCGATGCGAACGCTACCCAGCACTATAATATCCTACCAATTTAAATGTCAAATAAAAATTGTCAAAAAAGTTGCTCGTCAGTGTTGTTTACGCGCGCGACCGACCTGCTTGGTTGGTATTTATATTGTTATATATCGTTTATTTTATCATTAGCCAGTATTGTTTTTTGATACAAACGTTAATTAGGTCATGTAATATTTAATTATCACGTTTTATTCGTAAAAAAATATAATTTTGGTGAAATTCGAAACACAAATGTGCAATGGCCTCTTTTTTTTATTGTGTTTCATATATTTGTGTTATATATGTGAAAAAAAGCAGTTAGAAGAGCTGCAATTTGTGTTTGTGATAAGTTTAATAAATATACTACAGTGTGGAATAGTCAAAAGTGTAAGTAATTTAAAAATTTGTACAAATTTGAGCGATTGAAAAAATTTTTGTGAGTGTTGTTTACACGCGCGGCCGACCTCCTTGGTAAGTTTTTCTATTGTTATATATCGTTTATTTTATCATTTACCAGTATTGTTTTTTGATAAAAACGTTAATTAGGACATGTACTATAAACTTATCACGTTTTATTTTTAAAAAAACATAATTTTGGTGAAGTTTGGAACACAAATGTGCAAGTACCTGTTTCTAACGGTTTTTTCATTGTGTTTGGTGTCTTTGTGTTATATATGTAACAAAAGCAGGTAGAAGAGCTGGAATTTGTGTTTATGTTAAGTATATTAAATATACTACAGTGTAACAAAGCCAAAACTGTAAGTATTTTGATAATTTATAAAAATATGAACCTTTTGTTTCCACTTACGCTCGGCCACGCCCCTTTTTCGCTCCCGCCCGGCATTGTCATGGCTTAAAATATGATATTTTGTATGAAGAGGGTATATTGTTTTTTATTATATATAGTGTTTAATGTATATTAATGCATATTAACTATAACTTTTTTACAAATACGGGTATTTTATTCGATTTTTAACCATTTTTATAACTTTAGCCGTTAAGAAAACCTCGACCTTTTTTGAAATGAGTATTAACAATATAAAAACTCTTTACTCGGACCTAATATATGTTTTGTTATGAAGTATATTAAATGACGATTCCAATGACATAAGTTTTATATACACCTGCCATATAATAATTAAAAGATATGACGATATTAAAACTGCGCAGCCGCGACATTTGAATTTACGGCAAATCGCGCCAAACACCGCCACAGATGCGCCGATTCGCGCGAGTAGCGGCCAACTAGCGGTGGGCGTTTCGACGACGGACCGTTTGCAAAGACCGTTTTTTGTAATGGGACGATGGAACCGTTTCCACGTCCTAGGTCTAAACAGTCTTCGTCGCACAAACCAGTTATTCATAATACGTCATACGATTTTTTACTTTATGGCTAGGCATATACACTCGAGAATGTAATGTATTATCTATCAAACTAGTCGCGCCCTCGTTCGTCGAGAATCGTCGTGTCTGTCAATGTCGTTTCGTCCGCCTTCGTTCGTTCACAAAACGGCTCTAAGATGAAACCGTTTCACGTCCTGCAGTCTTCGTTACACAAACCAGTCTTCGAATTACATAATGCGATATTTTATTTTACTGTTATAAAAATACAGTCGAGAATGCAATGTTTCAACTATCTACCTATCACACTCGTCCGTCACGTCGTTCGGCGTTCGTTTAAAAAGCAGTCTGTGCAATTAAAAGTGAACCTTTTGTTAATGAAATACAGTCGATAATGTATTACCAGTCGTCAATGCTGTCGTTCTTGATGCGACGGTCAAACCCTAGCAAGCTTAAAGACGATGACATAAGGTACAAAATCAAATTGCATGAACAATGAATTGGAGTACTCGCTAAATTTCTTGGAATTCGAGCTGTGAGTGCCTCACGTGGATATTATTTCATATTTCGACTCTTCCAAGGAATAAACCTGTATTAAACTATTACGGATGTTTTCTAAATCTGGTTTAATAATTAGTCAACGCAGAACACGGCTGACCACCAGTAAGGTCGAAAAAATTATGTTTTTTAACGTAAATATGCCAGAGGAACGATTCGCAGGGTTTAAGTAAAAAATGTAAATAAGTAGGTAATATGAAAAAGAAACTAAAAAAATTAACAAAAAAACAAAAAAATTAAACTAAAATACAAACTAAAAAAAAGAAACTTAAATTATGTATATATATGATCTTCTAAATACGCCTGGGAAATAAAAGTCTGTCCCAGCCAGTCTTAAGCCTGGAAAAAGTATGAAAGGAAGTTCATTTTATCGCATCTATTAAAAGTATTAAAACTAAGTCGAGACATTTGAAATAGTTGTAAGACTAAGAATAAGAACTAAGAAACGCAACTATTTGACTCGACGAAAACGCTCGTGACTGGGTGTATATAAAGTTCAAAGTCGCTGGGCATTAAACATTGCATTGGCACTTGTACGGTGTAGGTATATATCTTGTAAGTTTAAATATAATTTTGATTATTTCTAATAAGTTAAATAGAAATATTAGTTTTGTTTTTATTTGTTGTTTACAATTGCATATTAAATTCATGTTGTTAATAGTTAAAGTCTGGAAAAGTATAAAGAGAAGTTAATTTTGTCCTTAGTCCGTGAAATCAATAAATAAATAGAATGAAACTGTAAACAGTTGCAAGAAACTACTCCGTAAATCGTTTCAGTCGTCGCAATTCGTTCCAGTCAACAACAAGTTTCGTCCTCTATGACGTCTCTAAACCAGTTGCAACGAAGACCGTTTTTTGCAACCGTTTTCGTCGTCAGGAAAACGGTTGCGTTTTGTCCTTCTGAAATTCGAGAACGACCCACTACTACGGCCAACGGCTGACGGTTGATTGCAAAAACATTTAATTGGATTAGGAAAGTAAGTAAACTAAAGGGACATATTTAACACAGTTATATTATTTTATTAACATTGTTTGGAAGCTTTTATCAATGTCTACTTATTGATATTTGTTTTTAATTGATTTTTAATGTGTATAAACCAATGAATGTAATCCATCTCTGAAATATTTTGACCTTCTACTTCTATACATCTATTTAAAGGCCTACTTCGTCCGACTGGCCTTCACACTACAGCAAGAAGCTTTTTGTTATACTTATCTAACAATTTTATAAATTGTATAAAATATGTGTTATATAGCTGTAGGTTAATTGGCTGACATTTTGTAAATTTTGACGTTTATAAGTGTTAATTTAATTAACCTGTATGAATAAATATACTTTCATTTTCATTTCATTTATGTTTATGCAATTTAAGTAACTGCAATTTTCATTATATAATTTCATAAGTCACTTTAGCATCTATAACACTATCCATAAATGTACTAACAATATTAATTAGTTACCATAGATTTGTGTTCTAAATTTAGGTAAACTCATGATAACGGTTAATTCAAGATTGTAGACACATTGGCGCGCTTGCTCTTAACCACTTTAAAAAATGGAAATCAAAACTTAAACTGGATAGAGCCCAAATTGGCTTAACGAATGCGTATACAAAATCCTCAATTTCTGAACCGTGTCATATAGTTTCAGGTCCGTTTGAGGTAGTCTGTATTCGTGGATTTTTTAGCTCGCGTCCGGTTTAATTTAAAACTGGCTAAGGCAAACACTAAGGCTTTGATAGCTCGAGTGCTCAAAGTAATGGCTCGTTTCAATGTTCAAGTATTGTTGAATAGGGCTTAACACCGGCTTTAACAGCTCTATCTATCGTGAAATAAATCGTTTTCACTTCAGCTATGAATTGGATCGCAGAAATCTATTTTATTCATAGCGCAGTTTTACTAAGAGTTCATTTGCCGATGATAGAGTAATTTAGACAAGATAGAGAAAGAAAAACTTAGAATATAGCTACCAAGTGACATAAAAAATTTGAGAATTTTTACCTCAGAAACAACACTACTACTAAAATTGTGTTTTTGTAATATAAAATAAGCTAGCTTGCTATTAATATTTATAATTTTTATTAACTACATTAATATAGTCTAGTTATATATAACTGTGGAATGCAATGTCAATAAATTCCTATTATGTTTATCAAACGCAGCGTAGGTAGACCCCTAACAAGGTGGACGACCTGCTCACGACCAGCCAAGTTCATGAAAATTATGAGGGAGGCCTATGTTCAGTCAGTAGTGGACGTCTTTTAGCTGATATGATTACGATATTGATAAGTATTAGGTTTATAAGAGCGTTGTTATAAATGTGGTAAAAATATTGTAGTTAAACTTATGTACCTAACTGCTTTAAAGCACAGATAGATACTTAAGCAAAGTTGGTACTTTATGCGCACTTGATAACTTGTACTCGTATTTTTGACATTATATGATAAAACCTGAGGGCCTAGTGCGAGTTGTATTACGTTACCGCGATCGAAACGTTTACGGCGTTTGGTTTTCTGATTGGTTAAGAGTTTTGAGCGGGCCAATCGGAGCACGGAACGTCATCGTGTCGATCGCGATAACGTAAAACAAACTCGCACTAGGGAGTCTGCACTAACCCGTGGCCGCGTAGATCTGCACGAGACACAATGTGAGGTTAAATAAGACTGAAATTCCAATTGTAATTTGAAAATCTCTAACTTGCTTGACTTAAATATCCTTTTTGTACAATAGTGTGAATTGTTTAAAAAAGATGAAAATGGGTGAAACTATACCCGCGTAGGTCCGAATACAAGCCGCCCCACTGTGGTGGAGCAAAGTGGAATACCTAAAGTTTGCAGTGGAATCTGTCCCAATTTCCTGATATAAAAAGAAATAGCCTACGTTACTAAGTGATAATGTAGCATTCTATTTATAACGTTATTTAAGTTTTTTTATTGCCGACAGAAGCAGACGAGAAAACAGCTGTGATAGTTAGTTGTAACTGTCGCTCATGGACGACTCTGAGTTCCAAGCATTGCTCCTTCAATGCGAATGGGAGTGGGGTAAATGAAAGGATTGAGAGAGGTAAAGGAAAGGAGGAATTTATGCCTCCGGCAATCTCACAAATATATTTATTTATTTATTAGTGTAGACATAGTAGCATGTAGTATATACGTAGCGTGTAAGTTTTGTTAAATGTTACTAAAATCGGACTCGCGCACCATACCATGTTTCGTACAAACTTGTGATTAGGTATGGAACAAACATGAACGGCCATATATTTTTTGATTAAATTGAAATAGAACTTGATTTATCACAGCTTCAAGAGCTTGCAGATAATTCGATATAAATTTCACCTTCACTTTCATCTGTTACTTTTTTTTAATATTATTCTACCAAAGTGACTCCATCCCGCCTGATGGTAAGCAGTCAGTGGAATCCAGAAGTGGTGGCCACTATACCAAAAGCCATCGTCTTAAACTGCTGGTATGGTGGCCTCCACTATGGCAGCTGCAAATAGGGTTAGGGGAAGGGAATGAGGGAGGAGAGGAAAGAGGAAAGAGTTACTGAGTGGTACGGAAAATGTTACGGAAACCTAATAACAAACAGAAAAACTAAATATCCAACCAGATTGGCCCGATAAAGTACTACATCAACGTTCCCAATTTAGTTGGCAACCTAGCAAGTACTCTAGAATATTGAACGATCAGCTAATTGGCCCTCAGAATATACTATCACGTAATTTCTGCACTCAAGAGAATTGTTTGTATTTCGCTATTGGAGTGCCTTTAATACAGATTATATATTAAATTTTCTTAAAAAGACGTTTCTTTTTTAAAAAAACCTTTCTAGAGTTTAATAATTGCATTCATATTTTAGTCTTACTGAATATTTATTCTTATATTATTGAAGTAAGATAAAGCTAGTTTGTAGTGGATAGTATTCATTATTTTTACGGTACTTAGTATACTAACATCGACGTAAATGTTTACAATCATTTTGGCGTCAATCATCACTTTGTACGAATTGTCACGCAGAGATCGCGGGTTCGATTCCCGCTCAGTGCAAATATTTGTGTGCATGAACATGGCTATTTGCATTAGTCTGGGTGTTTCTATGTATAATATGTATGTATTTATAAAAAAAAAGTATTTGAATATGTTTATCTGCATTCTAGAACCCATATCACAAGCTATTAATGTAGGCTTACTTTGAGTCTAGATGGCGTTGTGTGGTTGTTGTAGTATTATTTATTATTATTTACATACTAATGTGTCGGTGATTGAGAGCGCCAACTGCCAATACACTTCCAGTCTTCCTCATCCCTTACTCCCTATATAGTCGGCCAATGCTTTTTTCATGTTTCGTTGGTGAATACTACATAATACTACGTAAAACAAACTGAAATGAAAGAAACACATTTATTTTTGTGCCGACACTTCACTTGAAATTTCATATATCCTATGTCACTGCCACAATCAATACAAATGTAATGACACCTCGTATGTTAAAATCCATTAAGTCATTTAGACTGTAAGGCGTGCCAAAGAAATAGACATACATATCCACATACATACATACACACATACATACGCTCAAAAAACATTGCTCTTAAGAAGTTAAGGGCAACGTTTTTTGAGCGTATGTATGTCAGTCAGACAAAACAGAGGCCCTAGACAAGTGGCAAAGATTACTATTCTATTCATAGAATAGATTAAAAAATGTATTTGATTGACATTAGCTAACGCCAGCGCTTATGTCAATCTCATAATTTTTTTTATCTATTCTAACCTCTGAAATTCCTGTTACAATTTTTGGAAGTTTTTCATTAACTAATTGGCGATAGAACATTCTCTTAAAACCTCGCTGTTGTTTAGCTTGAGAGCAAAGTACAGACAACTTATACGCTTTCTACCTTTATATTACACAAGTGTGGGATTATTGCAGCCACTGCTTTTAGTAGTACAATTGAATATAATACCGTCGAGTCTCCGAGCTCCAAAAATACTCCGAGCCCTTAAAGTAATTTTATTTTTTACAAAAATCTACACTGTTTTGTTTTGTTTGTATCCGATAACAGCAAATAGTAAAACTAAACTTTGAATTATTTTTGTCTTAGTTTTTTTTTGTTTTGTTGGTAGTTTTCTTGATACTTTTTTAATTGCTCTACAAATATGTGTTTTCTAATAAGTAGATCTTTGTTATTAGGAAAAAAACTGAAGAAAATACGAAGATGTAGTTATGATGAAGAGAAAAACCAAACCATTTATGTCGAAAATAGCACAGTCATTGGTAAATTATTAACAGCACATTACCAATGTTTTTTTCTTTTAGCTGACAGTCGCAGACGAGGAAACAGCCCACCAGATGGTAAGTGGTAACTGTCGCTCATGAACAACTCAGAGTCACTGGCATTGCTTCTGCTAATGTCAGGGACTCTGCGAAGCCGCTGCCTACCGTTAAGGAAGTGGGTGTAGATGAATGGATAGAGGTAGGTGAGGAAATATGAATTAACAAAGTTTTCAAATTCAATGTAATACCTACTTACTATATTTACCTTGGCCATTACAAACTTACGATAAAGAAAATCATAATAATAACCCGGATTTACAAAAAATAATAGTGTGAAATTGTCAATCTGACTTACGTAAAAATTGTGATGATTTCTCTACACGAGAAGAGGCTTATCATGAAATGAGATAATAATAGGCTTGTTAAAACAGCCTTAGTCTTTAAAACGTAAAAACAACGCACTATATTCAATTCTGCGATATTACATTTCATGCAACAAAGAATGGAGCCGGCGGAATTAAAGAGGCCACCTCGCTTAGAATACTTGCAAATATGTTTGCAGCATTTACATTTATTCGGGGAATATATAATACGAACCGAGAGACTATAACGGTGGATTGCAGTTTGTATGTTTGTCTATAAGAGAATATTTTGGAAATTAGAAACAAAGGGACCGAAGAAACAAGTTTGTGTAAATAAAAAAAATATCGCAACTAAACTGTTTGTATCTATAAAGTAGTTAATAACGTGATACAGGAGGTAAATATCTTAACTAAAAAATACTATATACTGCAATCGAAGACAACCAAAGAAATAAACGAAGAAAATGAGCAAAATATTTTATTTTTAGGTTTTTTTTATGCTACTAAGGTGACAAAGCATATGGCCCGCCTAATGGTAAACATTTACCGTAGCCTATGGACGCTTGCAACACCAGGAGCATCACTAGCGCGTTGCCGACCCTGTTAAATACCTTTTAACTCCTTTCTTGAAGAACTCCTTGTTTTCTGAACTCTCTCGGGAAAACCTCGAAAACTTTAAGATGCAAAAGACAGCGTGAGGACTCCTACTGACCAACAATGGCATGATGAGATTGATTAAAGTGGCATCGCTTGAGTCAACGGGGGCCGATAATGATGACGACGTTTCAAGGTTGTTAATGCTCGAATTGCAAAAATACAGAGCGTGCATGTTTGAAAGATTTTAATCACTTATTCAAAATTATGATTTGTTAGCTAAACATCACAATATTTTACCACCACAAAATCGTGCGTCTTTATTAAAAATAAATGGCACGCTCTTATTTATTTAAAACTTTATACACATACATGTAAAGACGGACTTAATGCCTGAGGCATTATCTACCAGTCTACGATTGGGTGATGCAGAGACAATCAAGTAGGTGCTTAAAGTACTTAGTTTTAAGAAAAGAATTATTCTATATATTTAAATAAATGCATATATATAATAATAATAACAATAATATAAAAATAGTATATCTATATAATATATACTATTATAAATATATATATGATATACTAATACCATATAAATTTATAAACCACATGTAGATGAAAAATAAAACAAACAGATTATTATGTGTGATGAAAACTATTATTAGTTTTACACATAATCTTCAGATTATTCTAAGATTATGTGTAGTTTGTGTTCGGAATATCAATGTTGATAAATCCCCTTGAGATACAGGAATTGACGTGTTTATAATGTGTACAATTTGCCATAAATAAGTAAGTGTATTACGTGAGGTTTCGAGAGTTTTCCTCACCGGTAAAAAATAAAAAATCTTCCGTAGAAATTTAGTTCTAAGACTTTAGCTAGATGCGCTGTTCGCTTTTTGTTTGTGCTGCGCTGTCACTGTTCACGCTGTCGTCATATAATACACACTATTGGATAACGTGTGTATATATTAATATACACACGTTATCCATCATAATAATATAATATATAACGTGTAATAATAATATTTATATTGAGTTTTGCTTGGGCTTGAGCTTCACCAATCACATCATCAGCTCCATCCTTTTTATCCTGCGCTCCAATTTTTTCATGCGGTTGGCAACGGCTTCATTGTATTTTATTAATTAATTTTCCTTTTCATAGGGTATGGCAACTACATGCAACCAGGTTACCATGAAGCAATGTTCATCATATCTCTAAAAATAATAAAAAAAAAAAAATATTAAAATCAATTATTTTTTTTTTTTTTTTTTATAGTATAGCCTACCAAAGTGACTCCACCCCGCCTGATGGTAAGCAGTCAGTGGAATCCAGAAGTGGCGGCCACTATACCAAAAGCTATCGTTTTAAACTGCTGGTATAGTGGCCTCCACTATGGCGGCTGGGAATGGGGTTAGGGGAAGGAAATGAGGGACGTGAGGAAAGAGGAAAGGGGGGAAATTGGGCCTCCGGCGCTCTCACTCACCGAACGAAACACAGTAGTACGGATACTACTACTCTTAAGTCGATCTTCTATGAGAGGGTAGTACTTCCCCGGACGGTCCGGCCCATTCATGCTGAAATCAGCGTGGATCTACTACCGTAAATTAATAAAAAAAATTAATAAGTATTGTCGATATTTTTAAACCAATTTCTCTACTAATAATAAAATTGATGAATTGAATCAAGCGAACTCGTGTGACTGTACTAGTTCGCTTAAGACCGTAGACAAAAGAATATATTTTTGTATTAAGCATACCGACCTGCTGTATTTTGTTAATAATGCTGCGAGATCTTTGAAGAGTCTACCGTTTGCCTACCAAATTTTAATCTTATTTCCATATAGATTAGGTTTGAAATTCAACGGTGGTTGGTGAGGGAAATTTCTAAGTGAGTACATTATATAAGGTTTTATTGTCCTCCTGAAGAGTGCTCGACTTATGATTGAGTTTTTGTATGACATTGTTAGAGTAACGGCTAATATGTTTGCGAGCATAATTCATGAGGTTTATAAAATTCAAGGCAATTTGCTTTGTTTATGTCAATTAGTTTCGTTGTGAAACGAATTTGGAAGACATTATACTTTGTGTGGTACTATGAAGCTTTCCGTCATAAAATTGAATTTTATTAGGCCATTTATTTAAGAATGTGAGATGTTTTGCTTCCATATTTTGATGTCGTCGTTGACAATGATATTTCTAATATGTAGTAGCATTATTATTATACTTGCTAATACGTAGCAATGAACAGAAGTGACCCTAAGTACCACTTACTACCATGAGTTAGTTAGTTTATCTCTCGATGTAACACAGTATGTATGTGATCTTTCAAAGATTACATTTTTCTTTTTTAAGATGTTACCACTCACACAACTATTTTCATTAATATTACGAACAACAAAACGAAACAAAAACACACGCATGATTTACCGAATAGCTACTATTCTAACACGCACAAGTGAAAAAATAAACACAAGAATCATCTACGTGCCTGACGTAGGGCTCTAGCTCACGCACGCGATTTATTCTTTTGATTGAATGATCTCGAAGAGACGTAAGAATATATTGAATGAAGTACGTTTGAGCCAGACTACCTTTACGCTTCTATACAAAATGCTTTACTTCCATTGAGTCATAGAAGATTTTTTATGAAAATGTATTTGCATATTTTCGTTGCAAGATTTTGTTCACATTTTATTACAAGATAATTTATTTTACACTAGCTGCGCCCCACGGCTTCGCCCGCACGTAAAATATGTTTTGTTGTATCCCTCGGGAACCAGACCGATTTTCGGGATAAAAAGTAGGCTATCTCCGTCATACCTATACCTAATCACCTAATCTTTTCATCGAAATCGGTTGAGCCGTTTAAGAGCTGAGTAGTAACAAACACACACACACACACAGAGAGAGAGATAAAGATTGCGTAAAAATGACAAGATGACTAAATACTGACTAAATTAAACAATATAGGTACTTATAGGCATAAAAGAACTAGTATAAAAAATCTTCGAATAATGCCGCCAAACCTGTAAATATGTACATGTCGTCACTTCATATTATATTAGTGCCAGAGACGTAGTCACATTATTTAAATACGCAAGCCTACAAGAAGGCTTCGCGTAAATAACTCCAATATCGGGCGCGCGGCCAGAATAAATAATCGATTCGAATCGATTCGGCGACGTAGTGTTTTAGATCGCTTCCTTTTTTGCGAGATGAATGATCGAGATGGGAAGTATCTACATATTCATGTATAGTAGAAAAAAAGACGCGGCATTGTGTTAAAATTATAGTGTGAAACCGAATGAATCCATATTTAATACGATTGTGTATATATGCCCCATGTGTACAATTCTTTATACTAAGATGCACGCAAAATGATTACATTATTAATTAAATGGAATGAAAAATATTGCTCAAAATTTTTTTTAAACTATTTTAAGGTGGTTAATATTTTTTTGCCTCATAAATTTATTCAAATTAATTTAGTCATTTACATCAATAATATCTTTACTTTAACTAATAACCGTAATTGTACTAATTGTTCTTGTCATTTGAGCTTAGAAAAAGGTTTCTTTCTTTCTTTAGTAAAGAGAATTTCTATTTAATTTTATATTGTGTATACTTTACCCATTATTTATTCTACTACTTTCAACTGACATAGTCAACATTTCTTTTGTACACTTACGTAGGCAAGTACCTTGTATGCTTAAAAAGACTTTCATGCTAAATGATGTTCAAATAGTGAGTTGAGTTGTTAAATTATTTTCGGTGTTACAAAAGACTAAACTTAAGCGTTATTTTCTTGCTTGTGTATAAGGTTTCAGAGCTTTTTGAAGGGGTGAGTAGACACGGTCTCTTATGTTTTTCAAGTACAGCTATTGTTAACCAGTATTTCGTTAATTATTCTTATTATAATGGTACTTAGGTAAAGTCAAATACTTTATTCCGAACAAAGTAGGGAGCTCTTTATGCTCTGATTATAAGGGATAATGTGTATTTCTTTATTTCACACTATTGCTTAGAACAAAAAGTTACGGATCACTTAAAAATTTGTCCGGAAAAAATAGTTTCCAGTTTGTAATTATTGTCACTTCTTTATACATTTTCATGTTTTTAAAACATACACGTTATCAAAACCGTGCACTAAACTTTTTTACGCCGAAAAAAGATTTCCTAGTCTTATTAGGCGTAAAATATATTATTCCTAACAGAACCCTATAATTTTAAAGCTCGGCAGATCACTATAAATAGAAGTGAGAACTGTGGTCGGTGTGACAAATGAAAATCGGAACGGCACGCGAGGCAGCCGTCTGTAATTGACAATTAATTACTACGTACTCTTTATATTTAATTGCGCATGTTGTGGCTTTACTATTAAGCTACTTGTCAACGATTGTAGAGATGAGAAGTATTCACGACATCTGTATTTTCATTAATATCATACTTGCCCGTTGTACAGGGAAAGGGTTCTTCTCTTAGAGAAGGCGTTGATGGCGATTTCAATTGTATTACGTTATAAAGCTATGTTAGGCGTCTCCCTGCGCGATCGTTTGAGAACCGTAACTGACGTAAGTCGCAGAGTTGCTTCTCTGAAGTGGCAATGGGTAGGATACATAGCTCGCAGAACTGACGGCTGTTGGGGCAAAAAGATTCTATAGTGGCAACCACGATCGGATCGGTATGATAATACCGTATACTAATACTGTTAGTATATTGCGTGTTTGATTATTTGGGAATAAGGCTGGCATCTTCATGACCCATTGTCCAGTTATAAAAATACCGGCCTATAATTGTCCCACTGCAGGTTAAAGGCCTCTTCTCATATAGAGAAGGCATGAGCATTAATCACCACGCTTGCTCAAGGTGGATTGGCAATTTCAGACTTTTAAGTTCAGGTTTCCTTACAATGTTTTCCATCACCGCCAGTCAGAAATGTCCAAGATAAACTTAGAAAGTACATATGATTTGTAAAATCACATTGGTATTTGCCCAGATTCGATCCATTTCGACTTTATCTAGATATTTTTCAAAACTGCAACGCTTATTTTTCAATAGCTTTGCTACTACAATCAGTAGCTTTTCCGACGTAGGTTATAGGAGAATAAAGCTAAGCTCAATTACTTTTTCATTAAAGCCTTCATGTAGGAAATACACTCGTAATGGCCTATTAATGAGTTTCGAACGAACATGAAAAAGCGAGAACATTGTGTACTTTGTACTGCGATGAGTATCTGCGTTTATTTTTTTATTTGTATTACAAATAGATATTATGAGTATAGTACGGTTAATGAGCTTTGCTATTTTGTTTGTAGTTGTGAGAGACCGCTTTTCGGTTTATCAGATTTTAGTTTGATATTTAACAGTTTATATAATAGAAATATTTACCACAGTTCACATGTTGACTTTTCCTTTTTGTAGCAATATGCAAATTGAGGCAGTCTGTAAATCACACATTTTACTTTATATTTTTTTCTTCACAATATAGAATCACTTTGCCTGCGTCACTTTGCATGTTACTTGAAATTGTAATTTACAAAAAAAAATATGACCCGGTGATTAAAAAGAATGGCCTGAGTTTCTTGCCAGTTATTCTCATAGCCCTACCTTAAGTCACCTAGCTGACTATAGGTTAATTGGCTGACATTTTGTGGCTGGCTGGCTGACTAGCTGGCTGGCTTGCTGGCTGGCTAGATGGCTGGCTGGTTACCTTGGCGCGACAATCTATAGGCGGTGCGTTACAATATATACTTTATTTTTTTGTAAATACATACAGATTATACATAGAAAACACTCAGATCAATGCAAATAGACAAGTACATGCATACAAATATTTGCACTGTGCGGGAATCGAACCTGCGACCTCTGGTTAAAAACCTATAATCTGCAATATATTTAGCGATCAAATTTAGTTAGCGATACTTAAGGCTAAATATTTGTATGTTGTGATTTACAACTCTATTCTTCAAAGGTATTGTTTATTTTAATCTCTTCTTCTAGCTATATCAGCTCCGTTTATATCAAACTTCAATGTCATTAGTGATGGTTAGGCAGAACGTGAAAACTATAACTACTGTTGTAATCATTGAGAATCGATATTCCAGTAATTGGATTGTGGAAAGCAGACGATGTTAACGGACGTTGCTTTGACGCACTCGAGCACGAACTTGTGGTAATAATCCTAGATGTATATTAGTTACTTACTAGTGAAACATCAAAGCAACCATGAGTATTACAGTTCCATGTCCCTTTTAGAGGTAATGTTGTGAATGCAACATTGAGAAATGAATAAATATACATATTTGAACCTCTTATCGTCTTTTATCACGTGCACCTACATAACCTACAATATCCGCCATTTTGACGCGACGGCCATCTTGGACTGATTTTTATCAAACATAGCTAAGAACACTTTCGACTAATAATAATTTACGGCTCATGCGCAAAACGTCTCTTTCGCAAAATACCTTCCAAAATCGGTTCATGCGTGCGGAAGCTACGATACCACATCCCAACGTTTTTGCGTCGGGGGTTAAAAATAAACCCTACTGACTGATTACGCTACGCTGACGTCATTCAAATCCTAACTATTATCGTAGCTAGTGCTACGACCTATAATTATTGAAGCTACGACACAATCTGTTTGCTACGCATGAGTGATATTTTTAATAATTTAAAATACTAATAGATATAAAGGCAGCCAGCCGACGCAAAAACAATAAGCAATCGTAAATTAAGTAATAGTAGTTACAAAATGTAACTTACAAAATATTGTAGTAATCTGGCGATTTAAATAATGTAATTCTTCGTTTCTTGCTAATTTTTTGCAAGGCTTTAGGTAAGGTAAGTTGACGTTCATAAAGGTCACATATAATGTAGTACCTAAGAAAGTTAGGATGACTATCTTTGGTCCTCTATAAAACTGTTTTATCCATTTCTACCTCCGAATTTATACTACAACAAGAAAGATCAGTAAATAAACCATTTTAACTAGGTATAATAATTTGGGTAAATTGATATTTTTAGATGGCAACATTCACCACAATGTGTACAAATTGGATGAAGAAAGTAAACAAAACGGGAATTCATAATACTCAGTGCTTCAGTGTTGCCACTATTGGAACAAATTTGGTACAAAGTAGCAAATTTTAACGTATTCCCTGAGGTAGTTAGACTTGGCAGATCTTTCATACAATTGAAACTTCTGAAGTACTTTTGTACGTTTGTTTGTTTTACGTTTTCTCTCGGGAGTACGATTGATTTTCATTTGTATTGACGACTGTGAAATGTATTTTTAACAGGAAAAACACTGAGTATATTCAACTTACCGTATGATAAATCTTTACACAATGTGTAATACTTATAACGATTTTTATGTTGCTCGAGTATGTGATAATACCCTCGACACTAATATCTCTAATACTAATCCGCCTAAATTATGTAATATATAAACTAGCTGTTGTCCACAGCTCTGCCCGCGTGAATGTCGGTTATCACATAAAATTTTATTTCCTAAAAATACACTAGGTACTGTAGTAAAACTCCAATTATAAACTGTGATGATTCGTATAATTATAACCACCAGGGTATTGCATATGCTTTAACTGTCACCGTCCGTCCAGCACCGCTGTTCAGCCCAAAATGCTCGCACTCGCCAGTCGCCATTTTGAATTCAATTAATAGAGATGTGACTTTGACAGATCGCAACCGATCATTCGATTAGGATTCATTTAATTTTATCGATATTTATTTAACTAAAATATAAAAACAGTACACTACTTTAACCTATTTTATACATTGACGATTTTGTCATACAAACTTTCATTCCTTATTTCAACCTTTTTAAGTCATTTTTGCGATAAAAGATATTTATGTTGTTCCCCAATGTCCAGTCTATTTCTATACTAAATTTCATCAAAATCAGTTCTTTAGTCAAATCAGTGGTGTAGGCGTGAAACGTAACAGACAAGCAGAGTTACTTTTGCATTTATAATATTAGTATGGATCGGTAAAGGTTGTTGTCCTGCAGCAGATGTACTTTTCGCTAAGATAAATAAAATGATGATAGATGACTGGGCGAATTGAATTATAGATAAAATAGAATGAGCGGTTTTTTTTTACGTATGTTGTGTAGTCCTACTTCGTTTATCTCTGCACCACCTAAGGTTGACTGGTAGAGAATGCTTATAGCATTAAGTCCATCTATGTATACCTGTGTGCATTAAGTTTAATTCTCTATCAAAATTATTCTGGTTTGTTCTATTTTAGGTAGTCAGTTACAATGATGACGTTGGCCAAAATTGCAGACAAGTGATATAAGTATAGTGGCCTCCACTGGCGGTTTTGAGAGACACTTTTTCACTTTTTCCAAATATATCATAGTAGTTCCCGCAGCGAGGTTTCACCCGCGTCTTTGGCTACTGCTTTGCTCCCGTCGCCAGTAGCGTGATATTACATAGTCTACCTTTCTCAAGAAGTGGGCTAGTATACGCAAAATGAATTATTCTAATTCGACTGGTTGTTCCAGAGATTAGAGTTTTTTTTTTTTTTTTATATTTATTAGCCTACCAAAGTGACTCCACCCCGCCTGATGGTAAGCAGTCAGTGGAATCCAGAAGTGGTGGCCACCATACCAAAAGCTATCGTCTTAAACTGCTGGTATGGTGGCCTCCACTATGGTGGCTGGGAATGGGGTTAGAGGAAGGGAATGAGGGAGGTGAAAAAGAGGAAAGGGGGGAAATTGAGCCTCCGGCGTTCAAACAAACAAAAAAACTCTTCCGCTTTATACAGAGTGTATACGACGGTTTGACATTAAATGAAAAGGCAGGTGTTACTAGCCCATATAATGATTTCTAATTAATCACAAAAGTAATTTGACGAAAAACAAAAATTTGAAATTTTCTAACAAAATAAATAATATTTTAATAGTAACGAAGTAATACACCATTTTATTATGACAAGTTCACTGAACTGTAATGAACGGCAACGTTTATCCTTCGACGTGGACTATGACTTAAGTCAGTGACCGTTTGACGTACTTACATAGTGTTAATTTAGAATTAAAGAAATTAAAAAATTTGTCCTGTGTCTAAACTATTGAAGATATTTAGTAGATTTTTTTTTGTCTCGCTTTATAATGTCACATACTATACGTAATTGCATTTAATGTCATACCGTCGTATACACTCTGTATATTAGTATAGATTAATTATATTAGAGAAATTGCGTGAAATATAGGCACGCTAAACAACACTATATATTTAAATTCGCGTTCATACCACAAAATAAAATACAATGTAAGAATTGTATGGAGCTTATTATGACGCTGTAATGTTTCAATCTGCTGGCACATTTTCTAAATATTCCCGCGACGTGAATTTATATTAGACAAAGTGTAAGAGTTCTACAATATGGTACAGCAGCTGCGCTTAAACGATTTTGTATTAGATTGTACAAATTTTGTAATAACGCTCAGTAATTTTAAGTTATATTGTGGTTATTATAAAATTAGCGTTGTAACACTAATAATGCTGAGATAGTTCGTGATTTTATTATTTTTTCTATTGTACAAGATGTTGCGGAATCTCCACTCATACCGTGTTTCCGTATGTGAATGCTCATTAATACTTTGTAACAGGATGTATCCTTCATAATAATGACTCTGAATGGTACATTTTTATAATAGTATAAGGGACAGACTGGACTGCCTCTGTGGTTTGGTGGTACTGTCTACGGATTACCACTTAGAGGTCTAGGGTTTGATACCCGGGTCGGGTGAAGTGATATTATGTTTTTCTGTCAGAAAATTCTCAGTATTAGCCCGAAGTCTGAAATTGTGCAAAATACATGGTAACAGGCTCGCCCCCTATTACATGGGACATCCTAAAATAAAAAATAGTGAAAAGTGGGTGTTTAAACACCTCTGCCTACTCCTTCGGGGATAAAAGGCGTGAAGCTGTGTTTGTATTTATGTAGGAACAAAAGTTAAGGCAAAAAGTAAGTAGGTACAGTAGTTATCTTAATTAATCTTGGCAGTTGTAAACTGTTATAAGGGAAGAAAAACTTGCTAGAACCATTAATGGATCCGGGTACTTAATTTAGTTCCTAGTGGAACAAAATATCCATATTTGAATCTAAATAGAAAATATTTTTTACTGGAACTAAAATGGATCTAGACTATGGTTCTAAGTGAAATGATATCTATTATCTTTAGAGATGGGCGGTGGGTAAAATTTTGGGTAGGTAAAAATGGATGGGTAGGGTAAGAATGGATAAAATTATTTTTTCTCATTTTTACCGAGTAAAAGGCATTTTAAAAATGCCGGGTATAATTACTCAGTACGTGATTTGGTTAATTTTAAGTTAAAATAATCCTGTAAAACGCCTTAATCAACAACATTGCAAATATTTTGCCCAAATAAAACAAAATCATGACGATTAAAAATATATTTATTATAATTTCTTAAATAGCACAGTTTTCTTTTCAGACATAATTTTCTAATTACAAATATAAGTAGGCTAATATCAGTATTAAAAAAAACATTTTTATTTTGCATAACTCATACAAACTAGAAAACACTTACATAAATTTGACTGAAAACAATAACAACATGGATAAAATCAAATTATTCATAATATATTATGTAACTTTTATAAAATACAAAATAAAAATATTTATCGCAATTGTTAAATGGCATACTTACCAGACGTAATATTCCAACGACAAGTAAAGTAGGCTAACATCAACCTCATAATAAAAAGCATTTTATTTTGCATAATACTTAGAAAATACTGACATAAATTTCTTATTAAAAAAAAATTTGCTATATATAACAAAACGATAATAACTATTAACAAATACTAATTAAGAAATTTGGTGAATACCTTTTTTAACCGACTTAAAAAAAAGAAGGAGGTTTCTCAATTCGACCGTTTAGATATATTTTTTTTATGTGCGTTCGCGGATAACTTTGTCGTTTATGAACCGATTTTGTTATTCTTTTTTTGTTGGAAAGGAAATATCTCAAGGGTGGCACCATGACAAGGAAACTAAGATCTTATGATGGCATCTCAGAGAAATCGAGGGGATTTTTCGAAAATCGTACTGACGACTAGTGCATTTGTTATGTTTTTCACCACTGTTTGGCACCAACTTCAAAATTATAAAATACTTATTTAATTATTTCTGATTAACTAAATCAAAATACGAATTACTTTGTGTTATGTAAATTTATTTTTTACTTTTTAGTTTCCGTCCTAAAAATTTGTGTATTTACTTTATTTAAATGTATATTTTTTATTTCTAGTAATTCTATAATACATATCTATTTCAATAGGTATTCTATTTTATATTTGATAAAATAAATCAGAAATAGCAGATTATCAAAATTAAAATAACAAAAAAATCTAATTAAATATGTGTGTATCTACTTTAAGCCTATAGCTTAAAATAAATACACACATAAAAAAAAGCTTTTAAGAAAATGTAAAAAAAAAACATTTCATGCATGTTATATAACTAAGCAAACTTGTTCATTGTCTATTTTAATTTATACCCGGTATAAATTGAAATTGGGTAGGTAAAAATGGGTATAAATAGAAATTTTCTAATTATATCCATTTCTACTGGATAGGCGCACATCTCTAATTATCTTGTGTAAATATTGTCTAAAGAAGTTGTTTTTTTGGAAAAGGTCTTTGTCACCAGTGAATGTCTTTCGATTGCGACGAAGAGAAGATTTATGTCGCTTAAAACATTAAAAATCTCGTACGAAGCCGATCGGGTTGCTGGTATATAATAAAAGAACAGATTTACTAACAATAGGGCATCAGTTAAAGTCTTTCAAAGACTCGCAATCGCCACGACGATATCTTTTGTGTCGACATGTGAGCGCTTAACGCGGGGTGAACGAAAACAATTCTTTTTCCTGTGACATACATACTATACAACGGTTTTTGTTGTAATTTTCCTTGACTGTACATTAAGATTAACAGATAAGGCTTGCATGGACCAAGCTCAACTAATTACTTGTACGATCTTTTTTCATTTCTTTTTTTTTTCATATTTAGAGTCTATTTTAAAATGCTTGGACACAGTCATGTAACAGCTTAGTGTAACAACTTACACCTTAACAACATTTGCATAAAATCAAACAATATAAAAACTTTGTACTAAAAATACTCTTTACATACACAAAATTTATCTGATCATAATATTTGCTACAATGCATATCTATAATAATATTTTTCTGCATTATGTTTTTTTCAGTAAAAGTCGGTAATATGAAAGGTGATGCAAGGTGCATCTAAGATGTTAACGTATTAACATAATTTTTATACGAATAAGCAAAGCTAGGAATTTAGAACTAAGCCTGCATTTCATTTCTTCATATAAACACGCACAAAAAAATAATTCTTACAAGGCCCACGGAAAATGGGAAAAGAGTAAATTTCACGTGTTTATAGCACATACAAAGCTAGTACTAAATATCTACAAATTTTGTCAAAAATATGCACAAAGAGACAAAATAACTACTCTAGAGACTAAAAAATGCCAACTTAAGGTAACAAGTTCTGTGTCGTGGGAAAAAATGCACACGCAATTAATGGACAAATATTATACTCGGAAAAATGATTATGGTTCACTCAAAGTTTTATCCCGGCATCGAACCGACTACCTCGTGTTCAGCAGTCATACGTGCTTCCACAATGCTACAGAAGCAGTGGAATTAATAGTAACATCATTGCAAATAACTCCTAGTCATTTTATCCAGAGTCGTCCAATGAGTTTTAAATCATCCTCTTTACACAAAACATTGAACAGATTTTCAATCTAAACGAAGGATTTTCAATAGCAAACATCAGAATATAATCCAAAAAAGCAATTTTATAAAAACACCATCAATTTTCTCTCTGGTGTATTATAAAGGGAAAATTTCCACAGCGACAGTGTCAGATATGAGTTCTCTTAACAGTCCTTTGAAAAACTCGTAATCGCCGAGCGAGCCATGTACTTTGCAACGGCCGTGTCATACTTTTAAAGGGAAACTTTAGTAAGCTGTGTTGTGAAATAGCCTTTAGGATTCAGTTCCACTGCTGCGTAACTGAGTAACGTAAATAGCTATATTATACTTGGGGATTAAGAAAATTGAGAAGGGACCAGCAGTAATCTTCAGACAGATGGATATAAAGTAATTCTGTTTAGTACTTTCCGGGTGATAAAAGATCATCTATTTAGTAGCTATTAAAGTTGTTAGTATTCTACTGTCCACTACAGTTTATCTGTATAACTAAGCAGTCAGTACAGTAGTATGTATTAATTTACTTCACTAGCGCAATCACGGTAGTAGATCCACGCTGGTTTCAGCACAAATGGACTGTATCGACCGAGGAAGTACTTACTACCCTCTCATAGTAGATCGACGTAAGAGTAATAGTATCTGTATTATTGCGTTTCGTTCGGTGAATGAGAGTGCTGGTGGCCCAATATCCTTCCTTCCCTTTTTCTTAGCACCCTCAATACTTTCACCTACCCCACCATCACGTGGGCTGTTTACTCGTCTACCAACGTAGGCAATAAAAAAAAATCAACCGAATGATGGCATTCAAACATTTATTTAAGGAGGCAGCAAAAAAAGTATTTAACATAGGACAGGTATGTACATGTGGTTTTGTCCACAAGTAGACTTTTTGACCGAAACGCTGAAAATTAAATGAATGTGTGCAAGCCACTCAAAGTCATCACTCATAGGTATTATTAAATATTTAAGAAATACATTAATTTATAAAAAAAAGTACTTACAGGTAAAACTTATGAACTTAAAAAATATAAAATTTATAATATAGATCACTCATAGGTATTATTAAATATTTAATGAATACATTAATTTATTAAAAAATACATAAACTACTTACAGCTAAAACTTATAAAATTAAATGAAATTTATAATATAGGTACCTACCAAAAAGCAGTGTATATTTATATATTTACTTTTTAACATACCTTTCTCAAGATCTAGCGAAGCGCTAAAAAAGTAATTTGAGAAAATTAACCCCGAAGGACTGTTAAAATTTTAAGTTCTTGGAGACGGACTCGTAAAAGAATATTTTAGAAGTTGTTTTATATTATTAAAATATACCTACAAAATAGAATAAACCTCTAATCTATTAGTGAAAAGATAGACAAGATAAATTAAGTATATTAAAGAAATATAATAATAATAGGATAATATAATTAATATAATTATCTTAATATAATTGCTTAATTTGGGGCTAGATGACGCTGTGTGAATGTGGTAGAATAAAAAAAAATAAAAAAATTTTTTCATAACATTTTTGAACTACGATAGTATTAACATCAGTTGAATACTTGTTGTTTATGTAATTCAGAAGCTAAATAAATGTTTATGACTTATGGCTAAGGAAAATATCTTGAGAAAACCTGTACGGTAGATCCATGCTGATTTCAGCATGAATGGGCAGGATCGTCCGGGGAAGTACTACCCTCTCATAGAAGATCGACTTAAGAGTAGTAGTATTCGTACTACTGCGTTTCGTTCGGTGAGTGAGAGCGCCGAAGGCCCAATTTCCCCTCCTTCCCTCTTTCCTCACCTCCGTCATTCTCTTCCCTTAACCCCATTCCCAGCCGCCATAGTGGAGACCACCATACCAGCTGTTTAAGACGATGGATTTAGGTATAGTGGCCGCCACTTCTGGATTCCACTGACTGCTTACCATCAGGCGGGGTGGAGTCACTTTGGTAGGCAATAATATAATAAAATAAGAAAAAAAAATTGTAAAAAATTATGAAATTTGCTTTCAATTTGTATATGTATCATTATGTACCCTACATATTTACCTGGTAAATGTATGTAGTTAAATTAAATTTACAATGTTTACAAAGCTGCTTTTCACTTTGTTCAAACTTTACTCCGATACTCATCGCTCTAATGAATAAGAACCTTAATCGTTGCATTTTAATACACTGTTCAAAAGCTTTTTATAATTACTTTTCAATTCAGAAAAGTAGTGTAAAAATTTTGCGCAAAATTTAAGTTTCACAATCTTCAGTCTGGTTTTATAATTGTGGAGTAATTCGCTTCTTTGTCCGTCATTTCAGTGTTTTACTTTTACTATTATATAAAGCGGAAGAGTTTGTTTGTTTAAACGCCCTAATCTCTAGAACTACCAGTCGGATTTGAAAAGTTCTTTTTGCGTATGATAGCCCAGTTCCTCAGGACGGTTACTGGCGACGGAAACTGAGCAGTAAGCAAAAACGCGGCTGAAACCGCGTCACAGAAAGCTAGTGTTTTATAAGTCTGCTGCGTGTTATTTATTAGTGTAAGTTTCAATAATATCTTGATTATGTTTGCTGAGTTTAGATGCTTTATCCCTTGTTCTCGAAAAAGTACATTATTCATATCTTGTAATATATTGCAGTAATCTATATCTGTCACTAGATATAGTTAACGAAAGAGTAGAAGAAGAAGAAAAAAAACTACATCGATGTAATTTTTTATAGATCACACAAAGTTTTGTTCTACGAGAATTAAAACAGCAATCACACATCCACTGCACTGCCAAGATGGTCAAAATTTAACCAACTTTCTTTATAAAACATTATTCAACAGCGGAATGCGAACAAACCCCGGTCACAGTTGATAGATCGAGCCAACATCGTACAAAGCGTCGCGTGGCTCGGCCATATTTATAATTCAGATAAGAAACATTGTCTTAAATCATTCAGTACGTTCCTACTACAAATAGGCCGCACTAATTCTACTTGTGTTGTATGCTAACTGTTGTTTATTAATTGCATGTAGTACACTAACGCATGAATGCAGAATTTAACTCTAGTGTCTTTTAGATACCCATGTATATAAATAAATAAAAATATATATAGTTCTATATTTATACAAAATAATAATGTACCTTTTAGTTAGAAAGTTGGATAGCATACAATTAATTTTTTATGGTTTCGGATTCATGACATCTATATTTAGGCCTTGGGTTGAAGCCATATAAATTCTAAAGTCCTATTGGACTCTTCAATGAAACTATTTAGTGGAACTAACAGTCCTAAACCAAGAACACACAGTAATAACAATAGGTTATACTAACTTATTATCGTAAGGAAGGCAGTATGTTTACAAAAGACTAGTATACCACCTAAGTTTTAAAAAATAATATTACACATCCATCCATCCATCCCTCATTATCAATATAGCAAAATATACGTTTGGCACCACTTTGTAATATTATTAAATGTATGAACTCAACTCACATTTCCCAGCTGTATATTTCAGAGGTTACTTACGAATGTTTGCCGTTTTATCGGTACTCTTGCCATAATGTCCGCGAAATTTCGACTTTATGTCGTCGCGCCCTCTCACAGGCATAAGAGCTGATTTTCTTACAACTTAATGTTCAATGTTACTTTGTGAAAGATTGTAATCTATTTTTATAGTAGGTAATAAATTTGACAATTAAAAATGTGCATTAAAGTTTTATGAAGATGAGTAATGAGTAGATAAAAAAGTTACTAAAAAAGCCTTTTTAACGTCAAGTTTTGTGCATTCCACTTGCCTGGGGATGGGCTAGTTATAATGACTGGTTGAAATTCCAATCACGTACAGAACTAGCAGAAGTGTAATACTGCGATCACTATGTCTGCCAACATATTTTTTTACTTATAATAACAGACTGCCAAGTTTGACTACTTCTAAACACTAACAACGCAATTATTTCCTTACACGCCTGCATGTTGCGTTGTAACTTCAGATACATTCAGTGCACCCGTACGTATTTTAAACACAATTCTAAATATAAAATGATAACTGCGCTCAGAATTCGCAACTTGAGAACTGAGTTAATAATGACATGTTACATAGATGTTGAACATCTAAATGATATAAGAGAATATTCATGAATCACACCACATATTACAAAACAAATATTAGAACAGTACAACATTTGGTTAAATAAACGTGATCTCTTCCAGACAACCTTTGGATGGACTTAAAATAACGATAAGATAAGATGGAGAGAAATTTGGATTAATTCGGAGACTGCCTTTACACGGCAATAAATAAGTCATGAAATAATAAAGAACAAAAAAAAAATGAAGTCTGTCCTCATACTGTATCTACGTCAGTTCCAAAACTATAAAGTTACACATCAGAGGAAAGTTTCACTAATGAGGCTGACTTAGTCGAGATAGTTACTTTTTATGAATAATTCATATTTTCAGTTTGTGCTTGGTAAATTATGCATGAACTAAAAACTTACTTACTTATTTTTTTTATAATTGATGCAATCGATTCATTTTTAGGAATGCCAAATTTAGGATGAGCATATATTTGATAAATGCTAGCTGTTTACTAAGTATTCTTGTTGAAAATGTGAACAAAGATTACTAGTTAGATTGCATTTAATGAATGCCATATGTTCTCTGGTCTAGTATAACAAACTACCCAAAAGTGCGTGGTAAGCCTGCTTATATGTTTTTCTATATTATAAAGATGTAAATGATTGTCCTTTTGCCACGTAAGTTGATTTCAATCTATACATATAATAAAAATGTAACCGATCGCTGTCTGTACATGGAAGATATATGAAAAAAAAAAAATACTGGGGCCTTTATCAACGCAAATAGAACCCAAAACAATGATTGTTACAATTTTTGTCTGTTTGTCTGTTTGTCTGTTAGTCTGTTTGTCTGTTTGTCTGTGCGTTTGTTCACGCTAATCTCAGAAACGGCTTATCCGATTTAGATATGGTTTTCACTAATACATTGTGGTAAGCTTCACTTAACATTTAGTGTTTGTTTCATGTCAATCGGTTCATAAATAAAAAAGTTATGCCAATTTAAAGAATCACGTCGAACATTTTCTGATAGAAACAGAGACTTTAACAGGTTACGGAATAGCTGATAGCGTTTTTATTTTTCGGATTCCTCTCATTCTAAACAATCTTCCGTTTAGTTTTAAATGAGTCCAGTTTCCAGTGAGCCTCTGTTTCGCGATGACAATTAATAAAGCCCAAGGTCAGACACAACTAAAAGTTGTGGGCGTGGATCTAAATATTAGCTGTGTTTCGCACGGTCAGCTTTATGTGGCTCTATCACGTGTTAGCATTCCTAGCAGCCTGTATGCTTTGATCCCCGATGGCTATACGTCTAATCCATACATCCATACACCCATACATATTATATAAGGCTTTGTCCTGACTGACTAACAGACAACGCACAGCCTAAACTGCTGGTCGTAGTGACTTGAAATTTGGAGAGTGTGTTTGTCTAAATGTCTAGAGGTTGTACTAAAAAAGGTTTTTTTTTTAATTTAATTCCTAAGTGTGTGAAAAGGGATGAAATCGATTGTATGAATCTTCTTCATTTTTTAACTTACAGTTTTGTAATTTTGTTTTGGAATACTTTTTATTTAAATAAAAAATATCCTTATAATTTTGTTTTAACAGGGGTGGATTTAGAGGGGTGAAATTAGGGATGAAAGATTCTATACAAAGATCTTTAGCTTTTGAAGCTAGCGACTTGAAATTTACAGGGAGGGGGAGGGAGGGAAAGGAAGGTAGAAAAGGAGGAATTGAGGAGAAGGAGGAAGGGAGGGGAAAGTGAGAGGGAAGTGATGGGGAAGTGAGGGGGAAGTAAAGAGGAAGTGTGGGGGAAATGCGGGAGAAGTGAGGGGAAAGTCAGAGGGAAGTCAGGGGAAAGCCAGGGAGAAGTGAGGGAGAAGTGAGGGAGAAGTGAGGGGAAAGTGAGGGGAATGTTAGAGGAAAGTAAGAGGAAAGTGAGAGGGAAGTGAGGGGGAGTGAGGGGAAGTGAGGGGGAGTGGGGGTTAAGTGAGAGGTGAATGAGGGAAAATGAGAGGAAAGTGAGGGGGAAGTGAGGGAGACAGTAGAGGAAGGCAGGGGAAGCGAGGGGGAAGGAATGCGGATAAAGGAGTTCTCGAATGGTGGAAAAAGGGAGGGGAAGGGATAGGAAGCGATAGGAAGGGAGAGGAAAGGAGGAAAAGAAAGAAGAAGGAAGGGAGAAGAGAGGGGAAAACGAGGAGGCAAGGTAGAGGGAAGTGGAGGAAAGGGCAAGAGATGCTGGAGGAGGGAGGGGCAAGTGGACAATGGAGAAAAAGTGCAATAGGGAAGAAGGGGAAGGGAAAAGTTATTGTAGTGAAAATTTGCCTTTGTGTATTGTATATTGTTTTTACGAGGGATATCTTTATTTATGTGAAAGAGGATTTGTATGAATGGGAGATTAAAAATAGTATTTAAACAATAAAAAAATGCTACCTATATACATAAAAGCAAAAGGTCACTCACTCACTTATCACGAAATCTCAGAAACAACAAGTGCTAGGAATCTCAAACTTTGCATTGTCGTTCCTATTAGGATATAGGTGCTCACTTAGACGGAATTTTGCGAAATCCATCCCCTAAGGGGGTATAAAGGGGTGGCAAACTTTGTATAAAATTTCTATAGTTTTTATAGTAGGATTACCAAATTACTAGAAAATACTCTTTTTTTATTATTCAGCAACCCCCCTTATTAAATATAATAATAATAATAATGGGCAAATAAGAGTCTCAAGTTTGTGTGAAAGTGGTTTGTCAGTTTTAGCGGTAGCGGGTTTAAACTGGATTCGCCATAGAGACGGATAATACTGATATAATGTAGGATGGCCATAAAATCAGGCACGCAATATTCTCATAGAGGCACCCATCTGAATTTTCACGCGAACGAAGTCGCGGGCAACAGCTAGTAAATGAATAAAATTATACTAATTATTTGAATGGCCTGTTGGTCTAGTGGTTAGTGACCCTGACTGCTAAGCCGGAGGTCGTGGGTTCGATTCCCACCCAGGTCAAATCTTTGTGTGATGAGCATGATTGTTTGTTCTGTGTCTGGGTGTAATTTATCTATAATATGTATGTATTTACAAAAAAAAATGTATTTAAGTAGTATATCAGTTGTTTAGTACCCATAACACAAGCAAATATAATTGCTTAATTTGGGGCTAGATGGCGCTGTATGAATGTGGAAAAAAATAAAAAAAAACAATCACATTGTCGTGGATTTTCTCGGGAAAAGAAGACCTCTCTGGCTAAATTTTAACGACCTACTAGACCTAATAGACATCGACGAACACTGCAACCTCTAGTAGTCGATTCGTCTTCTACCATCCTACTCAAGCTACGTATAGGATTTGATATATTCCACTAGTAAATGGTGATTTTAGTTAAGCTTCAATTAACCGCAATGACAAGACAAGGACTTTATATTAAATTTAAAATAAAATGATCAGATCCACTTAAAGCACTTAACCGTCACTCCTTCACTTAATAGTTATTACAAAAACTATTCTATCAATTATTTAAATGCTCTACTAATGAATGGAAAAGAAAAATGGGAGCCATCTATCATGAAATTCATTAGTACTGCCTCTTAAAGACTTTATTGCTTTCTAAAAATATAATGACTTATGGCATATTGGGAACTTCTAATTTAACTATATCTACGATTTTATAGATAACACTTTATTCTTATCTGGAATACATACTATTTTATCCTATATATTTATTTCTCTGCGTGTCGTTAAATTAATAAAAAATAAAAATATATACTTACTCTTGAATTGTGAGATCTCTCTCACTTAATCGTATACTTATATAAGTTTAATAAAAGACCCACTATATTGGCTTAGAAAGATAGACACGGTGGACCCTAAGAAACTTTGTGATACCTCCTTTTTATTTTATCGCCTCGCTTGGACCCGTAGAAACTTTGTGAGATATCTACTTTTTATCGCCCCGCTTAAATGTGACTAAATTGAAATAGAAACAAATAAAGATACCTACTAGTAAAAAAAATCCGACTTTAATCGAATGTTTATATATTTGTATGCAGTATTTTCAAGATAGTAGTAAATATTCTAATAAATAAATATTTCAATAATAACAAATTGCCGTGGTAACTCGTAATAAACGAAATTATTAAAAAAAATATTAAACGTATTTCAATAATAACTAGTAATTAACGTGGACTTTTTGTCCGACAATTTGAATTAGCGGAGGACAGCGTTTAAGGAAACAGCGTTCACGTCAAGGAAACGTCACCTTTATTGTTTTTGTAACAAACATAATTAAATCACTGTGGAATCAGTACAAACCTTTGTAATACATTAAAGATTAGCGAATAAGTTTGTATTATGTGTTTTCTTCTAATTTTGACCAAGGGCAAAGAGCAAGGAACTCATAAACCGGGAGTAACCATGGTAACCAATTCAACATGATAGGAATAATTGGAGTAATTATTTCTACGTTTAACTTGAACTTTACTGACTTATACTGAAGACAGCATCTTGTGGAAAAGTAAACCTTTACACAAACTTCCTGAGACACTTGCCTGACATATATATATATATATATATATATATATATAGTCCTCCTTGACGTGTCCGTCAACGGCGAACCTGGCAAGACTTATTGTCTATTGTGGTAACGGACATGGCTTGCAAAACCAAACTTGGTTTTGAAGGTCCGGTTGCAAGGCGCACAGTACAACTGACCATCAACATTATAAGTATAGATATAGGAAGGCTTCGGTCGGGTCTTCTTGATAAGGCGTTTAGTGTCTAGGTCTTGAAGACGCTTTTGTTCGAAAGCCATGCAAGCCTTATGAACAGAGTTGCGCCATTTTGGTCTCTGGTTTGCGAGCTCTTCCCAATCATCGCAAGAGATCTTGCATGCGGTGAGATGGCGCTTCAGGACGTCCTTGTAGCGCAGGTACTGACCACCAGGTTTGCGCTTTCCCTCCTTCAGCTGTGAATAGAACACAGCTTTAGGCAACCTAGAGTCATCCATACGCACCAGGTGTCCGCACCATCTCAGTTGCCCCCTTATAAGCAGGGATTCAATACCACATAAGTTTGATCTGCGTAACACTTCTGAGTTTGGGACTCGATCCTGCCACTTGATACGCAGTATAGATCTTAGACACCTTAGGTGGAAACTATCAAGGCGCCTAATGTCGTTCTTGTAGAGACACCAAGTCTCGGTGGCATACAGCAGTATCGGTAGAACAATAGCTTTGTATACAGAGATTTTAGTTTGTAACCGAAGATCATGCGAATCCCAAACTCTTCTACGAAGCATACCGAAGGATGCTGCAGCCTTTGCAATCCGTGAGGAGATTTCAGTTTCAAGGCGATTGTCATTGCGGACTACACTACCAAGGTATCGAAACGATGTTACTTCCTCTAATGCCTTTCCATCTAATGATATCGGCGTCGGATCCGGTATAGTGCCACGTGCATGTTGCTTGAGCACTTGGGTCTTTGAGATATTTATTACAAGACCAAACCTTCGACACGACTCATTTAGGCTATTCAGGAAGGTTTGCAGAGTGCAGATATTACTCGCCATCAAACAGACGTCGTCAGCGTAAAGCGCGTCAATAATCGACAGATCTTGTACCGATTTACTTGCCTTGAAGCGACTCAAATCAAAGATACTCTTGTCAGTTCTCACGCTTAAACAGATCTGACCAGCGCTGATGTCGTTGTAGGAGTCGCTCAGCACGTAGGCAAAGTAGATGGCAAAAAGTGTTGGAGCCATCACGCACCCTTGTTTGACACCGCTTGTGACTGGGAACTGATCTGTGAAGTCATTTTCGTAATGCACCCTGGCCATCATACCATCGTGAAATTGGCGTACTATATTAATAAACTTCTCAGAACAGCCAGCCTTTGCAAGAACAATCCAAAGAGCAGACCTCGGCACACGGTCGAATGCTTTCTCTAAGTCGACAAAACACATGTTAAATGGTCGGTGTTGCTCAAGTGATTTCTCTTGCAACTGTTTGACGACAAAAATAGCATCAACCGTGCCTCTGCCCGGACGGAATCCACATTGGCTTTCTGGTAAAATACGTTCAGCTAGCTGTCCTAGCCTACGATTTATGATGTGGCCCAAGACTTTGCCCGCCGTACTGAGTAAAGCAATACCCCTGTACGACCCACAATCGGAGGTATCACCTTTGCCTTTATATAGTCTGGAGATAGTGGCGTCCTTCCACTCCTGAGGGATTTCACCACTATCCCAAACACGCAACACTAGCTCAAACAGCCCGTTTTGAACATTTATTCCACCATACTTGTACAGTTCAGCTGGCAGGCAATCAGAACCAGTGGCTTTCCCATTTTTGAGACGATTCACAGCACATCTAAACTCGTCAAAAGATGGAGGATCATCAAGCTCTCGGGCAGGAGAGAATGTTGGAAGGGAACTAATATAGGTGAGATCCGCGCCATGACCTGCTGGGTTCAGCACCTCACTGAAGTGTTCAGCCCAGCGGCTCAGCACTTCACCATGATCAGTTAGCCGTCTTGATCTGTCACGAGAGTAAATGGGAGAAATTTTTTTGTAGCGGGGGCCAAAAATTTCTTTAAGACCCTGAAAGAAAAGGCCCGTTTGTTTTATATTAGCCAGATGCTCTAGCTCGAGCGCCTTCATCGTCCACCAACGGTTTTTAAGTTCCCGGATCTTAGATTTGAGCTGATTTTGGACGGATTTTCGATGGGGATTACAGCTAGGAACTTGCATTAAACGCCGTGATTCTTCAACGAGTGCCATGATCTCAGTATCAGAGTCGTCGAACCAGTCTTGGTTTTTCTTCTTTGGTTTTCCGACGACTCGTTGGGCTACATTATGAAGTGATTGCGCAAGTGTGCGCCAATGTTCATCAATGGAAGCCGAAGTGTTCACACGTGTAGAATCAAACTCATCATTCAGTTTTTCCTGAAGTGTTGACGAAGTAACAAGTTTTGAGAAAGCCAGTCTTGTTGGGATTTTGTGTTTTGCTCGGCGAGGAGGTTTATAGCAGAGCCGGACCTTCGACCTTATTAACCTGTGATCAGTCCAGCCGTCAGCACCCCGCATAGCTCTGGTAATGAGCACATCCCTTATGGCAGCCCTGCGAACAATGACATAGTCGATGAGATGCCAATGTTTTGACCGTGGGTGCATCCAAGATGTTTTGTACTTATCAGCCAGTCGAAAGAAGGTATTTGTAATACACAGGTTAAATTCTGCGCACAAAGATAAAAGCAGTTCTCCATTCGTATTACATTTACCAACTCCGTGACATCCAAGGATATTCTTCCAGACGTGGTGATCTGAGCCAACGCGAGCATTAAAATCACCAAGTAAGATGATTTTATCGCTGGTAGGAATATTTTTCAAAACGTTTCTCAAGTCGACGTAGAATTGAAGCTTGACTTCTTCACTATACGTCATGGTGGGAGCATAAACACTTATCAGGTGAAGGAACGTTTTCTCACTAAGGTGTAAGCGGAGAGTCATGAGTCTATCGTTAAAGCCTTTAGGTTTCTCTACGAGAGTTTCAACGAAATTATTTTTAATAGCGAAGCCTACTCCACTACTCGCTCGCTCTTGTGAAGGTTTACCTATCCAGTAATAAGTGTACCCACCGCGATCTTCACATAGTTCACCGCTGTCTAAAAGATGGGTCTCACTCAAAGCAGCTATATCAATGTTGTATCTATGTAACTCTCTTGCAATAAGAGCAGTCTTGCGTTCAGGACATAGACTATTCGGACTATCTAAGAGAGTACGGACATTCCATGTTGCAAACTTAAAAGTTTGCGTAGACGTAATTTTATTTTTTCTTTTTGTTTTTCGACCGCGATGACATCGGTGCCCGATGACCGCGGTTTGCCATCGGGTAAAGAGGGCGGAGCGGACTATGTTTAGGCCACCTTTTCTAGGCCCCTCCCCTATGCAGGGGTAAGCAGAGCGACCCTAAATAGGACTGCTTAGTCGTCAGATGTGCTGCCGAACCCAAATTTCCGCTCCAATCAAATCCAGGAGCGACCACTCTCATTTGACCGCCTTATGTGCAGAGAGACAACTAGGAATCGGACACACCGTAGTCAGAATTCCTGCCGCCATCTCTCCATCGCCATAGGTCTTTTGCTCGTTATCCAAAATCTTGCCGAGGTTCGTCTGCGCGTGAAGTGTTTTAAGTGGGTAAGCAGTTGCGCTGGTGCAAACCCACTCTCTCGTCCCGAACTACTAGTGCCCGATGGACCAGTTACCTGGCACGACCGGTGGTAGAAGGGATGCAGTGATTTGGCCAACAGTCATTAAAAGATCCTGACTTTTGCCCTTTAAGGTGCATCACGTCACCCTGATACATCGCCGCGGTCGCCGGAAGCGGTTGCCTATCGACGGTGCCCGCCTTCCGCACCGATGTATACTTTGTGTACATTTCGAGGGATCACTCGAACTAGCTGAACATTATATAATAATATTACAGCCCCCTTCACTAGGTTTTGCCCGCGGATCGACGTGGTTACCGGGATGTGGCCGCTGCGTACACTACAGCTGCGTGGAGCCACTAGTGAAGAGATTATGGGTGGCAAGTGGTGTTGTCAGAAGTTGTATTCTCACAGTGAGACGATCAACAACCTAATGACAATTAGAGGCACACACGAGACCTCCCATTACATCCCATTGCCTGACATACTGGTATTGCACGGGACCTAGTGCCTGGAGAGGCTGGTAATTTGTAATACAGGTCTCCTAGTATGGATACCAGTCTCTCACATTGTCGCAAATAATGTACCTACTAGATTAAGTTTCTTTGTGTTTATATTTATTGTGAATTTTCTATGTGGGAGAGAAACAATAAACCATTATTATTATTATTACCATATAAAGAAAATTTGAAATGCGAGAGGAGAGATGGAGATCAATTATCTTCTCTGTATGAGAAGTGGCACTTACTGAGTGTCGCATCTTTGCCTGCTGTGCAATCTTGTATATTATGTTTCCATTAATTGCATCTTTGTATAATTCCCCGCGCACAAACTTTGTTAAGTTAGTACCTTAGTTCGAAAGTCATTATTAAAAAAAAAAAACATATATATATTTACTAAACTCGTATAAACGACAAAACAACCAGAGTACGGTTACACAGCGGAGTAGAAAACATCGAAAAGTGGAATGGGTGTTGTCACGATGAGTAGGGGACAAGGCAGGGGACGAGCTAGGATGTGGTTGACGTAATGATTAAGAATGTCGCCCAACCGTGTCTTTGTGATATACGGTACAGCTGTATTGGTTACTGACACGAAAACATCGCTATTTTTTATCAGAATTTTCCTTTCCACTGATTTTATTGTGGATATTGAGGTTAAAATAGATGTTATTTTTTATTGTTGTAAGATATTATGTGTACCTGTTAATATTAAAGGCTGTGATAGAAAAAAACTTTATCTTTTTTAGCCCGAAAATGTACGACAAACTATGAGCTACAAAATATGTACAAAATATGCACCATTATTTTATCAACGATAGTTTTATGCCTCTACTAAACTTGTTCTTAATTTGTGGACCGTTTTGTAAATTCTTTGTTATTGAAAACAGTGTGGAACGAAAAGTATGCAGGTATGAAATAATATTAAGTAAAACTATATACTTCACGATTTGATATCTTAATATATTCAGTAATACAGCTGCTGCGTGTGCCAGTTCAGTTTATAGTTATAAACTGAACTTGAGACGTCTATACAAATGGAAGACTTGAATCAAGTTTGTGTAGTTGCACGGGTCTTACATCAAACACACGTTTTAGACTGCGTCCGCACAACAATGT
Organism: Parascotia fuliginaria; assembly: GCA_963082885.1. Lineage (NCBI taxonomy): Eukaryota > Metazoa > Arthropoda > Insecta > Lepidoptera > Erebidae > Parascotia > Parascotia fuliginaria. Next base: position 2,865,902 of record OY720172.1, read on the forward strand.
AAATATTTTTTTATAATGGTGCAAAATCATTCTTTGATCGGTCATAAGCTAGATAGTGCAGTAATCACCACAGACAATAAATTACAAAACAGGTAATAGCTTAAAAAATCGTTAGCTTTTTAAAGATACATTATTTTAAATAGACATAGCCTTTATGAATAGAATAGACTGTCTTTATTTACGTATATACGTACGAGTATTAATAATATGTAAAAGTTTTATTAATTAGGTACTGAAATTGCAATTCGTCGTTTGTATTCTCCCTGACACGAAAACAAACAAAATAGTTGAAACGATTGTCGGCTCAGTTACCATAATAAAAGAAGAAGATTAAGAAGTGGTGTCTATCCTCTAAGCATTTATCAAACAATTGAACGAAGTCGTCAGGTCAGGCCAGATGAATATGTACAAGAGTACATAATATTCATCTAAATATACAAAAGGTTTCTAATAATCCCACAACGAAAAATATTCTCAAAGCGTATTGTACTAATTGTCCAACTTCTCTGGATCAACTTTCGGGGATTCATGACAGCTGACGTCAGCGTCCTACGACCATGAAATTTGAAAAGGGTTGGTCATGTTAAAGTCGAGATAAATGCTGTAAAATTAAAATTATTTCACGCCTTTGTACGAATGAATGGGTTTTAATTGTATGTAATTATCCATTACGCTTAAGGCATTACAACATTCTGTTTTAAAATTGTTGTTGGTTTATTGTTATATTAAAACAATATTCTTGAAATTTAATGTAATGGTTCGGTTTAAATAGACTTGTCGAAGACATTTTGCATCCCCTAGTACAATTTCTTAATAGAAACTACTATGTATCTATCTACCTACTTTTATTTATTATTATAAGTCATGTACTTATGTTAAAGTATTATCTTAAATGTTGTTGTGTATAAATATTCTATTCTGTTTCTCTAATAATTTTAATTTTATTTAAGTTCTTACCAATAACTTGTACGTGTGGTTTATACTGTCAGTCTAAGTTGGTAAATAAATAAATGAATAAATAAATAAATTTTAGGTATATGCGTATATTCTATACACACGTAGGTACGGTATCGAGTAAGGGTACAGTTTGTTTGATGTTCATAACTATGTAACACTGATATTATGATTATTTTTTTTCACAGATCTCGATGAGTTATTATAACACAATATGATTCGTCGTGTGATCTTCGGTGTTAGAATATGTTTTCGTCCTATTTCTTTATATGGGTGTCATAATATATAATATGTAAATAAGTATAAAAAACATCATTACCTGTGTATTAAAATCACTCTACCGCGTCTTTTATTATCAAAACAAATATACCTAATAAACCTCGCAGATAAATTAATTTACGCTGCTAATAACTACGCACCGCTAGATATTAATTGGAATGGACAGTTAAAACTATACTTATACGACATCCATATTTATAAAATAATCTAAACAAAGTACATTAATTACAAGAACAATAAATCACAATTATATAAAAGTAACAAACAAAACAAAAGTCCCCTCTTCATTAATCTACCGATACTTCAAACAAATAACTTGGGCGCAATAAATTACCACGTGGAATACAATCGTGGCGCTGTAGAGGACCATTCATTGATTTACACAAATTTAGGAAAGGCACACCCATACACTGGTGACAAAGATCGATGGTTTACGGAAGGTATATTATGTACCATTGTTAATTTGTGTTTGCTCTAGAAGACTTACACTGTTTTGATTTGGAAATGAGTTGGAATAGAAATATAAACGTTTTATAGAGACTTGGTTAAGCGTGGTGAATGTTTATGCCTTCTTACGACAAGTGGATTTTACCCTTTAATGAAATATAATGGACTGAGATAATATTGATTGTTTTGAGAAGAAAGTTCGGATAGTCGTTAGAAGGCACAGCGTAGGTAGACTTCTCATATGGTGGATATCGACATAATAGAGGTGTCGAGTACTCGATTAACTTTCTTATGAAATTATAAAACGACGATATTAGTTCTTTTGATTACACAGACCTACCTGTCTTGGCTATACGCCATATATCTGTCTTCACGTTCCTGCCGCTGCCGCCAAGTGAAAATAGTATGCTTTTCTACTAATACATAGTTTTCTTTAGCACTGTTAAGCATTAAAATCCAATTAAATTTATTTGAGTCTAACTATGTACGAATGAATCGCGATAGTAAGTATAATGGTCACGCTATCCGCCTATTAAACACGAGATTGAAAGTTTCAAACAGAGTACAGCAATGCATCTTTTCTAATGTATCTAGTAGTTATAAATTGGAAATTATTGGTGAAAGAAAACACCGCAAGAAAATAATATTGTAGATATAACAAAATAAAAATAAAGCATTATAGATCTGAAGAATCTTCAAGGAAGAAAGGTCAGTAAAATGCAGGAACATTTTCTAAGTACATAATCAACTAACCGGCTTACATGATACACACATTCATTCATTAATTGAATCGTTAATTCATTTTATATTCAGTCGATTGTTTAATTATTCATTTACTCATTCATTTGTTAGTTCCATTGTTTATTTTAATGGAATAAGGTATTATAGTGTTGGATTTGGATTAATGAATAACATGATGTTAAGAGCGTTAACACATAAGAGTGTTTCAATTTTATCATATAACTAGCAGCCCGCTCTGGCTTTGCACGGGTGAACATTTTTCTTAATATTTTGGGATAAATAAAGATATATCTATTTACAATTTGGGCCCTAGAGTTTTATTAAGAGATAAGTTTAAAGAGATAGGTATTTTGACAGTGGCGTCTTAATATATCTTTGCTAACATTATGTTTATCAAGAAAAATATTCACTTGTATTCAAGAAACTGTGACATGCATTCTGTGAATACTCGAGGTAAATATAAGTTAGTTGGTACCATCGCCTACATAAAGTAAACAACTCATTTGCGGGTTTTGGTGTACGCTTTTATCATAAACTACCCATTGACGTTTCGAATCTACCCTTAGAGAAATTCAAACAAACTGTTAAAAACCGTCTTATTCAAAAGGGTTATTATAATATTAATGATTATTTAAATGATAAAATAGCATAGGTATAGTTGCTCGTTTAATGCAAGATTAATTTTATATTGATTAATTATTATTATTGTAGTTATATTGACTTTGATTAACATTATATTATTATAGTAAATTTTTAAAAAAACCTTCCCTCTAATATGGCGAAGGTGATGATGGCTGGTCTGTGCGTCATGCTCGTGAACAGGTGCTACCTGGGATGACTGGTCAATCTTGGCATGGCACACTTTTAATAATTAATTCAGTATTACCTTGTAGTTCATTATGACTGGGAAATGCATTTACTTTTTTAAATTTTAATTAAAATATGTAGTCAAATTACCATACTAGATGAGACTAAATAATTGAAATCCTCTATTTTCGTTTCTTTTCTTTTTAAAAAAATGTTATTAAATAATTAGTTATTTTGTAATAATTACTTTGTATGGTTCTTTGGTTGCGTTGATGTGTTAAAATTGTAAAAAAATTGTAATTATCTGGCGATTAAAAAGAGTGGCGTGAGTTTCTTGCCAGTTCTTCTCACAGCTCTACCTCGTCAGCGAACTGGCTGTAGGTTAATTAGCTAACTTCATGTAATTTGACTTTTCATAAGTATCATTCTTTATGATCAAAATGAAATAAATACTTTGACTTTGACTTTGACTTTACTTTACTTTACTTTACTTTTGTATGGGAATATTGAAAAGTAATTTTTTTCAAGCATTTTTTTAAATTTTACCATCGTCGTACTTCAAGCAAAATAAAAAAAGAATTACCAAAACCGGTTCAGCTGCTCTCGAAATTTGCGCTTAGCTACACATTCAGCGATTCATTTTTATAATATAGATGGGTGCTATGTATATTTTAAAAATATTAGTAGTACACTTTTTAGAATTGCGTGAAAGCTGTTTATAAAGTAAGTTACCATAATGCTAAAAACAGAGGCCTCCCATACAACAAACGTGATTTGCAGTTTAATGGTTATTTATAATCTATTTTTCTATAAATTAACTTAACTTAATATTAATTTTACTTATATATAATTATTATATAATTATTTTGAAGTTAAATTGATATTACGGCCTTATCTACCACTATCAATAATAAATGTGAATTTTAAAACCAATAAACATGAAAATATTTTAATATAACAATACAATTAAGTAAAAAGCAGAAACCTGTTTAATGTATTCTAAGCAGGTCTTAACATAGGGGTGCAACGCGCCATAAAGACTACGGAACGTGCCTCAGGTACTGACGAGGAAGAGGTACTAAGGAATTTACTGATGGATTAAAATAATAGATGGCTTTTATACGACTTAGGTGGTAAAAATAAAGCCGATTTGATGCGAAGATTGGCGTAAGGTTTGGATAGAGAACATATTGACTGGCGGAAGGTGAAGAATTAATAAAAATGCCCGCCTGCCTAAAACACACTTGAAAGAAAGAAATCCATTTTTCCGATCAATATTTTAAACTTACCTTATGTCACTAACACACTTAATACGAATCTAATGATATTATGTTAAAATTCATTATGCCATATAGAGCATGCCATAGAAACAGACATACATATATACGCTCGAAAAACATTACCCTCCTTGACTTCGGTAGTCGGGTAAAATAGAAGGATATTGAGGGATAATTAGGCTTACACACAATAGTAGTCCAACTACTGGTTAGAACATTATCCTGTTGATTATAATGAAGAAAGGATTTACTGCAGTGACATCTATAATATAAAAATGAATCGCTGAATGTGTTGCTAAGCGCAAATCCCAAAACAGATTTCGCTAATTCTTTTTTTATAATATTCCTTGAAGTACTGGATGGTTCTAGCGAAGAGAAAAATTAAAAAAATTGCCTGGAATAAAAATTTAGAAGCGACTGTTAGGCGGTACGAAGTTCGCTGAGTCAGCTAGTATCTTTATAAAAAGTAAATACATTCCTAGTTTACATCACAATTACTGTAGGTATTTATATAGTACTAGCTGCGTTCCACGGCTTCGCCTGAGCGTAAAATATGTATTGTAGTATCCCACGGGAACTAGACCGATTTTCGAGATAAAAAGTAGCCTATGTGCGTCTCCGACACCGAGTCTATCTACATACGAATTTTGATTGAAATTAGTTCAGCCGTTTAGGCGCTTAGTGGTAACAAAGACACATACACACACACGAACTTTCGCATTTATAATATTAGGATTAATAGCTGTGCAAAACGCAGTTTGCCTAATCGGATCATTTTAAGTTTTTTCGAAAGATAATTATCATTTAAATGCAACAATACGTTACCATAATAAAAGGAGATGAAAAGAAAACTAAAAAGAATATTTTTGATATTAAAATACAATATTCAAACTACTAAACTAAACTAAATAAAAAACTAAAGCGTAGTTTGTTAGGTGTTGAGTGCACTGGGGATGACATGTCACGCGCACTCCATAAACCTCGATAGTAGAAATAAAACGTAGTTTATTTTGATATAGTCCACTTAATACAAAATAACTTAACAATTTGTTGCTAATGAAGTAACAAAAATGTTATACTAACTCGAAGAGACTTAATGAAGAAATACGTTTAAATCGACGCAGTGTTAGTTTATGCATTTTGTTCCAGAAAGCTCTTGTCTTCTCACTACATGATAAGCAAAGTATTGGTCGTGTTGTCGTGTAAGTACACACTACCAAACATAACTTCACTCCTATCTCCTATTAATGGGGTAAGGAGAGACTATAGAACGCCATTGGCTGCGATCCAAACATACCTCCTTTGCCTCTTCAACATAAATTAATCTTTTCATACACACACGTCGGTTCAAGTGCTTGTAATTGTGCCCTGTCAACACATCACCTATTATTACTATTGGTACACAGTATCACTGAGCACTAACGCCAGTACTTAAACTCTTATAAGTAAAAGAAACTGTCTTTGATTAATTCTATTATGTGACACAGGCGGCCAATCTGTGTTAGTAAATGCCTTTGTTGTTGCAATCTCTTAGCAACAAGTATTTTAGTGGATTTATTCCAAGGAGATCGCAGCTTTCAAACGGATAGACGTGCCGACAATGCATCTTAAGTAAATAAAAACGAATTTAGAATAGCAATCCACAAAATTGGATGTCTATATAATATAGACTCTTTAGAAGTATACACTGCCTTGCACGAGAAGGTTTTTACAGACAATTTGGGACATGGGATTATTAAAGTGCATAAATAAATTAAATTTTATGCAAGTATCCGTATATTAAGAAAAGTCTAAATAGCTCTGTGGATACGGCACTCGCTTTCTAAACACTAGGTCGAATCCGGGCAAGTACCAATGTGACTTTTTAAATCATAAGTACTTTCTAAGTTTATTTTGGACATTTCTGACTAACGGTGAAGAAAAACATCGTGAGGAAACCTGGATTTCTGAGGAAGTCTGAAATCGCCAATCCGTCTTAAGCAAACGTGGCGATTAATGCTCATTCCTTCTCTGTATGAGAAGAGGCCTATCCTTGCAGTGGTATAATGACGGGCCGATATGATGATATCCATACTAAGGTTTCTATAGGAATTTGTTTCGATGGTGACGTAATGGTTAGTGTTCCAAGGTAGAGGATTTCATATCAGGTCTAGCATGTGAAGAAGTGGCCGTGTGTTTTCCGAGAGTGGTTTATATTCAGTACTAGACGTCATCAGGCTTATAGTGTAGTGTAAGATTCTTAGCATGTACCTGTAGAGATAAATATATTTGTTTTATTAAATTCAATATAATTTTTTTTTTCACACAGCCTCATCTAGTCCCAAATTAAGCAATTATATTTGCTTGTGTTATGGGTAGGTACTAAACAACTGATATACGACATATATACATTTTTTTTTTGTAACCCATACATGTTATAGATAAAATACACCCAGACACAGAACAAACATTCATGCTCATCACACAAAGATTTGTCCTGAGTGGGAATTATACCCACGACCTCCGGCTTGGCAATCAGGATCACTAACCACTAGACCGACAGGCCAGTCACATGTAACTAATATTACACAATGTAACATACTCTGTACTCGTACTAAACATCATCAATCACTTATTCACTCGGTAGCTGCATGGTGTTGAAATACCAGATTGATGTAGGTTGACGTTTCCAACTTACAATTCAACATAACATTCAATAGGTTCTTTTGATCCAGTATAAAATCGATTCTTGTACTCTTATGCATTGCTTTCTTTTTATTAATAAAAATATAAGTTTATCTAGAATATTTCTTAATTATCGAATGTGATGGCAAATATTGTCACGAAAACTACCTTATAAAAAATACAATGATTATCTTAGTGTCAAGACGTCCAAAGTTGAACAGAGGAATAGTCCATCGTCAAATATATGTTACAATTTTTTTTTAATTTTTTTTATTGCCTACAGTGGCAGACGAGCCAACAGCCCACCTGATGGTAAGTGGTAACTGTCGCTCCTAGAGTTCTGCAATGTCAGGGGCTCTGTGAAGCCGCTGCCTACCGTGATATTAATGCTCTCTTTAAACCTCGTTTGAAGAAGGACATGTCAATTTACAAGAAATATTGTATAACACAGTATTGTATTAAGATTAAAAACATTCACAATACAATGTGGAAACAGAAATTCTGGAAATCGTTTTAACAGAAAATTGTTAATTTCAAAGTAGTATATAATTAATAGACTCTTCATAAAATTACTACCTTGGTAAATAGCTCACGCAATTGATGCTCAAGTTGTTAGTTTGATTTTCACGTAATATAAAATTATATGTGATTTATAAAGAGAAGAAAATGTGTGGGGACAAGGGAATAAGGGAAATGAAGCAGAGAGTGAATGGGTGTCTTCAAAATAATGCCTGTTATAATTAATAGACTCTTCATAAAATTACTACCTTGGTAAATTGCTCACGCAATTGATGCTTAAGTTGTTAGTTTGATTTTCACGTGTTACAAAATTTTGTGTTTTATGAAGAAAAGAAAATTGGTGGGGACAAGGGAAATGGAGAAGACCGAAGAGTGAATGGGTGTCCGGACTCACACTTTAAACGAAACGCAGTAGTGAGAATACTACCTACTAAAACATTAGTCCTCATACTAATGTGTTTTTCTCGGTAGGTAAGAGCACCGGCAGTCCAATTATCCTCCCGGATACCTTGCTTTTCCATATGCTTTCTTCATCCCTTTCTCTGAACATGAGAAGGGGGTGAGACTTGGTAGTGTTTTCTAAGCACTATTTGTACAATCATATCCATAGGTTACGGTTTTTGTCACCAAAGTTGTATATAGAACCTGCTTTACGTCGATATTCTATGAGAAATATTTGCCCAAAACCAGTGGGAACCGAATACCGTATCATAACTGTCTATCTTTCTGTGTAAATAACGTCATACATGTATTATCTTATATTTCTTTCCTTGCGACGACAGTTCACACATTCGCTGAAATACAATTTGTTACAGAAAAGTTGTTACCCATAAAAATGCAACGCAACACTAGAGCTGGCCACTTTTATTTTATTTTTATTTTGCAACAATGTTACAACACTATATTTTCAAATTTTATATTTAGAATTATATTATTCAACATTGTGTTGTTGCGAGTACAGAATATGTAACCACCATGTTTAGTTGCTAGCCATTTGATTGCTAATGGTTACTTGGAAAACTAGGACTGTAGATTACTTGTAATTCTGGCGTCATCGGCGCAGTTAGTTACAATTTGGTTGCCATAGCTTTCTGCTGTCACCAGTTAAAGGCGCCGTACTGGCAGGCCAAAGAATAGTTTCTCCTGTAAGCAGTGCAGCACATTTTCTATAGATATCCGTACTTCCAGTGCCGCTAAAGTAATATCAAGTTACGACTACTCGTCTAGGCGAGAGTATGTGCACTAAGAGTTTCTTGACGGTATTCTGGCCTGGCATAACGACCTCATTTCTTCTGATGGAACAATATGTATAATTTCTCTTAAAAGTCCTACGTCCATTAAGAAGTAGATGTCTTTATTTGCTGTCGCTACTTAGTTTTCATGTTTCAAAAACAGAAAAAATAGAAAATCAATTGTCAAACTGAGACGCGATGTTCTAAACGAACAAAAACTAAACGAACAAAAAATAAGAGAATAGTTCAACTGCTTTGAAATAAATGTGGGTTTGATCAAAGAACAACAATGTTTACACTGGAAAATATATTTAATTGGAACAGTGGACCGGTCGCTTTTTATTTCGTAAAAAGTGCTTTGCTCTGGTAGTATCTCGATAAAAAGTAACCTTTGTTACTCGAGAGGAGTATATTGATCTCGTTGATTTCTCTTACAATAGTTACAATACAGTATTATTGGGTTACATCAACATTATTAACTTAATTTTAGAGAACCGCTTATGTACCTACAGAATAATAATAATAATAATAATAATATTTCAACAACTACACACAACGCCATCTAGACCCAAAGTAAGCATATTATATGCTTGTGTTATGGGTTGTAGAATGCGGATATACATACTTAAATACTTTTTTTTTGTAAATACATACATATTATACATAGAAACACCCAGACCAATGCAAATAAACATGTTCATGCACACAAATATTTGCACTGAGCGGGAATCGAACCCGCGACCTCTGCGTGGCAGTCCATACACAGTACCACCGAACCACAGAAGCAGTCAATGTAGACATGTCTTGACTGTATTGGTTATTAATATTGGAGCATGAAGACTAATAAGTACCCCATGCTTTTCCCAGGAGGAGCAATTAAACGGAGTCCAGGGCCGTCTTCCTACAGAATAATATAAAACACGTCCATACTTTTTCTTTTCGTCTGAAATATTAAAGAATAATTTATGATTATGACCGATATTCTTTGATACAATTTCATCGTCTCGATTTTCGTCTCGATTTATCTTCTCTTCAATAACATCCTTTAACATCATACTATTTAAAAGCCGTTAGTACAAGTTGTAATGTAAGTTAATAATTAATCAAAGTAAGTCGAGAGTCATCTCTTCGCAGCATCCAAGCTACGTACTTATTATGCCTTTAACATTATCAAAGTTTGCTACGTGCCTATTGTTGATAAGTGTCGTTTCCGTCTTCTTGGGCGTATTGATTAGCGTGCGCATGTTGAAAGTTACTCATGACACGGAATATTTGAAGAAAATGCTTTACTTTTTTGGTATTGTGTTTATCCGTGTAAAAAAGGGTAATGATTTTAGTAACTATTATTTATCTATACTCTTATATAAAGCGAAAGAATTGTAATTTGAATTATTTAACATTACGCTACTGGAGACAGAAGCAGAACAGTAAGCAACCAAGGTTTTGAATTCCACTACAAACTTACTGGCAGACAGAGTTAAAATATTATTTTCAAAATACTTCTTCGATACGAGATAACAATTATTGTCTCACGGGATACTTCACAAACTTAAAGCATATTCAAATTCTAAACAAAAATTATCAATCACAAAAAGTTTTGTATAGTATAAAAATCAAATCTATAAAGGCAAACAGATATTACAAATACAAATATTCAGTAGTTTATAATTTCGGTTATTAAATCATAAATATCTCAAAAGTAAATTCTTTCCTTTATTTTATGTCACGTGTTGACAAATAAAAGCCATAACAAAGCATATTTGATGCCAGCAATTAGAAGAAATATTTGCTTTGTGTGTATATTTACAATATGTCCCGAATCAGAATATCATTTGATATATTGGGGCATTCGAGGTACCTTATTGAAGTGGCGATAGACAGGACGCATAATTACTATTATGCAAATTGGGCACTGGGCAGGCCTCTCACACATACACTCTCTCAATAGACGAGGGCGGCTTGGTTCAAGGACATACACCTCTCTTAAAGCCATCACGCTTGGCAGGCGAATTGGTGACGGCGACGGTGATATAAAGTATGGTTTTCCTAGATATATTAGACTATTTGCTAGGCATTAAATGATATATACAAATACCTTGCTCATTTATTTTTTAAACAGATGATAGGTAATTACAAATATAAAGTAACAGTATAAATGCTAACGACAGATACTAAAAAAAAAATATATCAGATAAACATTTTCTTCACATTCCCTTTGAAGTAACACCCAATTACTCCTGGAGCTATACTAATAAAACCAACTAATTAAAACCTTAACAAATTTTGTACCGAATAAAATCATGAGCTCTTAAAAAACTGATAAAATTCACTATGTACCATTTTTCTCGAGTACTTACAGAAAGATATTTATTTAGGATAAAATTTCAACTTTATGTGGAGATAATAATAAGGGTTTTATCATCTTACGTCCTCTAACGCGTAAAGTTTTGAAGTATTTATTTTATCCAAAAAGATCATCCGAGTTTTATTTGATGTTCGACAAAATGTTACTATTTATCTTTAAACGTATAAATATTATTATACTAACATGGTGAACACATTTTTGTAAAACAAAAATGTGTTCACCATGTTAGTATAATAAAACCAAGGCACGTCTGTCATGGAAATCGGTCCTCGAACATTTTTGGCCCCTTTTTCCTAAAACGATTAGAACTTAGACAAAAGACAAACTTAATTTAGTAGTTTAAAAATGTTTGTGAGGGTGAGGATGTGAACGTGAGAGCCAATTTTCTAACTGCAAGTTGAAGGCTTACCTGCTAAAACAATGTGAAGTGAACAACCAAACTGCTATGGTATCGTTTCAAAAGAGAGGAAGGATTATGGGGCCGAATAGATAATGAACGTAGGTAAATTTTATCAAAATTCTCATATTCACAGTCTCATTGCAGATGTTAATTATAAGTATAAAATAATGACTGCAAAATCCGGTAGGTAGTTACCATACATATAACTTCTTAATCAATATAAATTTTAAGAGAAACGCAAAATTACTTTGCTTTTTATCTTAAAATTTACTGATCTTCATGTTTCGTATCAAAAACCTTAGAATTCTGTTCTGAAACTTAGTTTTTGGTCTTTTAACGAAAACATCAAAGGATGCGGAGTTTAATTTGTAAGGAAATGTTACTCTCACAAAATTGACTCATCCGAATTGAATTTGGCTTTAATGAACGTTGATTATTACCATTAATTACAGAAAGGTTGGAATAATTTTGTATTAAGATGTTTTGTTTATTCAGTTCAAATTGTAAGGAGTGTGGATTACGATACGATGTTGTTATAGACAGAATCATCTTTAGGTATTAATGTACATAATTATATATATTTAAAAGACAACGGACGCACTAGGAACAAGCCCTGTGTCCTGCGGTGGACTTTACAAACATACATTAAACAGACAAAAAGTACGCCCAGACTCGAAACACCTCTCAGGAGGTGCACAGCATAAAGTTGAGATGGCACCCTTTCAGGCTGGCACACTAAAATACCTATATTATGCTAATATTTATGTCAATTTGTAAACCTTGTGCCTGTCTTGAATAAATGTTTTTTTCTTTCTTACTTCTTTCAAACAAATATTTATGGATCACGCAAAGTTTTGTCCCGTGTGGGGATCGAACCCACAACCTCGTGCACAGCAGTCACTTGCGCTTTCACTGCACTACGAAGGCAGTCGATTAACAACGAAACTTTTGCAGAGTGCATTGTGTGTATGTATTTAAGTGAAATATTCTGCTTTGTAATACGTTGGTATTTACTTTTAAAACCTTTTTTATGGATATATGCAAGCGCAAATAATCAATTTTCTAAAATACCTACTTAAAGACTAAAATAGGATATAAAATAGTAGTTTACTTAACTACATTTTAACAAAAATACAGACTAGAAAATCGGTAGAAATGTTACAAGAGAGGAAAATTAAATAAAAATATAATCATTGCATACCATAAATAAGCGTCGTGAAGCTAAAATCCCAACAATAAAACAGCATTAAGGTGAATTTAAAGTTACCAGAGTGGGTGGAATGAATTATTAAGGGTAGGTAAGACAATCGCGGCCACGGAAAACTTTCAGTCCCACTTAAAAGTTAGACATTTTTTTCACAGTTCTGTAAATAAGTCCCCTAAGATCGTAGTTACGAATTCTTTATGCTAAACCTGTGTAAAATGAACTTTGACACGTTTAAATTTTATCTGAAAACTCAACTTAGCGGTTAGAGATTTGGAGATCCTTTTAAAATGGTCGTTGTTAAGAAGATTTTTCGAGTCAACAGCTGTATTAAGTTTGATGTGAACGTAAAGTGTTTTCCTACTTATTTTGACAATGTTAGCAAATTTTGTAAAGTTTCGAAAAATATTTGCTAAGAAACAAAGAGTTTATAAACTTATTACTGTTTACCACCGTGCCTTTACTTTGTAAGTGATTTATTGGGGAAATAAACGTACTTAGTATTAAAGGAAAACGAAATAATGTGTTTATCTTCACTTACAAGATATGTTCATGCAAACAAATATTTGCACTGCGTGAGAATTGAACCCGCGACCTTTGCGTGGCAGTCCGTACACAGTACCACCAAACCACTGAGGCAGTCAGTTACTCCTTCTTCTGTGAATATTTTCATTTCAGACTTAAATCTCTAACTTTATAGTATTACGAATGCATGAGAGAATGTTCCTGGAATGATATAAAATCTGCCATGCGTAGATGGTCCTCGACGAAATTGTCGCGCTTGGCCAACAGAGTGTAAATTGCATTTAATGTTATTATGGTTCCTGCAAAACACATTACCATCAATTATTTAGGAACAATAAGTGTTTTTTGGCTAATAATGGCACAAATCTTTTTTGATTTTATGCTAGAAAATCCCAATGGTTTCAGCATGAATAGGCCGGATCGACCGGGGAAGTACTACCCTCTCATAGAAGATGAACGTAAGAGTAGTAGTATCCGTACTACTGCGTTTCGTTCGGTGAGTGACAGCGCCGGAGGCCCAATTACCCCCTTTTCTCGTTTCTCACCTCCTTCATCCTTTACACTAACTCCTTTCCCAGCCGCCATAGCGGAGGCCACCATACCAGCAGTTTAAGACGATGACTTTTGGTATGGTGGCCACCACTTCTGGATTCCACTGTCTGCTTACCAACAGGTGGGGTAGAGTCCCATCTGATTTTGTAGGCTAATAAAAAAAAAAATTGCAGAATGTTTTATTTCAAAATAGCAAAATATGTAATTGGTCACAATTGATATCCATAGAAAATAGCATTTAACTTGATTGATTATATAGTAAACACCTCGAAACGAAATTGAAATAAAAATGAAATTAGAATGAAATGAGAATGAAATGAGAATGAAATGAGAATGAAATGAGAATGAAATGAGAATGAAATGAGAATGAAATGAGAATGAAATGAGAATGAAATGAGAAAGAAATGAGGATGAAATGAGAATGAAATGAGAATGAAATGAGAATGAAATGAGAATGAAATGAGAATGAAATGAGAATAAAATGAGAATGAAAAGAGAATGACATGAGAATGAATTGAGAATGAATTGAGAATGAAATGAGAATTAAATGAGAAAGAAATGAGGATGAAATGAGAATGAAATGAGAATGAAATGAGAATGAAATGAGAATGAAATGAGAATAAAATGAGAATGAAAAGAGAATGAAATGAGAATGAAATGAGAATGAAATGAGAATAAAATGAGAAAGAAAATGAGAATGAAATGGAAATAAAAATGAAATGGAAATGAAATGAAAATGATTGTTAATACTTGTTTGGTATTTTTGCTAACCGATAATTGCACAAAGTGTTTCTGTCGTTTTATTGTAACAGAGATGGTATGAAGTTAATATATCAATAACCTTTGTAAACAACATTAACATAAACTTAAAAAAGGAAGTATTTGGTAACGGTTAAGTCTATACAGCTTGTTGTATTTTTAACTTATTGTTAAGGCATCACAGTATGACAATTTATTACTAAAGCAAAGTTTAGGATTATTAATGTGTATATATTTATGATGATTATTTTGTCATGATTCAAGAAAGACATAGGGTTGTTCCATTTTTTAGATCGAAGAGCAAAGAAGTAGTACTCCGTCTTGAATTTATTGTTTGCAGTGTAGTAATTGATATTTATTTAGTACTAGCACTCTAACAATGTAGCAGCACTAAGTCTATAACACTCTAATTTTTAACGAAATTTGTTGATAGTATTGATGACCTGTTTCATTAATCGAAATTATCCTTGGTTGTCCGTGGTCCTACTACATGATACTGATAGGACCACGGGCAATTCTGTTACTAATGTTTTAATGTTAATTAAAAAAAAAAGTATAGATGATAATAAAAAATAGTTTGATCCAGGACACGGACGTTTGAGGTTTGGGTGTCATTAAAGCAAAAAAAAATAGTAATCGTTGTTCTAGAATATTCAATTGTTTGTTAGTAAAAGTAAATTAATAGATGCTTATTCTAGAACATTTGTTGGTATTAATGTTAATTAAATATTGTACTGTTATGGTGTACCATAACTGTATTGTAACGTTACCATAAATATGATGGAAAATATTTTTTTTAAGCTATGTCAATATTTTCTTTTTTTACTACTTGATAACGAGGAAAAGACGGGCAACCTGGACCATAGCTTATACATCTGTCAAATCCAAAAGATCTGATTCAGGTCTAGACATAAAATAAAGGTGTTCAGATATCATTGGGGTTTTTGTAGGCATTTCTTAAAGACAATGTACAGGTCTAGAAATCAGTATTTAATTTTTAAACCGACATTCGGTTCCTAAGTTTTCCGTTTAACATTAGACAACGATGACTCATCTTTAGCATTTATGAATTTGATACAATTAAGTTCTGATTTCTGGGATATTAAATCGATTTTTTTATATTATACTAGCTTTCCGAAGCGCAGTTTACTCACGTTAAGTTACATCTTTGGTTATTGATCTGCTTCCATCGCCAGTAGCGTGACTTTACACGATTATTAACCTTCCTCGAAAACTGGGCTATCAAACACAAAAATAATTATTCAAATCCGTCTGGTAGTTCTAGAGATTAGCGCGTTCAAACAAACAACCAAAGTCATCCGCTTTATACATTAGTATAAATTTTTGGTCAAAAGAATAATCGTAAAAGGACTAGATATAGAAGATCAATTTTTGTCAAACAGTTGAAATACAAACAAACATTTCAGATCAAATATGGAATCCGTAGCACAACCCGCACAAATGTTTTCCCGCTCGAAATACAAAATACGCCAAAGACAATGCGCATGTATTTTTTATTTTACGCTTGACAAAGAACCATTCAATTCAGCCGGGGTTTGGGTTTTGTAAAATATTCACGGGTTCAGCGCACTGAATCAATCCGGACCTCTAAAGGTCGTTGTGACCGCTATATATTCTTTAATTGAACTTAGTGACATGCAGATACCATTAAAATTTAAATTTAGAATTAGTACAGATTATTATTCGCTTATTTAACTTATTTTACCCTGAATGGTAGTTTACCTTGTGATACGATAATAAATAAATACGTTTGTTGTAATTAATGTCACTGAATAAATTTTGCAGATAATCCACACATTTAAATAAGAAACGATTAATTAAAATATGTATATGAGAGAGCTGGTTGTGCTAAAATATAATTTGAAGTGTAAAATATTCACGATAATGCTCGAATATTTAAAAGCGAGTTAAGTTAAAGTAATATGTACTGTAGACTTAAATATATATCTATCTGTCTCTAAAACTCTTAAAATTTAGTGACATTGTAGTATAAGATGGATTTATTAAATATTGCCATGGCTAACTTCTCATCGTCTTCACAATTTAAAATTTATAAGTATTTGTAGTAGAAAATGTTAAAAAACATTATCATAAAATGCGTCTGAATTCAGAAGTGGTCGTGTTTTCAACTCAAGCAGGATAATATCGTAATCCCTTTATTGTTGGTGCATAATTTTAATTGTTTTTCTTGGTATTCTCTTGTCCGCTTTCTGTATAAATTTAAAAGAAAAATTAGGAGAATGACCCTTATAAGAGGTTAAGAAATTAATTTTAATTTGCTATATAACATTTTACGTCATTAAAATTTCAAACTTTACCTAGAAATTTGCAATAGAATATCATTTATTACATACACCATACATTACAATAAAAATAATTTAAGAGAGTTTACGCGTCATAAGTGGCAACGTTGCAATTTAGAGTCATATTTCGTTTTCGTTTTTAATAATATGTTATTTATAAATGCTAGAATTAGGTGAAAGCTGTTTAAAAAGTAAGTAACCATAATGCTTACAGTTATTTTACTATTAAAATAACGCAACTTAAGTTTCAAATGTATTATTTGCATATAAATAGAACTGAAAACGCAATGATTTCTTACTATGACGCGTAAAACAGCATTCGATATGGTTCGACGCTTACAGTAACCTAGAAACCGTCTCTTCTCAATATCTTCTGTTCATCAAATAGTGAGAGAGAGGATCATAATAGGAGAAACCCTTCTATTAGCCACAGATCCACAATAACCAAGACAGAAAGTCTAGAAATGATTAATCTGACGCCTAGAGTGCACTATGCTGCACACTGTTCTGATACAATGGAGGTATCCAGGAGGAATCGCAGCACCAAAGCACAGGAGAAAGTTGTCCAGCACCCTGAGAATATAGGACTTCCTCAAATATTGCCAATTTAACTGATTGTGAGCTGCACTTGTAATAATCAAAGATTATTTTTATAACTTAAGATACAACATGAAGAAGTTTTCACTTGATTTTTAATGGGATAACTTTTCTCATTTGTACCGAAGGCACGACTTGAGCAACTTCTTAAACATGATGAAAAATATGTTTACATTATTCTTTGTTTCATAGTTTGTTTACAAGTTTCATGGTAACGTTTATGCTATAACGCGACGCGGTTTCACCTGCGTCTTTGCTTACTGCTCTGCTGCTAGTAGCGTGATGATAGAACTGGGCTATCATACACGAAAAGATTTTTTTAAATCGACTGGTATTTCTAGAGTTTGCGCAAACAAAACAAACAAACAAATTCCGCATTATAATAGTATAGATAGTTGGACTTATGTTAGCCTTGTGGAATAAACTCAGTGCAATTTATTACCTGATATTTTTATTTGACTATGCATTCAACATTTGGCAAAAGACCTTTCAAGGTTAAAAATAAATCATAACATGAAGCCAAACTTTCACATCGCAGATTATGAAAATACAACTAAATACCTTGATCAAACTTTATGGAACCAGGAGTTGGAGCCATGGGGTTCGTCAGTGGATGATATGGTTAATCAGTTTTATAAAATAATAAATACAGCCATCGAAAAATACGTCCCAAAATCTAAACCTAAATCAACTAAACAGCCAACCTGGTTCACAACAGAATTAAAAAGATTGTTACGTAAAAAAAATAAATATCGCTTGCTTTACAGTAAATATAAAAATCCATTAGATAAAATATCTCTACAAATACTTGAAGGTGTGAGGCCTTGTCAACGCAATGTTATATTAAATATAATATTTCTAAAATCGAATCATCAAACCTAAATTCTTATGGACATTCCTTAAACAAAAACGACGTAATACCAGCACTTATCCAGTCTCTATGACTCACAATGGTAATCTGGCTGACACTGGTACTGATATTAATATGCTTGAAAACTATTTTTCTTTTATTTTTGACTCATCTTCAGATTCACCAAGCCATTAATATAATAAAACTGAAACGACTAAATGCGAAAGCTCAAACATACTTATGACAGTATCATTCTCAGTGGAAACAGTTCAGAAGTCATTAAAAAAATTAATCCTGGCAAAGGCGCTGGATCTGATGGCATACCTTCTATCTTTATGAAAAAATGTGCTAAGGTATTGTCACTTCCGCTTAGTATTATATTTAATAGATCGCTAGACTCAGGCAGTTTCCCTTCGGCATGGAAGGAAGCACTTATAGTACCGATACACAAGGCTGGTGATAAATCATTGGCCGCAAATTATAGACCTATATCTATATTGTCGGTATTTGGAAAGATGTTTGAATCGCTACTGTGTCATCTACTGTCATCTCTTATTAAACACTCAAAACGCCTCACCAACATGGCTTTGTGAAGGCACGTCCAACCGCCACAAATCTAGTGTCATTTGTGTCAGATGTTATAGAATTTACTGACTGCTGCTGCTGCTCCTGCTGACGCCATTTACACCGATTTCAGCAAGGCGTTTGACAAGGTAGATAACGCAATTATGATTCGAAAACTAAACCGATTTGGCATCGCGGGCGATCTATTGAAATGGTGCTCATCTTATTTAAAAAACTGCACTTCAGTCGTTGTGTGTGATGGCTACAATTCCAACCCCTTCACAGCCCCTACTGGCGTCCCTCAGGGTTCCTACATTGCTCCCATATTCTTTAATATGTACATAGATGACATTACATCTTGTTTTAATCACTCTAAAGCGTACATGTACGCTGACGATCTGCAAATACTAAAACCTATACACTCAACTGCTGATTCTCCTCTCTTACAAGCGGACTTAAACAGGCTTGGGAACTGGTGCAACTTACACGTACAACTTAATAAAATGGACTTGAATATAAATAAATGCACTTACATTCAATACACGAGGAATTTGAAAGTCACTGAAAACATATACACAATTAATAATCATACGTCTCAAGGAACTCAAGGAAGCAATTACGATTTATTACACATATTAACAAAATCGCTACAAAAAGTTTTAGGATTTTGGGGTTTGTGCTCAGAAACTGTAAACATTTTAAGCAGGCTTCAACAAAAATAACTTTATTTAAAACGCTAGTTAGACCTAGTCTTAAATATTGCAGCCTGGTCTGGTCCCCATACTATAACCTTCACATCAACACTACTGAAAGGACACAAAAAAGATTTATACACCACTTATATGATAAGTGGTGTATAAATCTTATCCATAGTCCATCATGGTAACTTAGTATACTAGTAGTACTTAGTATCATGGTAACATTTACTTCTTACAATAATCGCTTGAAATTTTTCACACTTCATAGTCTTAATAACCGTAGGCAATTACTAGATCATTCTTTTCTGCATAAACTGGCGAACGGAGTCCTTGATTGTCCTCTGCTCCTACAACAGCTGACTTTTAGCACGCCGAAAAAACTGCCGCGTAAAACCAGATTCTCACTGTTTATACCAAGAAAAGTAAGAAGTAATCTGGGACTCTATTCCTCCATGAACAGGCTTTAATATAAATACAACAACTTGTCAAAAAAACGTGGACATATTCGGACAGAGCTTAACTAAATTCAAATCTATTGTACTCAACACATTTGATAATTAGGCAGAGGTTATTTGACATAATTCTTGGCATTTTGTTAACGCTAATTTGTATGTAACATTTCTTTCAAAATATATTTTCAAAATTATAGTCGATATTATATACTAATATTTTAGTACACCTTATATTTTTTATATTTAACTTGCCGTGACAGCCTGTAAGTAAGGTAACATCACACTAATGTATAACTTAGCTTAAGTCTTTAACATGGAAAAAGTGCATATCTTGTTGGTTATTCTAAAATAAAAAAAAATAAAACATTTTCTTACTTCTCTTGACGGTAGCGTTAATATTGAATCAAATGAGTACTTTTTTAGTGATGATACTACTTGTGTGGTATTGACTGTCTGTGTTTCTGTAGAGGGAGGTATTATTCCTGCTAATCTGCTGTTAGAGCAAGGTTACACGCTCAGTTTGGCAACAGTCTAGTTCTGATCAGAATGATCGGAGAATGAGATCTTACTGTGCATTCCTTGTCTTTCTAGCTATGTGTCTCATGGTGGTGGGTTAGTCATCCTTCTCCCATATTTCTGTCCTTAAAAAATAAAATGGAGACAAGAAAGTGAAGTTTCAAGTTTAGTTAGATCCATCTTGCCTTGAACCGGTTTTTTGAATCTTCTCAGGGAAGGAGAGTTTTAACGTAACCTCATACCACTTTACTAAAGAATAATGCCTTAGTTAAAGAAATATACAGAATAAACACTTCTTCGTTAATCTTTGGGGTATTTTGAAACATACTTATACTTTATACTCGTGTCATTCTTCCATATTAGGGTAGCATATTATCCTTAGAAAAATAAGAACCTTTAGAAAAATATTATTTATTAAACTTATACTCAACGCAATGTAATTTTATTATGTTTCTGCGTAATTTTTAGGATTATTTTGAACTTCTAATTCATTCAACCGCCAGTAAACCCTTAGCGAAGACGGTTCTTCACATAAAAATAATAACATCTAAATAAATTCGGGACCACTTGAACCATAAACACGACTTCATTTTGGCAGACCCTTGACATAAAATTATCACTTGGGTCTCGTAAAAATAATATTTATTGTACTTGTTGCTCACGTCAGTCATGTGACGTCATATTGCTACGTCACTCTCGTCACGTTCGTGTTATAAACTTATAATAATCGATGTCAGTTACGGTTCCAATTTTTTATTTGTTTTACAACAAGCAACAAAACAATATACGACAACAAACCTTGCGATTTCTTTTTTTGTTTGTACAAAACACGTTTATTTCTAATTTAATCATTGTACTTTGAACCACGACCGACCAAGGAAAATTAGGGGAAGCCTATGTCCAGCAGTTGACGTCTTTTAGCAGAATAAGATGCTCACTTATGCCAACTTTATTCAGGTCGCTGGTTCATTTTGTAAGAGACGTGCCTACGTATTTTCCAGTTGAGATACTTAAAAAACTTCTATGGTTGTTAGCATCTGGCGGTTGTAATAATGATGATAAACAAAAATGTACCTTAAATGTTATCTAGCAAAGTCACTTCACAGTTTGTAAGTTTGACTCCTACTCGACATTTATATCTTCCTCGGGAACCAGACCGATTTTCGGGATAAAAAGTAGCCTAGTCCGTCTGCGACACCAAACCTATCTACATACCAAGGTTCTACCGTTTCTCTGCTGAGTTGTAACAAACACACACACATACAGATATACAAACTTTCGCATTTATAATATTATTAGGATGCATACTTATTTGTTGGCAGAATCTGAAACTGCTTTGCGTCTTTTAATTAAAACTTTGTACGTCACAAAGGACTTTCTAGTGTGGGAATTGTCTTTTTAAGAAAGAAATTGATACTGTCTAGATTTTGCTGCATTCTTCAGTAAGTCAACTATTATTAAAAAAATGTACGTAGTAGTAAAAATACTAGCATACTACCTTATTTTTATTAGTCAATAACTTCCAAATATTCCCAAAGGCAACGTAATGACCAATGAAATTCATTGACGGATTTAAAGCCTACTCATCAACATAAACACGTCAGTCAAGATCATCAACATACAGCAGTCTACTGCTAAACAAAGGCTACTTTCAATGTGCATCACCTTTACTGATCCACGGTTGCTTGCAACCAGTTTTAGCACAAACACCTGTGTCATATAAAGTGCAGTGAAAAAAATAAAACATATACCTATACATACACCATATACCCTTGAATACTTAAAATGGATTCCACATACGGGGCCTTATCGACTAATAGAAATAAACGTTCATAGTTTTTATTTATTAATCATAAACTTACATTTATCTTTAATGTGACAGAGAAGTTGAGCTTATTATCAATCTTATAACTATATTTATATAGTATGTATTCCTAAAGTTACTATATATTTCTACATACTAATATACAATTTAAACTAACCTAGGTACTACAGATGCATTATGCAATCTTTGTAAATTCGTTAATAAAAAAATATCATCTCATTTTGAAAAGTGTTCTAAATACCTCTGTAATAAATATTATTTTTGCAATGGAAATATAAATCCCATTTAGTGAATCTCAACACATATTTCTTAATACATTTTGTATTGCGGCTTAAAATGAAAATAATAATACTCTTTATTTGCATCCAAAAGCATTTATATTTGCCTGGCTTATGTTTAGTTTTCGTTTGAGCCGATAATACAATGTTTTCTCGGAAAATATTGTGTTTATAAAAGGTGTATGAAGCATTGATTCTATGAGTTTAAATGTCATATTTTATTTACTATAGTAGTAAACTAGTACACGATTACATTTCATTGAAATCACCTGGGTTACTAGCAGTTGCCCGCATCTCCGCCCGCGTGAATGCCGGTTATCGTGCATAATATATTTTTACTAATTATTTTTATTTAAACTTTCATCCCCTATTTCAACACCTTCAAGCCATTTTTTACGATAAAATATAGCCTATGTTGTGCTCCAAGATTTCATCAAAATTGGTTCAGTGGTTTAGGCGTAAAAGCGTAACAGACAGAAAGACAGACAGACAGAGTTACTTTTGCATTTTAATATTAGCATGGATTGCTTAATAACACGTAGGCGTGCTTGTTAGTGTCCTAGGTTGTATAAAAAAATGTAATAAATCTTTTTATATACCCTTTCACGAAAATAACTAGAATGTCTAGACTTAATATATTCCTTTCATTGTTATACATACAAGATTTATTATAGGTATGAAAGAAATAACGTTATATTTGATGAGATTAGTTCGTAATATACAGGAATGGTCCTGTTGTTATGTAGATACTCTTCATATATTCGCCGTAGTCAGACCTTTATTGGTAGTCTATTTAATCGGAAATATATTTATTGAAGCATCCATTTTTCCGTCCGAACGCATTCAATCCTCTGCCTATTATAAATGAGAAATGGGGTATTAATAATTCGCTGTAGAAGCCTGTTCAAGTAGAAATTCGTAGACTTTGGATAACCATGCGTTTGGTCTTGATAATAGGCTTAAGAGTAGCCCTGACAAATCATGTAAGATATTTCCAGGAATGCTGTGGACTT
The DNA here is from genome assembly GCA_963082885.1 of Parascotia fuliginaria. Classification (NCBI taxonomy): domain Eukaryota; kingdom Metazoa; phylum Arthropoda; class Insecta; order Lepidoptera; family Erebidae; genus Parascotia; species Parascotia fuliginaria. The sequence goes on from OY720172.1 coordinate 2,889,744, forward strand.
GGCATATTTAAATAGCATTTTGACGATATATCTTGCACTGTGGAACATGCCGTGGTGTCCGGAGAGATTGACTGGAACTTTCACAGCAGTCTTTGAACAATTTCTTCAATTCAAATTTTATCTATTTTTCTTATATGGTACTTTTGTAATAACTACACATGTAACAGATATACAATTCGAAGACGTTAGTTCCATGATGGAAGCTGGAGTCTGTACTTAGTTCGACATCCGTGTTACAAGTCTTCAGGCCCCTTAAAAAAAGTAATCTCTAGACTTGTAACAGTTATTTCAATTATCTCATATGTAAGGTAGTGAATTGGGCTTGGTGCTTGAGGTCTATGTCTCCAACGCTCCAATTATTTAAATACTATTAAATTATTTGAACGTTAAATTATTATTACATGCTTTAGCAATTATCTTAATTCAAACACTCAACAAAAAAGAACGTAAAATACAAGAAAGCTATTTCATAAGCACATTCCAAAAGCAGCCTTAAAAACATTATTTACGCAGTTTAATTAAAAACTAAACCAGCACTTTGCCGACGGGTAACGCATTCAAATGAGGGGTAAACAAAATTCTACACAATTAGTGAGGCAAATGAACCGGCGGCAGTGGGGAGAAATGCTAATGTGTGCCCAAACTACTGCTTTCAAAGCAAATATACTATATTTAATGTAACCACTGTTGCTGCGTGATTTTGTATACCTGGAGCTAGAAACGCTGGAAAATCAACAGTCAATAGCAAAGAAAACTAAAATTCCTAGGAGAATTGGGTACACCAAACGTCTTGCGAGTGATCGACCAAATCCGTACCTTGTAGGAACTTTACTAGCCTGGAACTCTTTGGCAGAGCATGTTTTCCAATTAATTTTGTCTTTTAAGCGGGATGTAAATAAGTATGTCTTATAGCCACCATAGGGACTTCCTAGTGGTTGCCTAAAATAAAATGATTGAACATATTATAGTAAAGACCACAATGCCAGCATTTTGAGACGATGGGTTTATGAATGGTAGCCACTACCACTTTCACATTTATTGATTTGAAACAAATACTATTATTACCTCATTATTCATTACTATTGCAACAAGTAAGCCACCTGACGAGGAATGATTGAATAATGATCCTGACGATTTCACTTTACGCATTTAACCAAAATTTTACTATTTCAAATAATACATTTTAATATTTTTTATTGCCTACAGTGGCAGGCGAGCTAACAGCCCACGTGATGTTTAGTCATTAGAATTGCTCCTGCAATGCCAGGGACTCTGCAAAGCTGCTGCCTACCGTGAAGGGAGTGGCTCAAGTGGGGTGAGGAAAAAGGAAAGGAGGAAATTGGGCCCCTGGCGCTCTCCAATATTACTATTAGGTACTGCGGTTGGTGGTACAGACCACTAGAACCAAAAACTCAACATTAACTATCTCTGTGGTTCGATGCTACTGTGCACGGACTACCACGCAGAGTTTGCGGGTTCGATTTCCACATTGCTTCGGTCAAAAAAGTATTTAAGTATATTTATTCGCATTGTATAGCTGTTGTGATAAAAAACAACATTGCCATTATTTTCAGATAAATTATAATACTTACTTAATGTTTCACATCTAAACAACAAAGATTACTCCAATACAACAAACAAACAACAATATAAATTGAGACAGGAAAAAGATTTGGTAACGAAAACGTCCTAAATTTATGTGATCAAAATATTCGTCAACAAACTGGGATATATCATCATTGGTTGACAACAAGCGTTGGCAGGAAATTGAAAATGTTCCCAATATCTATTGGTGGTCTCAAACGTGACTTTTTTCTCCCCAAATCCTGGGATCGTGTGACATTAGTTGTTTATACCGGACGGGTCGATCAATTTGTAACTGTAGATGTTGGGATTTATGGTATGTGATGTTAATGTTTATGGAATGTTTGTGTGGTATTGACGAATTTTATAAATATGATCATTTTATCGACTGTACATGGATATGATAAAAGGCATGTGTGGCAAATTTCATAATTTGTCGAAAAGAGGGCTTGACGAATTACCAATTTAACCTATGTCAGACTTGACCATTGTCGTAAAACTCAATTATTTCAGTACCTGACTCAGACAATACAAATGCATCTATCTATTTTTTTTATACAACTTGTGGCAAACAAGCATACAGGTAAGTGATAACCGTAACCTATAGAAAAGGCTGTGTTTTCTAAGCAAGTGTTTTCTAAGTTCAGGCTTAAAAATGCTTTGTATTACTTACAGCTATAACGTATTATTAATATATTTACATATTTCATTCTAATCAGAAACCTCATCTCTAAAAATATATACATACTCGTATAAAAAGTGACGGCTGTATTTTTATCTGCTTTAATTGACCATTGTGTCTAATAACACAGAATTTGTCACTAAACGCAGATATCTATATAAAAGCAAGGAAGCACTATATTAAATTTCATAACTCAATATTATCTCCTTTAAACATTTTATCTACAAACTGCAACCGCTCCTAAGAAAAATCTACTTACAATTTTCATAATATTTATTAGATATCCTGTTGTAAAGTTTGCGGTAGTCTGAAAGTTCAGATCTTAACATGTGGGAGTCACGAGTTTACTCAAAGTACTTCGGAAACATCGTGATATGTAAGGTGATTACTTTCCGACAAGAACACAAGTCTTCGTAAAAAGTTTTAGCTAAGAGGGCCATAATGAACCTTAACTGTATTATTTTACTTTTATTTCTTGGAGAAATATAATTGTGCTTAGGATACTGGATGGAAAATTATTTAGTGATAGTAAAAAATTTAAAATTGTTTATAAATACTATTAAAAAGAACATATAATATATGTAGGTCTAAACAAAATTGAATACAAGGTTTTAGGTTTGAAACTGGCAAATTAGCAATAACAGTGGATTTCTTTAAACGATCTTTATTTGAAAGGCCGATTTTATGCAATTGATCGTTCAGCGCTGAATCGCTTTTAAAATATGTTAATATGTCGTGTTGAACGAAAAATCAGAATTTTCATGAATCTTGGATTAAAGATTGTTTAAAGAAAACGGCCATTAGATGTACGGTATCTAGGTTATCTATGTCTTCCACACATGTTACGTACAAAATCAAGAGCAAAACATCACAATATACCCACAAATGAGGTCTCTACAAATGAATGGTGGAATACAATATATCGCTCTGCCAGTCCCGCGAGACATAACCTTTATAGCCAAGTCCAGTGCACCTGCGAATGAGTTGTGATTCAGATTTATTATAACGGTTAAGATAAGTGTTGTATCTGTTGGTACAAAAATGTTACTATGTATTGCGTTTTTTTTTATTCTTCAAGGAGGTTTGTTCTTGTAATAATTGGGGGAATTTGTTGTTTAGTATTATCTTGTCATACTTTTTTGTGGAATTATAAATATACTAGCTTTCTGCGGCGCGGTTTCATCTGCGTCTTTGCTTGCTGCTGTGCTCCCGTCGTCAGTAGCGTAATGTTACATAGCCTTTAACCTTCTTCGAGAACTGTAGTTCCAGAGATTAGCGCGTTCAAACAAACAAACAAATTCTTCCACTTTAGATAATGTATAGATTTTTTGGAATGCAATGTTTCCATACGAAAAACTTATAGGATTATTTCGTTGTCTGTCTGTGTAGAAATGGGCCATTTATCTACGGACCAACCGTCTCAAGTTATATATGTATATACGTTAATCTATTCATCGGTTATGTTTCATACTTGTATTTGCTTCTTGTTTGATATAAGCCTCGTCATATCTTTCGTAAATATTTAAATTATAAAATAATTATACTAGCAATATCGCTTAAATGCGGTCTTTAAGCATTAAAAGAAGAAAAATTTCCTTTATAATAATATTATTAATACAAAATAAAACAACTTTGCACTGAGATGTGAGGTTAAATTTGCAAATTATATTAATGGGTACATTTTTCGCTAGAGGCCGTAGGGTCGTTACATCGCTTTATCAAATACCACAATTTGCTTGTAAATCATACGGTGAAAGGCACTTTTTTGTTTACAAAATGGAGATTATTTCGGGTAAAATATTCCTTTTCTTTTTATAGTGGTTAAATTTTGTGGAGGATTGTTGATATAGGTATCGTTTAGGGGTAGGATTTACTAAGAAAGGTAAAGTTTTTCATCTAATTTGAAGCAGTCTTCCTATGAAATTGTAACAAAAAAAGGGATATATCAATGCGGCGGTTTTGGATAGTCTTGTGTTTTAAGAACAAAATTCTGTATTTAATTTCTTTAAAAGTTAAATCTACTTATTATTATGAGCCCGTCGTGTCCCACTGCAGGGCAAAGGCCTCACCTCCCTCCTTCCATCTCTTTCTATTCTGCGATAGTTGGGGCCAATCTACTTCGTAAGCTCAGATCGTCCCTCCTTCAAAAATCAAAAAAATATATCTACTTGCTTTGTAATATTAGTAACTGTTAATATTTAAAATATCTTGCTCTAGTAACCAATGGTTTTGTCTGAATGACCTTAAAATTCATGTTACTAATCATACCACGACTACGTGTTTCATGTAAATAGCACAAGTCGTGAATAACTAAAAAAGCTAGACATCAGTTTAGTAATTAATATAAATGGATTGTGTGATGAATAACAGGAAAGAAAAGGTACCTAGTGTACTCAGATGACGGCACATATAAGATAATTGTGCCGATCCCGATTGTTTGAGCCAGCAGTCAGCACAGTCGTGAATAAAACATTCCGAATAATATTTGTGCCAAATAAATCTTCACTTTTCTCAGTCAATTACGGAACTGTGAGGCATCCTTTAAAAAATTAGGGGTCTGAAATGTTCAAGCAAATTAATCTTGATAAACTGAGATGGGGAAAAACTTCAAAAGAGGCAACTTATGTTCCAAGAAAACGGAAAAGTTTGGATCGGTTATAGGCGAGGATCCATTAAGATGAAACGTTGAATTTTCAGTTTTCTATCTGATCGAAAGTTTGCATGAAACTTGAAAGTGTATGCACAGATGTTGATCGCTCGGAGCTGAGTGTGTGTTGCTTTACATTATGCATATGCATATAGATGGAAGTTTAGTGTCTTGTCCTATATTTTAAACTTTGTGTATAAGTTTTACATAGGGTCAAGTTTGTTTGTTAGAAAAGTGGATGTGTATCGTTGCTTTGACAAACTTACATATAACAAAGTCTTACATTCGTACTGTATCGGAGAAAGAACTGTACCATATTTGCTTGTCGCCTGCGATACGATTAATATAAAAAATAGCCTATGTCCGTCTCCGGCACTGAATCTGTCTACATACCAATTTTCATCTATATCGGTTTAGCCGTTTAGGCGCTGAGTGGTAACAAACACACCCACACACACACACACACACACATACACGTATCATAAGATAAAAAGTAAAGTAACTGGCTGTAAAGAGAAAATGAGGGCCATTGCGTATAACTGGAAAAATAACATTTACTAACATTGATTTCAAAAATATTTTCTTGTAATGATCATTTTTACAGTCTAAGACAAACAAGGTTGATATTACACAAGGTTCAACGAACTCGTATCTACGAAATTGGCTACAAGGTTAAAGACGCATTTACGACAATTACGACAACGTAGTCTGAACAATTTGCGACAAAGTACCAAAATTTACTCACAGTTTTAGATAAAACAGCTATAGATAAACATCGCATTGGTATAGCACTTGTTTATCCAATGTCGAAGATCCTCTTCCTTCCTCTCTCTGCACGGTCAACAACTGTAATTATGTTATATTAGCATCATATATGCGATTCTTAGAGGATGAAAAAATGTTTTTAAATTTGTTACGGTTACCACTTACAATCAGGTGGCTTGCAGTTTGTCACCGAATGTATAAAAGTGGAGAGTAAATATAGTTTATGGTTTTCCCCATTTCGCTTCTCCCCTACCTCCCCACTCCTTTCCCTGTCATTTCACTCCCCCTTTCCCTGGCTTCTTCCTCATTTCGCCTTTGCTTCCCCTGCGCTTTCCTCTGCCTGCCCCTCCCTTCCCACATACTCCCCCCTCACTTCCCACTCACCTCCTTCTCACCTTTCCCTCATTTTCCTCTGACTATCCCCTCACCCCACTCACTTCCTTCGCATTTCCGCTCACTTCTCCCTCCCTATCCCTCACTACCCCCTGACTTCTCTCTCGCCCCTTCTCCCTTCCCCCTCTTTTTAATTTTCAAGTCGCCAACTTCAAAAGCAAAGATCTTTCCATATAATATTTTATTCCTAATTTCATCCCTCTAAATCCACCCCAATTAAAAAAAATTATGAGGTTTTTTATTTTAATAGATGTATTCCAAAACAAAATTTAAAAACTAAGTTAAAAATGAAGAAATTTCATACAATCGTTTTCATCTCTTTTCACACACTTAAAGGTAATAAATAAACAATAGGGGTTGATCGTAGAGTGGTTAAAAATATAGGTTTGTATGTATTTTTGTATGTTGTATCATAAAAAAATAAAAACAACAAAAATGATTAAGTGTGGACCACCCTTAACATTTAGGGGAATGAAAATAGATTTGGTCGATTCGCAGACCTAGCTGATATGCACACAAAATTTCACGAAAATCGGTCGAGCCGTTTCGGAGGAGTTCAATTACAGACTCCGTAACACGAGAATTTTATAAATTAGAAGATATAGCTGTCTTTCTCTAAGCTATGATTAAGTACAAGACGCATAAATTGCAGGTGTTTACACAGTAATTCGAGCACTGAACTGTAGTGAAGTAATTCTATATCGATATATATAATTATTTAAATACAGTTCAGTTCTCGAATTAATTACACAGTCTGTAATTAGTATATACTTAAATACTAAATATTTAACATGTTAAAAAAAGTTCTTAGAGTTCGTATTTAAGTAACACGAGTGTGAATCAATAAGTACGGGGTTAAGTTAACTTGTTAATATCAGGTCGTGCAGAAAGAAAGTAATATAGCATCAGGGCAAACAGAATAATATATACACGTCTTTTAAAAAGAATAAGAAGTTCCTTTTTAAATATTGATGATGATGTAATAATTCGACCGATTTCGGCCACGGCGACTACTTCAACTCCGGTATTGTTGTCGTTCATGTGCTCTCGTGTGGCTATCGTAGCAATCTTCTTTACAAAGATCCTTACATATAGCGGGCTTATGAGCCGTTGCTATAATTATACTTGATTGCCGCAGGTGACGGGCTTTCAATTCATTGCACCTACTATCGAGATCAGCACACCATTGATCTCCAAAGTCTTTGACCTTGGAATTAACCGAAGACCTAAATAAATAAATACATATATATTTAGCCTATCAAAATGACTCCACTCTATCTAATGATACTTATGCGGTCATTGTTAGTGTCATCGACGAGTATATTATGCGGTGTGATTCCACAAGCAATGGAACCTTAATCATAACCTACGTGTACCAACCTCCTTGCAGAAATTGACCGACGCTACTGATAGCGTAAAATCGGTAACAGAGTATAGTTACTGTTCTTTTTTGTATGTGTCTGTGTATGTATCAAAATATATTTTCTTTTTCCTTTCTTTCTTTCTTGGTCTGACTATGTTATATTGCTATCGATGCGCTAAGAAGAGTGAAATCTAAAAGTGGTGGACACAATTTCAGTTCTATTTATTTATTATTAAGATTTATCCACAGCAGAAGTATAATAAATTTTCATAATTAATATGTAACAGATTGTTTGCCTAATACAATTGCCATTTAAGGATTGACCAGCATGGTTTTAAAGCTACAATAAAAAGAAACAAATTAATAATTTAAAACTATTTTATAACCTAAGTTCTATATATATATTTTTTTTTACCACATTCACACAGCGCCATCTTGCCCCAAATTAAGCAATTATATTTGTTTGTGTTATGGGTACTAAACAACTGATAAACTACTTATATACATTTTTTTTGTAAATACTTATATATTATAGATAAATTAGACCCAGACACAGAACAAACATTCATGCTCACCACACAAAGGTTTGTCCTGGGTGGGAATCGAACCCACGACCTCCGACTTAGCAGTCAGGGTCACTAACCACTAGACCAACAGGCCAGTCATAATATTTCTATTCTATATCCACAAACGCATTCAAATCTTTAATTCAGTCAAAAGTTTAAGTATAGTAATTCGAGCAACTAAAACGCTACAAAACAGTTTAAGTAAGAGAAACTACAAACATAAATCTGGGATGTTTACGAGTACAATCGTAGTGAGTGCGTCTACGAACTTCATTGAGAACTTGAAACCAACTTGCTGAATCACAAATTGTTTGTGAATACGGAATACAGAGCTTAATGTAAGCGTTATATTTTAAACTGTGAATACATTCTTTCTTTCTGTTGTTGTCAATTCTTCTCACACAAATATTTTTATTGCTAAGATTTGCTGGTACATGTTTTTGAGTAAACTTGCTTTCGTATGTTGCGAAATTATGCATCTGTTTCTCTGTGCGCATAATAAAGATTGAATAAAGAAAATAGTGAAAATAGTCTTTAAAAGAGATATACTCGTCTTGCTTTTATTTATTTATTATTTATTTAAACTTTCTGCAATAAAAAGCTTGCACAAGGCGGACTTAATGCCTAAGGCATTTTCTGCCAGTCAACCTTAGAGTCATGCAGAGATAAATAGGGCAGGTGTCAAAATTGGACAAAAAAGAAAATTAAACAACACAAAAAGGGATATAAATATGATATAAGTACTTACATACATTATATTAAAATATAAATAACTTAATTATACCTAAAATATAAATAAACTTACATATTATATGCATACATACATATTTATACATATATCAAATATATACAATTATATATATATATATATATATATATATATATATATATATATATATTTATAACTATACAATATGATTACAAATGCATCGATAGAAAATAAATCTGTTCCACTACTGTTGACTACTGTCTCCCGCCAATGATCTGGTATAGAACTGTCGCACCTTAGCTTTAAAAATGTTACGGTTATTACACATCCTGATTTCGAGAGGAAGCGCGTTCCACAGAAGAACTGATTGAATATTGAAGGAAGAATGGACTAAGCCAGAGAGATGTGTAGGACAAGCAAGAAGACGATTATTCGCGGAACGTAGGTTCCTGTCATGGACTGAGCAAAGATATTGAAAGTTAGAAGTTAGATAAGAAGGAGCGTTAGGAGAGTGTAGTAGAGAAAATACTGTCGTCAGCGACCGCAAACTGCGACGTTGACGAATCGGTAACCAGTTCAACTGAGAACGAAATGCGGATACGTGATCGTACTTACGCAAATTAAAAACGAATCGAATGCAATTGTTGAGAAGTCGGTCTAGTTTATTGAGTAGATCTGCATTCAGGTCTATATAACACACATCACCAAATTCAATGATTGGGAGGACTAGTGTCTGCACAAGCATTGCTTTTGTTTGAATCGGGAGGAAATTCTTCAGGCGATAAAGAGAACGTAAGGATTCAACGACTCTCTGACTCACCCTTGCCACCTGAGATCGCCAGTCAAGAGTGGCATCAATACATAACCCCAAATCCTTGACATTCTGGCTGAATGGCACAATACATCCATCAAAAAGGATAGGAGGAAGAGATGTAACATCTATCCTTGATAGCATACGAGAACTTCCCACTACTATAGCCTGGCACTTAGAGGGATTGACACATAAACCGAATCTGCTAGACCAATCTTTAATTGTGGTTAGATCCTGATTTATGTCGTCAATAGCTCTTGAAATATTATCTGATTTCGCCTGAGAATACAACTGCAAGTCATCGGCATAAAGATGATACGTACACTGAAGTTCATGAGTAATAAGATTAATAAATAATGAGAAAAGAAGAGGAGACAGAATTCCGCCTTGTGGAACACCACAGTCAAGATCGCACCAACTAGACATTGCCTCATCGGAACGAACTGCCTGCTGGCGTCCACGAAGATATGAAGAGAACCAATCCAGTGCCCCTGATGAAATCTGCAGATAGGACAGAATGGCTAAAAGGATTTCGTGACTGACGGTACTAAATGCATTTGAAAAGTCGATTAATGTCAACACTGTGACTTTAGTGTCCTCAATTCCTGCTCTTATATCGCCAGTCACTTTTAGTAAGGCTGAGACAGTGCTATGTCCAGGTTTTATATGTATGAGTAAGTGAAGTCGCTGGTTTGGTATCTCTTGTGATATATTTTTGTTATAGTTAAAGTTTCCTCATAATGTGTCCGTGCACCGCATGTATATAATGTCCAAGATAAACTTGGTAACATGACTTTGAAAGTTACATTAACATTAGCCTAGTAATAACGAAACTTAGAAAAGCAATTCTGAGCTAGAAAAAAGATAGTTGTTATGTAATCTCATCTCGAGAATAAGAAGAAGAAATCTGAGCCAGAAGAAAGATACCCTGCCCTATTCCCAGCCGCCATAGTGGAGGCCACCATACCAACATATTAAGACGATGGCTTCTGGTATGGTGGCCACCACTTCTGGATTCCACTGACTGTTCACCATCAGGCGGGATGAAATTACTTTGGTAAGCTGATATTTAAAAAAAGATTATTTTCAGATAATGTCATCCCCATTTTGTAAATACAGAAGTATAATTTGCTTTCAGTAGCATCATATAAAAGTAGAAGAAGGAAAACCATTCTGTTTCAAAGCTTTGTTTGAACACTTTATAACATGAACCTCATTTATAACCAACAGGGAGACATAACGCCATTGAGAACTCATTACTCATAATCAAAAAAACAAATTTAATCGTCGTGCAATTTTATTGAATTTTAATGTTTTTGTCGCCGTTTTTATGGGGTCAGCGTTAAATTTGTCTTAATATACTGTCCCTATAGAGCTGTTTGGATGGCTATTTAATTGTTAAAGTTATCAAACCTTCTGAGCAATAATCACCTACGCATATATCAATATTTGTAGGTGATTATTGATCAGATAGATTTTACTAGATCATTTATTATCATATTTTACCATATTTTGCGATAACATTTCCTAAAATCTTCTAAAATATGGACTCTACCTGCATATAACTGTTTAGTGACAGAAATTGCTTCTTATATATCAACAGTATTGTTGTGTATTGCTATTTTCTCCATTAAAAGTTGGCACCATTCACATTTTTACTCAAACTGTAAGTGGACGTAAACGTAAACAAAAATATAACTTTCAACTACTTGAATAACTTATGAATAAAATTCACGAACAGGGTTGGCACGCTTACAGTTTTGTAAACATAACTAGGCAATAAAACTCATTTATATTTTGTTTTGCAAGTGTCTGTACGTTAAGATAGATAAGCTTTTTATATATTTTAAATCCCGATTTTATCCAATGCACCGCTTGGCGCTGAAGCGTTATGTCAAAATAGACATATTCAAAAAGCGATTCAACGCTGAACGATCCATTACATAACATCTGAATTTAAAAGAATCTTAGATTAAAAATCGTATATAGAAAGAGACTGTAAGTTGTATGAAAAATAAGTGGCGATGCCGCACCATATGTTAAGTCATCGAACCATCACGTAAGAAGAGAAATCGTCACAGGGACAGCAACCTTCAATGGTAAAAGAATCCTTTAAGCAGTATACGTTGGGTTCATTGTAAAATAAACTTGTACTTACCAGCCCTAGGCGAATGTGGACTTCAATTACATTCACGGAAGGATTGTTAATTGAGTCGCGTCAGCACAGCGTACGTCTGTCGTCATCACTAGTTCGTTTGTTATTTAACTTGAAGCGGTGTTTTTTGGTAAATACTTTTTATTGTAGATTGACTAATATAAGACTGTTTGGGTTATCGATATTATATATATTCAACCGTATCTTCTACCTAATGAATAATAACAGAACAACTACACAGCGCTATAAAGACCCAAAGTAAGCACGTGTTATAGCTTGTGGTACAGGTTGAAATATTCTAGAATGTTTGTAACAAACTTTATTTTAATAACAGTACGATTAAATATCTAAGGATTTGACTGAAAATTCAATACACGTAGACTATTAACATTAATTATAAACTAAAAAAAATTGTGTATGGAAAGCTTATTGGTAATCGCCTTCGCCCAGTTTTCTTGGTCAATATATTATGTATTACTAGCTATTGCCCGCAGCTCTTCCCGCGTGAATTTCGGTTACTGCATAATATATTTTTACTAATCATGAACATGTCTCTGTTTATACATTAACATTTTTCTTACAAACTTTCATCTCCTATTTCAACCCCTTTATGTCATTTTTTTGCGATAAAAGATTGCCAATATTGTTCCCCAAGGCTTATCTCTATACTGAATTTCGTCAAAATCGATTCAGTGGGATAAGCGTGAAAGCGTAACAGATAGACAGATAAATTTACTTTTGCATTTATAGTATGTAACTATGGATATACGACATAAAACATTTATTTAAAGAATCAACTATTATCTACGCTGTCATTGTTTTAAGAACCAAATGTACACTTCAGTAAGACAAAGGCATGTTAACAATATAGTTCAGTAACTAACCATACAACCAAATAACATTGTTCGTCTTTGTACTCGCATATACAGTAACGCTTTGGACAGGTTACCATGTCGTTTGGTAAAAGCAAATACGTTTGTACATCTTGACCTAGCTTTAGACAAAGTCCTGAATGTATTCATAGATTTACGTGTGTGATATGTGTCGTGTGATATATGTCGTATGTGAGGTAATATGTGATACAATGTGTACCTATGTATGTCGGGATAATACACTATGTTTGATAGCTGACGGCGCTTGAAATAATTAATTGTATCTTATGTTGCCACATACACACATAATTTCATAAACTCAATAAGATGTTAAAAATAAGATGAAGTTTTTAAACACTCACTCGTGTTTAAAAACTTCATCTTATTTTTAACAATTGAATATTGCAAGAATTTTAGATTTAAATTCGAGAAGTGAGCTATATTCATACGTACATAACAAAAGTAGCATAGCGTCCACAAGTGGGTACGATTCAAATTTCGAACGTCACACTTAGATTACCACTAAGAGCACCAGTAATAGACACGGAACCAGTGATGGACATATCTTGTATAATCAGAGTAGGAATAGGTTTTTATATGTTAGCAATATTTTACCATAAAAAAGCCATCAAGCTATCTATGTTTCACGTTTTTTTTTTTATTTAGTTGTTGATTTTATTTTGGCGGAGGGCACAAGGTATTCGTGGTATTGAAAAATTATATTTGTGGCTGTTATTACAAAATTTTTTACTATAGTAGGTAGAAGTTTGCCTTTCAATTATAGCTTTATTCAAATCTGTGTTAACAACACAATGTGTTTTTATATTATTTGTCCATATATGTCTTAAAATAAATCAAGATAAATTTCTAAAATATAAGTCCTGATAAAAACTTAAAGTTTATTCAGGCACTTACGATTCATAAAATTAATCCGTATTAACCTTTCAATTGCCAAAACTTTTCAAGTGCCGTAAAAACGTTTATCTACCAAAATACAGCATTGACGTCAACCCCAAACATCGAATCGGCTAATAGAATAAAATCTTTTTAAACACCATAAATTTAGGGCACCCATTGATAGGAGCGCGTTTGAATTGCTTATAAATCCAACGGAATGGTTATTGGGTGAAAAATGGATGAATTCGTTAGATAACCCGCGGTTTGTTTAACCTTTAAGCCTTGTTTACACAGGATTGCGTTAGGGACACTCTCAGGTCTTAATATACGGAGCGTTTTTAGTAGAAAATCGCTCACAATTGGGGCTTTGTCTAATATTGCGTTGAACATTTCTTTAGCGAATGGTGTCCACCACTTCTGGATTCCACTGACTGCTTACCATCAGAAAGAGTGGAGTCACTTTGGCAGGCTAATATAGATTATTAAAATAAATGATTAGTGCAGAAGAACGGAATAGCCATATTGTTTTAAGGTATGGAACCTCATATCTTCGCGTGATTATAGAGAGAGTCTTAATTAATAATACTGAAAACTAAAATAATACATTTAGCAGACTCTGAAAGACTTTAGATGCTTCACTAGCTCATTATTTTAACCAAAAGACCATCACTTTACTCCCCAAGATAGACTTTTTCTAAGTGTCACTACTTTGGCCGGCCATAAACTCTTTTCAATCGGTTAGTCACCAGATTTATCAGGTCCCTCCTTTAAAACTTTTCTGCTCTAACGGCCATCAGTTTCAAGAACAATGTTATCTGTCTTTAGAACTTTCATGACAAATAACTATACGGTCCACCTGATGGTAAGTGGTAACCGTAACCTATAAAAACCTACCTCATTCCACCTCACGGTAGGCAGCGACTTCGCAGAGTCAATACTAAGAAAATACAAATAAACGTTGTTGATCGTGTAGAGAGAAGGGAATGAGAAAGGAAAAGGAAAAAGGAAGAGGAACGAGGGATTAATTAAGGTTTTGGCGCTCTTAATGTTCTGCGCATTGATACTTCAGTAAAGCACTTAGCTCACACCAATGAGGGTGTTCTGGAAAATTTTCGCTACCAGTTAGCATCACTTTGGTAAAAGATCTTCCATTTTGAAAACGCTATCAAAACAAATATTTTTCTGTGTTCACTTCGAAAATTTTAATGTTTAATTTACAAAATGGATAAATCACGAGACTATGGACAAAACAAAATGCTGAGAGGGTTTTTTAAAATGGCGCCTACAAGGTGGTAGTCCGATGCGTTAAGTCTAGCTGTCAAGCGCTGTCAAGAAGTTAACCTCTGATTGGCCTAATGTAAAAGTAAAAGTGGCGCCGACTGGTATCGACATTTTCCTAAACACCCTTATTTATTAGCTTATTTTAACAAGTACACGGTTTTCTTGTTCTATGTACACTCAGCATTACTTGATATCGCTGGTATTACGTGCTCATATCTAAAACGTTCAATAAAAAGCGTGCGACAGTTATGTCTATTGTTTCAAATCGATTTACGTTGTTTTTATTTTACGTAGGTAGCTCCAATCGCTGTTACTTTACAATGTAATATAATGTTCGGTAGCGTTCATTGAATAATATATCGTTATTGTGGTATATTTTTTTGGATAGTGGTTTTTTTTGGCGACAGTGCCAAACGAGCCAACAGCCCACATGATATGGTAAGTGGTAACTGTCGCTTATAGACTTCTGCTATACCAGAGACTGCGAAGGCGCTGCCTACCGTGAAGGGAGTGAGGTAGATGAAGGGAATGAAGAAGGTGAGGAAAAAGAAAAGGGGAAGAAATTGGTAAATATAAATACAGGGTGTAAGAAAACGCTTCCGATTTAAAAATAGGTGGTAATTAATAGTGATGGTTTCAAACACACGGTTCATCTGATTGTAAGCGTTAACTGTACCAAATGAACGATCAAGAGTCGCTGCACTATATCTGTTAGGATCTTATAACTTTAGCTTGAAGTACCTCGAATAATATCTGTAAGTATTTTGTCACTATTTTTATGAAGCATCAAACAAACATATTTGAGAAATAATGTTGGTCCAGGTACTAAGTAGTGACTTGTACGGTATCAAATCTTTGCTTGTTTGAATCGGCTGTAAACCTTCAATTTTATTATCTATACTATAAAATAAAGCATAAGAATTTGTATATTTGCTTGACCGCGTTAATCTCTAAAACTACCAGTCGGATTTGAATAGTTCTTAATAATTATTTTGCGTATGATAGCCCAGGAAGGTATAGGCTATGTAACATCAAGTTAATATCGACGGGAGCAAAGCAGTAACCAAAGACGCAGGTTAAAGCGCGCTGCGGTATGCTAGTTTAGTAGCGCCGTAGATGTAGCCTTTGCGTCTACGGCGCGTAGCACTTGGCTACGGTGTTACCGCGTAGCTTGTAATCAACGTAGAGGAAGGTATTCTCCTGACTGGTTTTTGTATAGGCTGAATCTTACTTCTACCCTTACAAGGCTCTCTCAAAGAATCGTTTAGGTAAAGTAGTAATATCCATAATATTATTTTCATCCGACTTAAGTAATTCATATAAACCAATACTTTTTAATTTAACCTTAAAAACTTTTAGGATATTTTAGTTCATTTTCTTTCCATATTATTTAATAAAATAACTTGAATGCTATTCTGCTAGCATTTGTTCTTCATCATCCACTTTTTTCTATTGCCACTAAAGCCAGACGTTTCCAAGGTTGTCTTCGAATACATAAGGTTATATAGTGCAATAGCAATTGAATCGAACTGTTTAATCAAGTAACAAAGTAGAATTAAGACGGCATTACCGAAACAAAGGTGTGTGACTCGTTTAATTAACAAGCTTCAAACAAAACAATATAATAAGCAAAGTTTAGTGCAAAGTCGTACGCCTCTCACATACGGCGGAATACTAACAAGTTATAAGCGAGAGCGATTTATGACTCACTTCTTAATACAATGAAATCGTTGTTTTTCTCAGTCTGTTTATCCACTAACTTCTTCTAACTGACGGATATGAAGCAGAGAAAAGAGGTATTTATCATTTTATAATTATGATGTAAAAAGAATAAGAAAGAAAGAAATAAACATTAATTGTTAAAAATATAGCTGCAATGAAAAATAAATTATATTACTAAACACAAATACAAGACATAAATAAAAACAATTAAAATAAATACATTATAATGCATACATATTATGCTACACTTGCAGCAACCAGGTTTCCAGTTCAGCATATACCAGGTCACGGGGCGAAGCATATTTAATTATACCTAAAATGCCTAAGTCCATTGCTAGAGAATTCCGATAGTTTACTATTTGGAGAGGATTATCACGCATGCCAGCCAGGCTTTTGATCGCAGTAATGAGAGTTGCTTTACAGTAGTAGATCCACGCTGATTTCAGCTTGAACAAGCCGGATCAACCAGGTAAGTACTACACTCTCATAGAAGATCAACGTAAGAGTAAATAGTATCTGTACTATTGCATTTCCCCTCTTTTCTTTTTCCTTACATCTCTCAATCCTATCACCTACCTCACTCCCTTCACGGTAGGCAGCGGCTTCGCAGAGTCCCTGGCATTGCAGAAACAAGGGACTCTGAGTAGTCCATAATACAGATAGTAAAATACATACGACCTCTTTTCGCTTCACTTATGGGCAGTAAGGTTGTCACTTCGTGTCGTAATATTACAGCATTTTTATGTTTGAGTGAACTTAAAAGTTGCGGGAAAGAAAGCTGTTTAAAACACAATCTTAGTATGGAATGGATGGACAACACGCTTGTCGTCTCGCTTCTTTCTTCTTCTTAATGTGCCTCTTCATTATTGAAGGTTGGTCGTCAGCTCTTTGAATTTGTCTCCGTCCAGTGCGAGATGGAACAGTCTTTCGACGGTGGTAATATCAGTCCACTCCCGGATGTTTCGCAGCCAAGATTTCTTTCTTCGCCCAGCCCGTCTCTTGTTCTCAACCTTGCCCATCATAAGCTGGAGTAGCTTATACCTAAAATAAGTCGTCTAGCTAAAGAAAAATTAATAAGCATATTTGATTCTTTAATAATTTAAGAGGCATCAAACGTGCCGCCGGAGTCTCGTTTATCCCCTAAGTATTTTTATTTTTTCCTGTTCCTTCTTCAACCTATTCTCCCTAAGTGCTCGGCACAACGGCTGGGCGTTGTTTTTTTCAATGCTTACATAGCTATATCCATAGATTCTGGTACTTGCCATCAGATGATCCGTAGGTTTACTATTGATTACCACCAAAGTTGTATAAAATAAGATGAAATAAAATGATTTACCCGCTTTCACCATCAAATCGCGCCATCAATATACCGTAAACCGATTTCTGTAGCTCCGGGACTGTGGCACAAACTTAGTTAGCGCATGTTAGATGTTAGTCTGAGCTAGCTACCGCTTCCAGATACTATTACGTTCACACTACACTTAAAGAAACTGTATTAATAGTTAAATATATGGCAGGAAATCAGAACTAATTAAAAAAAAACTGAAATTACCAATTCGCATTGCAAGCGTGGTGATTAGCGCTCATGCTTTCTACGAGTATTTAATTATTTCTACATATCTTCATATACACAAACGGCATGGCATTTATAATATGAATAGGATTTGACTGCCTCCGTGGTGCAGTGGGAATGCAAGCGACAGCTGTGCGCTAGGTTGTGGGTTCGATCCCCACATGGGATAAAACTTTGTGTGATCCATAAATATTTATTCCGACTCTGGGTGTATTTTGTGTCCGTTAATTGTATGTTTGTAAAGTCCCCCGCAACACACAGCTTGTTTAGCTTCCCTAGTGCGGGAGTTGTCTTCTTAAAATAAGAAAAATAAACAAAAATAAAAGATTAATGGATGTAGTCTTTCCTTACGTGTGATATTAATCAAACATATCAACTGTATAATTATCTTTTGATTTAAAGTTGCTAGTTCTATTCACGACACAACCTTACTCAGTGAATTTGCTGTAGGCAAATTTTACATGTATTTTCTTGGTTATGACGTTCATAAAAGTGCACAAGATCTTAATAAATTTCAAATTTTAAATTTTGTATATTTTTCTCAAAGTAAAAGACATTATAATCCGAAAGACATTACCAAGATGGGAGCTGGAGTCTGTACTGGGTTCGAGACCCGTGTTACATATCTTCAGGCCCACTATATAATGACTTTGAATAAAAAAAACAAATTCATAAAGTTAAAGTAATAGGTCTTTTCCTTCAAAGCGATATTAATCGGGCTAGTATGATGTTGATAAAATTGATAAAAAAATGTATGTATTTGTGTGTGTTAGTTACCACTCAGCGCCTAAACGGCTGAACCAATTTCGATGAAAATTGGCATGTAAATTGATTTGGTGCCGAAGACGGACATAGGCTACTTTTACCCCAAAAAATCGCTCTGGTTCCCGAATTACATTGATTACACACAATACCACGGTACCAATTTCCGCGTGGCAGCTAGTTATTTTATAATTTTGTATACAACTACAAGAATGTAAAGTAAGATAAAATAGAAAGAATCTAGTTTGACGTTATTTAACGTAACAAGTTCGTAGTTGTAATTGTCGCATAAAACTCGAACTAGTTGAAACAAGACGCGACAAGACAACGAGAGATGTGCAGCTCTACTTGGAACTTGATAACAACTTCTTTATGAGACTTGAAGACAAATTTAATTAGCAATAAATGTTCTAAACTAACTTGGTGGTACAGTGTTTGTTTCATTACGGTGACAGACGAGCTTCTTCTTCTTCTCCTTTTTTTTTGGCAACAAAGCCGACGATTGTGTCAGCTATTTCTGCCAGTGTCAAGTGTAGAATAATATTCTTGTTGATGATACTAATGGTAAATTACAATGATAAAAATAGAAAAAATGTGGATGAAATTAAATGACAACCATCTTCCGTGAAAACAAAAGATGGACTCCGACAGACGAGCTAACAGCCCACCTGATGTAAAGTGGTAACTGTCATTCATGGATACTGACGTATGTGATTCATAATAATATTTGTAGCTTTATCTTCCGTTGTATTATCTAATTTTATTTAAAATGATTCCACAAAATTAATGTCTTTTTAATAACTTGCCTCCTTGGTCGTTCTCCTTTTTGTTCCTTATTCAACAGTCCAAACAACTTGGATATGTTCTCTTAGCATTATTTCTTCGTTGCTTAAACATAACCACTTACTATCGGGTGAAACGGACATAATATGTTTGTTTATCTTCGAAGCTGTTTAAAATGTAAAAGCCTTCCCACCATGCTCTATGCCTTAATTTCCTTTTGGATGGTCCAGCTGATCGTTCAAAAAAAAATTAGATATGTACCATCTTTTCAATAATCTATAGCTTCAAAAAACATGAAAGTAAACGCATATATGAATACCGTAGATCTGCAAGTTAATAGACATGTCTCATCCATAAATTTGGGGCTGTATTCGTCAGGGTAAAGTTTGAATCGACGAGGTCTCGATCGTAAATTCTTATTCCCCCTTCGTGCTAAGAACTCAATCTTTTATCAAAGTTTCATTTTATGAGGCTCGATATTTGAATTACGTAGAAAAAAGAAACTGATAATAAAACACTTTTTTTAAAAAAGAATTTTCCTGCGCTTGGGAATAGGTTATATTTATATTTTTACTTCATTGGTTATATCTTTGACTTCCAATTGTCAAAGATTTTTTTTTATTGCAGAAAATAGCAGACAGCGAACACGTGCCACCCTGTCGCTCATAGGCGATTAAGGGACTCCACGATGCCGCTGCGTACCGCGAAGAAGATGGGTAGGTGAAGGGATTGATACAGGTAAGGAAAGAGGATAATTGGTTTTTCCCTAAAAAGTTATTGTGTTTTAGATATAAGTTTTTTAATATATATTTCGGGTTAAGGTATTTATTGTGTTGGCCTTGATGCCTGAAATAATTGATTTTTTATGTATTATTACTTCCAGAAAATATGAATATAATATTCCCTCTATATACGTAAAGCTTTTTCCTCCACCAGGTTAAATCCTCGGACACTAAGTGGACGAAAGCAACACATGTTTACGAGCAATAAAGCGACCCTTTTACTTTTTACTGCACTTAGCACTGTGTGATTACGTTGTTCTACAGATCTTAGGTATTTTACTGCCATACTAGTTCCGCTGGTTTGAAGAGGATTTAAGACATAAAGTATGGTGGAATTTATTGGTTTAACAATATATGACAATTTCATATATATTGTCAAATACGACGACCTTTGTATCGAAGCAATATAGCAAACGACTGCTAAGTCAAGGCTCGGAGTTCGATTCCCGCTCAGTGCAAATATAAAAAATGGTGTGCATCATGAACAATACTATTTACATGATTGGTCTAGATGTTAATATGTATAAAAATAATCTTAATATGTTTATCCGCATTCTAGAACCCATATCACAAGCTATAACATAATTGTTTACTTTGGATTTAGATAGCACTGTGTGGTTATTGTCTCGTGTAGAAAGTACCAGCTGTAGACAGCACCGTTATATAGGTACTAAAAAAATTTTACTGCTGTCACCAATTCACCTGCCAGGCGCAGTGATATGGCAAACTACTCCCTTAGGAAGAGGCCTATGTCCCACAGTAGCCATTTTTACTAATGATGATAATGTCACTTACTTATAAAATACTAATTTTTTTTTTTTATACCCAATTACAAGCACCCGTAACCGACGTGTGTATGAAAAGATTAATGTATATTGAAGAGACAAAGGAGGTGTGTTTGGACCGCAGCAAATGGCGTTCTATAGTCACTGCTTACCCCATTATTGGGAGACAGGCGTGAAATTATATATATATGTATTTTTTTATTACTAGCCTCTAGGGAAAGTAAGAAATATTTTACGTATAGCATATATCACAATGCAAATATCTACAAGTGTTTTTGTAATACAAATGTTTCTGAATGCAAAGCAATCTGGATAACGAATGTTCGAAGACGCTCAAGCGTTACGTTATCCATTCATCTCGATCGGATCCCTTTTCACAATAGACAACTCTTTTTGTCCCTTGCACTTGGACCGGGTGATTACCTCTGGTAGGGTACAACGTGTTTTTTTCTAAAACTACTCTCTTCAATAGCCCTCGGTATCCTATAAGCATACTTCAAATGTTAAATAGAGTTGAGACTGTTTCTTTTCTTTCTTTATTTTAGCCAAACTGAAGCAACTACGCGATTTAAGTTTTAGGAAAATACGTCTTAAGTTAAAATAGATATAGTACATTTTCTATTGATATTATGTAATTACTATGTATATTACTGCCCAACCAAAGGAGAATCTTATTTTGTTGGCCAGTAATAAACATTCTATTTGATGCATTTGTAGGATTTTTATTTAGGCTAGCGAATAATTTTTTATCTATGCTGCATAATATTCACCACACAAATTAATTATTGTGTTTTATAATGAACAAAATTATTAAAATTCAATATTATACGGTAGTAGATCCACGCTGGTTTCAGCATGAATGGGCCGGATCGTTCGGGGAAGTACTACCCTCTCATAGAAGATCGACTTAAGAGTAGTAGTATCCGTACTACTGCGTTTCGCTCGGTGAGTGAGAGCGCCGGAGGCCCAACTTCCCCCCTTTCCCCTTTCCTCACCTTCCTCATTCCCTTCCCTTAACCCCCTTTCCCAGCCGCCATAGTGGAGGCCACCATACCAGCGGTTTAAGACTAGGGCTTTTGGTATGGTGGCCACCACTTCTGGATTCCACTGACTGCTTACCATCAGGCGGGGTGGAGTCACTTTGGTAGGCTAATATATAAAAAAAAAATTTGAAAACTAAGAAATTATTATTGCTAAAAGAAACCAAAGACAACCTTTACATAAACTACAAGGTTTTATACATTCTCTCGGTTATATTTAATATTAAGACAACAAAAACAAATGTTATAAATTCAAAAAAATAAAAATAATAAAAACTAAGAACAAATGAGTGTTTTAGCAATAATAATAATTGAATGCTATAAAGTTAGTTAACCAGCGTCAGTCTGCCACCGCTCAGTTGACACTGCGAGGCGGTTCATTACCGCTTACTTGAAAAAGCTTTAACTATAAATTATATCTTAGATATTTACACTTAATAACAGACTCAGACAGATGTGCGAGATTAAATAGGAATGTGTATTATTAGTATTTAGTTTTTATCCAAATAATTTTACTCATTCATCAAGTTATCAATAAAAATCTGTGTCGTTAAATTATATACATGATACAAATAAGTTCATAAATATTAATTCATTATTCATCTGGAGCTGTCGATGTCCTGCACGTACTCATAATATTTTTTAAAAACAAACAGTTTCAAACTCAAACTCAAAAAAATATTCTACCCACTATGGCACTTAATCTATACTATTAAATAAAGCGGAAGAGTTTGTTTGTTTGTCTGTTTAAACGCGCTAATCTCTAGAACTACCAGTCGGATTAAAAAAAATCTTTTTGCGTATGCAATTATCCTGATAGCCCAGTTCTTGAGGAAGGTTATAGGCTATGTAACATCACATCACGCTACTGGCGATGGAAGCAGAGCAATAACCAAAGACACGGGTGAAAAAGTAAATGATAATTTCAACAAATCGGTATTAAGCCGCCAAACAACATGGCCGAAATAATTCATTACAGAATCATTCTTAAGCTAGTGATGAGCACATCAGGTGTATAACTATTCAATTCGTAGCGCGTACACGACGTTCAATTGGTACCGCGAGCACGTACCACCACGAATACGGGACACATGTAGGGCGATGTTTGACAGGTGAAATAATTTACTGGAACCACGTATTTGAATCTCAAAAGACTTGTTAAAAGATAGTTCGTTTGTTTAGTTTGTTTAGCTCTGTTAGCTCAGAAGCTGGGATTTTGATTGTTATTTCTAATGCTTACAAGATTTTTATTTGCCTTGTAAGTAAGGGCAAAATTTTACCACTGAGTTTTGAATATAAATGCATTTTTAAACCTCGACATATCTTTCACAGGACAATTCTTAACAATTCGGTTGTTGCCAAGTTATAAAAATTGCCATAGTGAAGATACCATACCATACTTTATTTTAAATAAAGTATAAAGTTATATATTAAAAATAACTTTTATATTTTATATAAGTATTTAGTTAAATAATTATTATAGTGTTTAATATTCCGTTTGCTAGTGTAGTTGTATTTTGTATTATAGCAAAAACGTTCCGACATTGTTTCTTAAAGTAGGTCAGGGCCTCTACTCTGAGTGACAGCCTTCAGTATGGTGAGCGCAAAACAACTTCACTTATGACAGTATAGGAATGAGAGTATATTTCTGTTTTTATATATTTACCTTATAAGTATAGCTAGGACATTACTTACGGCGAAGGAAAAACATTGTTAGCCAACCTGGATTTATAAAACAATGTCATTGTCCATCTTTTTATGAGAAGATACCTTAGCTCTATAGTGGGCAGTCAAAGGTTGATATTATTCAGTAAAAATACAGTATTTTCCTAGCGTTATGACATATTCTTTATTAAAGCTATAATTTCACAGTACTAAGTCGCTTGACCGAGCCTCTATTACATAGGCCTGATCTAAAAGTAAGACTTTGCAAACCTTCAGTTTAAACTTCTGTGACTTTACAAAGTCCATGTTTGTTACTATACAAGTCATAATTAACACTCATGTATTGTTACGCGTTACATTACAAAAGTTAGTTGGCGAGTTAGTGATCTGTAAGTAGTTGCTTAGTTGATTGTACCTTCCGGGGTACTTTGTATGAAAACGATACTCAAAACTCGTTAACTTACAACTTGATAGGTTGCAGCGGCGAGCAGTCCGTATTATCGGAAGCCCAGAGACCACTAAGATCCTTGAGCCTTTACAGCTGCGTAGAGACGTCGCCTCAGTGGCCGTCTTCTATCGCCTTTACCATGGAGAGTGCTTTGAAGAGCTGTTTAAATTACTCCCACGCTCTCCTTTTTTATCCAGAACACGTGCGGGTCTGAAGTATCAGTGTGCTTTCATAGTGAAATCTAAAGGGTCTCGAACCAAACGGTTCAGCACTTTATACTTTTATCGCTCAATTAAGGCCTAGAACTCTTTACCAGCGCACGTGTTCCCATGTAATTATGATCCTGGATCCTTTCAGTGGGGCGTGAAAAAGAATCTCACTAAGCCGCCATAGTGGAGGCCACCATACCAGTAGCTTGGCTTTCGGAATGGTGTCCGCCACTTCTGGATTCCACTTACTGCTTACCATCAGGCAGAGTGGAGTCACTTTGGTAGGCTAATATAAAAAAAAAACTTCGTAGTGTAATAAGTAACAGATTGTCGACACGTAGAATTAGTTATATTGATAGGTTTCATAGATACCTTTAATTCTGTATTACTCCTTCAACACTGTTCTTTTACTATTCTTCTCTAATTACTTTTTTCTTTATGCAGTGGTTAAATTCTGTTCAAAGAACGCAGTTATGTTCACAGGTCACGCCTATGTCGATCTAAATTAGTAGTACCTTAACGGAACGAAATACTATTACATTCCGGTGCATTGGTGAACGAAAGCGCCAGGTTTTGATCTCCTTCGTGCCCTCAGATTACAATTTATGTACGTTCTTCCAAACAAACTAGAAATTATCAAAGAACTTCGAACAAATATTTAAATAAAATCACAGTACAAAGCTTTCAGAGAGCAAATTGTAGCTCAAACTGTCTAAGTATCAACGTTTGTTAATACCCTTGTGTACGACATCTAGTTAGTGCTAACAACTTGTTTTATAATACGAACTAAGATCAGTACCTACTAACTTATAATGTTTACTTGGTAACTATTGAGTCTATTATACTATAGGTTGCGGTATTATAATAATACTAGCCTGTTTTACTGTCCCAGTGCTAGGCAAAGGCCTCTTCTCATATAGAGAAGGCATGAGCATTATTCACCACGCTTGCTCAAGGCGGATTGTCAATTTCAGACTTTTATGTCCAGGTTTTCTTCACATACAGTCAGAAATGTCCCAGATAAACTTAAAAAGCACATATGATTTAAAAAATCACATTGGTACTTGCGCGGATTCGAACCCACTACCTCATATTTACGAAGTGAGTACCATATCTACTGGGCCATTTCGACATATACCGGTATATGCCGGCCGCGGTATATGTCATGAAATAATACCCTGGACAGGATGGAAACGACACTGCCTTATTCGCTCGGCCCCGTGAGTGCCACGTTCCCATCCCGTTTGTGTCATCGTGACATAAATGCTCTTTCATATACATTTTGTATGAAACGATATTTCCAAAATTTTCTGTCCTATCCCGTCCGTATAAAAACCCGTCACTTGTAACTTGTAGTGTTTACCCAGTTTCTGAAAGGATGATCCACGAAAAATTTAATCTCATGTGAAGTACTGATTGGGTTGCTAAAAACATGAATAATTAGTTCAATTTGATCTAATTAGATTAAATTAAACTAATTATCCATGCTTTTAGGTACGTCACATGAGACTTAACAGGTCAAACTGGGAACTGGGGGTCACAATAGTTTTGTAACCCGTAACCGACGTGTATGTATAAAAATATTAATAAATGTTGAAGCGGCAAGGGAGGTATGTTTGGTTTGCAGCAAATGTCTCTACTTACCCTGTTAATGACAGGCGTGCAGATATGTAATGTGATTTTGTCAGAATGCCAACTGTGAGATAACTAATCACGTTTCTCCACCGGTTAAATTTAAGCTGTTCAATGCTGTAATGAGATAACGGCCAGACATTTTTCAAATGGTTGTTTTTTCCGGTCTGTTTGTCTGCTAACTTCTTCCAAAACCAAACAACTGATTTTACTACAGTTTTTACTATCGAATAGGGCTTTTTTCGGCAAGTTTATATGTATAATACATGCATATTGTAGAACAATTTGTAATCATATCGTCAAAGCATAGAAGTACCCACGTGCGAAGCGGATAGCTAATTAAAAATCTATACATATAATAAAAATGTAACCGGTCGCTGTCTGTACATGGAAGATATATGAGAAAAATATTATTGGGACCTTTATCAACGCAAATAGAACCCAAAACAATGATTCTTACAATTTTTGTCTGTTTGCATTTTTGTCTGTGCGTTTGTTCACGCTAATCTCAAAAACGGCTTAACCGATTCAAATATGGTTTTCAATGATACATTGTGGTAAGCTTCACTTAACATTTAGTGTTTGTTTCATGTCCATCGGTTCATAAATAAAAAAGTTGTTGCTAAACGAAGCTGTTTATAATTCAAAACAAACCAAAAGATATATCCAAAAAATGCTGCCCAAAATCACTATTCCACCCGGACGAAGTCGCGGGCACAGCTAGTAAACAAATAAGTACAAATGCAAAATATATTATTAAGAAACAAAAAGCCCATCTGCCGAAAATAAACTTAAAATAAGGAAACCCAATTTCATTCTCGTGCTGACGCTACATAGAAATACTATGTACTTTATATCACTCCCACAATCAGTACGAATCTAATGACACCTCATATGTTAAAATCCATTAAGACATTTAGGCTGTGGAGTGTGCCAAAGAAATAGACATACATATTCACATACATACAAACATACGCTCGATAAAACATAATTACCCTCCTTGACTGCGACAGTCGGGCAACAAATGAGTATGTACAAAATAAGAAGCCTTGCTAAACTCGGTGATGTATTTTCGCTGAATTTTAAACAAAATCGTACACAATACGAGAAAGGCAATCAACACAAATTTGCGTCGATGGCCACTGTCGTACGGAACGTGATCACATTGTGGACGGACAATGAGGAACCCTAATTCTATTAAATTCGGGCACCTGAAGACCTTATTATCGAAACTACAAAAGGTACAATTGTGAAGGTTCTCGTCTGTTTACATCAAGAGTGAAATGTATAAGCAGTAAGCTCCGCTAACCTATATTTTAAATCAATTGTTTTGTATTAATCAGAATTACTTGCTCTGTGGTAGTGTGTACTAACTGCCACGCCCTCTGCCTCTCAGCTTGGGTAAACTGATATCGGGATTTCTATCGTAACATTCTCAGTATTAGTGCCTGAAATGGCAACACGCTTTTCTTTTAGGAAGAGGACGTAGATAATTGGACTGCAGGTGCTCTTAATCACCAAGTGAAGCACATTATGGAAATTAATAGATATTTGTCGATTTATACCAAATATATAAAAGCTATAGCAACTTTGTCTGTTTGTCTGTCTGTTACGCTTTCACTCCTAAACCATTGAACCGATTTTTATAAAATTTGGTACAGAAATAAAATAGACCTTGGAGAATAACATAAGCTATAATTTATTGTAAAAATTGGCTTGAAGGGGTTGAAATAAAGGATGAAAATTTTTATGGAAAATGAGCTGCGGGCAACAGCTACTCTTCTATGAAATGGTAGCAGGTACTGCTTTGGTCGATCTAGAACATTCTTGCTAAAACGAGCAAGTAACTACTACTGTCAAAATCATAATTCAAAAACTTAAACATGTTATTTCTTTTATAATATAAAAATCCTTAGAAATCTCTTTGACTACTATTTGTATTAATACTTTGGTATACTATATCAAATGTCTTAAAAAGATTACAGTATTATCTCTCACGTATGTTCAATTCAGACCCTCGATCCTTACATGTTAGTATACCCTGTTCCAATTATATCAGAGTAGGTAGAGGCTATTCTGCTTTATTTGATGAACGTGACTGACTGGACCGCTGCCGTTCACAGTGCGTGTCTCACACTTGTAATCTTTTATGTAGGGACACTTTCAACGCATCTAGGTAATCTATAGTATTAAATAAAGCGAAAGAGTTTGTTTTGCTTGTTTGAACACGTCTAACTCTAAAACTATCAGTCGGATTAGAATATTTTTTATTGCGTATGATAGCTCAGTTCTTGAGGAAGGTTATAGGTTATATAACATCACGCTATTGATGACGAGAGCGGAGCAGTACGCAAAAACGCGGGTGCAACCACGCTGCGAAAAGGTAGTCATACTTATAAAATACTTTTTGTAATTTGTGTTGTAATTAATTTTAATCATAATATCAGCAAAATTACGTCCACCGCAATCCTTTCCACCCTTTCTCAAACTACTAAGTCTAGGTTTCATCACGATGATCTTAAAAAAATACTATAATTTGGAAAATTTACATCGAAACCGAGAATTTGAAACCACGTGTTACCTACCCGTAAATTCGCCATTATGAACTATATAACTCTAAAGTAAAATTAACTGCAAACCAATTGCGGTCACTATAAATTATTTACGTTTAATTAATTAACATTAGAACAGGATGCAGTTATCACATGAATGGAGTAGTAATTTTCATAATTCGACTATATGTCGCACTTTCAGTGGCAAAGAGACAAAACACCAAACACATCTATCGAAAATAAATACCTTATTTAGATTATGATAAAGCTTAAATTTGCTAAAACTTAATTGTCATTTTACGACTCTTTTTTATTGATGCGATGTGTGTAGACTACTGGTTAAGTTAGCCACTCGGTGTTAATTCGCAACATATTGTGGGTTCAGTCCTTTTAGTGGTCAAATATTAGTTAAGCCTCCTTGACTTTTGACTAAACAGGACGTCAGATTGCTTGTACTTTTGACAAAAAATTTCCATTAAAATTAAAATTTAATAAGACTTAATGTACCAACTGACACTGTACTAAGGTAACTCGCAAGCAAAAATAGACATTATAGTTTTGTGTTATGCAAACGACATTTACTCTAAGGGTGGTAAAGCAATTTTATGGTCGACTACACATACAGTCAGATATAGTAACCTCTAAATAACTAAATAATAGAAAGCAAAACCACTCTTTTCTTGTGTATATTCCTCCGCTTAGTATTTCATAACCATGCAAAGATTTTTCATGTACTTTTCATTATCACGAAGCTAAGAGCGGGTTAATATTGACTTCCTTCACGCCATATACCATGCACTAATTATCGGGTGTATTGAATTCTAGGCTCAGTCGCAGTGTAGCAATTAGTGGGTAAATTTAAACTTAGGATTCAAGCTCTTTAAAAATAATTGGAAGTAAGCTGAACTACTACCTCACACAACATTTTTGTAGACAATTATGTACTAGATTTTCGTGGCGCAGTTTCACCTGCGTCTTTGCTTACTGCTTTGCTCCCGTCACCAGTAGCGTGATGATAGCCTATAACCTTCCTCGGGAACTGGGCTATCATACGCAAAAAGAATTTTTAAAATAGTAGTTTCAGAGATTAGCGCGTTCAAACAAACAAACTCTTCTTCTTTATATAATAGTATAGATAGATTTAAGTTTTCAATTGTTCTTTTTAAAATAATATCTCTAAGAGACAGTCTTCTCATTAACCTATAATTTCCTAAACAAGCTTTAACAAACTCTTTTATTAAGTATCCCTCAATTACGCACGTCCCTTCCATAATTCTAAAGCGCACTTCAAACTTGACAATCTTCGACGTTAAAATGTTAAATACAATGGCATTTTGCCCCGGACATAATCAGTAATGAGGAAATCCGGATGTAGCACTAGTGTACGTCACGATCGTCTGAAGATGACAGCCTCTTGAATGAGGGTGTTCGTTCATTTAACTTGAATTAATTCGAGGAGTGGCTATTATTCATAATTTTGCTCAACACCTTTTGTACATTTTGTTATTTTTGGTTTTGTAGATGCATCCATACTAATATTATAAATGCGAAAGTAGCTCTGTCTGTCTGTCTGTTACGCTTTCACGTCTAAACCACTGGACCGATTTTGATGAAATTTGGTATACAGATAGAGTTGACCGTGAAAAAAAACATAGGCTGTCTATTAATGCGATAAAATTGCGTGAAGGGGTTGAAATAGGGGATGAAAGTTTGCATGAAAAATCGTCAATGCAGAATATTAAAATTATATGCGATATAACCGACATTCACGCGGGCAGAGCTGCGGGCAACAGCTAGTATTACTATAAGTTTATTTAGTAGGTACTAACTTTTGCCCGCAAATTCGTCCGCGATAAATTTGGATTTGTTGCATTTGGCAAACAATATGTTTAAACCAGCCAAGTGCAAATGTTCTACAATAAGTAAACTTCGGGAGTGACTTCATCTCTAAGTATGTGTGTAGCTTCTGCCTGTTAATTATGTAGGTACATAATTTCGTGCTACCTATAAAAAAATTTAAAAATTAAATTTTTACGCATTCGCCCATTAACACGATCGTACTAATAGCCTCAACCACAAATATACCTGTAAATATTTAGTAATATCATGTATTCGGAATGCAATTGGATAGAAATGTACGACAAATTTCGGTAATTACGAAATTCCGGTTGTCATTGATGTGCATACCGGGCATACCGAACTATGTGTAAAATGAAAAACGTTTTACACTATTTGGGTGTCGAGTAAATGAATGTATATTATGTAGAGTTTATTATGATATGATGAATGAATTTGATTTCTAGATATGTAACATATATTTTTAGTTACAAGAGTTAATAGGAATAATCTTGGTTTAGAATTATTATACAACTCAGGTCAGCAGCGTCATGTATAAGGGCAGCAGGCGGACTGGAAATTGTATTCTAATGCACGTGCCAAGCGTAGAAATTATGATAAATGTTTTAAATAATTAGGGGAAGCTCGTGTGCTTAGACATTTTTTGGAATTTGTCTTGTGTAGAAATTGAATCCAGAATCTCTTGCACAACACGCACTACCATTACACCACCGAGACAGTCGTTTGAGGCAGTAATAACCTTTTTTTTTACTTAGTTATAATGTTTTTCCTTATTAACATTCTAATAATATAACAACACAATATGAAGCAAATAAATAAGTATTTTCGCCAAACTAATAAACTGGATAAATAAGTAGGCATTTCCTTGCAAGTTACTTTTGGTGGTTACCCTAAAAATGATGAAATATCGAAGATGCGATCCGGAATATTAATATTTTATCGTTCACGGCCCTTTTGCGGTCTCTTTACACCTATACATTCGTATTTAAATATGTTTTATATATGTTTTCTTTTCTTTCCTGTGTTGCCATTCTTATTCTATAAGCCTCAGATAACCGGCTTTATAAAATTACAAGCTTTCCGCGGCGGGATTTCAGCCGCGTCTTTGCTTACTGCTCTGCTCCCGTCGCGAGTAGCGTGATGTTACATAGCCTATAACCTTCCTCGAGAACTAGGCTATCATACGCAAAAAGAATTTTTCAGATCCGACTGGTACTTCTAGAGATTAGCGCGTTCAAAAAAACAAACAATCAAACTCTTTCGCTTTATATAATAGTATAGATGACTGAGTTTTGAAATTATGGGTTCACATAACATGTAATAAATCTACCTTTTTAGTAAATGAACCATCTGGTTACCACAACTACTTATCGAAGCATTTATCTAAATGCTTCGATAAGTTTCCATCCATATAAAGATGTACTCATCAGTGACTAACATCCAAAGTCAAAGTTTATACTTACACGTTGCCAACTTTGTGGCAATTCGTAAGAATGAATAAAGTTTCACTAGTTACCTATACGTATCCTACTAATTTAGGTATAGTACTTCATTACAGCATAACTTTTGCACCACTATTAAAACGCAAAATAATATACCTAAGTAACCAAGCAACGGACTGGCTCATTTAATAGAACCTCCAGCATATATCAGCAAAGTTTAAAAACAACATGTGTGTAGTCTTCATTTTATCTCTCGTCAAAACGTCGTACATAAATCAGATCTCCAAACTTTCTGAACGTCAAACAAGAGCAGTTTTAGAAGTTTCCTTCCTTACGACTATAAAAGATGTTCGTACAACAATATCTCTGAACAAATATTTTCAAATTTCCTCTAAAACACGCTTAAGATTCATCAAAGTCAGGCTACGTTCAAATTGTGTGCACATTTTAAGCTAAAGCAGCAGAAATTGCCAGTGAAAGATGACGTCATGATTTATAAATTCTCAAAACGCGGGCTGGCTTTATCAAGCTGGGTTGAATTACTTATGACGGCACCTCGGAGGTCGTCTAACATATGAATATATTAACAGAATAATTTAACTGTAAAAGAGCTGATGCTTCATACTCAATCACACTAAATTTATTTAATTTTAATAGAGGTGAAATTGTAGAATATAACTTCTAGAGTTAAAGCTACGCTAAATATGGTTTAACTGATTGAAATTTACGCTATTGCAAAGAGGATTTTTCTTTGAAAATATCCTTTTCGTGTTATGGTAGCCCAGTAGTTGTGAGCTCAAAACCGGTCGAGTTAAATGTGACTTTTTAAATTGTTATGAATCTACCATAGACATTATTGAATTACGGTCATCATTACGCGAAAACTCGAATATTTATATGTCTCAGGGCACGTATACACGACGCATTCGCCGCGTGTAATAGTCTATAACGATAAGAATACATCGATGTACTGCTCAATTTTCGAAATAAATTATGTAAAAAATAAATTAATCAATCAAATATTTAACAGCAGGTGAGAATAGAGCCCACAACCTCATATAAGGCAATCACAAGCACTCCCGCTACCAAGAACCAGTAAAAACCTTTCCCCAAAGCATACGTCAATTGTACCACAATTTTATCGTAAATGGATAAAAAAATCTGCGTACGTTAAGCCATTACCGAACGCTGGTTGTAGAAGATATATTGCATGCTTGTACATTTTTCAACTATCTACGAGTACATATTGATTTTTCCGTCCTTATCTCTAAGTACAAAGGTAATTCAGCCGCCTACTGTTAGATTTACGGTTTGTTTTGACCCGATGTACTAAGCTCTCGATGAGGGATTACGTACTGTGTATTCAAGCGTTAATTGAGTTTACGGGCACGCCATTAGATTTGTAGTTTCTATTGTGAAAATGCGGCTAAATGTTATTGTCTACTACTATTAAAAATTGTACAGATTAAAGGCCTTATACCAAGAAAAGTTAAGGCTTGTTTGCAGACTTGTTTTTTTCTGCGATATCTTACAACTTCTCGCGACTTTTTCCTTTCCCGTAAGTCATTCATGTTCACGATATCGTTGAACAAGTGACATTGGTTCATGGGCTTAGACCACCACGACTTTTATTTCAGAATCTTATATAAAATTCATGCTGCCGCAAATGTACCCAAAATTCTATAAAATGTTGAATTAACGTCCCTTGAGCAAACTTTACTCCAAGGTTTTTCACAGCCTGTAAACAAAGTAAGAGTGTCGAGTTTTTAGGAACACATTTACTGTAATATATATGGAGAGACGTCGATGAAAGCCAGAGGTAGAGAGTACTTTTCAATAGATTATAAATTATTTTATAATTTTAGACTATAGACATTCAGTATTGGAGACTGGCCTCAAGTGATGATGAAGTTGACCATTTGTAATGACGTGAAGAAACAAAGACGTGTTTTTGTGAAAAGTCAACTAAGTCACATTGGTTGGACACAGACACCAATTGGTATCATTCATCTTTTTCATTGGTAACCATTTTCGAAAACAGTAGAATTTTGTTTGGAAACCAGGATTTATAAAATGAAAAATAATTATGGTAACGAAACTGGTTTACAAACTTTGGTTTCGTTCAGACGTTGATTTAAAAAAGGCTCACTAGTTTTCAAACAAAATATGTTTTTAACACAATAAAAATTTAAAGAAACTTAATTGAACTCAATATCATTTTAATTGAAACTGTCTTAATGCAAAGTTAAGTCTTATCAGATAATATGTATTCTATTTGATACGACAGTCTAGGGATATATCATAGTATGAAATGCAATTATGAAGATAGTTCCCTTAAATTTATCCTGCGTGGAAGATGATCTTAAATGGTATATGTTTAGTTAGAGTGCTAAAGGTAAACGACCTTGTAATCAAATTCAAACAGTTAATATTGTGAACTTCTACTAAATCGCACCTGAGTTCAAAAGTTACATAGTATATACTATGTGGTATATAGAGATGTTGTGTATCTACATAAGATATGCTAAAACTAATTATAAAGAAGAAATAGTCAGGAATACTGTAATTAAATCTTTCGTCAATAACTTTGAGTAGAATTGCCTAGAAAGAGAGCTTTTTTATTTTCATATATTTGATATAAATCCCGTAACGACCAATTATAATTATCAGCCAATAATAATTCATGCGGGTGAAGTCACTCATTGAATCACACTCTTTAGTCATCATTTACTTAAAACTTAGTCACTCATTCACTCTTTGTCCGCGTACGTAACTAAGTTTTGAAACTAGCTACGAACTAGATTTTTTTTTCTTGGTTTCTAACCTGGTACATCATTGACAATCGAACGATGCACGATCTATCACTCCGAATGCATCCATCAATCTATCAATTCCTGAAATAATTCCTCGCACAACGTAAAAAAATGATCGCATCTGCCATTATAATCATCATCAAATGTTATACGAGTCTGTGCCAATAAATCCCTCCTTGTTAAAAGTAAAGTAATGTAATTAGCGATATGAAAACCTCTGCTTAAGTTTTAAATTTTTTAAGTAGTGATGTAAAGTCTCTGTTTCTGTCTGGGTCTTCGCAAACTTCTTCTAAACTACGAAACGAATTTTGATACAAGTTTCACTATTGTTCAAAGCATTTTTTCTTGAATATTTATAAGTATAATACATTCTTATGCTATTTCATAAACTTATATATATTTTTTTTCGCATTATATATTTTAGATGATATGTGTTTGGTATTGGTACAATAGGACTGATATATAGAGTGTATACGACGGTTTGATATTAAATGAAAAGGCAGCTGATACTAGGCAGTATAAAGATTTCAAAAAAAAATCCTAACAAAATAAATAATATTTTAGTAGTAACAAAGTAATACACCATGTATTATGACAAGTTCACTGACCTGTAACGAGCGGCAACGTTTATCCTTCGACGTGGATTATGACTTAAGTCAGTGACCGTTTGACGTACTTACAGTGTTTAGAATTAAAGAAATTAAAAAAGTAGTCTGTTTCTAAACTATTGAAGATATTTAGTTGATTCTTTTTTGGCTCGCTTTATAATGTCACATACTAAACGTAATTGCATTTAATATCATACTGTCGTATACACTCTGTATTTACATAATTAAAGTCCTTAAATAAAGACACATTTATACTGTAGAAGAGAAAAGCCGATAATTTAAGAGACTTTTAATAATTTCGTAAAAAGTGTAAAAGTAGCCACGCGCTTAGGGGTCGCTAGTATGAAAATAACCTGAAACAAATCCTCACAACAATGTTATATTTGTTCTAAGCGCGGGTGGAGTTGCTATAGTAACCTTTTAAAAAGCTATATTGACCCTTGTGGGAGGTACAATATGGTACTTATACTAACAATATTTTTATTTATATTGTTCTGCTATTTGACGTCTCCGCCTACCGCTCTAACGATATAAATAAAATATAGGTACGCAAAATCATCCCAAATGTAATTTTGTTGACCAAAATGACTTTAATCTGCCTTTTTTTTATTTTCGATAGTAGCAGACGAGCAAACAGCCCACTTTATGTTAAGTGATACCGCTGCCTACCGTAAACGGAGTGGGGTAGGTGAAGTTATGGGAGGTGAAGAAAAGGAAAAGGGGTAAAACTGGGCCTGATAGTCAAGAATCAGCGAGGTCTTGGAGTGTTGGCTATCATGCCAGAAGCCATCGTGAAAATCTGTTGACAGGTGGCCGCCTCTATAAATACTTTGTGAGATGTTTTATTATACCCCGTTTAATCAAATCAAAGATCAAAATAAGAAGACGAGTTAGTAGCTGAACGACATTACGAACCAAAGTTTTGAACAGCAGAACTTTGGTTCATAGTAGAACTCTGGTTCTAGAACCTTGTACTGTGTAAGGGTAGGTGGCACGTGTGATCATACTAGTTTTGTAGTACCATCTATTTTTGTCCTGTAGGTACAATAAAATAATATGCTATAAAATGAATATAATTATACTAAAATTAGCTTTAAAATGTATCGATAATTATAATTTTACAGTTTCCTTGCTAGTGGTTCATCCTAAACACGAACTACTGCTAGTAAGTAGATATAAAACAATAATTCTATGTCACACCAACTCCAATTTTCCGCGGTTTTGTCATCGCAATATCTATTCATGAGTTTTGGTGTCATGAATGGATACAATAACATATTTGCGGACACATTTAATCTTATTACAAGGGAATAAGAAGCAATTTTATAGTTGTCGTTGTGTAACGTACGTAAGTTTTGCTATGTGAGTAGGGTCTCCATATTCAATTGAGATTTTGAAAAGAGACGTATGTGTGTGTTATGGGTTTGGTCTTTCCAATGGGTAAACACAGATTTAGATATTTTGTCTCACTCTAGTATATGGGATTTAATTGAGCTACGTATAGGTAGGTATGGTTACTCAGTAGCATAGCAAAACAACCTACTACTTATTACTTCCATATAACGTTTATGGGAAAAGATCTTTCTAGAACACAACTTTTAGAAGTTCGAAGCAATTCTTTCATCCACATTCGTAACAGAACTTTCGTAACCAGCTACGAACATAGAATTTATTTATCAGGCACAGACAGGTATAAAATGCGCTTAAGTGCTAAGTATGTCTGCGTTCTTTGACTTCAAGACTCTGCTGCGTCAGTAATTTCTGAAAATGGTATCATTAAAAAATATTTTGATGGAAATTAAAATATTTTTTAGGACTTACGCCACGGCATAATAGGATATGAATGTATAAATCTACATAATTTCGTCACTTTGTCCAATACAATAAATTCAAATAAGTTTACGATTTACATAAATTAATTTATACGCTTATTTCTTTAGATTAAGGACAGCTGAGGCTTGATTTCTTTGGTCAAATATTCAGACCAACAGCTGCGGCGCTATTATTACACGGTACGAAGAAAAATTGTATTTGATTACGATTTTCAATTGTCTTATAATTTTCGTCATTTTCTATAAAAAAATTATAGATTTCTCAATAAAGTTGAAAAATCTCAGCTAACTATCACATTACTAAAGCGAGACAGAATGGGCGTAGGTACTAGTAGTATGTATGCCTAATCCTATCTAGCTTTTTAAAATATTTCATTAAAATGTATGTTCGCTCGAAGTTTGTTGCGCTTACTGATCGGTAAGCAATGAGAGCGGCTGACCCCTGGATGAATGACATAGTTGTATATGATCTGAGCGTCTCCGTGCTGCGAAGGACACGTTAAAAGTTGGTCCCAGTTGTTACCAAGTTGATAACAGTCGTTAGGTCAAGTCGGATGTCACGGACGTTGCCGACGACTTCTTGTGTTAAATCAATATCGTGCCAGCTTCAGTCATACTTTTCAAAATCATTCACATGACTGATTGTGCTGACGATATACTATTAACTACACTATTATATAAAGCGGTAGAGTTTGTTTGTTTGAACACGCTAATCTCTAGAACTACCCGTCAGATTTGAATAATTCTTTTTGTGTATGATAGCCCAGTTCTTGAGGTCGGTTATAGGCTATACAACATCACGCCGCTGGCGACGGGAGTAGAGCAGTAATCAAAGACGCGGGTGAAAACCGCGCTGTGGGAAGCTTGTTGTATATAATTCAGTAGTGAGCGTTGGAATTGTCACTTCATTATCATTTATTTTAGTATAACTTAATCTCCAGGCTAATGAGAATCATCAAATGCTTAAATATTTATTTTAATGTACTATAGTTAAATATTACCTACATTTCGCAAACAATATTTTTATTCTGTCCCTACCGAAATACATTTTCGTTTCGTCGGAATACATTCACATGCAGTTACGTATACACATTTAGTTTTCTATGACTAACAAATAGTTTTAGTTTCACTGACATTTCATTTCAAGTGAAAATATACACGCTGAAAACTGGGTTATAAACTATTTGTATTTTAAGCGAAGCATTTTTCAAAATGATTGTATTTAATTATGCGTACTTTCTAAGTTTTTCTAGACATTACTGACTGATGGTGAAGGAAAACATCGTGTGCAAACTTGGACTTCTTAGAAAGCCTGAAATCGCTAATCCGCCTTGGCAAACGTGGCGTCAATGCTCGTAGGTACCTTCTCTGTATGAGAAGAGGCCTGCAGTGGGTGATAATGGGTCGATATGATATTTATTCAAAATAATATATAAGAAAAATAACTTAAAATTTATGCTGAAGGTTCAATTACAGGCAGTGAACTTCTTTATCCTTCTCTACTTTTCTACTGCACGGTTGGTAATGCCTTGCTTGTACTTTATTAGGATTGTGGCTAAATAATTCTTTGGCATAAAAAAAAAATTTGAACTAAGTAAACACCGACGGACAACGGTCGTTTTAAAGGACATTGGCATTTCCATAGTGTCTCTGACATAGTCACATGCTTGGCAGGCGGAATGGTGACCGCAGTAAGTTTTGATGCACTGCTACCAGTTATCTGGTATTTCCTTAGTCGTCTCACCACATCCACGCACGGTACGGAATGGGGTGCCATAGACTAAAGACCACACGGTCTCTTTGTTTGGCCAAACATGTAAGGTCAAAATTGTCTGAGTGTGAACGATTCAACACTGGATATCCTGAGCTTAATAGGATTTTATTTCAATTAAATACCGAATATTATTATTATTAATGTGAATAAACTTCATTCGTGAATGAGTTAACCGTACGGTCATTCATTCGTGCCCACAGATAATGTCAACGGGTTATTGTCCGTGGCTGAATGATATTCTGATTAACTGATCGTATTCAGAGCTTTTAAATAAGACTATTAATAATTGAAAAATAGCGTAGACTGTTATGAAAGGTCATGTTTGAGATTTTATTTTTTAAATTTTTTCGCACTGCTCCACGGCGGGGAGTCTTCATGTAGTTGGAATTATTATTTTCGTAATAAAAGTTTCCTCTCCTAATAAGTTATTAACGTTTTTATGTAAAACAATATCCAGGGAGAGCCTTTACTACTTCATAGAAACGCTAATATATTCCACATAATTCAGTCTCATATGTAAATGTAAAGCTAAAACAAATAGGACTAAAATCATATATGTACATCAATATAATCCAACAAAGGAATTTAATTTGGCGGGTCTATTATGGGTCGATAGAAGGGGTTGCCTACTCTGGTGTATGCTTCAATTTTAACATTCCAGTACAAAATGAGTGACATATGTTTTGTGAAGGCTTTGTTTCATATTCAAATATTAAGGTTTATCTAGAGGCTTGCTCTTGTTATGTTTGCATTTGTTTTTTGGTGCGTATTACAGACAATGGTTCACGTGATGAAACTACACGGTAATCAAAGCCTACCCAAGCCTGCCCTGAAAGATGAAATTCGCGATTATGCAATGTAATAGTAAAATGACAAAAATTAAATGTTTAAAATGTTGAAACTCAACATTACAGTAAATCAACCAAAACTCAAATGAACAAAGTTTCAAGGTATAAACTATCAACATTTTTTACGTTTTTATTCACCGAGACAGAAACTAATTACCAACATTTAGCAAATGGATCTAATGCTACCAACTTTTGCAAAACTATCGCCATAGTTTTGGCACAAATACCTAACAGCTATAGCATGGACTGAAATCTGAGTAACGTTGACATTCTTTTGTGGTAGAAAATTTTAAGAACTGACATAATTATAGGAGTGATCGGGTATAGTCAAGGAAATTCACTAACGTAGACAAGAAAAAGACATTTTTACTTTCTAGATGATCACAAGGTACTTAATTTTCTAATTTGATTGTTACTCGTGAGATAGTTGTCACGTAGTTTCAAACCTGTCTGCTGCTGCACATACTTTCGCTTCATTCAGACTTTGTTGTAAGAATGTCTATCAAACCAAATGCTACTAAAATCAAAAAGCATATTTTTGTTGTTGTTAAGTCATTAGTGGTCATAAAAAGTAACGAAAGGATTGAAGTATTTAGCGAAAACGTAAATGTACACTCTACTAAAGTTTACTAATATAATATCACAAGTTTATTAAAGTATATTAAAACATCATCCAACATCAAAAAATCCATAGCCGAAAACGGGCTACGTGAGAGTCGTCTGTATGTCCTGTTTTTGTACATGTACGATTATTCGTGGCGTTGTCTGTGTTGTAATTATAAATGTCACATGTTCTATTTTTGTTGATTACTCTTGGGCGATTACCGTTGACTGTTTGTGTTAGCCCTCTGCTGACCTAAATATCATGCCTGACAATTGTGTGCGACATAATTATTTCTTGTCATATTTTGTCACATAGCTAGTGCTAGGTCTACGAAGAAAAATCTAATTTATAGGGTACCAAAAGAACTTTGTTTGCATTAGCGAGTGGCTGTATTATTTATTTCTTAATTGATTAAAACTTGGATCTCGAAGCCCTTTTAGTTTTCCGTATTCCTGCGGTTCAGTAGTCTGAGACTTTCTGAATTTTAGTCGGGCCATAAAATAAGCGGTATCTTAAAGGATAAAAAAACATTTTCTTTTATGTGACAGCAGTATTTCCTTGTAAAATTAAGTAGTCATAAATCAGAGTATAGGTTACTTATGTCCGTAGAAATAAAAATATATAGGTACGTAAGGTATACAATAGCCTGTTAAAATTTGTTAATAATATAAGTACCTATTGCTATGTTATCACTGTATTACACCGTTTTAATATTGATTAATTTAGTTAAAAGCGACTTCTTTAACCAAATTACAAGACAACGATGATACTTGATGTTTAAACCAGCAGTTGCGCTTCTTAGACTAACGTGTGATAAAAGTACGGGAGACTAGAACACTGCATCTCGTATTTAACATCGGTATCCACAAACATACTCGTAGACTTCTCCCGAAAAAAAAACATGATTTCCATTGTCACCAAGTTAAACAGTCAAAAAGATGACCACATTAGTATTAGCCTAAAACAATTGTTTCATCACCATCTCTGCTTGTTTCGTGGCCCAATTTTTCATGACCTCACTCCAATTAGGATGAGTCCGATTTGTGAAATTGAGTGAATACTTAAGCGCACAGCCATTACGCTTAAATCAGTTTCACGCTGATTTCGCTCGATTGTGACAAAAAAAAGCGTTCTCTAGAATAAGCGAAAGTGACAAAATGGGAAAACGTAAAGATCGACAATTTCACCTTAGTTCATCTATTTTACCTAGGAAGCTATTGCGACGAAACTCTGTCGAAAATATTAGAAGTTACAAGTAGGTATGTGTCGGAGCCTCCTAACACAGGCAATATTATGTCTAAAAGGAGTGCTTCAATCGACGAATTGTAAATGATAGTTTAAGTTTTGAGTAAATAAACGATTATTATTAAACGATTATTATTATGTGTTACATTGAAGTAGCTCAACTGGAGTAGTACCTTGCCCCTACAGAAGAAAAGGAGGAAGAGAAAAGTGCATGGTACCACTATCATCGTACTACTATTACTATTATCACGAAACGATTTTACTTAGCGTGGTTCATTTTTTGTCCCTCGTACTACGTTACGGTGTTAAAAATAGTCACTAGCGCTTCTAATATTTAGGTATTCGACAAACCAAATTTTCTCATTTAGGTAAAAATAGTCTTAATAGATAATATTAAAAGTCAAAAGTTCATTATTATTTATAATATGCAACATTTATTTATTAACATTACAAAATTGTTCAGCTTGGGAGAAGCTGGTTTCAGCTGATGCGCATTTTGACATGATTTTGAAAACAAATAAAAAATATAATATGAGTTTTAGGCACCAGTGTTAGAAGTGGAATATTTGAGTAACTTTTCACTTATGCTTAAAGTGTTATGAATTTTAGCCGAATATCAATCAACGTAGCGAAGAACGATGACTGTAAACAGCATAAAACAAGCGCCTCAATTCCAACAGAGAGCCAATCTACACAGGTCAATACGTGTCTACTTCACAAACAATGTTCACTTCGCATCATTACCAGCAATCTGACATTATGAAAGCGAGCACGTTGCTTTGCGACGCATTAGCCCAGTTAACGTGATCATTATCTGCAGGCGATTTGATAGCTGTTAGGATTCTGTGAACAATGTTCGTGCGATTGTGTTATGATTATATTTTGAGTGTAGAAATCGATGTCGAAAATGAAAGCAGCTTTAAATCAGGAAAGAACCTCATTCTTTAGAATACTTAAGAATCTTACTAAGGCTGTTTGTATGTATTCACACATCTAAACAAAAAGTAAAAAGAGAAAATATTTAATTTTTTGTCTGTTTGTTTCCAACGATTTAATTGAAAATATATGTAAAAAAAAAAAACTTTCACCTTTAGAAATCCATAAATGAAGCGGGTAACATTAGCTATATTTTAATATGTTTAACATATTTTTCAGTCATTTTCAGAATTTCAATATTTTTAGCGCCTTTGTAAATCTGAATCATGCGACACTATTGCAATGATATTTTCCGTAGGCGTTTATTGTGAGACCGAATGAAACTTTTGATACCGAAGCAAAGCAAAGGACGTCTAGTAAATAATATTTGTTATGGCGCCTTAGTTCCAAGGAGTTTCTCTCCGTACCTCCGACGACATTGGGATCCTCGGCGTTCAAATATCCAGCAAGGTCCAATTTGGGAGTCATGAGCAAAAAGCTGGGCGTCCTGAACAGAGCCAGACGGTACTTTACGTCATCTCAACGGCTCGTGCTATACAAAGCACAAGTCCGACCGCACGTGGAGTACTGTTCTCTTCTGTGGGCCTCCAAATACCAGCTTGACCCACTTGACTCCCTCCAACGGCGAGCTGTTCGAATCGTCGACGATCCCAATCTCACAGACAAATTGGAGTTACTGGAGCAGCGGAAGGACTTTGGCTCTCTATGCGCGCTCTATTGTATGTTTAACGGGCAGTGCTCCGAGGAACTGTTTGACTTGGTGCCATCGTCTCCTTTCTATCATCGCACCACTTGACATCGCAGCAAAGTTCATCCATACTACCTGGACACGATCTCGTCTAGCACGGTTCGTTTTCAGCGTTCATTTCTCCCACGTACGTGCAGGCTCTGGAACGAACTACCAGCTGCGGTGTTTCCCGAGCGCTATGACGTGTCCTTTTTCAAACGAGGTTTAAAGAGAGCATTAATATCACGGTAGGCAGCGGCTTCGCAGAGCCCCTGGCATTGCAGAAGTCTATGAGCGACAGCGATTGCGTAGACGTGGACGAATACAGCAACAGGTTCGTGGAAACTGTCCGTTCGGTAGGGTCTAACATCTTTAAAGCCCACCGCAGTAAGGGACTGAGAAAGGTCACCGACCAGACCCTCAAACTTATGGACGAAAGACGCAGGATGGTACTGCGGTCCCCAGAGGAAGCTAGTGACTATCGGCGGCTCAACAGACGGATCTCCAAGTCTTTGACTCGCGACCT
Organism: Parascotia fuliginaria; assembly: GCA_963082885.1. NCBI lineage: Eukaryota > Metazoa > Arthropoda > Insecta > Lepidoptera > Erebidae > Parascotia > Parascotia fuliginaria. The sequence goes on from OY720172.1 coordinate 2,933,634, forward strand.
TCGCCAATTTAACACACAACGTGTTAAAGAGGCTATAGAGCGCAACAAAGGCTTGAAAGTGTTCGCACGAGATCGGTCTGTCGGGCAGAGCCGACTTGTCAAGCTGAAGACTGGGGACGGCAGGATCATCTCGTCTACGCCAGAGGTTTTAGAGGAGGTCGAGAGGTTCTACGGACAGTTATACACGTCACAACATGCACCTGTTAGCTCCCTAGCATCAGATTCAAGAGCTAGGTTAACTCGACATTACACCGAAGACATCCCAGACGTCAGCCTGTGCGAGATTGGTATGGCCCTGAGACAGCTCAAGAACAACAAGGCGCCGGGTGAGGATGGAATCACAGTCGAGCTACTGAAGGCAGGCGGAAATCCTGTCCTGAAGGTCCTTCAGAGGCTCTTTAGTGCCGTCCTCCTCGAGGGCAAAACGCCACAGGCATGGCATAGGCGTGTGGTGGAGCTGTTCTTCAAGAGGGGCGATAAAACCTTTCTGAAGAATTACAGACCTATCACACTCCTGAGTCACGTCTACAAGCTGTTCTCAAGAGTCATCACTAATCGTCTCGCAAACAGGTTCGACGACTTCCAGCCTCCCGAACAAGCCGGTTTCCGAAAACGTTTTAGTACCATAGACCACATACATACGCTGCGGCAGGTTATACATAAGTCCACAGAGTATAACCGGCCCCTATCCTTAGCGTTTGTGGACTATGAGAAAGCCTATTATTCGATTGAGACCTGGGCCGTGCTGCAGTCTCTCCAACGGTGCCATATTGACTATCGATATATCGAAGTGCTGAAGTGTTTGTATGAAAACGCCACCATGTCAGTACGAATTAATGGTCAGAGCTCAAGGCCTATCCAGTTGCAGCGAGGAGTACGACAGGGAGATGTCATATCTCCGAAACTGTTCACCGCTGCACTGGAGGACGTGTTCAAGCTTCTGACTTGGAATGGACTTGGCATCAACATAAACGGCGAGTACATCACTCACCTTCGAGTCACGGACGATATCGTGGTCATGGCTGAGACCGTGGAGGAGCTCAGTGCAATGCTCGATGACCTCAGTAGAGTCTCTCGACAAGTGGGCCTAAAAATGAACATGGACAAGACTAAAGTCATGACCAATGTCCATGTTACACCCACTCCTATTACGGTCGGAGGCTCGATGCTCGAATTCGTTGACGAGTACATATACCTGGGACACACAGTCCGATTAGGTAAGTCCGATTTCGAGAAAGAGGTCACTCGTCGAATCCAGCTCGGCTGGGCAGCGTTCGGAAAGCTACAACATATCTTCTCGTCCGCACTACCGCAGTGTCTTAAGACCAAGGTCTTTGACCAGTGTGTGTTGCCAGTGATGACATACGGAGCAGAGACGTGGTCGCTAACTATGGGTCTTATCCGAAGGCTCAAAGTCGCTCAGAGGGCGATGGAGCTGGCTATGTTAGGCGTCTCCCTGCGCGATCGTTTGAGAAACGAAGAAATCCGCAGGCGAACCAAAGTGACTGACGTGGCTCGCAGAGTTGCTTCTCTGAAGTGGCAATGGGCAGGACACATAGCTCGCAGAACTGACGGCCGCTGGGGCAGAAAGGTTCTAGAGTGGCGACCACGAACCGGAAGACGCAGCGTGGGCAGACCCCTAACAAGGTGGACCGACGACCTTATAAGGGTGGCGGGCAACCGATGGATGAGGGCGGCGAACGACCGGCTACGATGGCGAAAATTGGGGGAGGCCTATGTCCAGCAGTGGACGTCTTTTGGCTGATATGATGATGATGATGATGATGAGCGACAGTTACCACTTACCATCAGGTGGGCTGTTGGCTCGTCTGCCACTGTAGGCAATAAAAAAATAATAATAATAATAATATTCTCGGAACTCGTATATGTATCTAATGTTATGTTGATTAATTATGTTATCAATCAAAATTGCATTTTATTTTCAAATGCGTGTAAGCTACTAATACATACTTATATAGTAATATTGTAAATGCAAAAGTAACTGTCTATCTGTCTGCCTATTACGCTTTCACGCCTAAACCACTGAACCGATTTTGATAAAATTTGATATAGAGATAGATTAGACCTCGGGAAACAACATATTCATTTAATCGCGAAAAATTAGCTTTTTTATTAGGGATTGAAATAGTTTGTATGAAAAATCGTCAATGTAAGCAGAGATTTAACTGACATACATGCGGGCAGGGCTGCGGGCAATAGCTAGTTAATATTAAATTCGCATGATAATTATTGTATATCATCTAAAGGCAAATTCTATTCACATTATTCAAGCCATTCAGTTTTAAAGTGCGCAATACAGAGCACTCAGTATCTTGACCCGCTAATCTCAGCCGTAACATATTTCTCACGGCGCACTCGACCCCATTCTACCCAACGCTTGCTTGATGGAGATCAGGTGTTTAAAACTGCCCACTTCACCTGTCATTTCTTGTGTCGTTGTGATGTTTAGGATGTTCAAGGGCTAAATGTTGTGGTCTGAGGTGGTAATAGTGGGATGAAATTATGTCAAAGTCAAAGTATTTATTTCATTTTGATCATAAAGTATTATACTTATGAAAAGTCAAAATTACATGAAGTCAGCTAATTAACCTACAGCCAGTTCGCTGACGAGGTAGAGCTGTTAGAAGAACTGGAAAGAAACTCACGCCACTCTTTTCAATCGCCAGATAATTAAAAATTTTTGTATGAGTTAACAATTTTAACACATCAACGCAACCAAAGAACCATACAAAGTAATTATTAAAAAAAAAAATAATTTAATAACATTTTAAAAAAAGAAAAGAAACGAAAATAGAGGATTTCAATTATTTAGTTTCATCTAGTATGGTAATTTGACTACGTATTTTAATTAAAATTAAAAAAAGTAAATGCATTTCCCAGTCATATTGAACTACAAGGTAATACTGAATTAAGTATTAAATGTATGCCATGCCAAGATTGACCAGTCATCCCAGGTAGCACCCGTTCACGAGCATGACGCACAGACTAGCCATCATCACCTTCGCCATATTAGAGGGAAGGTGATGACGCAGCCAATACGATACCATGAGTAGTACTAACTATACCTAAGCAAAAGGGTTGAAGCTATATATAAATGATGTTGAGGGAAAATGTTTCTAGTTTATTTAACACCAGCTGCGCTCTGCGACTTCAAAAATGTAAAAAAATTTAACTCGGGAACCAGACTGATTTTCGCGATAAAAGTATCCTATATTGGCCTCCAGTACCCAATCTATGTACAATAATATTGGTACCGGAAAATTGGTTCAGCCGTTTAGGCGCTGAGTGGAAACGAAAATACACACACACAAACTTTCGCATTTATAAAATTGGTTAAATAAACACGTTTTCTGAAAATATTTTATGTATGTCTAGAAGTTATGAGGCTCTTGAATAAATTTCAGTTCTACATTTTGATGTTTCAATCACTGTAATAAATAGAGCAATGAATGAATAGAGGTACATGACCTTAAAAGCCACATGCTAAGAGATTAAGCCTTCTGAAGTGCCTAAATTTCCGAAGCGTCAAGGTTTTCTATGTAGCATTTATTATAATACTAGCTGCACCCCACGGCTTCGGGTAAATTTTCGGGATATCCGTCTCCGGATCTACATACCAATTTTCATCGAAATCGGTTCAACCGTTTAGGCGCTGAGAGATAACAAACACACAAACACAAGCGTTCGCGTTTATAATATTAATAGGATTATATAAATAAAACCTTCCCTCTTCCTTATCTACTGACCTCGAGTATGCTTAACATACAAACAAGACTATAACAAAAGATATAAGTATCACCGCCTCATAAAACGCCAAAAGTAAAATTATACCTAAATTACCTACTTCTAACTTCCACCAATGATTATAACTTCACCAATTACTTTTAGGTCATTATTCAGATATAGTACTCGGCTTTATCGCCCATAAATCATTAAAGACATAGATTCAAAGTGGCTGGCGTTCACAGAAAGGATACAGTAGTACGCCATAAAATATTGTGAGACTAAAATATTTCTTTTATTTATAAAATATGTATTGTTCAAACTCCAATTCTGTGTGATTTAAATAAATAAATAAATAATAATATCACAACAACTACACACAACGCCATCTAGACCCGAAGTAAGCATATATTATAACTTGTGTTATGAGTTCTAGAATGCGGATATACATACTTAAATACTTTTTTTTTGTAAATACATATTATACATAGAAACACACGGACCAATGCAAATAGACATATCATGCACACAAATATTTGCATTGAGCGGGAATCGAACCCGCGACGCGTGTTAGTCCATACACAGTACCACCGAATCACAGATGCAGTCAAAAAAAAAATTATATAAAGATTTACATAATTTCTTCTATAAATATATGAAGAAAACGAGTTAAACCTTCTACAGCTTATAAGACAAGTTACTGTAGAATTATTAGGACACATTTTTTGACAATGGGAAAAAATTAATTCGGTCGACAGCAGCCCGTAACCTTATATTGAAATTTTTTTTTTATATATTATAGCCTAGCAAAGTGACTCCACCCCGCCTGATGGTAAGCAGTCAGTGGAATCCAGAAGTGGTGGTCACTATACCAAAAGCCATCGTTTTAAACTGCTGGTATGGTGGCCTCCACTATGGCGGCTGGTAATGGGGTTAGGGGAAGCGAATGAGGGAGGTGAGGAAAGAGGAAAGGGGGGAAATTGGGCCTCCGGCACTCTCACTCGCCGAACGAAACGCAGTAGTACAGATACTACTACTCTTACGTCGATCTTCTATGAGAGGGTAGTACTTCCCTGGACGATCCGGCCCATTCATGCTAAAATCAGCGTGGATCTACTACCGTACAACATTGTACTACTGACAATATTTGTAATCATGTTACTTTACACTTTCCGGGACAGTAAACAAATATAGCTGTGATGAGAATAAACATCTATTGTGTCTAAATCACTGTCCATGAAAGGGTTAAGAATATAAGATAATTGTAATTGTTTTTATCTGATTAAATAAAATAAGTTAATGATAATATGTGAATGCCCCAACAAGAATCAAAGTTCCTTGCACTAACAATATAAACCCAGACACATATTTCTATAAATTTTATTAACAGTTTAAGAACACTAAAGTTTTACTACAAAATACAAAATTTAACCTTTTGCACTGTAGTGGCTGTAAAACAGATGGTGTCTTGTGATGTACGGTCAAATCCAAAATCATAAGATATTATATAAAAATAATTAATCGTACTTATGATGACAAATTTGTACGAAATGTGTATATACTATAGAAAATGATACTAACATAAGTGTTTAATATATAAGTACTAACATAATATGACTGGCCTGTTGGCCTAGTGGTTAGTGACCCTGACTGCTAAACCGGAGGTCGTGGGTTCGATTACCACCCAGGACAAATCTTTGTGTGATGAGCATGATTGTTTGTTCTGTGTCTGGGTGTAATTTATCTATAATATGTATATATTTACAAAAAAAAAAGTATATAAATAGTATATCAGTTGTTTAGTACCCATAACACAAGCAAGTATTATTGCTTAATTTGGAACTAGATGGCGCTGTGTGAATGTGGTAGAATATTATTGTTATTATATTATTAATATATATTACTATCACTAGCGACCTGCCCTCGTTTCGCATCGGTATGATATCTATTATCGTTGTACCGATAGGTATTATTATGCCAAAAGCTTCCTTGAAAATATACACTATGTAATTGTAAAAAAGAGGCGCTCATAGCTTGTCGCTTACGGTACTGAACGGTAAACGATTAGCGGGTTAAGCAACATAGAGTGCGGTTGGGCCATGGATGGGTGACCGGATCTCCTTTGAGGCTGCGACCCTTTTGGCCGGATCCCCGCCCTGGGACCTGGAAGCCGGAGTCCTCGCGTCGTTATTCCGATGGCGCGAGGAGGCGGCGGAGCGGGACCTGCGACCTCTGCCTCGAGAGATCGAGGCGCAGCGGTCCCAGCTCCGCACAGTCCTAGTGGCGGAGTGGAAGGCGCGACTTGCGCGACCAAGTGCAGGGCACGCCACGGTGGTGGCGGTAAGTCCCGTCCTCGAGGAGTGGCTGGAGAGGAGGCACGGCGTCCTCACGTTCCGGCTGACACAGGTACTCACCGGTCACGGGTGCTTCGGCACGTACCTGTGTCTCATAGGCCGGGAGCAGACGTCCGTCTGCCACCATTGCGGGGTCTGCCCGCGCGACACGGCGCTCCACACGCTCGTGGAGTGTCCAGCGTGGGCGGACCAGCGCCGCGACCTAGTTGCGGCGCTCGCGACGGCCCAACTCTCGCTGCCGGCCGTGGTTCTGTCCATGGTCCGCAGCGAGAGGGCTTGGGAGGGGGTCGCCTCCTTTTGCGAGCAGGTAATGCTCGCCAAGGAGGCGGCCGAGCGGGAGAGGGAGCTGACCACCTTGCTCCCCGCCCGTCGCGTCCGCCCCGGACGTCGCCGTGGGGCGCTCCGGGATCTCCAGCCACCGTAGGAGGATGCCTGCGGGCGGCGATTGGGCAATCGCCGCTCGAACAGCACAGGCCCGAGAAGGCGGCGTACGTGTTCCACGAACGCCTCTCGATGGAGGAAGGGGGGCTAGGCCCCCCCAAATCAGACGGGGCCCGCTCACGTTGAGCGGGCCGTGGCCCGTCGGGGTCGCGGATGAATGCGCGAGCGTCTCCCGTGACCCTGGCACTCTGGCCGTCTGGAGGAACACCGTGGGTTTTAGTCGGTATGCCGGTCGCTGTCTCATTGTGGCCGGAGAGTCCGACATAACCCCCGCCTCGCCCAGGCGGGTGCGTACTCGTAATGAGTTTCCCACGAAAAAAAAAAAAAAAAAAAAATGGATGGGTGACCGGATCCCCCCCAACGGGGTTCTCGCCTTGTCGCGGCGGGGGGGCTTAGTAGCCGTGGTTATCAAGGACCACGGTGAACCAAGAGGAACCCCAAGGAGGCGCCGCTCCTCTGGGCTTTGCCGGTAAGCTCACGATGGAGCGGCTCTGGTGGGTTGCGGTGCTGTTTGGGCGGCACCGCAACTGGGTCGGGCTGCAGTGTTGCTTCGGCGACTCTGCGGCTGAGGAGTGGCGGGGCCGCAGGGGAAGAGGAGTGTCGGTATTGCGATGCGCCGTTCTCCCTATCCTCTGCGGGCGGCGATCGGGCAGTCGCCGCCCGAACAGCACGGGCCCGAGACGGCAGTGCGCGTGTTCCGCACGCGCCTCTCGAAGGAAGGGGGGCTAGGCCCCTACATCGAACGGGGCCCGCTCGCGGTGAGCTGGCCATGGCCCGTCGGGGTCGCGGATGAATGCGCAAGCGACTCCCGTGACCCCGACACTCTGGCCGTCTGGAGGAACACCGTGGGTTTTAGTCGGTATGCTGGCCGCGCTTTGAGTGCGGTCGGAGAGTCCGACATAGTCCGCCTTGCCCGGGCGGGTGCGTATGCGTAATGCATTTCCCACGTAAAAAAAAAAAAAATGGATGGGTGACCGGATAGTGGTATTTAATTTAAGCATCTCCGTGCTTCATAGGGCACGTTGAAAATCGGTCCCGGTTGTTACCAAGTTGATAACAGTCGTTAGGACAAGTCGACACGGCGACCTGAACACATTCTGAAACTAGGTTGACCACTAACCACTCGATATTGATTTTGAGTGAAAGCCATTGAGCGGTTCTTGAGATTAGCGATTTTATACAGATAGACAGGCGCTTTTCAGTGACTTTGCAGGCATTAGCAGTGTTTAACAAAACATAAGTCCCACCTATTACAATTATATTATTACCATGAAAACTAACAATCTTTTGGAACAACCCGCCACTGTTCTTTAATTATATTGTACACTCGTACCATGAAGGCAGAATGGATTCATGAGCGTACTGTTGCCCGCAAGCCTGTCCCTAGTGGATCTACGACAAATCAAATCATGTTACTGTCAATTTTTATTTAATTAGCGAGAAACGTTGAGTCTTTTATAATCAAGAGGATTTTGTTTTGGTTGAATTGACGTTTAAGCAATTTTTGCATATGCTAGAGAGACGTATATTTCCGTAAAGATGTCGTGAAGTAAGGATCAACCGGTCACTAGCCAAACATATAACTTGGCGGCAGTATATATACTTTAGTAGAACAAGGCGGTTATACGACATGAGAAGTTTGTAGGCAAATCATAATAAAGGGACCCAACCAGAACCTCATAGCAATCTTTATTATTATAACCTTACTTTCTTTGTATCCTTGTTTTTAATAGTACAAAGGAAAAGGACAAAACACAATGTAACATTAAAAGAATACTGCTTTATGAGGTGGTGGTAGACCACAGGACAGGCTACTGCTAATACTTCGATGCTATTGTAATTGCAAATTCGCCAGCCAAGCAAGGAAAAGTTGGCTAATTCAAATAAAAGTAGTTACGATGAGTCTTATAATTTTCATTGCGTTTTTTATATTAAACCATAGCCTATTAATTTCGTTTCCTGCTTTGTTGTTACGAATGAAATAGCATATTATTCTTTCTGATTCCGTCTTACCTGTTACTAAATTTATTAGTCTTCAGTGTGTTCAATAGTCTAGAATTTTATAGCTTTAGGCTGTCTGAGTTTCATCCTTACTTACAGAAAAATATAATTATTTTGTAAGCACCGTTTTCTTAATAGCATGCGCCTTTCCTGGGTGGATATAATAGAAACCTAGCTAGTAATATAATATAATTTTATTTGAACAAAACCAAGTGATTAAAAACATCGCACAATAAAACTACGAGTATAAACAAGTTACGTCCATATTTTCTTTTACCTATAAAGTTGGAGTTGTTAGTTTATCTGTACCCAGCTATTATAAGTCCCTGGGAGATTGGTCCACGATAAGTACGTTATGATGAAGAAAATAAGTTTTTGTTTCGAATATTCCCTCGTGCGATAACAAAGGAGCTGTGAGGTATTGGCGTTATTATTATAAGAGTATTATTAAACTATGTTATTAAAATATATGATATATCGACCCGTTAGCTAACGAATAGAGTGTAAAGGAACACGATATAAAAAATAATAATAATATACGTAGTAAGAACTCTTTGAATTTGTGCCCGACTACCGAAGTCAATCAGGATAATATTTTATGCATATACTGTATGTTTGAATGTTTATTTCTTTGGCACGCCCTACAGTCTAAATGGCATAATAGATTTTAACTAAGAAGTCATTAGATTCGTATAAGTATACATTATTTGTGGGAATGACATAGGGTGCCTACTTATATAATATTGAAATGTAGCATCGATACGAAAAAAAATATCGGCTTCTTTCTTTTCAGTTTGTTTTATACAGACAGGTTTTACGGTAGTAGATCCACGCTGATTTCAGCATGAATGGGCCGGATCGTCCGGGGAAGTACTACCCTCTCATAGAAGATCGACTTAAGAGTAGTAGTATCCGTACTACTGCGTTTCGTTCGGTGAGTGAGAGCACCGGAGGCCCAATTTCCCTCCTTTCCTCTTTCCTCACCTCCTTCAATCCCTTCCCCTAACCCCATTCCCAGCCGCCATAGTGGAGGCCACCATACCAGCAGTTTAAGACGTTGGCTTTTGGTATAGTGGCCACCACTTCTGGATTCCACTGACTGCTTACAATCAGGCGGGGTGGAGTCACTTTGGTAGGCTAAATAAAAAAAAAAAAAAAAAAAAGGTTTTTTGTTTTTAATCTATACTTACTATTATATAAAGCGGAAGATTTTGTTTGTTTGTTTGAACGCGCTAATCTCTGAAAGTACCAGTCGGGTTTGAAAAATTATTTTTGCGTATGATAGCCCAGTTCTCGGTGAAGGTTATAGGATATGTAACATAACGTTACTGGCGACGGGAGCAGTTGAGTAAGCAAAGACGCGGGTGAAACCGTGCCGCGGCCAATTAGTACTATATAAAGCTGGGAGAGTTTATATGTTTGTATGTTTGAACGCTCTAATCTCTTGAACTACTATTCGGATTTTAATAATTCTTTTTGCGTGTGATAGCCCAGTTCCTTAGAAAGGTTATAGGTTATGTAACATCACGCTACTGGTGACAGGAGCAGAGCAGCAACCAAAGACGCGATTGAAACTACGCTAGCTAGGGAGCTAGTGCATGAATTAATAACTAAATTGTCTTAAAATATTTTCAACAAAAACAAGCAATGAAGTAAGCACCAAGAACTTTTATTTAAATGCATCGTGTTGTAATCAAATGTTATCACAACGTAGAACGGAGGTCACCCGGCCGTTGTCATGGCAACTGTCGGGACTATCTGTCGGCCCTCCTGACCTTGACGAGAAAGAATCCACGGTTGTTTATTACGATTATGTATCATGGTGTATTTGGATGGATTTTTAGGATGTAGATATCGCAAGGTCTCGAGAAGAAAATACTATTATGCAATATTTAATGATATGATCATCGTCACTAGGTGCAAATTTAAACTTATATTATAAAGAGAAAATATTAAATCTTTTGTATGTTTTTTTGTTTGTTAAACTCAAACTCAAAGCATTTATTTCTCAAAATCTGCGTAACCAATTTAAAAATTAAAAAAAGCGAAAATATCAGCGAGTAGCATAGGCTATTTTTTGTTGCCCACCCACGCTGGCGGAGCCGCTGGCAACAGCTAGTTACCTAATGAATGTACCTAGTATTACGTCTTTTTTTCACCAAGAGTGTGCTTAAGTGAAAGAATTACTACAAATTCTGTTTATTTGTATGGGTTCACCTTTAATATCAACTTAGTGGGTCAGAACTTTGAAACTCATGTAAATAAAACTGTTTTTTTATATTTAAATCATTGTACTGAGTCTAAGTATATGCGGCACTACGATCTATACTTTTTAATAGACTTAAAAGTGCACCAACTTATATATTATAAAAAACTCTTAAGGTTCGTCGCCACTTCAAAACTTTCTTCAACAAACTTCCCATCGGCCATCAGTTCTGCTTAAAAGTATCCTGCTTGTGACTTGAAAAAAAAACGACTCGGAAGGCATGGTAGTTAACGTGACTCGTGTATGTGTGTCATTACTAATGTGTTACATCTGCCTCACCCCTTCTGAAATAACGGCGTGATATTACGTAACTACTTATCTAAATGACGAGGATACGACACAAAACGTTTCGCGGCAGTTATTGTCTAAAATATTCACACACTTCGACGACGGTATACCAAATCGGTACGTTTATGACTGTGGTGTGAACAAACGAGAATTTAACTGGTATATATTATGTATATAGGAATGCTCCTCAGATATCAAAAAGGCTTTTGCTTTCTTATAATTTGCTAGGTAAAATTTTATTTCAGTTTGTATTGTTTACTTAAAGAAATGTTGATTTTTCATATTATATTGTGTTGGTCTAGTAGTCAAATTACCTGGATTTTATGGCCAATTTTGAGATCTTGAAACCACGAAACTATCTGACATTTCTAAGCGCCCCTGGATTGTTGAAAGCACAGGTAAATAAACTAAGTTTAAAGAGTGAAATGTCAAGTACCAATAAAATATTTTCAAATTTATTTGAACTTTCTAAGTACCTACAAGATTACTGGTTCACGATAAAGGAGAAAATTGTTAGAAAAACCTGAACTGTAATACTTCTGAAAGTGTCAACTTGAGCAACCGTGGCGAATAAAGCTTGTCTTCTATGTAAAAAAAAAAGATCTTGTCATACAGACAGCAATATGATTAAAATTTGATATGAATTACTATACATGGCATATTTATTTTTCGAGACATATCATCATAAAATTTAAATATTATAATAAGAGCAGATCCAAGATATCAAGTCCTCAACAGCGTTAATATAGAGACTGACGAACCACTTAAATTAAGCTTTTTAATTCACAAAATGTCTAGGGAAATTTATGTACAGTATAAACTCAAATAAAGTCACCGGAGTTTGGGGGTGATAAAATAACGCTTCTGTGCGAGATCGTAAAGAATTTTTAAAATACTAACTATAGTATCTACTTGGTTTTTATTTTTTATACTGTAAGTAAGCGCTGTACCACTAATTGCGCTTTAAAAAAGAAATAAAATTTCTTCTGTTGGCACACAAAGAGATTTTTAAATGCAGCTTGTGGCAGCATAACAAACACTTTGAATGATTTAGTCACTTTTTCATAAAAATAAGTTAATATCAAATCAAACTTAGAACTTTCTGTCCCACTATCGGTGCAAAATGTTTCTTCCATTTCCCTCGATGAGCCGTCTCACACGCACCGTTTCTATCATCCTACACTCAATCCATTCATACTTTCTTTAGTCTTTCCCTGACATGACTTTCTTTATTTCACATATCTTTACAAAAAAAGCGCGTACCAACAATTCAAATCAAAGTTATTTATTTGTGAAATAAAAGTTAAGAGAGATGTTACAAACCAAAAATTATTTCACGAAAATAAATGTTACATTGTTATTATAAAGCGTTGAGGTTTATAATCGCACGATAATAAACCTTTTACTGTATAGTTCAAGTGAACAATTACGTTCAAACTGTACCTGCTAAAGCCAGCTTGTAAAATATATTTTCTCTTTCTAAGAAATGCTCTGAGTTTTATTTTGCTTGTAATACTTCTATCATAATTCTGACAGTTCAGGGCCTGTATTTCTTATAAATAAAAATTATTTACGTATTAAAAAATCATTTTCAAATGAAACCCTTTTATACAAACCTAGCTTGTTTAATTTAGGTACTAACTTATAGCTACTATCATATACTTATATATATATTTTGACTGGCCTGTTGGTCTAGTGGTTAGTGACCCTGACTGCTAAGCCGGAGGTCGTGGGTTCGATTCCCACCCAGGACAAACCTTTGTGTGATGAGCATGATTGTTTGTTCTGTGTCTGGATATAATTTATCTATAATATGTATGTATTTACAAAGAAAAATGTATGTAAGTAGTATATCAGTTGTTTAGTACCCATAACACAAGCAAATATAATTGCTTAATTTGGGGCTAAATGGCGCTGTGTGAATGTGGTAGAATATTATTATTATTATATTATTATTATTATATACATTAGGTTCTTTATCATCGATATCATAATTACTTCACCCTAATATCGTCCTTATCTCCACTCCCTAGATTCACTTTGACCGGTTCTAAGTTGCCCTACATAGGTTACCTGCCAACCTTCTTAGTTCTCATATCACATTATATTTTATTTATTATACCCATGATAATTGCCTATATGAGATGACAACTGAGTGAATTAATCTATAATATAAAAATGAATCGCTGAATGTGTTGCTTAGCGCAAATCTCGAGAGCAGCTGAACCGATTTCGCTAATTGTTTTTTTTATAATATTCCTCAAAATACGAAGATGGTTCTTATGGAGAGAATAATTAAAAAATGGCATGAAAAAAAAACACTTTTCTATATTCCTATGTACGCTACTGGCGACGAGACCAGAGCAGTAAGCAAAGACGTAGGTAAAACCACGCCGCGGGAAGCTAGTAATTAATAATAGTAGATAGTTAAAATATATTTCCATTTTAAAATGTGACACAAAATTCAAATTTGATACACATTTTAGTGGCCCCAAGTTGCAGAGTCGTTATGTAGAATGCCCTCGTGATTTATGAGAAGCGGGACACATCTCAGTGTTTCACTACATGCGATGCGATGTAGGGTGTCCATACGTGCGTGAAATTTGTGCCGAGCGAGCGACGCTTATACCTGTACGTGACATTAATCGCGCCCCGTGTCATGGTAGTTAGCGAAAACAAGTTTCTGGTAGTATGTCATGGATGTGCTTTTTTAATGGACCTTTTTTCAGACCGCTATAAATTTAGAATACGGAAAGGCTGTGTAACACCCATACGTGTTCCAATACCTATTTGGTATACATTAAAGTGTACTTTTAATATGTTTTAAATTGGAAAAGTAAGTAATTTTAAATAAGTGATAAATAAAGGAATACAATACAATAATATTTTTGTACACATCACATAATAATACAAGTAAAAGAGACAACATACAAATGAGTAGGTAAGTACAATAAGCGGTCTTATCGCTTAGAGCGATCTCTTCTGAACAACATGGATGTTAGTAAATTGGGAATGTTAGGTAATGGGTTACAGTATTACCAGTGTATCTAAACTAATATATTAAAGATAAAAGATTTGATTTTTTGTTTGTTTATATGTTTCGATTTAACCCAAAATCTTAAAAAAGAACGATAAGATTAGAAAGCTACAAATAAGACGGATATCATATGCTATATTTTATTATGTTTTACATTTTTCAATCCTTTTTAAAATATCTTACTATTTTCAGTCATTCACATTATGTTTATGTGGCATACAACTGTGTGCTCCTATAAAGCCTATGGTTAATTAGCCAAAATGACAAAAATATTATAAAATAAAAAATAGGACAAAAATTTTAATTATTATTTTACATTGTTCAGAGACTACCCTAGATATTTCTAGAAACTAGTCACACTACGGATAGTCTGTCGTTTCGTAGATCGAATCCTAAGATATTTAGTTACATTCGCGTCGAAAACATTACACGTCGTTGTATTTTATATAGCAAATGGGACCGACGTATAATAGGGGAACTTTTACTATTGCGTTTTACATGGTACGGTACAAGGTACGTATGTAGATTAGTTCGATTAAGAACCTAGAGTTCTACTCTTATATTCTCACCGATAGTCCCTGATAGGAAGAGACAGAGAAAGAGGTTTTCAGAACACTTTTCGTGGTACGACAGAAGACTGTCATTAAACTATACTTTTACACACTGCAAGCTCAAGAGACTTATTGGCTGATACAACCGTAAGCACATTATTATATGGACTGCAAACTACTTGACTTTGACGTATAACTTTCAATTATGCTGGTACAAATTATATCAATCTTATTAAAACTAGATTATTCAGTAGATAGTAGCAAGCAAATTATGTGCTATTATGTAGTTTTACTCCTTAAAAATGTTAAATTTACTTAAAGGACATAACACTTTCTTCTATCGTCAGCTTTCTTGAACCTATAGAACACACAATAAACCATAGAACCTTTTTTTCGTTGTGAAACCTCCATCGAACCTTCATTCCTATTCCGCAAGCTTGCAGTAAAGTATTGTTTATTCGGCCGCCTCCGATGCAAATTTCTAGCGTTACAATGAAGTATTATTTTGAAGAGTTCGCGGTGCATTCCTTTGTGCTTACGAAGTACGAAGTGTGAAATTTTCAAGAAATAGCATGCCGCTTTTATGATTGATGGGTTATTATTTCGTTTAAAGCTTAACAGTTTATACTTTAGTTTTATAATGTGGAACCATACCTGACTTCACCCGTATGTGATAGTCTTCTAAGTATCGCAAAAACAACTAAGTCGTTGTTGACCATGTAGAGTGGAAGGGATGAGGTAGGAAAAGGAAAAAAAGACCGCTCCTCTTCACTCCGCCCAGCTCTGCGTCAGTGGAAACGCTTTCTAATAGATGGAAGTTTACCCTTACTACCTGGTCCCCAGATTTGAAAAGTCAGTGTCTTACAGTAGATGACTTTACGATATATACAAAAATATATGATGAATGGGATTCAACATTCTAGGAAATTAACTTTCACGGAATTCAACTTTACATAAATTCAACCTGATGGCCTGAAAGGGACGATGGCTTACGTATAAAATAAAAACACTATCAGTTCGTCCTCTGTTTCTAAACCATCTTTACAAACTAGTTTTATCAGTTTGTGACTGAAAAATATACACATAAAGGAAATCATT
The DNA here is from genome assembly GCA_963082885.1 of Parascotia fuliginaria. NCBI lineage: Eukaryota > Metazoa > Arthropoda > Insecta > Lepidoptera > Erebidae > Parascotia > Parascotia fuliginaria. The sequence goes on from OY720172.1 coordinate 2,949,414, forward strand.
CCAGGTCAACAAACAACAATGAAATTAGAACCAAACATGAAATATCGACGTCTTTACTAGGGAACAAACAGGCAACCTATAGAAATTCCGAATACAAAGTAAACGAAGGCTTGAAACGCCCATCTTGTTGTGAGAAGAAAACTTACAAATACGGCGACCACGTTAATGAGCAAGCTAATTAACATAACATACCACTACGATTTTCTCCAAAGGGTTAAGCAAAGGTGTATAACACTCATGTTTCACCAGCTACAGCGGGCCCATATATTTACCAGAAACAATGCCAGACTCCCAGCTAATTCTGAGAATTCCTTGATTACTAAACTCAAACGCTTTACCGACCCAGGCCAATCGGATACACATGCACGGAAATATTTTACCATCTGCTAGGTGGCACGTCACTTTAGAAATCAAAGCAAATATCGAGTGGTTAATGGTCAACCTAGAGTCAGGATATGTTCAGATCGCCCATGGAGTCATCCGACTTGACCTAATTACTGTTATTAACATGGTAACTACAGGGACCGATTTTTAACGTGCCCTCCGAAGCACGAAGACGCTCAGATCAAATACCACTATGCGGTCACCCATGTACTATACTATAAGGTATTTATCTTGCTTAACCCACTAATCGTTTACCGATCAGTGAGCGCTATGAGCTAAGAACGCCTCAACTTTTATAAATTCTATTAATATCATAAATGTGAAAGCTTGTGTGTCTCACTCAGTGCCTAAACATTTGAACCAATTTTAATGAAAATTGGTATTTAGATAGGTGCTCGAAACAGACATAGGCTACTTTTTATCACGAAAATAAGTCTGGTACCCGAGGGTTACAACAAGACATATTTTACGCGCGGGCGAAGCCGTGGGGCGCAGCTAGTATTATTATAATAAGTCTATATTTCAAAGCTACTACTACTCTACTAACTTACAAAAATTGTAATAACCTGGCAATTAAAAAGAGTGGCCTGAGTTTCTTGCCAGTTCTTCTCATGGCTCTACTTCGTCAGCGAACTGGCTGTAGGTTAATTTGCTGACATTTTGTAAACTTTGACGTTCATAAGTGTTATGAATATATGAATAAACATATATTTCATTTCATTTCATTTCAGTTCATTTCATTACTCGAACTATTTACATAAATAATTTATAGAAATCCTAAACATACATATTATTGTAATAAACTAATCATGTTTTTAAAAATATGACTAAAATATCAAATACCAATGTCTAAACAACGTGTTAACGATTTCTACATGTATATAAAGCGCTTATATCACCTTCAGATAATATTTTCACTATACTCGTAAGCAGAATAAAAATAATCCAAGAAATCCAACTTGTAACCCAACCTTTGAATATCACAAAAACCGTATCACAAAAACTTAAGTATTTTATTGTTCGAGCATACACGGTTTATCCGTTTATCCAAAACATGAACCCCTCACAAACTTTGTATTAACCGACTTTGTTTCAACACTTACTAGGCTTTTTCTTATATAGAAAAGATAAAATCAATGTTATAAAATGGTTTAGTTCTTTAAGGATTTTCGGCTTTCTGTTTTGTAAATACTTTACTTACTGTTTCTGAGTTTCACATTATGGCTATTTTGTTGCCTTTTTTTGCTAAGCACAAAAAATCTGAAAGAGTTGAAGGAGACTACTATTTGTGTTCACAAAATTGGTAAATTTGCTGACGATTTTCTTGTTAGTGTCGTAAGTCATCACTATCTTTGAGCTTCGTTGTCTATGCCTAATTAATCAAACGCGCTGGTTAATTTTAAGTTAGAAACAAATGTTTTTTTCGATTTTTTTTTTCTAAAGTGACAAAAAGACTTAAGAGCCACTTAAAATTAAGTGACTTTTCAGCTATCTTGTACATTTATAGAATTTTTATACAATTAGACGATTCACACACTGCCTCGCATCACGCTGCTGGGTGCGTATCGAAGAACATCTACACCGCGTGTGAATGCGTTTTCAGTGCACCACGCTTAATAGTCAATTTACTTTCCTGTAAATTTTTAAGTTATTCAAGGTGTCATTGATCTAAATTAATTCATTAGGTAGTTATTTAAAACATCAAACACCACGATTTTTAAGTTAACCAGATTACGTGGTTCATACCGCTGGACGTCAGGTGTAGTGAGTAGTCAGCTCGATTCGATATGCGCGGCACGTACTGCGGTCTTATTCTGTTAGGAACTATCTTCAAGCCAGTGTGATGGGGTCAGCAGTCTTTAGAGATGCTATAATGATGTGAAACGCGCAAGTGCCCAGTATGCCTTGCATGCTGAGGCGGTACAAAATTGTATTTAATTTATGCCTATATTTTTATTTAATTTGTATTTCTTTTATGGAATACGAAACAACAACCCATTTAATAAAAGTTTAAAAATCAAACAATAAATTAAAGTTTCTTACAAATATAACTTTCTAACAGCAAATTCATTTGGTTTGTCTCTTACCTATTTTATATATTTATTCGAATTTTATATATTTTAAAGGTATAGGTATTTGAATTGGTTTTTAATTCATTCTTATAATAAATGTTAATGTTTATATATTTGTCCTAAGCATTACCATTGATCAAATTGTGATGAAATTAATAATAATAATAATAATAATATAATAATATTATACCACATGCACACAGCGCCATTTAGCCCCAAATTAAGCAATTATATTTGCTTGTGTTATAGGTACTAAACAACTGGTATACTACTTATATACTTTTTTTTTTTTTTTGTTAATACATACATATTATAGATAAATTACACCCAGACACAGAACAAACAATCATGCTCATCACACAAAGGTTTGTCCTGGGTGGGAATCGAACCCACGACCTCCGGCTTAGCAGTCAGGGTCACTAACCACTAGACCAACAGGCCAGTCAATTACTTGAGTAGGGTGTGGACACCCGAGACAGTTCCTAGCCGAAAAAATGATTTTCTTTTATTATTTACGTGGCATTGCAACGTAGCTAGTTATCATTATTTGTTAAAAGTAGAGATTATTTAGCGTAACCTTTGTTTGGCAGTGAAAGTATTTTGACTGAAATAATAATAATAATGATCAGTATTATTACTGAAAAAATATGAAATAGTGTGCACTTTATAACTTAAACTTTATTACTTTTATAAAATATTGAATAAGACTGTGGTAGAGTAATAACGGAGTTGGCGAGGATGTGCTCTGATATCATACACATGTACGTGATTCCTTGCAATTGTCGGTTCAGAATCAATACTACTCACCACGCAGTATTTTCTAGAAAATAAGGCATGCATATTGTTATTTTTTTATTTTTACTAGTTGCGCCCCACGACTTCATCCGTACGTAAAATATGTTTTAAATCCCTCGGGAACCAGACCGATTTTCAGGATAAAAGTAGCCTATCCGCCACCTAATCTATATACATACCAATTTTTATCGAAATCAGTTTAGCCGTCTAAGCGATAAGTGGTAACAAACACGCTTTCACACAAACTTTTTTAATATTAAATTAGTGATATATTTTAACACTAACAAAAATACACTCGCTGTGTTAACCGTAATATTGCGTGTTTATTTACATAATACAATGACATTATCATAAACATTTAAGACTATGTCCTGCTATCAGAAACAGTCAAAGAAAAATGCTTGCGCTTCCCTTAGCATCTGCACTTTTACCGTCTCTGAGTCGCCCTTATCAGGTTGCCGCTGTAAGTCATGGATCCAGTATTTGAGAAGTCTGCATACGCTGCTGCGTTTTTTAATTGGTGGCAAACAAGCATACGACACTTGTTGGTAAGTGGTAAACGTAAGGCATGCCTATTTTTTCTAAGCATAGAATTATTTCTTAGAAAACACAACCAAGCCGAAAGAGAAGAGGAGATGTGAAAAAAGAAAAGGGAAAATGACGAGGGCTGACAGATTAATTTGCGCTGCTGGCGCTCTCCTTTAGAAGTGTCATCTTTACTATTATAAAGCGAAAGAGTTTGTTAGTTTCTTGGTTTGAACGCACTAATCTCTAGGACTACCAGTTGGATTTGAAAATTCTTTTTGTGTATGATAGCCCAGTTCTCGAGGAAGGTTATAGGCTATGTAACATCACGCTACTGGCGACGGGAGCAAAGCAGTAAGCAAAGACACGGGTGAGACCGCGCCGCGGAAAGCTAGTAGTTAATAACTACTGACCATGAAACTGGTATAAGTCGCTGACGTAGAATAATTTTGAGTGGTAGCTCAAAAATTTTTCTACGTCAGCGACTATCAGCTTTGCAAGCTGTGGTATTCTATCTATCGCCTAAAGTTATACCATTTTGAATAACATGAAAAATGTATTTATACATCAAAATAACATGACCTAAAAGTTAATTCAACCATACGTTTCATATTATTTGCAAATATGAAACTAGTTTTTATTTTCATTCATAAAGCCTGAACGAATTTCGATGTTGCCAGAAATGCGGAAAGGTTTCAACACACGGAAATTTAATTTGACTGAAATTAAGTCTTGTGAAGGCTTTCGGGAATATCGCTGTACTCATATTGTATTTGATACTTGAATTTTGTTTTTGTTATTGTTTGAATATTAACAGAATAATTGTAATACTATTTATATTAGAATATTATATTTAATTTATGCAAATTCAAATTTGCTGAACGCTCTAACAATCAACTTTAAGATTTGTAAAGAAAATATATTATTGGTCAAAATAATGTTATATAGTGCTAAGGTTATCTTCTAACAATAATAACTTGATAAAGAAATGAGTTGATTGGGCTTTTAACGTCTTGCTTTCGTTGGAAATCCTGATGTAGTCAGACAAGGCATTAAAAAAAAGTGAAAGGCAAAGTATGCGTAACTATTCATTTTGCTCCTGAATTAGAAAGGATTATTATATTTCCTTAACTGAGTTATATATTTATTTATTTATAGTCACACCGATTAAAATATTAAAAAACGCAACAGTACTATAAAATGTTGTCCATAATAAGAATAAATGGACCATCTTGCACATAATATCTTACTCTTCTTGTCAAACATGACGCTACTATTAAAGTTACATTAATTAAACTGAGCTTCACGAACACGTCATACAAAGCTCTCACTCAATACAGTTCATATAACTAACTAGTTTCAGTTTGCGCTTTACAAACGTATTGCGGAGATATCCTAAAGTGAATTTCTCTCGATTGTTTAAGTAGAATCCGAAGAGCACACTAATGGAAGGCCAGATAACAACCTTTGTTTGTATGAGAGGAATTCAGCCAATTCTTTTAATATAGTTACTAAAGATTTTCTTAAGTAAAATGTTCAGGTGATTAATTTAGTAGCTAATGTTAAGTGGAAAGTTAGGTAAAGAAAAACTTTGATAATACAATACGGTTCAGCCAGCCGATGTTTAGGAAAATTTTTGCTACCAGTACCACCACTTTGGTAAAAGGTCTTCAATTTTGACAGCGCTATCAAAACACATATTTTGCAGTGTTTATTTCGGCAATATTTGTTTAATTTTCAAAATAAATAGTTCACGTGCATATCGACAAAAGAAAATTGCTAAGAGTGTTTTCTAAAATGGCGTCCACGAGGTGGCAGCACCGATGCGTCAGGTCTAGCTGTCAAGCGCTTTTAGAAAGTTAAACCCTGATTGGCCCATAAGAAAGTGGCACTAACTGGTGACATTTTTCTAAACATATTTGTTATACACATTTACAGACAGTATACACAATATGTCCGGCCGTTTTTAATACAATAGTCACACACACTTTAGGTGTACAATGTATAAAACAGCCATCATTTTAATTGTATCCACTTCAATAAGCAATCTTTCTATAATTCAGTACAGCACAACTATTTAATTACATTACAGTACACTTATAGAACCGTAGATAAGTATACGATTTACATCCGTGACCACCTCATAGGTCCAGTTGAAAAGCAGCGTCAGACACTAGCTGTCTGGCATATTGCTGAACTGAGCCTATTTGGCGCAGCCGTTAGACACAGTAATGTGGTAAAAAAAACTTGCTGTTCTTGTGTTATAATTATTTTTAATTGTACTTGTATTGAACTTTTTGCCTGTATCAAATAAATGTATTTCTTCTTTTTTCTTTTTCTATTTCTTCTAGATTGTACTGAGAATAGAAGTACAGGGCCAGTCTTCAACAACAATCATTACTTTAAACCATAAAAGTAACAACAATAACCAAATAGTTAATAAACTTTGTACCATCTTCAATTTAAAACAAACAATTTTGATACTTACCAATTCAAAATGGCTACAAATGTTATCACAAAACATTTACCATAAATAGACCTTGATTCATTTGAATAGTTTCTGTACTAGCGAACAATTGTGTCTACTTTCACAATAACAGGGAGATACAAAATATTAAGATCGACGCACACTTGTTGCAGCGATGTAATGAAGATTGTTTGCGATTATACTTATTGACATGACGCGATTATACACTTTGGCTGCGACTAAGGTTGCTGCTTGTTGCCAAGTTAGTACAATTATTATGATTATTATTTCCAAATTTAGTGCCAGTGTGTGCTTTGTGTTTATTAGAACGAAATACCTCTTTAAAGAAAAGAAAATTGTATTTAAAAAAGAAAATAAGTTTATCTGTTTAACGATTACGTTGGTCTTTAATATTTTGATGTATACAAGTTTTATTTAAACAATTTTATCATTTAAGAACATTATAACTAAACAGCATATCAAAAAAAATATTATTCCCTATTAAATTGATATTTTAGCACCAGCCGAATACAATCGCCACATTTAGCATGAATCAACCTTTACAGGCACCTCAGAGTTCTTAGAATTAGTCAATAAATTGTGTTTCGTAATTTCGTTGTTGGCAATTATGAAAGCTTGGATCTTTGTATTGGCTATAAAATAAACAAATGGTTGGTAATTAATGTTAAGAATGTGAAAGACAAATAGATCGCTATTTCATGAAAATGACGTGCATTTTTAAAGTATTTTATAAACAATTCAATTGGCATTAGTATATGAAAAAAACTAATGATATCTGTAGATAATTTAAAGACCAGAGCAGTATATTTTGAGTAATGTAGTTGCAAAGTTTATATTGTGCCACTTGCTGAGACACGGCAAAGTAAAACATCTTAAAAAAATTTACTATCTCTATAGTATAAAAGATCTGAAGAGTCGAAGCACTTAAATACCAGGAATATTGTTTTTATGTAAGAAAAAAAAGTCGGAGCTAGCACTGCGGTCCCAGTATGTCACTAAGGCAGTCATTTAAGTCACGTGCGATACTTGAAAAGCTATAATAAATCATGCTAATAATTTGACTTGATAGCCCTGACTAATTGCCACCAGGTACTATAGTCACTTTGTCCTTTTTAAATACTATTCCACACTAAAACTAAGACGACTGAATTTTATCTTAAATATATAGAAACTGAAGACGTTAGACCAACAGTATCAAAATCTGCGTCTACAACGCGATGACATCGTCACTTGGAAATTGAACCTTGTTCCCATAAAGGTACATTTGTTAATTAAATTTCTTTATTAAATTAAGACTTGGCTTGGAGGCGAGAAGACGATTACCTGGAGATGACATAGTCCCTTGGTTAAGAAGATGTTAATTTTAAAGCTTGCAGAAAATTAAACGACGTTTGCTTTTACAAAAATACTTGCGCTGCATTGTGGAGTCGACAATTTTCATTCTATGTTAAAAAGCATTTTATCCGAATAGAGTTAAAATATACAATGCAGAAAATCTATACTATTACATAAAGCAGAGATTTTACGTTTGTTTGATCGCACTAATCTCTGGAACTGCCAATCGGGTATGTCAATTTTCTTCACATTTGATAGTCCAACTCTTAAAGAATGTTATATGCTACGAGCCACGGGAGCAGTACAGTAATCAAAGATCGAACTTAACCTGGGTGAAACTCCGCTGCAGACAGCTTCTATCTCAATAATATTTGCTAATAACCATCAGACATTTATGCAATTACCTCTCATGAATGTAATAAGTATTACTACTTAATAAAAGTCTTAAGTACTGGCAATGCCGTACTCTAATCACTCACGTATGTCTCGAGGCTTAGTAGTTATAATATTCATCACAATCAGCCGAATGATATCTACTGTTGAATAAAAGATGTCCGATAACAATACATTTGGAAGATACTTGTCCTACTCGACACATCTGGCAGACTGGTAATCGCATTGGCTATTAGTTTTATAACAACACGCTCCTATAAACCAAGAACAATATTGAAGTACTTTTGCGGACACTGATCTATTTGCTATTTAATTTGAGAATCCTGATCAGTTTGTATTATAATCTTACAAATAATAAATAAATAATAATAATACCACAACAACCACACAGCGCCATCTAGACTTAAAGTAAGCATATATTATAGCTTGTGATATGGGTTCAAGAATGCGGATAAACATACTTATATATTTTTTTTATAATATCCATATTTATGCACACAAATATTTGCACTGAGCGGGCATCGAACCCGCGACCCCTGCGTAGCAGTCCGTACACAAAAACAAAAAGAAATACTTATATAAAAAACACAAACAAAAAACAAAAGAACATCACAACATAATATGAACAAACATGTAAACAAAAAGCAAATATTATCATCAAAAATATTAAATTCTACTAAACATTCTGGCAAAACAACAAGAAAATTCCCAGAACGATGTAAGACCGTGTGACTTTGGAGCCGCTTGGTAGTAAAACCATTTGGCTATTAAGCCGCTATGGTACTTTATGAACAACTTGTAACAAGTCTACGTTAAAATCTGGTAGCACAGGTGCAATGGCCAATGACAAGAATTGCCGGAGACTGCGCTTTAAAATAGGTGTTTTATAGACTGGAGCGGTACTAATAGTTCTCGAGCGTAAATTTTATGTACTTTGAAAGTATAGCCGTTATTTCTATAGTCTAGTCGTTTGTAAGTTTTAAAAGTTTGATGCAGAAGTATTTTAGGAATGTAGTATTATGTTAGGTATTGAATTTTATTATTTTTAATCTCAATAATAAGTTGTTGCTGTAACGGCATGCTTGCTTGTGTGCCTACATAATAGACATAAATAATTTACTTTCATATCAATAAAATAATCACTGAAACCTATTAAAATACTACTTTGCCAGCTCGCGTGATTATGGCTACAGTTTCTTCCTCACTCACGTGTCAGGTGTGCAAAAGATTTAGAAGTAGTTTGTACAGCCATGTTTGTTGTAAGGAATTTCAATAAACAGTGAATGGCGTAGTTTATAAAATGTTTGATGAAATTTATAGACTGCTTAGAATTGAAAATGTTGACTAAACCCGAGTACATGTATTAATCGAGTATCATCATGACGAACTATGGCCAGGAAGCTCAACCAGTTACTTGCCGTGTTTTAATTACGAGTTACTTATACCTGGCAAAGGAAAATATAATGAAAAATAAATTAGCACTCACATCCCATGCACGGGTGATCTTATACCCAATTAAAAACAAACCTTATGGAAAAGGATACGTATTATTTCAGTACGAATAATTTGACCGAATAAGCAATTTTACCCTTGAGACATTAAAAATCGTGATTTCTTTAGTAAGTAATCTAATTCTATAGTATCAAATATTATAATTGATTAGATAACGCTGTTGATAGTTATCTGGCATTGCCTGAACCTGCTCTTAATGGCACCAAGGGCAAGAAATAGCATAGTTTCATACTAAATAAAGCTGCCGATTTCAGAACATGTCTGATTGATTTGACGATAACATTAAAATTGTAGCACTTATCACTCAAGTGAATATCAGTCGAGAATCAAGAGTAGTACCACTGAAACCTTCTTAAAGCTTAAACTTAATACCGGCGGGAGGATTATTCAGCTAAGTGAATAACGTTTTAATTGCTGGAAAAATGTTCACTCCGGGCCGCGTTATTTAGATAATAATATTTCATTTTTATCTTTAGATCAATAGTTCGGTAAGCCGATTATACAAAGGCTATGTTATTATTTACGAGCTGTTATTATCAGTAGTTTATTTTTATTGTCTACGATGGTAGACGAGCTTACAGCCCACGTGATAATAAGTGGTATTTAACTGTCGCTCATGAACTGCGATGTCAGACACTCTGCCAAGCTGCTGTCGACCCTGGCGGGAGTGGGGTAGGTTAGATTAAGTTAGGTTAGAGTTAAGAGATTATCACACGCTCGTGGAGTGTCCAGCGTGGGCGGACCAGCGCCGCGACTTGGTTGCGGCGCTCGCGACGGCCCGACTCTCGCTGCCGGCCGTGGTTCTGTCCATGGTCCGCAGCGAGAGGTCTTGGGAGGGAGTCGCCTCCTTTTGCGAGCAGGTAATGCTCGCCAAGGAGGCGGCTGAGCGGGAGAGGGAGCTGACCACCATGCTCCCCGCCCGTCGCGTCCGCCCCGGACGTCGCCGTGGGGCGCTCCGGGATCTCCAGCCACCGTAGGAGGATGCCTGCGGGCGGCGATTGGGCAATCGCCGCTCGAACAGCACAGGCCCAAGAAGGCGGCGTACGTGTTCCACGAACGCCTCTCGATGGAGGAAGGGGGGCTAGGCCTCCCAAATCAGACGGGGCCCGCTCACGTTGAGCGGGCCGTGGCCCGTCGGGGTCGCGGATGAATGCGCGAGCGTCTCCCGTGACCCCGGCACTCTGGCCGTCTGGAGGAACACCGTGGGTTTTAGTCGGTATGCCGGTCGCTGTCTCATTGTGGCCGGAGAGTCCGACATAACCCCCGCCTCGCCCGGGCGGGTGCGTACTCGTAATGAGTTTCCCACGAAAAAAAAAAAAAAAAAAAGAGTTAAGAGATTTTGGGAGGTGAGGAAAAAGGAAAGGAGGAAATTGGGCCGCCAGCGCTCTTAATTATCAGCTACAGATATAGTAAACTAAAAAGTAGTGCAGTACATAAATTATTTATTTATTGAACGTAATAAAGAATTACTACCGCTTAAAGATTTCGTAGATTGTATCTCTTTAAACCATGTTTCAGTTCTAGAGAAATATTACATAGTAAGTCATTTCAGAGCTTACACGCGTATTATTTAGATTATAATATTTAATTTTATAAGCTAAATAATACGTGCTAATTATATTAGCTTGCGCTTATACGATTAACTGATTACCATTGCAAGTGAACAAGAAAAACGGTTATTTGTCAAATAGATGAAATAATTACAGAAGTTTTGACGACATCCTAAACACTTTCACTAAGTTAAAAGTATTACTTTTAAATAAAGTTTAAAATAGGAACCACAATTAGATTCACAGGAATATTCAGACTACAAACTGACCATGAACTAACCCTAACCCTTTCACTACAACCAGAACAATTGTTATCCGCCAACAGCAATCATTTCTAAATAGATAGCCCAAGTAAAGTTAAATTACTTCGCAATCTTTCACAATCAATAACCGTTTTATATGCTCGTGAAAACTTGATTTGCATATACCAGGCATGCCCGACAGCGATATATGGATAGCAGTTAAATTTTACGCATATTGCTATAGCCATCAAATAAAAAATCAATTTTTACAATGCTATATCTTCTGCGGGTAAAATTGATGTTGGTATTTGAAGCTTTTTTGTTCATAAAGCTTAATAATAATACTAGTCCGTTTTAAATATTTATTTATTAGCTCAAATTACTAGATACAATCGTATAGAACCAAGTAAATTTGCATATAAAATAGAAACCTAGGTTGTAGCTCTACTAATGCGTGCACAGATGCTCCAGATATTAACTTACTTGTGACAATATAAAAATATTAATAATAATACCAGCTTGTTTATTTTCCCACTGCAATGCAAAGGCCTCTTGCCAAATAGAGAAGCCATGAGCATTAATCATCACGCTTGCTCAAGGCCGGTTGGCAATTTCAGACTTTTAAGTCCAGGTTTCCTCACGATGTTTTCCTTCACCGTCAGTCAAAAATGTCTAAGATAAACGTAGAAAGTACATAATAAGATTAGAAAAATGACATTGGTACTTGCCCAGATTCGAACCTACTAACACGTGTTTACGAATCAGGTGCCTTATCCACTGTATTTACCGAGACTGGTATGAATATGTCTTAGGTAGAATGTCTAGACATGTCGTTGTATAATCGGCACATTCTGGTTACAGGGTTATAGAAAGAGGAATACCTCTTTCTATAACCCTATATATATATATATAAAGATTATTTGCTCTGCAAGTTAATAAGAATAATAATTCTTATTAACTTGCAGAGCAAATAATCTTTGGGAGGGATTGCGAGGTTTATCGCACTGTAGACAGGCCTTTTATCACACAGAAAGGGAATGACAGTGGTTCGCTACACTTGCTCAAGACTGATAGGCAATTTTTGCCATTTTTATGTTTCTTCGCGACGAATTTTCTTCACGAAGTCAGTAATGTCCAAAGTAAACTTAGAAAGCTTATACATAATGCTTATCTACATAATTTCACGTCCTCCTCCCATAAAAGGAGTTTGCAAAAACGCCATAATTGTTGCGATCCAAACGTAGCTTCTTTGTCTCTTCCACATCTTTTCATACACGTTGCCGTCGGGTTACGGGTGCTTGTAATTGTGCCCTTTGTCTACACATTACCTATTTGGTCTATGTATGTCCGTCTAGGGGGACCCCTACCAGCTTATGTGAATCTGAAGAAGTTACATTGGTCATTTTTTTTTTTTAATATATATATTAGCCTACCAAAGTGACTCCACCCCGCCTGATGGTAAGCATTCAGTGGAATCCAGAAGTGGTGGCCACCATACCAAAAGCTATCGTCTTAAACTGCTGGTATGGTGGCCTTCACTATGGCGGCTGGGAATGGGGTTAGAGGAAGGGAATGAGGGAGGTGAAGAAAGAGGAAAGGGGAAAAATTGGGCCTCCGGCACTCTCACTTACCGAACGAAACGCAGTAGTAAGGATACTACTACTCTTAAGTCGATCTTCTATGAGAGGGTAGTACTTCCCCGGACGATCCGACCCATTCATGCTGAAACCAGCGTGGATCTACTACCGTCATTACCTAATTTCGAACCTATCACAAATAAATACGATACGCCAATAATTCATGATTTATATATGCTGTTAAATTTACAAGTTGTTGTACCTACTCGTGTATCTTTCATTTAATAAATGGTTTCTTTTACCCGACCGGAGCTTTTATCTGATTTCGGGCCGAACTCCGGTCGAGTTTGAGAAATCATTTGAAAGATTGAGGGGTCTGGATTGATTGATTGATCAGAGTATTGCAATCTGATGTATTAAAATTTGCTACTCATACAGAATGTGCAATCAAATAATACTGGTAAACCTTTTTTTTGTACAAATGATAGATTTTGTTTTTGGTATTTATATCAGCTTGATAGTTATAGTTATACATGCACGGCTTTTTGCCCGACTGACGCAGTCAAAAAGGGTAATGTTTTTCGAGCGTATGTATGTATGTATATATGTATGTATGTGAGTATGTATGCCTATTTCTTTGGCACACTCTACAGCCTAAATGGCTTGATGGATTTTAACGTATGAGGTGTCATTAGATTTGTATTGATTGTGGGAGTGACATAGGGTATATAAAAATTCAATGTAGCGTCAGCACTAGAGTAAAAAAATGGATTTCTTTCTTTTCACTTTGTTTTAGGCAGGCGGCCTTTTTGTTTTTTAATAATATATATATATTGCTTGTTGAAACAGAAGGACAAACAAAGGAAAAGCTTCAAAAACTCTTCAAATGCTATTAATAAAATTCACAAGGTATTCCTCCAGCAATTTGATCTGAAACGACTGAGTTTTTACACCTACTTAACATTTTTCGGCTTCTAAATTGCACGAGAATAAGAAGTTTTTATAAGGACTATTAATAAAATTCAAGGGTTGAAAAACTAATAACATAAAGATTTTCCTTTAGTGATTGGTATTTTAAGCTTCGACTGTTGAAAGTGGCGCTCAGCAAAATGTTGGCTTAGTACGAGTGGGTAGTTTTTTTTGAACCTTCCTACACACTGAATTTAAGTGGTGGACTTAATGCCAGCGGCATTCTCTACTAGTCAACCACTTACAACAGTTATATCCCTCAGGTAACTTTTGTGCGATAACCTACATTCACGCGGATGGAGCTGAAGGCAAAAGCTAATGATTCTATATAAAAGAATACAATAGTTTTCGAAGTCAGTAAGTGTCAATAGATTAAACTTCTAACAAGCACAAGTTATTTGAAAACATTCATTTATTTGACATATCTACCGAAGCGGCTCTCCGCCGATAAATCTACACGACAAACAAACTTTTGGAAGTCGTCCAAGATATCGCCCAGTACCGTTTCAAATAAGTCTGTGACAAATTACCTAAGATTGTTTTTTGAAAGTAATTATGAATACAGATTCAGCGAATGAAAATGAAGAGATAGACTCCACATTACGGCAACTTTTAATTTTCGCTTTAAAAGCAGATGTAGAGGTGCGTTAAACTGTGGTAATGATAATGACGACAAAATGGGATAGCTTGTAAGTTCAAACCATATGTGTAAGTGCCAACGGTGAAGGCAAACATCATGAGAAAATGAAGACTTAAAGTCAAAGTCAAAGTCAAAGTATTTATTTCATTTTGATCATAAAGAATGATATTGGTTCTGCTCATACTGTTAAGTACCTCGGAATAGAGATAGATGCTAATTTAACTTTTGAAATGCATATTCAAACATTATCTAAAAGGATACGAAAACTAGCCTACATTTTCAAAGATCTACGCGATGTAGCGGATGAGCAAACAATGAAGTTAGTATATGATGCCTTAGTTCTATCTATTATAAGTGACTGCCTCACCTCGTGGGGTGGTGCTTGTAAATCTAAAATGATTACTCTTGAAAGGGCGCAGAGGATGATCTTAAAATAAGCCTATCCAAATCTCGTTTGTTTCCAACTGACAAACTATACAAACTAACTCATGTGCTAACTGTACGCCAACAGTATATTATGCTGACCATTCTTCTAAAACATACTAGTGTATCAGAAGAAAAGAAAAAACTTATAGCCCTCTCTAGAAGGAAATTTGCCGTATGTGAACCTATTGCGGTATCCACTTCCTTTGCACAAAGATTTTTTCCTTTTAGAGGAAATATGCTGTATAATAAAGCAAATAAAATAATCAACATAACCAATTGTCGTAAGACAGAATGTAAAAGTAAAATCACAGAATGGTTACTCAGCCTTAACTACTATGACACAGAAAAGGTTCTAGAATTGGTAGTTTAATAAAAATAAAGCCTATAAAAACAATTAAAAACTTATAATATATTATTTGTATATTATTTCAACATTTGAATAATTAAAAAGTAAACACACTATCACACACACACACACACACACACACACGCATGCACACACACACACACACATACACACACAACACACACACACACACACACACACACACACACACACACACACACACACACACACACACACACACATACATACTTACCTACTTACGGTCCACGTTGACAATCTGTACAATATTATTGTGATGGGGGGCCTGGAGTTCTGAGATACAGGCTTTATAGCTTAGTTTAGACTCCAGATCTCCCACAAATTACGTTGTCAAACTAACTGTCAACCGAAGTTTACTGTACCTACTGTAATTTGTAATTTGTGGAGATTAATAAACGTTATTATTATTATTATTATTATTATTATTATACTTATGAAAAGTCAAATTACATGAAGTCAGCTAATTAACCTACAGCCAGATTGCTGACGAGGTAGAGCTGTGAGAAGAACTGGCAAGAAACTCACGCCACTCTTTTCAATCGCCAGATAATTACATTTTTTTTATATGAGTTTACAATTTTAACACATCAACGCAACCAAAGAACCATACAAAGTAATTATTACAAAACAACTAATTATTTAATAACATTAAAAAAAAAATAAAAGAAAAGAAAATAGAGGATTTAAGTTATTTAGTTTCATCTAGTATAGTAATTTGACTACGTATTTTAATTAAAATTAAAAAAAAAGTAAATACATTTCCCAGTCATATTGAACTACAAGGTAATACTGAATTAAGTATTAAACGTATGCCAGTTAGGCTGGCGCATACTACGCATTGCAATATTGCGTCAAATAACATAGGTTGCGATGCGGCACGCCTGTAGTATGCGATTCTTATAAATGTACGAAAGTGATAGGAGGATTTCCGTTACACGATGCGATGCAGTGCGACCTGCCGTAATATGCGCCAGCCTTTACATTTACAGTTTACAGTACAACTTACAGTAATGCCGAAGATAAACTTGGAAATTACATATAACTTTTACGTACATATTTGATATTAATTTAACTTGATAACTACACGTTCTGTGCTCATGAGACAAAAGGAACTTGAACTACTCTTGACTAGAAAAGTTTTATGCGTAAGTATAATATTGTCTAATATTATATTTTTTTTTTATTCGTTTTTTCTTCAAGGTACAGAAACACAAAACCGTAGACGAACCGTAGACAATTGAACCTAAGATGGCAAATGTGATAGAACTTTTAAACAACTCACCACATAAGTATACCACATTTTTACAAATAAAGAATTTGAATTTACTAAATTTAAATAAAGAATTCGACTGCCGCTGTGGTTCAGTGGTACTGTGTATTACCACGCAGAGGTCCCGGGTTCGATCTCCAGGTAAAGTAAATTGATGTTGGGTTTTTCTGTCGAGAAATTTACAGTATTAGCCCGGAGTCTGGAATTGTGCTCAAAAATAAAACGGCGTAACGTAGTTGGTTAAACATCTCTGCCTTCCCCTTTGGGGATAAAAAGGCGTGAAGCTATGTATGTATGTATGTATGTAGAATTAGAATTTGAACTTTGTAATTTTGAATTATACTATTTTCGGTTGCAAAGAGAGTTACATTCAATTCGTTCCACAATATTAATAGTAACATAAATTTCTAAACTCCACGCGTTTCTTGAGTAAACTAAGTTAAAGTTATAAATTAGGTTGTTCGTTGAACACCACCACTTCGCACGTAGCTTAAGTTGTAACTTAGTACATGATAGCTACCTGAAATGTGACAAATGATGGCTTCTACGAACTAATGTGTGGACGGTAACAGTAACGTCTACCCTGTCCACGAGAGATTTACTTGAGGTCTGTGTTGACTGCTTTATATTTGTATGTTTACCCTAGTGTATAAACGGTGGTAAAACTATATACAAGTACCTGTGTAATTAAGTAAATTAAACGTCATACGAGTATTATTAGTATGACATATTATCAGTTTGTTTTTTTTCGTAAGTAGAAACTTAAATATGATTATAAGAATGCGGTTTGTGATTAAACGTACTGACCTATAAATAAACAAAATAAGAAATTGTTGGAGATTGTCAATTTTTACGTTACATTATTAATTTGAAGACATCCACTGTTGGATATTAGCACTCTAAAAATAAGTTTAGCCTACTAAGTATGGTGACTATTTTTGTCAAACTTTTGGTTGGTGACCATTCAAAAATAATATTTGGACATAGATGATTTTGTTTGCCAGTTCTTGGTCGGTATTTTTGTAGTCGTTTCTTACTACACAGTAAATGTAGTGCAGTATAGTTTTATGTTCTCGGCCGAATAATGTTACACTGTACAAAAAATTAAAAAGCATAGATTAAAAATAAAACCATAATAGCAGTTACGCATTTAGTTTATTTTTATATTTCAAAGCAATTATATGTCCGCTTTGCCCTACAGCGTTTTTGTTTACAATTCATTAAGCAAGCTATATTTTTATCACATCCACTTAAACAAGATATTAGGTATTTTTCTGGCACAATTTGAGATGATGGCACAACTCTAAGATTCTGTTCTCCACAGACAGAGTAAGGTCATTTCGTCGAACAATATCAGTTTCGGTAGCGTTTTTCTTCCACTCCATATTATCATGTAGATATTTAAGTAAATAGGTGTGGTACCTTATTTTTTTTTATAACACGTGTAGACCTAAGGGCAAGATTCACAGACCGCACTTTGACTTTACTTTGATGCAAAGATCTACTTTGTACCAAAAATATGTTTGAATATGAAGTTGAAAGTAATCTTCGGCAATACAAAGCTTACTTTGCGAAGGTGCCTTTGCTGTAAAGTAAAGTCACGATTGTGAATCTGGGCCTAAGAAACATATTTTTCGTACAAAGTAGATCTTTGCATCAAAGTAAAGTCAAAGTGCGGTCTGTGAATCTTGGCCTAGGTCAAAGTCAAAGTCAAAGCATTTATTTCATTTAGATCATAAAGTATGATGCTTATGAAAAGTCAACATTACATTTTGTCAGCCAATTGACCTACAGTCAGTTCGCTGACGAGGTAGAGCTGTGAGAAGACCTGGCAAGAAACTCACGCCACTCTTTTCAATCGCCAGATAATTACAGTTATTTGAATGAGTTACAAAACACTCAACGCAACCAAAGAACCATACAAAGTAATTATTACAAATTAACTAATTAATATAATACTAAGATTAAAGAAAGAAAACGAGGATTTCAATTATTTAGTTTCAACTGATTGAATAATATGTAAGCCATGCCAAGATTGACCAGTCATCCCAAGTAGCACCCGTTCACGAGCATGACGCACGGGCCAGCCATCATCACCCTCGCCATATTAGAGGGAAGGTGATGACCCGGCCAATACGACACCACAAGCAATGACATTTTAGTGAGCATGACAATGCAGGGCATGGGTGGTAAAAGAACCCTAATAAAATGTATTATGCCTTACGAACTCGTAATGATCATGGTATGCATCCACTTCACATTTAACTTTTACTACAATAGTCAACATAATTACAATAATAGTCAATATAATTACTATAATAATAATCAATATACTGAATGATAATAATAGTCAATATAAGTACAATAATAAAAATATCAATATACTTAATGATAATAATAGTCAATATAGCTACAACAATAATAATCAATATAACATTAATCTTGCATTAAACGAGCAACTATACCCATGCTGCTTTATCATTTAAATAATCATTAATAGTATAATAACCCTTTAGAATAAGGCGGTTTTTAACAGCTTGTTTGAATTTTTGTAGGGGTAGATTCATAATGTCAATGGGTAATTTGTTATAGAAACGTACACCTAGACCCGCAAATGAGTTGTTTACTTTATGTAGGCGATAATATGTACCAACTAATTTATGTTTACCTCGAGTATTCACAGAGTGCATGTCACAGTTTCTGGAATACAAGTCTATATTTTTCTTGATAAACATAATATTGGCGAAGATATACTGAGACGCCACCGTCAGAATACCTATTTCTTTAAAAATCTCTCTTAGTGACACCCTAGGGCCCAAATTGTCAATAGATCGCACTGCTCGTTTTTGAATTATAAAAATTGACTCAATATCCGCAGACTTGCCCCAGAGCAGTATACCGTATGACATCACGCTATGGAAATAGCTAAAATAGACAAGTCTAGCTGTTTCTATGTCGGTAAACTGACTTACCTTTCTTATCGCAAAGGCTGCGGAACTGAGTTTACCAGCAAGACACGATATTTGGGTACCCCATTGAAGCTTGTTATCTAAAGTTAAACCCAAAAAAACTGTAGACTCAACAAAGCTCAAAGTTTCATTATTTAAACTTATATTAATAGCTAGGCTTTTAGTATTGGGCATAGTAAATTTAACACATTTAGTTTTCTTTGAATTAAGCAGTAGGTTATTCGCACTAAACCAGTCCAGAACTTTCACTAGTGAACTATTCACTTTATCAATGTTAGTTTCCTTACGATCCACTTTAAATAAAAGTGATGTGTCATCAGCGAACAGTACAATGTCGCAAAAATTCTGAATATGGAATGGCAAATCATTGATATAAATCAGAAAAAGAAAAGGGCCTAAAATGGAACCTGTATATCGATTAAGTTATGTGTGCAAATCGTGTAAGTTTTAAATACTTACATACAAGTACGTCCATTAAGCAACACCTTATGAGTCATAAACCTATATCCTACACATCCTTTGTCATCAAAAGCTATGGGAGACCAATAACGATGGTTTTGCCTCGCTTTAACACTGGCCTAAAAGGGCATCGTAAAAATAAAAAGCACTATAAAAATACATTTTTAAACAATTTGGAACAAGGCTACTAATGGAGTACCTTCGAGTATTGAACTAGATATATTTTGCCAGTTGGTGTCACACGTTCTTTGTTTAATTTTGTGTTAGTGAGACACACAGACGAATAAACCACTAAGGAGAGCATACGGCTTGTTTTCGCTCGCCAAACGTTAGCGCTTTAAATGCAAGTATACGCACTCATTTAGATAGTGTCAAATATTCCATATTTCGAGCTTATAGAGTTTTATAATATACTTATCTGATCGATGTATTACATTTCGATAATATACCTTTTTTTTTTTTTTTTACGTGGGAAATAAATGCATTACGCATACGCACCCGCCCGGGCAAGGCGGGGGGGTTATGTCGGACTGTCCGACCGCACTCAAAGCGCGGCCAGCATACCGACTAAAACCCACGGTGTTCCTCCAGACGGCCAGAGTGTCGTGGTCACGGGAGTCGCTTGCACATTCATCCGCGACCCCGACGGGCCATGGCCCGCTGACCGCGAGCGGGTCCCGTCCGATTTAGGGGCCTAGCCCCCCCTCCTTCGAGCGGCGCGTGCGGAACACGCGCACTGCCGTCTCGGGCCCGTGCTGTTCGGGCGGCGACTGCCCGATCGCCGCCCGCAGGCCAACTCGGCCGCAGAGGATAGGGAGAACGGCGCATCGCAATACCGACACTCCTCTTCCCCTGCGGCCCCACCGCGTCCGCAATCTGGCGGTTGCGGCCCCGCCGAGGCCGCGGAAGGTAGGGAGAGCGGCGCACCGTTATACCGGCACTCCTCTCCCGCCGTGGCCCCGCCACTCCTCAGCCGCAGTGTCGCCGAAGCAACACTGCAGCCCGACCCAGTTGCGGTGCCGCCCAAACGGCACTGCAACCCACCAGAGCCGCTCCATCGTGGGCTTACCGGCAAAGCCCAGAGGAGCGGCGCCTCCTTGGGGTTCCTCTTGGTTCACCGTGGTCCTTGGTAACCACGGCTACTAAGCCCCCCCGCCGCGACAAGGCGAGAACCCCGTTGAGGGGGTCGTTAATATAGGTATATTAACGACCCCCCAACGGGGTTCTAAAACCGTACCGCAAAATTGTTTATTTTTTCTACACGTAACGTAAATTTGACCTTTAATTGTGAAGTTATCTACAATTTTTTTTTTTTTTTTTTATATTATAGCCTACCAAAGTGACTCCACCCCGCGTGATGGTAAGCAGTCAGTGGAATCCAGAAGTGGCGGTCACTATACCAAAAGCCATCGTCTTAAACTGCTGGTATGGTGGCCTCCACTATGGCGGCTGGGAATGGGGTTAGGGGAAGGGAATGAGGTAGGTGAGGAAAGAGGAAAGGGGAGAAATTTGGCCTCCGGTGCTCTCACTCACCGAACGAAACGCAGTAGTACGGATACTACTACTCTTAAGTCGATCTTCTATGAGAGGGTAGTACTTCCCCGGACGATCCGGCCCATTCATGCTGAAATCAGCGTGGATCTACTACCGTACAAATTATTTAATGAGAAACGGTTATGAATATGTAACTTCTAGTGGCCAGATTCTTATTTTTTTTTAAATTATGGCGTCATCCACTACACATTTTATCTTTGCGTAATGTAAAATCAGTGTTCTACATCACCACATATCATCATGCGGACAAAGATGTAACACGCTTACATGTACTTACAACTTAGGTACCTGTTTACAGGGCCTGTCTTCACAGAAACACAGACTTTAAGAAATTGTTTTGCCTTAGCTGCCATTATAAATGTGATAACTAAAGATTTTGTGCATAAAGGACATTATTAATATGATGAAAACTACTATGTTGATAATTTGCCATTTCCTCATGGAGTCAAGCGTACCTACCTACATTATGCACGTATTTCCTTGTGTGATGAGCATTACGCCATTGTGCTGAAAATTTCAAAACTAGTTTTTTTGTTAAATAAATATCCACACGTAATATTGCAGTATTACCCCACAGTATATAGAAGCAAGATCAAAATGGCAGAACTTGACAAATACGTATACATGTAAAACTTGTAACATTAGTCTTACAACTTGGATGTTCACTGCGTAATGGAGAAGGCATGTTTATGAGTTTTAGAATGGCGCTCCGTATTGTTGCAGCGCAATTACCTACTTCCTTGTTCCCTTCCTTTATTGTCGTCAAAATTTACTCGTACACCCCATGCGGCTGAGACCTATCGTTATTTACGGAAAATGGTAGCAAGTAACTCCCTACAAATTGAACTACTGCTATTTGCTTGTATAGTGACAGCAAATCGTGTGTTTTAGTTTGAAATATGGGCCTATTTGACGCAGCAATAATTTTAACTTTAAACTTTTAATTGTGTTATTATAATTATTTATTTGTATTTTTGTTGACTTTGTAAGATTTTGTGTCTCTTTTTGTCTGTGTCAAATAAATATATTTCCTTTCTTTCTATTTTCTCTTCTTCTTATATACGATTATAGTGGTGCTTTTGGGACATGAGTTTTTCAGTCATTAATGTGCGTGATTGCAAAAGAATGAGTAATTTTTAAATATTCTCCTTCCAGAACCAGAAGACTTCAGGCTTAAGGCCATTTTATCATACAATGCTAAGTAGTAGTAATTAAGTAAATGAGCCTAGAAAGTAAAACCATAGCAATATTATCGTAGTATGCTTTATTTTAAAAATGAAACGAAAATAACCGAAAACTTCAAAGTGTAAATCTACGGGTTTAGCAACTCCTAAGATTAATGAAATTCTACATCATTAATTCTATTCGATGAATTTAGTGGATTTTGCGATTGGTTTGAAAATGCGCATTTAAAATTTATTCGAAGAATAAAAAGACTTTAATTATTCAAGAGAGCTTAACTTTTTAGGGGCAAAAGTCTTTAGTGACTTTTCCATCAACCACTGTAGAAATAAACTAATTTCAATCACATGTTGCGAAATCAGAATGAAATGAGAATCAATATATATATAATATATTTCCACAAGGCGGAATTCTGTCTCCTCTTCTTTTCTCATTATTTATTAATCTTATTACTCATGAACTTCAGTGTACGTATCATCTTTATGCCGATGACTTGCAGTTGTATTCTCAGGCGAAATCAGATAATATTTCAACAGCAATTGACGACATAAATCGGGATCTAACCACAATTAAAGATTGGTCTAGCAGATTCGGTTTATGTGTCAATCCCTCTAAGTGCCAGGCTATAGTAGTGGGAAGTTCTCGTATGCTATCAAGGATAGATGTTACATCTCTTCCTCCTATCCTTTTTGATGGATGTATTGTGCCATTCAGCCAGAATGTCAAGGATTTGGGGTTATGTATTGATGCCACTCTTGACTGGCGATCTCAGGTGGCAAGGGTGAGTCAGAAAGTCGTTGGATCCTTACGTTCTCTTTATCGCCTGAAGAATTTCCTCCCGATTTAAACAAAAGCAATGCTTGTGCAGACACTAGTCCTCCCAATCATTGACTATGGTGATGTGTGTTATATAGACCTGAATGCAGATCTACTCAATAAACTAGACCGACTTCTCAACAATTGCATTCGATTCGTTTTTAATTTACGTAAGTACGATCACGTATCCGCATTTCGTTCTCAGTTGAACTGGTTAACGATTCGTCAACGTCGCAGTTTGCGGTCGCTGACGACAGTATTTTCTCTACTACACTCTCCTAACGCTCCTTCTTATCTAACTTCTAACTTTCAATATCTTTGCTCAGCCCATGACAGGAACCTACGTTCCGCGAATAATCGTCTTCTTGCACAAGCATGGACTAAGCCAGAGAGATGTGTAGGACAACCTACACATCTCTCTGGCTTAGTCCATTCTTCCTTCAATATTCAATCAGTTCTTCTGTGGAACGCGCTCCCTCTCGAAATCAGGATGTGTAATAACCGTAACATTTTTAAAGCTAAGGTGCGACAGTTCTATACCAGATCATTGGCGGGAGACAGTAGTCAACAGTAGTGGAACAGATTTATTTTCTATCGATGCATTTGTAATCATATTGTATAGTTATAAATATATATATATATATATATATAATTGTATATATTTGATATATGTATAAATATGTATGTATGCATATAATATGTAAGTTTATTTATATTTTAGGTATAATTAAGTTATTTATATTTTAATATAATGTATGTAAGTACTTATATCATATTTATATCCCTTTTTGTGTTGTTTAATTTTCTTTTTTTTTCCAATTTTGACACCTGCCCTATTTATCTCTGCATGACCCTAAGGTTGACTGGCAGAAAATGCCTTAGGCATTAAGTCCGCCTTGTGCAAGCTTTTTATTGCAGAAAGTTTAAATAAATAAATAAATAAAAAAATATACTTTTAGTCTTTCTAACTTGTACTCGTATAATCTATACTATTATACTGGGTGGCGCAAAAGTAAAGACCCTATTTGGTTCAGCTATAACATTTTTTCTAAATTAGAAAACTAGATTTAGATTTTTTTAAATGTATATTTGTGCCATTAAATTTCGTACCATTAGGATTTAAAGATGATGTCTTTTAAATGGTGACCTCCAGAGTTGATACACATTTGAGCCCTATTTATGACATTTTGCATAACTTGCCGTAACACTTCCTGCGATATGTTCGTTATTTCTTGACGAATGTTTTCTTTTAGAGCTGCGAGAGTCTGTGGCTTGTTCACATACACCCGAGATTTCAAAAAACCCCAAAGAAAGAAGTCTGGACTGGTCAGATCGGGTGATCTTGCAGGCCAAGGCAAATCGCCAAAACGAGAGATAACTCGGCCTGGAAAAGCGTCCCTCACTAAGTCCATAGTGTCGCGCGCTGTGTGTGCCGTAGCGCCGTCTTGTTGAAACCAGATGTGCTCCAGCCCCAATTCGTCCAAACTGGGTATCAAAAACTCACGTAACATGGTTCTGTAGCGTTCTCCAGCGTCTTCGAAAAAATAGGGTCCGATCACTCTGTCAACACAGATGCCACACCATACAGTAACTTTTAGTGGGTGTAGAGGTGTTTCTTGAATAATGCGCGGATTATCAGTGCCCCAGAACCGAGTATTCTGCTTATTGACATGCCCTGAGAGATGGAAATGCGCTTCGTCACTCATAACCAATTTTGAAGGAAAATCTCATAAATAGGGCTCAAATGTGTATCAACTCTGGAGGTCACCATTTAAAAGACATCATCTTTAAATCCTAATGGTACGAAATTTAATGGCACAAATATACATTTAAAAAAATCTAAATCTAGTTTTCTAATTTAGAAAAAATGTTATAGCTGAACCAAATAGGGTCTTTACTTTTGCGCCACCCGTTATAAAGCAGAAGAGTTTGTTTGTATGTTTATTTGTTTGAACGCACTAATCTCTAGAACTACTAGTCCGATTTGAATTAGTTTTTGTAGTGTATGATAGCCCAGTTCTTAAGGATAGTTACAGGCTATGTAACATCACGCTGTTGACAACGTAAGCAGAGCAGCGAGCAAAGACGCGAGTGAAACCGCGCTGCGGGAAGTTTGTATTTTATATTCTTTAGAATTTTATTTTTTTTTTTTATAGTATAGCCTACCAAAGTGACTCCACCCCGCCTGATGGTAAGCAGTCAGTGGAATCCAGAAGTGGCGGCCACTATACCAAAAGCTATCGTTTTAAACTGCTGGTATGGTGGCCTCCACTATGGCGGCTGGGAATGGGGTTAGGGGAAGGAAATGAGGGACGTGAGGAAAGAGGAAAGGGGGTAATTGGGCCTCCGGCGCTCTCACTCACCGAACGAAACGCAGTAGTACGGATACTACTACTCTTAAGTCGATCTTCTATGAGAGGGTAGTACTTCCCCGGACGGTCCGGCCCATTCATGCTGAAATCAGCGTGGATCTACTACCGTAACTAAAGGAACAATATAAAGAACAGAAATTTTTACTCAGACCACGTTTTACGTGACTTCTAGCCTCATTAACGCGAATTTAGGCCTATACACTACACATGGGACGGTAATGAAGGGTAGTAGATGAGGCGGAAAACCTTTGAGGGTATGTGAGCTAGTTTCTTAATGTGACTATTTATGTTGGAGAATGTTACGACAATTATCGATAGATAATTTCTAACTATACCTGTTGATAGGCTTATGTTAAATTAAAATTATTATGCTAAATATTTATGCTGAATTAAAATATGTAACCCTTTACTAGCACATGTGTTTTCTTCAAATTTTAAATGGAGAGTGAAAAAGCATCTAATAAAGAACCAACATGCTTAATTTAGATACGATACCTTTTGTTCTGGTCTCCACCACACCACTTTCACTGAGACATCATTCAGAGAGAGTTATTTTGCTTGGCTAATATAAAAAAACAATACTTTTTATTAAAATTAGCACAACAAGTCATAACTTGGCTACTCACCAAAACGGATACATTCCTCGACCCATCCAATATCACAAGACATGGGTTCAGGAAATCGTCGGTCACCCTCGACAAGTAAAAATGATCATTGCAATGGCGGCAATTACAGCCCCCAAAAGTCGTTTATGCGCAAAAAATTCAAACCTCGCGACTTTTTGTGGGTATATAGATTTGAAGAATCCTTTGAAGATTGATGAGCTTATTTATTGATTTGGAGCAAAATAAGAAGAAAGTGAATAAGAGTATAGAAACAGTTTGAAGAGCTATTAGTCTATTCCTTTTAGGACAAATTTGTGCTGTTTTTTGTACACATTACGAATTTGTTCCGAAAAGATAATCAGGATACATAACATTTCTATTTAAACAGTTACTTAAAGATTAGATGTTTTTTTGCCGTTTTTCAGTCCTAACAGCAAACACTCTGGTTCACTGAGCAGTTTCTCAAATATCATTTATAATCCGCAATATCTATTGAAGTCCTCACCACGTATATTTTTTACCTTTACAAAGCCCAGGAATGAAATCCGTATGGTTTATACGAATTTATGTAACGTTTGATATTTGAGAATACTGCATAATTTCCAAGTAGGTACTTTTGAGCCTTTTTTCAGTTCTCGTTTCATTTTATTTTTTTACGAGGCTTTTTTAAATTTCTTATATAACAATAGATTATTCTCAAATAGCTAACAAGTGAAATAATATTGATGTATAAGTAGAATAAGTAATAGTAATATTAAAAATAGCATACATAGCTTCACGCTTTTTATCCCCCACGAGAGGTATTTAACCACGCACGTTTCGCCCTTTTTTTATTTTGGGTCCCATGTAACAGGGGGCGAGGCCATATATCGGGCACAATTCTACATTCAGACAAAATCTCTCAGATCAGAGACCTCTGCGTAGTAATCCGTACACAGTACCACCGAACCACAGAGGCAGTCTAAGTCACAGTATTAAAATAATTAAAATAAAATATATAAAAATATATGTATCAAAATATAAGAAATCTAAAATCTTGTTAGCTGGATCTAAAATAATATTCTTGTCAGAACCTATTTATAATGAAAGAAAAAAAAAAATTACGATTGCATTAGGACTAACTGAAACCCTCGGCTCTACCTGCTTTAGCCACTAAAGCACGTTGAGGCAATCAAATTTGTGTACAATTATTAAAAGTTTGAATAGAACAGAACACAAAACTTAATGATTGTCTTATTATTTTTGTATAAAAAGTAATATATTGTAAATGCTATTATTAGCACATCTACATTATCATACATCCAGAGTAGCTTCATTTACTTTACACTGCACCTGTTCCTACACAGAAATACTTGTACTTATTTCTTCACCATAATAATGTATCACGGCTATATGTTTTAGTATTTCTTCCTTGATTTGTTAGCGCGATTTGTTCTCCAAATACTCTACTTAAAATAAATAGCTACTATTTTAACCACTTGTAAAATTAAAAGAAATCTATCCAGGTAAACTTGCCAGGTGAACCACGGGTATTGCTCCATCAAAAATACATCATTATACCTAAGTCGAAAGTTGCTAAACCATAAGCAACTTTCTTTTGTCTGAGGAGTAACCCTTGTGCTAATTATGCAATAAACAAGCTAAAATTTGGCTATTTTTTTCGTAGTCTTTAAATTTGATATCTATCAAAATACTTTACATACTATATTTTGCAATGACAGTCATTTACATGATCGACTACTTATATTACCTGACAGAAGAATATAAATTATGCATTTTCATTAAAATTATGTACAAAAACAGTAAATATGAAAGTCGAAAATAATAATTCATTAAGCCCTTCCATCTAAAAG
Organism: Parascotia fuliginaria; assembly: GCA_963082885.1. Lineage (NCBI taxonomy): Eukaryota > Metazoa > Arthropoda > Insecta > Lepidoptera > Erebidae > Parascotia > Parascotia fuliginaria. Next base: position 2,977,787 of record OY720172.1, read on the forward strand.
TGATTGATCTGCAACAGTATTAAATCTTAAACGTTCTGGGCTGGAAATTAAGCGAATTTGTCAACGTCGACTGCGAAAAGTGACAATGAATGTGAAAACAGATGGTGTTATTGTTTTGAGAAATTTTGCAACAGGATAAAAATAAAAATGTTTATGTAACGAAATTTGCCCAATATATTAATATTAATAATATTCTACCACATTCACACAGCGCCATCTAGCCCAAATTAAGCAATTATATTTGCTTGTGTTATGGATACTAAACAACGGATAAACTACATATTAAACATTTTTTTTTTTTTGTAAATACATACATATTATAGATAAATTACACCCAGACACAGAACAAACAATCATGCTCATCACACAAAGGTTTGTCCTGGGTGGGAATCGAACCCACGACCTCCGGCTTAGCAGTCAGGATCACTAACCACTAGACCAACAGGCCAGTCAAAGAATTAACATAGGTTATTTATCTTTACACTCGGTATGTTATTATTTTAGCATTCGGCTAAAATAATAACATAATTTATTTTAACAGAGCATATAAAAGTTTCTAACGAATCCGCCATTATTTTCATTTGTCATGATGGTAATTGAAATATAGTGTTCTATCATCACTCTAGTATTCTATTGACTGGTTTCTATTAGGCGAAATGCAGTCATTAAAATATAAGAAAAAGGAAAGCGCTGTCGACAGAGTGCATAAATGCATAAACAAAACTGTATTTAATTATTTTTGTACCTTTTCATGTGATAGTTCGGTCAGTATTATTTGGTTGACTCATTGCCCTAATAAAGTACATCATTATATACAGATCTGTAGTACTTCGTTCCGTAGGGGTTCGCTTTGTGAGTGAGAACGCAAATGTCTATCAATCTACTTCCTAGAGTGTCTCTGGCGTTGTGAAAGCAATGCCAAGTCAAAGCCGCTGCGAAGACGTTGCCTACCGTGAAGGGAGTAGGATAGTTGAAGAAATTGAGAGTGGTGAGAAAAAAGAAAAGGGCGAAATTAGGCCTCCGATACTCTCACTAACCGAACGAAACAATAGTACGGATACTATTACACTTACGTCGATCTTCTATGAGAAGTAGTACTTTCACGGTCGATCCGGCCCATTCAAAATTCCTTTTTCTTCTCTCTCATTCTCTACTGCTAACATAGGTAACTTGTACCACGTACCATCACTTGGGCTGCTACTAACGTTGTCAAAGAAGACAATCGAACTGGAAGCCGTACTATCATTTGAGGACATCCCCTAAAAGAAAAATATCATTGTATTAAACCGTAGCATTATACGCTAGTTACGAATAATACATTGCATTCAATAGGTGCTATTACTTTCAATGTTTTCGGTAATACCTACTGATGACGTTATAAATAAAATTTACAACGCGATTAAACGTTTAGTGAATTACAAAAGGTTAAGAATTATCGATTCAATTACATTGATAAGACTTTCCACGAAGTAGGCTTTTAAACGAACTAAGTTGTGATGTTCCTCAAGCCTCCTAAAAATTTTATGGTAGGCTTCTTATAGAGCCCAATTCAATTTCAATAGAGGAATTAAAAAAAATCATAGGTAACTAATATTTTAATCCGTATCCATACTAATATTATAAATGAGAAAGTAACTCTGTCTTTTACGCTTTCACGCCTAAACCACTGAACCGATTTTGATAAAATTTTGTATGGAGATAGACTAGACCTTGGGGAACCACATAATATATATGCTATCTTTTATTGCAAAAAAATGGCTTAAAGGGGTTGAAATAAGGGAAATAAAGTTGTATGCCACAACACCATTCACGCGGGCAGAGCAGCGGGCAACAGCTAGTTGTATATATCTACGACAGTGACGTATTTTAACTTTAGTTTCAAACAAGCTTAAGCTTCACGTAATGATAAGTAGCAACTGTAGTCTATGGACATATTGTTCGCTTAAATAAAATACTAAGGAAACATACCCAAGTCATTGCCGTTCGTATAGGAGAAGTTTACTCCATCGTGAAATCGCTTCAAACTATTGGAATGGTGGTGGCGGGTAACCGATAGGCGACTCCCGATCGATTAATATGCGTTATTTAATGGAGATGAACTTAAACCCGAAGCATTTGTTTCATTTGAATCATAAAATATGATGCTTATGAACGTTAAAATTACATCAAGTCAGCCAATTAACCTACAGCCAGTTCGCTGACAAAGTAGAGGCGTGAGAAGAACTGGCAAGAAAATCAGGCTACTCTTTTCAATCGCCAGATAATTACAATTTCTTGTATGAGTTACAATTTATTTACTTAACGCAACCAAAGAACCATACAAAATAATTATTACTAATCAACCAACTAATATAATTACCAAGATTAAAAAAAAGAAAGATAATTTCTATTATTTTCTTTTTTAATTATTTTATCTAGTATGACAATTTGACTACGTATTTTTTTTGTTAAATGTTATTTTGTTAGTGGAATTTTAAGGTTATGTCCAGCAGTGCCTGTTTTTTTAATTTATATTTGAACTATACCACCTCCCCAACTTTGTTCTTAGGAGGTGGTAGAGACCCTTAGACTTTAGACTTTAGACTTTAGACCCTCACAATACAGGTAAGTAATTATATAATACAAGTTTACTATTCTCTTCTACTATCTTAATTAAATAACCCATCCAATTAGAAACCTCTATAAATATCGCTTAACGTTCACTATTCATAAACAAAGGGACCTTTGTGTCATAATATAAATTACACTAATACTTTGGGACAATAGAGGCTTGTAATTCGTGAATAGACTCTTAAAATAACAGGGTTGACGATTACTACTATTGCGTTATTTAAATCTATCGTTTAGGACTTTATGTGTTTTAAAACTGTAATGGATATAGAGACAGCGGTTTTAGCCTTAAATAGAGCGGTTTGTGGAAAGAAATAAAAAGTACCGTACCTATGTACTTCTTTTACGGTAGTAGATACTTACTTGTAGTAGCATGACTGGACTGGAACAAGTTAATTTAACGTTAACATAAAATTCATACTCCATACTAATATTATAAATGCAAAAGTAACTTTGTCTGTCTGTTACGCTTTTACACCTAGACCACTGAACCGATTTTGATGAAATTAGATATACTGGACTTTAAGGAACAACATAGACTATATTTTATCAAAAAATCGCTTGAAAGGATTGAAATAGGGGATGAAAGATTGTATGTAAAAAAGTTTATATATAAACATGTTCATGATTAGTAAAATTAATTAGATATACTGGACTTTAAGGAACAACATAGACTATCTTTTATCAAAAAATGGCTTGAAAGGATTGAAATAGGGGATGAAAGCTTGTATTAGTAAAATTATATAATAAGATAATCAACATTTACGTCGGCGGAGCTGCGGACAACAACTAGTCTTTATATAAATATATACTAAATAAAAATGAATAGAATGATATAGATACATTAATACCGACGTCATTTCGGTATGTTGATTTCTACATAACAGTTATATAAGGAGAACAGAAAATAACTGTTATAAATCACTCTATTTGACTTAAGATTTGCACCTGAGATCTTTGCATGGCAAACCCGTACACAGTGCCAAAAAACCACCGGGACAGTTTATAAAAAAAAAGTATGTTTATAATAATAAAACAAAGCTAAAATATATTTTACTAAAATACCTCCTGTCGCATATGCTCGCATTCTATCCTTTTCTCACTTAAAAGATTAATGTATACCCGTGACTAGTAGATTAATCGTGGTTTAAAAATTTGTGCGATCTATCAGAAGCGAGGAAAACATTAGGTGGATCGTTGGCTTTCAATATCAATGGGACCATTGAAGATGATATATCGAAGAGTTATTTGAATTAAATAAAATGATTTTGATTGGTTATTTTACTTTTTAGGGCAGGTATCTATTATCGAACCAACTGAATCAAGCTGAAACTGAATTTGCTGATATTTCGCTAAAAACTACCTAACTTGTAAGATCTATGTGTACAATGCACTTAGAAGGTTTTTAATACTAACATAACAACGGTAATGAGTAAAGTGTCTATTAAAATGATAACAAGCTCGTTGCCATGGAAATCGGTCTTTAGGCGAATTTTGCCTACTTGCATTTAGATGGATTGCCAAAATGAGCATGATTGATTCGATAGTACATTAGTGATTTTGTAATAAGCACGTGTACTTTCTACTTTGAAAATTATTCACGTGCGGTGAGACAAACATCGTGAAGTAACCCAAACTTTATAAGTTTGCTATTACTAACCTTAACCTTAACCGAAAGTCTTTGCCGTACAAAAATGTATTTATTTTATTATTAGGCGGATTAGCAATTTCAGACTTTCAAGTCCAGATTTCCTCACGATGTTTTCCTTCACCGTCAGTCAGAAATATCCAAGATAAACTTAAAAAGTACATATAATTTGAAAAATCACATTGGTACTTGCCTAATAATTACAATATCATGGAGGTTGAAAATATTAATTGTACAAAAATTTATGATTTTATACATTTTAGTTGAATCTTTAAGCGAGATAAAAACGTGGTAACGTCAACAACAGAAAGGGAGTGATTGATTAGCTTCGAGGTATCAGAGGTTTTACAAAGTGTTAAAATATTATGGCAAGTGAATGACGAAGGATTGTCGAAGGTTTTTTGTAAAAAAGTTTGTAATCTAATTCCTTTTACCTACTCATTAAAGCTAAGAATAATAACAATAGGCTGTTGACACATAATTATGACATAATTTAGATTTTTTTTTTATATTTTCCGTTCTATAACAAAAATTCAAAATATAACTTACTGTTTAAAGGTAAAGGACTAGTGAAATATGCCTACGTATTAAGTCAAATCATGACAAGTTCTTATACTAGAACAAACCACAAAGCTTAAATTTGTCATACCGTATTTCTTATTATACACAACTTTTCAACTGAGTGTACAAATTATAAACTATTAGTCGTTTCGTCATATTAAAATATATATTAACTGAAACATATTTATAGAAATAACATCACTATGCTGTTATTTGTTAGAATTATCACAACATGTTCATTACATCACATTTATAAAATATAATCATCACAAAAGTTCGCGGACAGATATGTCCAATGTGTTCCTATAATAAAGAATGAATTTATAGCTATATTTTCTAATAAAACAAAATTGCAACCATTTCATTGTACAACATCGTGAAAATTTATAATTACTTAAACCCATTTTACCTGTACACCATTTTCCGTTACGATCCCATCAAAGTGCATCGTCTACATAAATTCAACGACGATCGTAGTTAACTTACTGCCGGTAGTAACCGTAATATGTCTGAGTAACGGCGTCACTTAGCATCAAACAACTCTGTAATGCCTCTGTGTTATATTCATAATTCTTTAGTAGATAGACAGCTTTATTAGGGAGCTTATGCTTTAAACGTTTGCAGGTGCTTACCTACTTCTTATGTTTCATGCGACCCGGGGCTGATATACAATAGTGTCAAAATGGTCGATCATTGATCTCTTATTGGTTGATTTTGACAAGTTTCAACCAATAAGAGATCAAGGATTGACCATTCTAACAAAATTGTGATAGCAGACTTAGGCCCCTGTATTGTACTTACTATATGAAACTTAATTCAGATTTGTTGGTTACGTGTGAGTAGGTACTGATGAGTTTAATGTACAGCGGCATCGCGAGGTTCCTGAGGCCCTAGATAAGTGGTATAGATTTCTTTTCTATTTATAAACAGTATTCTATACAATAGCTTATAAAATGTATGGGATTGTTATAAGCTAACGCAAAAATTGTCGTTAGCTTATGTCAATCCGATACATTTTTTAATCTTTCCTATGAATAGAATAGAAATTGATGACACTAGTCTAGGGCCTCAGGAACCTCACGATGCCGCTGTACATATTATAATTGATGCCTCTGTACAGGCCCTCTGGTATTGCAGAAGTCCATGAGCACTTACACTTACCATAGTGAGTGATAGCCGTTTAGCAGTGGAAGGGTCAACAGCTCAACTCATGAGGTGGGCTGTTGACGCGTCTGCCACTGGAGGCAATAAAAAAATACTCACCAACTCATCAGGTAAAAATCTTCTATAGAACGCAGGCTATAGATTCTGATCTCAGAGACTTCAGACTGTAACCACCTAGGGTATCAATTAAATCTATACAATTATATAAAGCGAATAAGTTTGTTTGTTTGAACGCGCTAATCTCTGGTACTATCAGTCGGATTTGAATAGTTCTTTTGGCGTATGATAGCTCAGTTCTTGAGGAAGATTATAGGCTATGTAACATCATGCTACTGGCGATGGGAGTAGAGCAGTAACCAAAGATGCGGGCGAAACTTTTTAAGACTATAATTTAATATTCTAATTTTACATAGGCCACTCTTTCAGACTTTTACTATATGCTTGATAGGTTTTTTTTATATTTGCTCACCAAAGTGACTCCACCCCGCCTGATGGTAAGCAGTCAGTGAAATCCTGAAGTGGTGGCTACCATACCAAAAGTCATCGTCTTAAACTGCTGGTATGGAGGCCTCCATTATGGCATCTGGGAATGGGGTAGGGGAATGGAATGAAGGAATTAAGGAAAGAGGAAAAGGGGAAAATTAGGCCTCCGGCGCTTTCACTCACCGAACGAAACGCAGTAGTACGGATACTACTACTCTTACGTCGATCTTCTATGAGAGGGTAGTACTTCCCCGGACGATCCGACCCATTCATGCTGAAACCAGCGTGAATCTACTACCGTAAAAAAACTAGTAGCTTTGCGACCGGAGTATTATATTTAGTAAGCAAATTAAGCTGCTGTTAGTTAGGTATCTGGATTTCTTAGTCACCTTTTTTTGACACCCACGGGATATGGAGTGATTACAAGAGTAACATTTCATTCCTTATCATAACTTCTTACGAAAATGTTTTCAGATATTTTTGCAAGGCAAATAGAAATTTATTACAATCCAGTTTTGTGACAAAAATAAATTACAATAATGCACTTTGTCATAACGTAACGACAGTTAAAATTATGACTTTTGTTAGCAGAAGTTTTTTAGAACTTTTGAAAAACAACCTACTGTTTTACGGTATAAGCTGGTACCGTTCTATTTTATTACTTACCATTTTAGTACATATTAACAATTTTTCAAAGAAATTATATAGGTATCAATCATTTCTTTGATTCCCTTTCAGTGTTCATTGCTTTGAAGTGATTGAATTATTGTTTTCTACTTTTTAGTTAATGATTAAACATGTTGGTATTGTTTTGAAGTCGGTTTTAATTTTATTTTTAACTTTTAGTGGGAAGTGATTGTGTATTGTTAGTATATTTAATATGGATAGGCCTACTAAACGTGCTGCGCAAATAAGACAGCGCTGTTGGAAAGAAAGTAGGGACGAGAGTACATGTTACTTGTCAGATTAGACAATGCTACTATAATTTACACTACTTTGTATATTGCCTGTATTACTTGGAGTCCGGCAATATAAAAAAATTAAAGGTTCCTATATTTTTTTGAAATGAAATGAAATGAAATATATGTTTATTCATTTAGGTTAATTAAATTAACACTTATGAACGTCAAAGTTTACAAAAAGTCAGCAAATTAACCTACAGCCAGTTCGCTGACGAAGTAGAGCCATGAGAAGAACTGGCAAGAAACTCAGGCCACTCTTTTTAATCGCCAGGTTATTACAATTTTTGTAAGTTACAGTTTCAAGTAGCATGCAAAGTGACGCAGGCAATACACTTAACTCTATAGATACTTAATTACTTACAGCTTTCTATGTTGTAAAGAAAATTAAAAAGTAAAATGTGTGCTTTACAGGTTGCCTCAATTTGCATATTGCTACAAAAGGTAAAGGCAACATGTGAACTGTGATAAATGTTTCTATGTAGATATTATATAAACTGTTAATTTTTGGTATAAGTATAAAGTAAGATGAACTTAATTTACCACAGGAGTTCACAATGTACCTCTATTTCACAAATCACAATGTAAAAAAATTTAACAATACTAAGTATACAATTTTAACAAAACAATACAAAATGTGTACTTAACTGTTCAAATATGGCTCGGGCATCATGTCATTTATAATTTATACAAAAAAAAAATCATTTTATAAATTATGTCAAAATGTATCAATAAATTAATGTCAAAAAATTATTTGTTAAAGCATGTCATTCATAATAATCATAAAAAATGTCATTCATACAATAATTAACAAAAATATGTCCTTTAAAGTATAATGTCATTAAAATTAAGAGTAAAATTAATTTACTCCTTCGTCAAGCGAGCATCCCATGACTTTTATCGTTCAGATACTCATTAACAGTGTAGTAACCCTTAAGTATTAAATGTTTTTTGACAATTTGTTTAAATTTGTCTAAGGGTTTATCCATTATGTCGATAGGTAATTTATTAAATAAACGTACACCAAGTCCCGTAAACGAATTATGGACTTTATGTAAGCGATAGTGTGAGCCAACCAGTTTATGCTTACCCCTGGTGTTAATCTCATGCACATCGCAATTTCTAGTATATAGACTAATGTTACTCTTAACATAAACAACATTAGCATATATATATTGAGATGCAACTGTCAATATACCTATCTCTTTGAATCGCTCTCTCAGGGAGTCTCGTGAACCTAGGTTGTAGATAGAACGTATAGCTCGTTTTTGAATAATAAAAACGGTTTCAATGTCAGCAGCCCTACCCCACAACAATATGCCGTAAGACATAACGCTGTGAAAATAACTAAAGTAGACTAGTCTGGCGGTTGCCACATCAGTAAGTTGCCTAACTTTCCTGATAGCAAAAGCCGCTGAGCTGAGTTTACCTGCGAGACACGAAATATGGGCTTCCCACTGAAGTTTGCAATCTAAAGTTAAGCCCAAGAAAACTGTGGACTCTACGATTGAAACTGACTCATTATTTAAAACCAGGTTTATACCTGCACTTTTGACATTTGGCATAGAAAATTTTATACATTTTGTCTTCTTGGAATTAAGTAGAAGATTGTTTACCGTGAACCAGTTCAGGACTTGCGCGAGCGAACCATTTACAACGTCGAAATTAGGGTCTTTACGGTTAACTTTAAAAATAAGAGACGTATCGTCTGCAAATAGCACTATATCGCAGAAATCCTGTACAAAGTACGGCAAATCATTTACATACACCAAAAATAGAAAAGGACCAAGAATGGAGCCCTGTGGGACGCCCATAGCAACAGGTAACCCTAAGGACCTATTTCCATTTACATCAACGTATTGCACTCTATCACTTAGATAGGTGGAAACTAGATTAAGTGCAACATCCCTGATCCCATAGTGACTGAGTTTTCTCAAGAGCGTATTGTGCTCGACGCAGTCAAATGCTTTAGAGAGATCACAAAAAACACCAATAGCATCCATTTTATTTTCCCAGGCGTTAAAAATATGTTTTATTAGTGTAACGCCTGCATCTGTAGTTGAGCGACCTTTCGTAAAACCATACTGCTCATTATGTAGTAATTTATGAAAGTTAAAATGGCTCTCTAATTGCTGCAATATAATTTTCTCAAAAATTTTACTAATAGCTGGCAGTATAGATATTGGTCTAAAATTACTAGGGTCACTCTTAGAGCCGTTTTTAAACAAAGGTACTACTTTACTATGTTTCATTAAATCAGGAAATACTCCTACATCAACACTTTTATTAAAGATAGCAGCTAGATATGGTGCTATATTTATAATTATACTCTCAACTAATTTAACTGAAAAACCCCACAAGTCAGCAGTGTTTTTTGAATGTAGTGACTTGAACACTTTTATTATGTAGTTTGGGTTAACATAATTAAAATTAAAAGGGACGTCACACTCTTTCACATTCCCCCTAAGTAAATGCTCAGCTTTGATTGGGCAAGAATTTAAGGAGCTGGTTGTCTTTACTGGTATGCTAACAAAGTAGTCGTTAAAAATGTGGGCTACATCTGTATTATTTGAAATAATATTGTCCTTAATGTTTAACTCATAATTGTTATCTTTCAATTTAATACGACCAGTCTCACTATTAATAACATTCCAAGTTGTTTTTATTTTGTTCTCGGACTGTTTAATTTTATTACTTAAATACAAGGACTTAGCGGCAACACATGACTTTTTAAAGATTTTTGAATAATCCCTAACATATTGAATAAAGACTGGATCAAAATTATATTGTTTCATACCATAAAGTTCATACAACTTAGCTCTACTTTTGTATATTCCGGATGTTGCCCAATCACAGAACCTTATTTTGATGTTTTTGGTAAAAGTTCTAGTTGGAAATGATGCATTATACGCTGATTGTATTGTGCTAAACAAGGACTCGTAAAGCACATTTGGATCATCGTGGCTTGGATCTATGTGAGTGACTGCTGCAGCAACACTCTCAGTGAAACGGTTTAGGCGAACAGAGGTCATTGGCCTACACGTGATCTTACTCCCTTTAGTAGTTGTGCCTAAAGGAAAAACAGCTTTTTGCCCACAATGATCCGATGTTAGATCATTCAGAATAGCCTTATCTATATATTTGCAATTGCAGAAAATGTTGTCTAAGCATGTAGCAGAATGTGATGTAATTCTAGTAGGTTCCGAAAATAAATATTTTAAATTAAATGATTTCAATAAACTAATTAATCTAATACTAGTCTGTGATTGAACAAGTAAGTCGACATTAAAGTCACCACACACTATTACATGCTTATTGACAGAGCTTAAACGTTTGTATTATGAACTCTATTAATATTATAAATGCCAAAGTTTTTGGGAATGTGTGTGTGTGTTGCTGATAGGTATGCGAACTACGAACAAGTGAAACGACAGATAGCTGGTAACGCACTGAGTTTATTAGTCAAGCGGCGGCATGTCATTATATCGACAATAAGTGGATGCAACCACCCTCATATTACAAATATAACAGTTGCTACCCAGCGGCTAAAAGGCTGAAGCGATTTCCATGAAAATAGGTATCTCCAGAGACAAAACATATTTTAGGCACGGTCGAAGTCGTGGGACGCAGCCAGTACTTTTGTAGATTTTGTGGCAATTCAAATTAAGTTATATTATATTATCATTTGATTCAGCACTGTGCTATTGATGGTGATTAAATAAATTTATATGAATTTTTTTTTAATTTTGAAATGGACAACAAACAAACAATATACTGCTTTTTTAACACAAACTTGTAAAAAATAAGAATAAGCCATTTTACCAACAACTTACGTAGTTTATCTTAAAAAAATAATGAAGAAACCTTGGCCATTGTGAATGTTCGCGTTAACCAACAGCTAGACGCATCGTTAACTTGATAGCCTTAGCAATAAAAACAAAAGAATCTTTTACTTCTGTAATTGAATACTTATTACCGCAATGCATAAAAGTCGCCTTACATTGTAAAAACATTAAAAGCAGATCCCCATCGATCCACTTTAACAACTGTTTTATTTTACATAATATTTACGTTGTTTGTGAGACTGCAAACAAACACTGTCGTGTAATCTTTACAAAGACAAGAAATTGTAAGATCAATAATGTGTTTTCTTCTTTTATGTATTGGTGGTTTTTTATTCACAATATTTTATTTTATTGTATTAAGACGTATCCGTGCCCTTAAGACATCAGAAACGGAATGTACAATCATGTGATTTCTTATTACATATCAGAATATAAGCAAAGTAGTGGCTGTTTTCTTCTGTTTGTTCCTTTTATAATTCCTAAACCACACACGCAACAGATTTTGATAAGGTTACTCTTCTGAGAAGTTCTTCGGGAAATTTTAAACATAAATATTTCATGCATACAATCAATCGATAATGGTGACTAAAGTGAAAAGTTCAAAGATTTGTAATTATGTCATAAAAAACTAAATATACGGGAATTCACGCGATCATTCATTAGGTATTTACATACCTTATTTTGCTTGACGTTTCGACCAGGTTACACCGGCCGTGGTCACAAGCCGACTGATGTGGAGATGTAACGGCTCCGTATGCGAAGTAGATTCTAGATCTACCCTCACATTTTTGTCTTTCCACGTACTATCACAAAACACACTGACAGTGTCCTTATTCTGTATGCCGTCCGTATTCCGAGCAAAATAAGGTATGTAAATACCTAATGCATGATCGCGTGAATTCCCATATATTTAGTTCTACTATATCATGCAACGCGAAAGTTTAAAAGTAAATATGTCATAAAAACATATAAGTAAAGACGGTACGGGTCGCTAGTTACATTACAATAATTTGAAGAAAAACACAATGTGTCTAAAATCTCTCCATTATATTACTTTGATGTTCATAAAATTAAATGCTATGTTCCAAAATCCCTTGGGATGCGACAGAAACCGAGGGCTGTTGATAAATTCCATTTCATATCGCTTTAATGTCAGTTCGTGATCGCCAGTTTGTTTAATACGGAATTCGTGTACTGTAATGAGGTTATTTGGTGGCCGTATTTGATTTATACGCAATAGTATTTTTGAATACACGGTTATTACATTTCAAGTGAGAAGTGCTGTTCTGTATGGGGATTGTTAATGTTGTTATTTTATGAGATGATATTAGGTTGATTAAACATAATTTTTTTTGTCATTTACTTTTTTTGATATTTATTTTAATATTATGTTTACTAATAACAAGAAAATATAGGTTTTACTCGTATAATTTTTTTGTTGTGGATTAATTATCATTGCACCTTTACATCGTACCAGACATTTTTTTTTTTTTTTTACGTGCGAAATGCATTACGCATACGCACTCGCCCGGGCAAGGCGGGGGTTATGTCGGACTCTCCGACCGCACTCAAAGCGCGGCCAGCATACCGACTAAAACCCACGGTGTTCCTCCAGACGGCCAAAGTGTCGGGGTCACGGGAGTCGCTTGCGCATTCATCCGCGACCCCGACGGGCCATGGCCCGCTCACCGCGAGCGGGCCCCGTCCGATTTAGGGGCCTAACCCCCCCTCCTTCGAGAGGCGCGTGCGGAACACGCGCACTGCCGTCTCAGGCCCGTGCTGTTCGGGCGGCGACTGCCCGATCGCCGCCAGCAGGCCAACTCGGCCGCAGAGGATAGGGAGAACGGCGCATCGCAATACCGACACTCCTCTTCCCCTGCGGCCCCACCGCGTCCGCAATCTGGCGGTTGCGGTCCCGCCGAGGCCGCGGAAGGTAGGGAGAGCGGCGCACCGTTATACCGGCACTCCTCTCCCGCCGCGGCCCCGCCACTCCTCTGCCGCAGTGTCGCCGAAGCAACACTGCAGCCCGACCCAGTTGCGGTGCCGCCCAAACAGCACCGCAACCCACCAGAGCCGCTCCATCGTGGGCTTACCGGCAAAGCCCAGAGGAGCAACGCCTCCTTGGGGTTCCTCTTGGTTCACCGTGGTCCTTGGTAACCACGGCTACTAAGCCCCCCCGCCGCGACAAGGCGAGAACCTCGTTGGGGGGGATCGTACCAGACATACGCCAATCCTGTCAACTCCATCAGCAACAACAAAGTACTATAAAATGTCACCACTTATGCGCATTCTAAATATTTATAACGATAACTTCTCAACACTAAATCCCTTTCACCCCAACCGCAACTCATTTAGAAATGAAATCATAAAGATTATATCCCAAAAAACCAAAATTACACAACAACAGTCATCTTATTATTCTCATACACATACCTACGCTCACTCTTAGCCACTAGTACTCAAAATTTTCCCCCTAGTTTCTGAAAGGCTAATTTACTAATCACCTGTTAAATCATATGTAATAACCTTAAAGCATGGATTATTAGTTTAATTTGATCTAATTAGTTACTAATAAGATTTAACAGGTGATTAGTTATTTTTTGTTGATCAGCCTTTCAGAAACTGGGAGTTATTTACACACACACACATAGACATAACACACCCAATGTCACCGATGAAATTTTATTTAATATAAATGTGTTCTTCATTAATGGCGTATTGTCTCTTTGTATTGAATTGTAATAATCATTGTCAGCTGTTAAGAATCAATAAATAAATTGCAGACATTTTTTAATTTCTATTAGCTTACCAAAGTGACTCCACTCTGCCTGATGGTAAGCAGTAAGTGGAATCTAGAAGTGGCGGACACCATTCCAAAAGCCAAACTACTGGTATGGTGGCCTCCACTATGGCGGCTTAGTGAGATGCTTTTTCAAAGACCCGCTTAAAAGACCCAGGATCAAAATTAGATGGGAACACATGCGCTGGCAAAGAGTTCCAGGCTTTATTTGAGCGACAAAAGTATGAAGTGCTGAACCGTTTGGTCCGAGACCCTTTAGATTCTACTGTGAAAGGGTGGCACTTTAGTCCCGCACGTGTCGTTCTGGATAAAAAGGGAGAGGGTGGGATTAAATTAAAGAGCTCTTCAGAACACTCTCCATGGTAAAGGTGATAGAAGACGGCCATTTTTATCAGCATTGTATCATAAAATTAATCTTAATTTTACAAACCAATATATTTCTTACAAAAAGTTTAACCAGCCAATATTACAAATAAATACAACGTTATTTCCGTTTTGGGCTTGCCCTAATTTACGAGTTTGTTTTTAGCAATAATGTGAAAAAGTATTACTTCCAGATGTCGCCTCGTGTTTTAAGATGTATTGTTTAATTTAGACCTATTTTTAGGGTATATTATTCATTTTTATAAATTAATTCTTAGAAGTAACGATTTGTTGTGCTGTACAGGTCAAAAATAAAATAATGTTAACTCTTATTTTGCAAACAGCTACCAACGGCGTAAATTTAACTATAATATACGCATAAAAATATCTATAATTTGTATATATTAGACCGTATAGCTAGGCAGTAGACTATTAATACTTTAAAAAAACAGCTTAAATTAAAATGATAAACACCTACTAATATCTACCATTTACATTAGTTTTTATTTTTTGCGGGATCAGATCGAACATGTTGATTTAACTCCAGCTCTTTACATATTTGGACTATGAACATACCCCATTATAATATTGTCTTCGGTAACACTGTAATTACGATAATAAACCTAATTTTTGCTGAAAGAAAATTAACATTATTTATTAAAGAGCCTTAAAGCCACCTGAGAAAATGCGTATTTGCCAAACATTTTAATTAAAGTTAGACAGTCGCTCTCAAATTCTGCGAGTCCTCAATTCGCACCTGTCCTTCGGGAACAAAAGGTATTAGGTAATGTTACCTAAGTCAGTATTTTTGACATGACAACGTCTGTGTAAGCTCATATTGCTAACGCAGAGAGTTTTAGGTAAAATTCAATTGTGCTATTTAGAGGTATTAACTTGACTGCCACTGTGGTTCGGTGGTACTGTGTACGGAGTGCCACTCAGTGGTCGCGGGTTCGACTCCCACTCACTGCAAATATTTGTGTGCATGAACATTTCCATTTGCATTGGTCTGGGTGTTTCTATGTATAAATGTATGTATTTACAAAAAAAGTAATTTATGTATGTATTCTAGAACCCATAACTCAAGCTATAAGTAATATAATAATATGCTTACTTTGGGTCTAGATGGCGTTGTGTGCAATTGTTGTGATATTATTAATATTATGTACTGTACGAAGTCATGAACAAACAAGATTGT
The DNA here is from genome assembly GCA_963082885.1 of Parascotia fuliginaria. Classification (NCBI taxonomy): domain Eukaryota; kingdom Metazoa; phylum Arthropoda; class Insecta; order Lepidoptera; family Erebidae; genus Parascotia; species Parascotia fuliginaria. The sequence continues at coordinate 2,993,418 of OY720172.1, forward strand.
AACATTTATATATCTCTAAATAGAATTTACTTTAGTCTGTTTCTTCATTGAGTTCATATTTCTTAATCACGCAACCGATTTTAATTCGGTTTTCTATCCTTTCAATAATTACTCTCTAATTACTCTCTCATACAAAATTTTCTATTTATCTGACGATTAGTGTAATGTTTGCCAATTGTTTTCATGTCTTAATCGAATCGCAAATTGGCCGTAGACAAATTGGCTGTGATATCTTTATTTTTATGTTTTTGTTTTTTTTATATTAGCCTACCAAAGTGACTCCACTCTGCCTGATGGTAAGCAGTTAGTTGAATCCAGAAGTGATGGATACCATTCTAAAAGCCACACTACTATTATGATGGCCTCCACTATGGTGGCTTAGCCACGTCAGTGTTATGCACTTATTGGTCTATATAAACAAATAAGTTTGACTTTACTATGGAATATACTCAGAAATCACTTTACTATTTAAAAGTTTCATACATTAATGACAGATTAGTGTTAAAATAACTGTGAAACTTTATCACAGTTATGTGTACAGAACCATCTACAACTACACAATACACAACATTTCTTAATGTTCCTTCATATTGTTTTCCTTTATCTAGTTTAATGATCCGACGACGACAGATAAGACTGTGGCCATAATTAATTTTATTGTTCTTCGTACTGCTTTGGTGAAATAGGGTTTATTATAAAAACACACATTAGTAGAGCACACATTTTACTTTTTATTTTTCTTTACAACATATAAAGCTATAATTACTTACCTATAGAGTTAAGTGTATTGCCTGCGTCACTTTGCATGCTACTTGAAATTGTAACTTACAAAAATTTTAATAACCTGGCGATTAAGATTAGTGGCCTGAGTTTCTTACCAGTTCTTCTCGTGACCTTACTCTAATGTCAGCGAACTGGATGTAGGTTAATTGGCTGACATTTTACGGTAGTAGACCCACGCTGATTTCAGCATGAATGGGCCGCCGGATCGTTCGGGAAAGTACTACTCCCTCATAGAAGATCGACTTAAGAGTAGTAGTATCCGTACTACTGCGTTTCGTTCGGTGAGTGAGAGCGCCGGAGGCCCGATTTCCCCCCTTTTCTCTTTCCTCACCTCCTTCATTCCCTTCCCCTAACCCCATTCCCAGCCGCCATAGTGGAGGCCACCATACCAGCAGTTTAAAACAATGGCTTTTGGTATAGTGGCCGCCACTTCTGGATTCCACTGACTGCTTACCATCAGGCGGGGTGGAGTCACTGTAGGCTATAATATAAAAAAAAAAAAAATTCAACTTGCCTAAATGAATAAATATATTTGATTTGTTTTAATATAGTTATATTATTTAGCAACTATTTTCTAGTAGCTAATAGTGGAAACAAGTATACTAACATAACGTAGTTAATTTTTCTATTGATACACAAGCACGTTGACTATGATAAACGTCAGAAGCTGTCCAGTAGTAGATCATCGCAGACGAGAGAATAAAAATTTCATAGCCCTGAATAATAAATAAATAAATGAATGTCTTTTTATTTTACCTTTTTTTAACATATATTATGTAAGGAACATTTAATATTGTGTCTACATTTCTTTTTTTGTACCTTCACATGTTTCACTAGTTAGACATTTAGCGGATAACTGTACTTGGCTATACGACATTATTTAAACTAAGTTACCTAATTTATTTGTAACAGCTGTTGTTATTTCTTAAATAAATAAATAAATGTCAGTAAGTTTAAGTTAAAGCTGTAGCAATAGACTGCTCTTAGATTGTGGTACAATAACTAAGGACCTAAATCTGCTTATTACAAACTAATTTTTCACATACCACATCGATACGTCTGTCGCACCCGATAAGAAATATATATATTATAAATATATTCAAAGAAAACTGGAAGCCGATTGACGTCCACTGCTGGACATAGGCCTTTCCATATTTTCGCCACTATGGCCGATCGTGAGCTGCCCTCGTCCATCAATTGCTTGCCACCCTTATTGGAACGGTTCACCTTGATTGATTAATCCAACGCGAAAAAAATATGTACCTACTCAAAATGTATCATGTTTTCAATTATACAATATTTTGCCGTAAAGTAACAAAACATAAAAATAACAATGGCACCCATAAATCACAACACTAAATAAAGACACAATAGAACATTATTAATCACGGTTTTCTCGAACAAAAATAAAAAAATTGTACAGTCAGTAACCTGATGGTGAAAACATATAAGTGCAATTTTTATATGTTTCAGTTACAAAGAAAAGGAAGAAAGAAAAATAATTTATTTGTTCTAATACAGGTCTTGGCTCAACTTATTTGAACATTATGAAAAAGGAAACAAAAACAATATTGAGAAACAAAAAGGCCCGAACTTAGCTTCGTGACACTTTCCGAACACAAAGCAGTGCTGATATTTTGCTAGTGTAAACCCGTCTACGTCCTAGGGCCATGGATGTTATTCTGCTATGAGATTTTCACAGATTGATCACAAAATCTAACATTATTATCATTCTTATCTTATCTGTGTCTCCACTTAGTTACATTTACACAAAATAAAATAAATAAATGAATATAGTACCCTCATAAATAAATTTTAAATATATAAATCTATAATAAATTTATTAAATAAATAGTAACATAATCTAACACTATTTGTATTGTAAAATTAAATTAATAAAATGGAATACAAACTTTCCTGTTGTCTATGACAACTGACATTAGCCCAATAGCCAATAGCGAATATAACAGACTTAAGCTTAATATGCATGTGATTAATGGATCTTCCATGTATGAAAGGAAATTACCCTTAGAGTAAACAAAAGTTAGATTGTACTTTACTTTAATCAAGCCAGCTACTACAGAAACTACTTCTAAAAACTTTACTACCTCTTGGTCTAGAAGTAAATTCGTTGTTATGATGCAGTAATAAAAATAATGGTCATTGCCAATATAAAACAACTTGGCGTTTTAGCCAAACTTGGAAGAAAGTGAAGTAAATATAATTATTTTTGTTTGATTATGGCAACACCAACCGACACAATACACGTCCACACGCTCCCAATAACACACTTCTTATTTGACACAAATCACAACATTTTCACCAATCACTTACATACTCTCCAACATACACACAACACAAATACACATTCTCGGTATACTCTTGTGGAAGTTAGGTCGAATGGGAGATCAATAAGACAACGTATTGATGTGACGATTTAATAGAGACTGGTTGTACAAATACAATATAGCGAAATGCCTGAGTATGCAAATACAAGTAGGGTACCGTATATTATAATTAAATTGCTGGACACAAGCAATTTACACACTACACTCTTTGAAACACATTATAATAATTTGTGTCTTTATTTAAGTTAACCTGGCCCCCACGCAAACAGGCTTGTCTAGTCTTAGGATCACAGTTTTCTGTACTGCTATTTCTTACTACAGTAATGCCATTGTACTTCCGTGGGTGTGCTTTCGTTGAGACTGCCCTCTACGCGTAATACAGGTTATATCCTAGCACGGATGTAGGGTACGTTTCTCCGATTACAGTAACCAGCGGAAAAACCTATAGATTTGTAGTTATTATACTGTAATGGTACCTGTTGAAGGACTTTTATTATTATTTGCATTGATTTACAAATACGTGTTTTTTAACCCTTATAGATATTATATTTGTGGAAAACCAGTGTTAAGTTTTGGTCGAGAAAATATTTTCTATGAAGGAAATTAATTTGACACAAAATACTTTAAATGAAAGTAAATTGGTTTACAATATTTGCATATTCAATATTGCTCATCCATTGTTCGCTGTAAAATAACAGTAGTCCTTTTTATAAAATATCGAGTAGCCTTCATTTTCCTCAAACCTTTCCAACTAAAAAGTATTTTTCAGAGCGAAGGGTGCTATTAAAAACTGTGGGAGAGGGTTCATTATATGACGTCAGAGGACAACGTGACAAGAATACACACTCTATTGAACCAAGAGGGTTATTCTCAACAATAAAGCGTAATATTGGATGCTTAAAATTCAGATACGACATCAGATTGTACAAGAATGTAAATGAAATTATAAATTTTTGGGTTGGTATCGCGGGTTTAATCTTAGGGTCTTATTTATGTTTGGAAATCTTTAGAATATGTTGTAGACTGTATTTAATCACATAAAACACATTAAGGTCTTTTTGGTCATTTTCAACGCTTCGAATTTATACTAAAAACTGTACCTATGTCTTAAATAAATTTAACAAAGTCTGTATTATTAAATAAAGCAGAAGAGTTTGTCTGTATGAGCGTGCTAAGCTCTGGAACTACCAGTCAGATTTTAAAAGTTCTTTTTGTGAACGATAGCGCAGTTCTTGAGGAAAGTTATAAGCTATGTAAACGCTACTGGTGACGGGAGCAGTGTAGTAACCAAAGACGCGGGTGAAACCGCACTGCGGAAACCTAGTAGATTTCTATGAAGAAGTCTTCTGATTAAATACTAGTAACTACTATTATTTTTATACTTACATACATCTTTTAACAATGCTGTCAACAGTTGAGTTAGTAAACTAACAAATTTATAATCACATACAACATATCATTTGTGCACACATACTCAGAGCCACCTGGCTTTACTTGTTTGCTTGTACTTTGTTTTTTTACGATTTTATCTCGTTCTGTTAGGCACTAAATAAATAATATTTTATATCACACAAAAGGTAACAATTTATGCGGTCAATGCAAATAAGTCTTTCATTAAAAAAAATGTATATAAGTAGTATATCAGTTGTTTAGTACCCATAACACAAGCAAATATAATTGCTTAATTTGGGGCTAGATGGCGCTGTGTGAATGTGGTAGAATATTATTATTATTATTATTATTATTATTATCATCATCCTCTACCATTTCACCACTATTTTACGATGAGCTTTTAACGAACAAATTATGGCTTGTGGTAGTAGCAGTATAATACACATGAAGTATTTTTCTTAATTAGCTTGTTGTGATATAATAATAATAATAATAATAATATGTGGACACTATCACACATCGTCATCTAGTCCCAAGCTAAGCAGAGCTTGTGTTATGGGTACTAGATAATTGAAATATAATACTAATTACATACTTTTTTTTTTTTTAAATACATACTTAGAATACATAGAAAACACCCAAACTGAAGACAAATACAAATGTTCATCACACAAATATTTGCCTTTTGCCTTCGGGAATCGAACCCACGACACCCGGCGTCGCAGTCAGTTACACTAACCACTAGACCAACGGTGCAGTGCAGCAGATATCAATGCACAATTCTAAAGGAGCAATATATTTTCTTAAGATAATAATTATCCGTAGCTGCCTTGTTGATTCACAGAATGAAAGGAAATGAACAAAATTTTTTTTCGGTCACAATGTTCTAAAACTGTCATCAGATTATGCTGACAAATATAAACTAGATAAATTGAAAAAACAACTTATACGGTTTTGGTTACCAGCCAAAGAAATTACAGGCTCTTTTGTGATAAATGAAATTTTTTTTAGTTATGTATAAATGGTTTGGACATGTTATCGGTGGCTTGGTTACAGTTGTCATTTATTATTGCATAATCTTTGATATATTTTGTCGTTTTTGGCATGTTAGTAGACTAACCCCCAGTTTCTGAAAGACTGATTAATGAAAAATTAACTAATCTCCTGTTAAATCTCATGTGAAGTACCTAAAATCATGCTAAAAGCATTAATAATTAGTTTAATTTGATCTAATTAGTTACTAATTATATGCTTTTAGCAACCTAATTGGTACTTCACATGAGATTTAACAGGTGGTTAGTTTATTTTTCGTAGATCAGCCTTTCAGAAACTGGGGGTTAGTATATTGTTCTGGGTAGTAACAGGAGACAATGTAACAGATCATATAACTTATTGACTAAATTTTGAGCTAAGAAGGCTTTATTTTTGATATATGGCAAAAAATGCAGCAGGATAGATTAATATGGAGATCTTTTGACTATGTTTTTTATTGCCGACTGTGGCAGACGAGCAGCCAGCATACAGCCCACGTGATGTTATGTTGTAACTGTCGCTCATGGACAACTCAGAATCCTTAAGCTCCAGAGACTTTGCGAATCTGCTGCCTACCCTGAAGGGAATGGGATACGTCAAGAGATTGAGGGAGGTAAAGAAAAAGTTAAAAGTGGAAATTGGGCTGCCGACACTCTTACTTGCCGAACGTAACGCAATAGTATGGATACTATTACTCTAACGTCGATATTCTATGAGAGGGTAGTACTTTCTCGGTAAATCCGGCCCATTTATGCTGAAGCCACTGTTAAAATATACGTAAGGAATGCTAAAATCTAAACGCTGTAATACAACCACCAATTTATTCGTATTGCTTTAAATTAAAAGAGAGAGCGTAAATCATGCGAATTTTTTTTTTATAAATTTCTAACACAAACACGTTTAAAAACATAAAATGTATGTAAAAATTAAATATTTATTTATTATAAATTGTTCACTAACATACGATGGGTAGTTTGTTTATTAATGTTAGCAATGAAATATTGTATACCTACTTGTAAAAAGACATTATTTTATAAACACATTATCAAAATAACACTAGTTTTATTTGCATACAAAAACTGTTACTTAATTTCATATTGAGGTCCTCTACACTTTCCGGGACAGTAAACGTATATGGCCGTGATGACAATAAAACATATATTGTGTCTAAAGTAGTGTCCATGAAAGGGTTAATTTCTTGAGGTATGTTAACGCAGATTTTACGTAAAAAGACAAGTACCTGACTGCCACATAATAAAACTTTAATTTAAGTAATATTATGACTACTACAACATGTGAATGGGACAAAAATGTGCCAAAAACTATGTTTTATTCATTTGTTGTACCGAGTAGATTTAGTTTTCCGTAGACTGAGTGTCATAACTCGGTATTGACAAGGGTTCCTTGTTAATCCTGGCTTACAAGAGTCACATTAATTAATGTGCGGGTGGAATTAGTTTGATGCATAAATTTGTATTTTGGCACGGTATATATTTAAGAATTCATCTTACATTAAGTAAAATATTGTTATCGTAATGTACTCATTTATCTCCTAAATTATTGTTTTTAAAACTATTAGGTGCTAGAAGTTTAAACAGTACACGGAATAGGTTTCGAATGCAATAGATAAATCCACTTTTTTATAGTGGTGACAAGACGTGGCTAAGAATTGTTCCTTGGGGTAGGATTTATCTTACATTAAGTATAATATTGTTTTTCAAATTATTAGGTGACAGGTGGACAGAAAGGTAGTTATAGTGATATTATTTCTAGACAAAAAGGTGGTCTAAAATCACCGGCAATCAATTTGCACCGAGTAGATAGTACCTTTATACTTGTTCTAAGCCCTCCGGACGCCATCGCAATCTCTGATTCGCAACCAGTTGGGATAAATATTCTTCGTACGCAACTAGTTGCGATGAAAGACATTTTTTTTTTCTAGATGTGCACCACTATATTTAATATTATATTATTTATATTTTATACTCGTTTATAAAATGTATATCCAAAAAAACATGCTTGCGCTGATGAGGCGAACTATAAATTGCGAATACCTATATAAAACTAGCTGTTGCCCAGCGCTGCGCCCACGTAAATATCGGTTAAGCCATTTTTTCTCAATAAAAGGTAGCCAATGTTGTGTTCCAAAATCTATTCTATCTAGGTATTATATACCAAATTTCATTAAAATTTAGTGGCGTAGGCGTGAAAGCATAACAGACAGACAGGAAAAGAGAGTTACTTTTGGATTTATAATATATGGATTAAGCATATATTCAAAACTTGAGATAATAAATAGTAATTCCTATTAGTCTGTAGTATTTTGGTTTCCTGAGTTTATTTTTAAAGTTTTAGACGATAAACTTCTGGTGTGTTAATCTGCGTAGACAATTATTTCCACCTGCACCATGTGTACGACATAATAACCATTTTATTGCATAAAAATAAAAATATCAGAAGCGTAATATAGGTACAGCATCACATTAATAAAGGCCACATTAAAGCATCTATGTCGCCTTTATTAATGCACAGGTGCACTGGCTGAGATATTAAAACCTTGCTGTATTTTATCATCCTTAATTTTAATATCGAATGGGGTAGGATTATGCTCGTAATATCTTAAGGAGAAAGAGACAATGATAGAGTAAAGCAATATGAACAACAGAGACAACGGCTATCAATATTTTCATTATTGAACTGTGTGATCCGTAGTTTTTGTAGCCAGCCACGAAATCATTTCGTTTTAATTAAGTAAAATTTGCAAAGGATTATGATGAAAATGCTTTTTAATCCGAGCAAATTGCATTGTAGCTTATTGTAAAAGTATAAAAGTATTGTATTATAATTGCATTATGATTTATTGTATTACATTTGTACGCTTTCTAAATGCTTTCTGGTATGTGTGCAATTATTATCATTTTAAATCTGTTTACCTATATGATTTGTATACACACCTATGTAAATAAATAATTATATGACTGAATTTGAAAAGAAATTAAATTAATGTGTTTGACACTGGTCACTAAAAATATTTTGCAGTGTTCAAAAAAAAATAAAAGGCAATTAATGTTGTTCTTTTGTCGTATTGTAAGTACAAATAAAAAGCGCCTCTAGTGCTGACTTTGAGAACAATTCAGACGAATAAGAAATGCTCACAGTGCACAGCTCGGCTTCGGTCAAACTGACTACATACTTCAAAATGTTTGCTGACAGCCGAAGCTAGCTTAAATACAAAGCTATACTCTACTTAATAAACAAATAGAACTGAGAGAGCGTGCATTCATATGTCGTCTCGTAGATTGAAACAATCTGTTTACATATATACTTTGATAGTAAACGGACAGCTTATATAAAGAAATAATAGCTAATAAAATCAGTTCATGTTTTAGATCAAGATTAAAAATTTGAAACTCTGTGGTTTTAAGTAATACTTAAATATTTTTAAAACTGAACTAAAATTATCAGTTTAATGATGAAATAAAGTTTATTGTTGTGTACTAACGATAATGACAGTACTTTTTACTATAACTTCTTTACTACTGCATATACCTAAATGTCTTTTATAGAGCGTTTTATGTTTGGAATTAAGAATAAAGGTATATAATATAAAATCATTTCTTTCGTTGACCTTACACAAGCTAAAATTTTCTAAACATATTTTCAAAATTTTTTCTATCTGTAATATTCTCATCAAATCTGAAGTACTCGTAAAGGCCTTGTAAAGTAATTGCGGTAGTGTTACGAGGCGTTTAGCGTTTGAGCCTCGGGACATTAAAATGCTCTAACTTGTTGCTATTTTGGAATGAAGCCAGATATATAAATCTGTTGGCAGATTTTCGCTTCAGCGGTTCAGCTACATCGATATGTTGTTGTAGGCAATTGATCGTAACTGTTTTTTAGTTGTTTATGTTAACAGTTTTTTGCAGTTATACCATTTTACAGTCTGTGGTTAGGAATTTTGATTTGGAAATTCAGAATAAGAGACAATCCCTATGAGAACTAAAATCACCTGAGTGTCTAGTGTAAATGTAGACCCGTTTATGACGATCGGTGTTCCAATTAGCCCGCTCCAAACTCTTAACCAATCAGAGAATCAAACGCGGTAAACATTTCGATCGCGTTAACGTAAAAACTACTCGCACACGGCATTCTAAAGTCAGTTGATACGTATCTTATTATCCGTTCTATTGTTATGGCACAAAGAGAAAAGAACTTTAAATCCTACCAAGTATTTGATTCCAAATTTATCTCAAAATGTGATCCTAGTAGTCGATTTAAAATTGTAGCTAAAACAATACCCAGCTCTTACAAGTTCAGAACATTTCAAACAAATCCTCTCGTGATTTCTTTAAACGACACTCTGAGTTCTCACGTATGTTCAATTGAACAAGATTCAGTTCCAAGTAACATAGGTAGTTTGAAGCATTCGATTGAAGTTGGAAACTCGCGAGCAGATTTCCAATCACTTCTCTATTGAATCTGTCATTGTTTGTTAACTCGAACGTGATTCGGTAGCTGGTGTAATTCAAATTTAACAAAGGAACTTGGATTAATAAATGTAATGCTGTCTTAACATTATTGTATTAACACCATTTTGCGTATGATAGCCCAGTTCTTGAGGACGGTTATAGGCTATGTAACATCACGCTACTGGCGACGGGAGCAGAGCAGTAATTAAAGACGCGGGTGAAACCGCGCTGCGGGAAGTTAGTCTAAAATAATCCGAAAATCCTCCATTATCTGTAATCAAAAACCGGTCCTCAAATAACTAAATTTTCAAGTTTTTCTTTTGTCACAAAGAGTAGGAAGCATGTCTCGGTAATTAATATTTGGCGTGCGCCCCACTTATTAGTCCTGCGACGTTATTGGCAGCCGGTAATGAACAGTACCTCGTTTACAGGCTTAATACTTCAAGTTCTTTGAATTCCTTTAACGTTTCAAATAATGAACTGGATTTTATATTCATGTGTATTTTACTAATATTATAATGCGAAAGTTTGTGTGTGTTTATGTTTGTGTACCGACTTTGATGAAAATTGGTATGTAGATAGATTTGGTGCCAGAGACGGACATAGGTTTTTTATCCCGAAAATTGGTCTGGTTCCTGAGAGAGACGAAACTCATTTTAGGCGCGGGTGAAGCTGTAGGGCGCAGCTAGTATACTATAAGAGTATTCATTATATTTATTTCTCTATACGTTTACTGTTACGAATTTCACCAAGACTATCACTACCTACCATGATAATAAGTCTCATAAACTTGTTTTTTTTTAAATTTAGAACTCTTTGTCAGCGCATGTTAGCTTTTAATTAGCGGGTTTCTTTGGTGGCGACGTAAAAAATATTTAAAGAAACTTTTTTTGAAGCCTCATGCTTGCCTCGATAATAAATAGTTTCGATTGTTACCACCACTGCTATACATACTGCTTACCATCAGTCAATATAAAGTTATTTTGAGTAAACGAATATTAAAGAAATTATTCAACAACTAGAAACCTGAGTTTTAGGCCTAAAATATTTACATGAATAAATTAACATATACTCTGAGATAAAAATATTGACATATAAGTATGTCTTTGTTCTCTCTGTTTGTAAGATTTGCACGATTGCATCATATGTAACTTACACAAAAGATCCAAAAAACCTTTTAAATTTCATTTCTTACTTCAATCTGAAAGAGCTAACATACAAAACGAGCATTTTACTACTAGAGTTAAGTTGAGACGGTACATAGTCAGCTTGCAAATTCTCGTAAGTTGGGCTGAGATCACACTTTCAGTACAAAACTTAAGCTAAATTAAACTATTCTCTCTCACTTTGGTTAAGTAAGTTAAACATATTTTTCTGCTAAGTACTAGTTAGTACTGAATTTGCTGAATTTGGTGCTAGCAAACTGTTGATGCTGTTCTTGCCATTTTGTAAAACAAATATTATTGTGAAAGTAGATGGTAGTAGATGTTGTGATGGTCGTAGGTATGCGGTATATTTTATTTCGCCAAAGTTGTATCAACAAAAAGGTATTTTAAACCCCGACGAAAAGACGACGGGATGATATAAGTTTGTGCGTGTGTGTGTGTGTCTCTGTCTGTGGCTTCCAGATCAAATGGATATCAAAGGAAAGGGTTTGACTAGTAGATAATGTACACTATGTCGAGAATTAGTTTAATTTTTAATTAATATGTTATTGAATTTCTATTTATTTAATATCTTTTCTATCTATTAAAATGAAGATATCCACAGCTCGACATTACCCAACTGTTAACAAGGGGAGATATACAATCACTAGAAGACCAGTAAGATGGACAGCGGGATGGTATTTTGTATGCAGACGAAGCTACTGCCAGTAAAATATTCCATTACTGGTCTCTTGCTACATATTATAATGTGGCAGAAAAAATCATGGCGGTTCCATAGACTGCGTCAAAGACCACAATGTTTCTACCTCTCGTTGGTAATTTTTTTAGGCGATTTCTCGTAGCATATATCTCGTAGACGATCGTAGCCAAATTCTCGTAGCCGATTTAGTACGGCTATTGCCACCAGCATTACAAACTCTCGTGCAAAACAAGTTTTTTTAACGTTTAGTGCTTGATCTCCAACTTGGTGTCTTCGTCAGTCGTAAGACATGAACCGTTCTCAAAACTATGTTTCGATGTAATATGTAGAATGATCAATTCGTGGTCGTAACTTTTTGATTTACAACTTACCAAAGTAGCCAAGTAAATATCATCAAAAAGGGCCATATTATTTTTTTATCGTTTTATAATTTATTTATTTTTTATTTAAATAAATTAAAGTCCTTTTCATTTAAATAAAACTGTAGACCAAAACACAATACAACCCGTGAAAGTTACTACTTTAATTACAAATGTTAAACATTGACGTAGCATTCAATAATATCCTCTAAGAAACTTGGTGTTTTGTTCCACCCCGGAAACCAAACGCTCCATTAACAACAAATATTTTTGATTGAAAGCCTCTAATTACGCTCCAATAGCCTGTAATATCTACCTTACAATAATAGCTCATAAAGAATAAACATCGACTGTACCTACTACTTTCTTTCTATGAAAAGGGTAATTTAATTTTTTCCTTATAATCGAGTTTCCTTAGAACTTGAGCTTAGAACAAAAAAAACGAAAATAAGGAAAGAAAATTTATTTTCTATTATGGCCTAGTGTTTCATGCCAGTTTTATGTAGTGCTAAATCATTTTTTATGTTACTTTTTATGTAGTCATTTCCATTCCCGTTGGTATTGCCATTATTTCATATATTCTCCATGATTTCTTTTGTGTGAAGCTTCGAGAGATAGTCAATTGTAGAAAATAGGATTTGGCAGGTGATGGATTATTATTAAGCTGCTATTGTTTGCGTAAATCTTGTGTAGTATGGAACAATATATGGTTTTATTGTATCCTGTACAGGTAATTTGCAAGACAAATAGCTGCGCACTAATCCCAAGGGCGTTTGTAGTATGTATATAATTCATGTGAAAATAATTCTACTTATACAGAGTGTATGCGACGGCTTAATATGAAATGAAAAGAAGCTGTTACTAGTCCGTATAATGATTTCAAATTAATCACAAAAATGATTTGACAGAAAATTAAGAAACAAAACAAAAATTTTAAATTTTCTAACAAAATAAATAATATTTTAGTAGTAACAAAGTAATACACCATTTATTATGACAAGGCACTGACCTGTAATGAGGGGCCACGTGGATTATGACTTAAGTCAGTGACCGTTTGACGTACTTACAGAGTGTTTAGAATTAAAGAAATTAAAAAAGTAGTCCTGTGTCTAAACTATTGAAGATATTTAGTTGTTTTTTTTGTCTCGCTTCATAATATCACAAATTATAATTGCATTTAATATCATACCATCGTATACACTCTTTATAATACATAGAAACCTTTACAGTTCATATGTTGCCTTTACGTTTTTGTAGCAATTTGCAAATTGAGGCGGCCTGTAAAGCATACATTTTTCTTTTTCTTTTTTCGTTACAACATAAATAAGCTGTAATTAGTTACCTATAGAGTTAAGTGTATTGCCTGAGTCACTTTACATGCTACCTGAAATTGTAACTTTACAAAAATTGTAATAACCTCGTGATTAAAAAGAGTGGCCTGAGTTTCTTGCCAGTTCTTCTATTCGTCAGCAAACTGGCTGTAGGTTAATTAGCTGACATTTCGTAATTTATAACGTTCATAAGTGATAATTTAAATACCCTATATGAATAAACACATTTTCATTTTCATTTTCATGCCTAACTTACGCCAACAGCGCGTTCAGCTTCAATTAAAGAAAAAGTAATTGCATAAATTAAAAATGTACCAACTTTTTTTTACTATTTATACGTTTTTTCCTTTTAAACTTGAGCCATTCATTGTCAAACATGATCTTATCTCAAGGGTTGTGATGAAAAGTGTTTCCGCCTTCATCAAACTTTTCAAGGGGCATTTAGAACCTTTGATATAAATTAACCGTGGACGCCATGTTGAGATTAGATGATCTATAAGGACAAAATTATGAACTTATTCTAAAACTGTGGTAAAAGATGTTTTTTTGATTCCATACGAATACCTCGCATGGTTATTATAACCGCTTACCTTCAGATAAGGGAATAAACCCAAATATAGGCTAATATATAAAACAAAGTAAATTGTAAATAAAATTGACATAAATATTTCATTTTATTTTATTTCAATCATATCAAAACTTTTAGTGCCTTGAAGTATTTTATAGTGCCAGATGAAAGAATGTAGAACGTAATATAAAAAAATACTGATCAAATATTATTATGTATGTTTCTATGTATAATTTACTATTTATTTATTTATTTAATCTTCTTGCACAAAATACAATGTAAATGTACAAAGGTGGACTTAATGCCAGCGGCATTCTCTACCAGTCAACCTTTGGGTGATGCAGAGATAAAACTGGGTAGGTGCATTCCGTAGTAAACAACGAATAAAAGACAAAAAAGAAAATTAAAAGATAAATATTGTATAATATGTATACAAAAAAAAGTAAATACCTAAGTATATTTTTACGCATACTAAAACCCATACCTCAAGCTAATATTATGCTTATTTTGGGTCTAAATAGCATTGTGTTGTTGTTTTGATATTATTTAAAAAAAATACTTAAAGGTCAGAAATTTTACAAAGCAATATATGGGTACTACTACGATGATTAAGAACCTGGTTAAATTTAATTGTATTTGTTTATAAACGATCAACTTTTAAATTACTAAAGTTACTGAATCTATTTCAATAATTCTTTTACTATTATAAAGCTATACTATCTATTGATATTTTTTATTTTTTTATTTATTTAATACATTTAAAATTACAAGTCTTTAACATTATTTTCCGTACGACGCACACCTTATGGTTTATTTGCGTACAGGGAACTCGCCTGCAGCGTGTACTATGATCAATTCTAAATTTCAATCTTAATACTACAAAGAGTAACCGGTTACAACCAGCTAATTTGCTAAGTGAAGTTGCAAGTTAAAAACCTAGTCGATAATACTAAAAATGAAAACTCGTCTACCAAAAAAACTTTTACTACCTAATTAAGTATTAATAACAATCAAGTATCTACCAAAAGTCCGTAGGTAAGTTCAAAAAATACCAAAACAAAATCAAAATATTAATAAAAAAAATTTAGTCTAGAAAACTCAAGCAATTTACCATCGCCAGCATTTCTTTAAAATTAAGACCTTGTTTGCTAACAACTAAGACAAAATAATTTCTTCCTTTATCCTAGAGCATTTCTCTTAACGCTTAAGCCTGAAGAGTGTCAGCAAAAAGTTAATTATTTTTTTAAACTTCTACTTCAACAGTTGCCGCAGAATTTCATTTAAGCGTTATACTTGTTCTACTGACGTTTTTATTCGCCTGCAATGTTTACTCCAAGCATCGCATTTTTATTCTAATGTTAAAGTATTTTCACTTCATTTTCTTGCTCAAGAATATATTTTAGCATTTTCGAGAACTAAAAATAAAATAGGTTTGGACTATGAATGAGCTACGTGAACTAACAGTACAGTGTAAGAGCAGCTTGCCAAAATGCGGTCAAGCGGCTCAGGCTTCTAGACCATTATTTACGGTAGTTGATCTTCGTTGATTTCAGTATCTCCAATAGAACATCAATTGAAATTTTTGTCCAGGTGGATACGGTACCTGCTTTGACCATAACCACTATAATTATACAGTTTAAATATAATTCTATATGAATTATAATAATTATGATAACCATAAACCTTTTAAAAATTGTAAATGTTGTGTTAGTAATATTTATTTGAAGGTGATCTTAGGATACTAAAATAATATCTTTATGAGGGTCGCTTAAGAACGCTTAAGAAGATTATAAGTATGTTTATTCGCATTCTAGAACCCATATCACAAGCTATTAATATATGCTTGCTTTGGGTCTAGGTGGCATTGTTTGGTTGTTGTGGTTTTGTTATATTATTAAGTACTTAAGAATTGGCCTGCTCATTTACACTTGTCTAGTAATTATAACAATATAGAACATTAACTCCGTGCTTACTTAGTTTATTATTGAGAATATAGGTTATCTGCATTTATTTTCCTAACAACATACATATATCTTTTGTAATAAACTATTTAAAATCTAGATTAAGAAGTAATCTAAAACTCCGCTACGTTATTTTCAGCAAGCCCAAGCGGAAAATCTTAATATACGAATTTATAATTGTAAGTGAACGACTGATATGAATCAGTTAAACACGCAAGTGCAATTTGTTTCTACGTTGTAACATTTGTAAATAGGAGTTTATCTGCCTGTTAAGTGAAGTTAAACAGGCTTTTTAGTGATTTACGACACACGCGTCAAAACTGAATATTGGTCAAACAATGCAAAATCCTTTTTTTATATTGTCTACTCGTCAAGTTCATTTTTCAATACAATGTAAATATTTTAAAATTTATCTCTAGCATGGTGAAGACAATGAGAGTTGGTTTGTGCATCATAAGTAAGTATTTGTTAATTTTTTGACGTGATTGTTTCTGGGAGTGTGTATGTACTTACTTCCTTTTCGTATCAGAGTATCCTAAAAGCAAAACGCCATATACTCGTATGTAAACCGTACTTAGGTACGAAGGCAGTGTAGCAATCCCAGCTATCTTCGGACGTAGCAAAATAATACAATCTTAATTCGTGCTCCTAATTTTGAAATTAGTATACAAATAACGGTGAATTAAATTAAAGCCCAGCCAAAATATAAATTAACAAAAAGTATTTTAAGCAAAATTGAGCTAACTCACGTGACTGGGCAATATTTCATAAAAGTCATGCAGAATATTTTGCAAAATTGCCAGAAAACACGTTCACTTGGACAATAAATCAGAACAACTCTTCGTTTTCGTAATCACACTGATATGATTGACGATACTAGGAGCATGTAAGTACTACAGCGACATGATGTGAGATGGAGATCTATGTCATAAGTTCTCTATATAAGAACGCTTTTGCCCCGTTAATAATCGGCTGGTGTTTGTTTCTTAAAGGAGACTAGTAGCCGGCGTCACTAATCGGATATCGCAGAATATCAGTGTTGCGGTTTATCATAAAAATCGCAACGTAACTGAGCGATGTCCAAGTTTTTGGCACTAATGGGACACACACTTTCACACATTATATACTTTATTTAAATAATTTTTCATTTAAAATTTAAATTGTAATCTGCTCACTGACAAACTGGCTTTGTTTTGGTAGTAGTAATACTACCACAAATACTAGAATACTACTATAGATGAGATAAACTAATACAACGATCATTTGTGATCGGGCGCGTCAGGCTGGGAGATGTTGCCATTGAGCATTATTTTTATTATTAAATTATTTTCTAATTTTAGTTTTTAATAATAAAAATAAGTAGTTATTAATTTTAGTTTTACCTTTGTACTAATTTAAGCGTGTTCTGTTTGGTGTACACAGATAAATCTTTTTCTTTCTTTCTTTCTTTATCTCTGTGACACTGCAGTTAGTCTGTACTGCTGTGGAGTAACTTCATAAATTCTCGTAGGTGCTGAGGATGCATCTAATGAATAGACATAATATAATAAGTATATAAATATGCTAGATAATACGTACAAAAATAAAGCTATTTTTTATGCTAAAAGTAGCTTCATTTCCTTTTACAATGTAGGTACCCTTAGTCTCTCAATAACGTACAACAATCTAAATGTTGGGGAAAATTAAAGGTAAACAGATACTGTTTACCATCTACAACGAGCGGAAATTAAACAACTGACTGGTCAATCTTGGCATGGCACAAATTTAATACTTAATCCAGTATTACCTTGTCATTCATATGACCGGGAGATGCATTTACTTTTTTAATTAAAATACGTAGTCAAATTACTAGATGAAACTAAATAATTGAAATCCTCTTTTTTATTTTTATTTTTGGTAATAAATAATTGGTTGATTTGTAATAATTACTTTGTATGGTTCTTTGGTTGTGTTGATGTGCTAAAATTGTTAACTCATACAAACAACTGTAATTATCTGGCGATTGAAAAGAGTGACGTGAATTTCTTGCCAGTTTTTCTCACAGCTCTAGCTCGTCAGTGAACTAGCTGAAGGTTAATTAACTGACTTCATTTAATTTTGATTTTTCATAGGCATCATACTCTAAGATCAAAATGAAATAAATGCTTTGAGTTTGAGTTTAAACGGAATGAATAGTGCGATGATATTTTTATTACCCTTCTTCAGTGCAAACTTTTATGTTTTTACGACATAAGTACAACACGTTCCATCTCCCGGCTGTTCACCCACTACGAGTATAATATGCATGCATTATACTTATATAGCTTCGAGGAGGAAATATTTAGTACCAACACAGGCTTCTATCCATTACATGGTATTCATAATCGCCTCTACACATACGAGTAAAAATAGGATTGATTTATATTCTTACACTATACTTCACGCCGTTTATCCTCTAGGGGGTAGGCATAGGTGTTTAACCACCCACTTTCCGTAATTTTTTTATTGTAGGTCCCATGTAACAGAGGGCGAGATTCCAGACTCCGGCTATACTGACAATTTTCGACAGGAAAAATTACTTTACCCGACCCGGCGATCGAACCGGAGACCTCTGCATGGTAATGCGTACACAGTACCACGGAAGCAGTCGATTTATATTCTTAATGATGATAAACATTCAGTACACTTTTCCCAACAATTTATTTCAATTTTCTTCTAACCACATAAAAGCTTTCAATATAGTGAACGTTATATTTCTTTTATTTTGTATTGAAAGCGTTTCATAGTTGCCACGGTATGATTGATACTGCGCTGTAATGTGAATATGTAACGTACATTGATTGCGAATGTTGTGTAGTGTTTATTTATAGGTAAATAAACAGCTACGCAGATTACAAGGTTGTCCAACGACCTGATAGAGTGGCGAACAACCAATGGATGAAGGGGGATCAGGGCCAGTCATAGTGTCGAAACTTGAGGGAGTCCTATATTTAGTCGTGTCTTTCAGCTGTTACGATGAAGGCCTCTATTAGGCGTAAGTACTAAAATTATATTTAAAAAAAGAATAGACTGATAACTAGTAAATCTTATTAATTTTGTTCATTTATAGGCATTTCTGAATCTAAAACCCTAATTCAATAACATAAGATAGACATCTAGTTTAGGAAATACGATATTCAATTACTGCAACTATCAAAACGAATACGAAAGTCCTTAATATTTTACAATAACTTGAAATTTATATAAACGTGACGAGTCTGCGGTGAACTAAAACTGCGACAAACTACACTAACAAGTTAAAGTTGACGTATATTCGTCGGCAATGCCTGAAATTTTAACTAAATGTTACTACAAACTTGTTGTCAGTTTTCGTTATTTTGTTATTTAAAGTATTATTGCTAATTTAATACAAGTATACTAATGCTATAAGCGATGAATGAGGGCGGCTCACGACCGGCCAAGATGGCGAAAATTCGGGGCAGAATCCACGCACTTACCGACCATGTTCCTGGCGCTTTGGGTCTCATGAGCGACAGTAAAAAGCACTCCGATGTACACAATATTAGGTAAACGTCACGAACACATACTTAACAATGAGATGCCTCCGTGGTGCAGCGGGTGCGCAAGCGACTGCTGTGTACAAGGTTGTGGGTTCGATCCCCCACACAGAACAAAACTTTGTGTGTACCATAAATATTTGTTCCGAGTCTGGGTATACTTTGTGTCAGTTAAATGTATGTTTGTAAAGTCTCCTGCGACACAGGGCTTGTTCGAAAAGTCAAAAGTTCAAAAGTCTGTCAAACAGCCCGACATGCAGGATCTGTCAATTGAAAGTACGAGAAGTGTCGAATAGAGGACGTCTTTCGAGTGCTATGGTGATGGTCGGATTTTCTTAATAGAAAAATGCTATCAAATATAATTTAGACCTTGTCGTCCAAGAAAAAAGGGTATTGGACGAGGCGGAACTGGTTTGAAAGCTGATCATCGTTAAATAAAATATTATAATAATAAACGTGTGGCTCACATCATTAAGAGATATAGAAGGCCGGAGATTCCATACAGGATTAAAATTAAAAAGTTTAGTCTCAGCTGAGTAGAGCTAAGCAAGAAAACTCTTCAGCATGTATCGGATTGGATTCTTGCTTATCGTAACGCGCGAGAATAGGTCGACTGTCCTGTTGGTCTAGTGGTTAGTGACCCTGACTGCTAAGCCGGAGGTCGTGGGTTCGATTCCCACTCAGGACAAACCTTTGTGTGACGAGCATTATTGTTTGTTCTGTGTCTGGGTGTAATTTATCTATAATATGTATGTATTTACAAAAAAAAAATGTATTTATGTAGTATATCAGTTGTTTAGTACTCATAACACAAGCAAATATAATTGCTTACTTTGGGGCTAAATGGCGCTGTGTGAATGTGGTAGAATATTATTATTATTATTATAGGTTTGTATATCTCCATCTTATGCAGACCCACCCCATAACATTATCCAACATCAATGGACGCTAAGGCAAGAAAACTATCAATCAATCCGCAATTTAATATCGAACTCAGGAGCGGGTTATTTGGATAATAGCTAGCTTAGTCACTGTAATGGTGGCTTGCTATTGAAAACTAAAATATGTGTTAAACTTGGTATATAGTAATATAAGTTCTATGTACCTAATTAATAAGCCATTAGTGTTACTAGACAAGTTTTTCAAGAGGTAAAGTTAAGGGTAACCTAACTTGAGGATCCGTCAAAGATACTTAAAGGAACTGTAAATATCAATAGTGCTAAAAGTCATATTAGCAAGCTTGATAAACTTCAGAATTAAGCCTTAAGAGTTATAGCAGGTTTTATCAAAAGCACGCCTACACATGTTATGGAGAGTGAGTTGCAAATTCCACCTCTATTTATTAGAAGGCAGTATCTAGGTTATAAATATTCATTCAGGTCAGATATTTGATGATATAAATCAAGTGAATTGTACTTTGAAGGCAGTTCTTAGGATGTTCTGTTTTAAAATTTGGTTGTCTGCTATAGATTTTTACAAATGTTTATACTTAAAATTGGATAGTGTATTATTAGCTAAATCTAGATATGATCCTAATGTTTTGTTAAGTAATTATGTAAATGAATTAAATACTATTTATAGGGAACGGTATAAATTGTTTTCAGATGGATCCAAGGGCCCATGGATTAGGGGCTGCGTTTTATGATCAAGGTTGTAATCTTAGAGCAGGTTCAAAATAATCACAAACGTATCAGTCATGACGTTGAAACTCATTGCAATTTCACAAGCACTATCCCCGCAACGGAAAAGAAATACAATAAGGTTGTTGTTTTCTCTGATAGTTAAAGTGCATTGCAACATGTGGCTCGATGTGCCTGGCTTCAGAGGTACATCGATAGCTTACGATATTATTTTTACACCACACTTGCTAAAATTCTTTGTGAGCTATATGCAGGACCGTCAGCAGTATGTGGACTACAACGGGTATGTGTCTGAACCATACTATACCCGATCTGGAGTGAGTAAAGGTAGCAATTTGGGGCCTCTTGAATTCATCATAATGATTAACAGCTTGCCGGAAGTCGTAAGACATGGTTCATGTTTATTGTTTGCAGATGACCTCAAGTTGCTACTCGAGGTTAGAGATCAGTCTGACTGTGAGCGGCTGCAGGGTGACATTGATAGAGTGGTGAAGTGGAGCCATGACAATAAGCTATACTTCAATGTATCTAAATGCTCTATAATATCCTTCACTCGTGCGAGCAACCCTGTCTGCTATGAGTACAAAGCAGAGGCGACGCCACTACAGCGAGTAACACAAGTACGTGATTTAGGGGTACATATTACTCCAGATCTCACGTTTCGCGAACATATCGTAAAGGTATGTAAAAAGGCGTACAGAAACCTCGGTTTTGTGCTTAGGTAGTCGCAAGGGTTCACTAACATTACAGCAATTAGGGTATTATACGATGCACTAGTCAGAAGTCATTCGGAGTATGGCGCGGTCATATGGTCTCCACACGAAGCCAAGTACTCTGTCATGCTGGAGCGCATACAGAACAAGTTTACGCGCCACTTGTACTTAAGACTGTATGGGGTATATCCGTTGTACCCATTGATGTACCCTACCTTGTTTGTGCTAGGTATGGTAGGGTACAATGAATTAATGGTACGCCGACAGTTCGCGCTGGTCATTTATTTAATTAAATTACTCCACGGCAAGGAACACAATCCTGGAGTACTGCAGCTCTTGAACTTCTGTGTTCCGGACCGCTACGTATGGAGGCGCCGGCGCCCGCCACTGCTGGCCGTGCCAGCTGCTAGGACCAACCTAATGGCCAAAACGCCTCTGACGCGAGCAATTCGTACGATTAACGAAATTCAGAATAGTTTAGATATATTTACGTGTCAGTTCAGTGAACTCGCAAAGGTACTGTTGTATATATTATGCTATAGGATGGAGTAGTATTAGTTTGTTAGTATAAGTGAATCTGCAAGTGCCATGTAATACCTAAATAATGTAATTAATGTTAATTTTCTTTGGGTAGCTATAAGTGTCGATAGGGTTAAGTGATTGTTTTGTTTTCTGTAAATTTTAATAGTTTTGTTTATATTGTGTTAAGTGTTTTTTTTCAAAATGCCTCACTAACGCATTAGGTTTTTACCTGTAATGTTAGATGTAAGAGTCAGAAATAAATAAATAAATAAATAAATTTTAAACATTATTTCAATGTTTAAAAGGAGGATAGAAGTTAAATTGCAATGGGTTCCAGCGCATGTTGGTTTGCGGGGTAATGAAGAAGTGGATACCTTTTTTAAATGGTCAGCAAAGGAAGGGATCGAGTACAATCTTATACCAGAGTCAGTAAAATATATTTCTAAATTCAAAATAAATGTCACAACAATTGGCAGCAATATTTTGACAGTAAATCTAAAGATAAAAGAATATGGTACAAGACAATTCAGCAAGAATTCCCTCGGTTTTCTTGGTTTGATGGTAGTAGATTAAGTAGAAAATATGTTAAGTTAGCTTTAAGATTGCGTTCCGGACACTATCCATTTCTCTTCTTCAAAGTTTGCATTTCTAATGAAAAAGATTCACCTAATTGTAACGCCTGTAATGTGATCGAAGATGTATATCATTTGCTGATGGATTGTGTTCGGAACCACAAGGAAAGAGAAGTGTTAATCAACGATTTTCAATTAAATATAGTAGAGGTAGGATTAGTCCAATCTATTTTAGCGCAACCAACATCAGATGTCGCAAAAAGATTATGTGAGCTGTTGGACTTCGTTGATTAATACTTTTCTCTAATTTTATTTAGATGTAATTTTATTTTTGTGTTTATATTATGTAAGGCACGATAGGGTTGACGTATTCAAATAAATAAAAACCTCGAACCAAATAAAGATATAAAAAAAACTGTCAATATTTAATATAATAATATCACACAACGCCATCTAGACCCAAAGTAAGCATATAATATAGCTTGTGTCATGCGTTCTAGAAATGCGGATATACATACTTAAATACTTTTTTTGTAAATACATTCATATTATACATATAAACACCCAGACCAATGCAATTCATACACACAAATATTTGCACTGAGAGGGAATCGAACCCGCGACATCTGCGAGGCAATCCGTACATAGTACCACCAAGCCATAGAGGCAGTCAAATATGATTTAACTGCATCATTGTTCTGCGTCTGTATTCTTTAAGACCTATTTAAGCCTGAGCGGTATTTGCTACCGCCTGTGGTAGAGAAATCCGAGTGAGAAATGCGGTAATACTACTGTTCACACCAAAGGGAATTTCGCTATCCTTGTGGGTAGATTATCGCATGAGTTTCGCTCACGAAGATATGAACTTTTCGCCAGATCGAGTGGGTATGCGGTATTCCACTCTATCTGCGAAACTTCATACTAAAAACCGCAAAATCCTCGCAGTATTTACCTCTACCCATACCCGAAGCAAATACTGCTTATGTTTGTATATTTTTGTATAATAGGCCTTTACAAAAGTTCTACGTTTCGTTGTACAGAATATTTAGTGTGTGTGAATCGCCTCGTCTCTGACATGGTTCGATCCCTGAGTCTGAGAAAGACTTTGAGTTTTCTGTCGATAACTCTCAGTATTAATCCAAATTGTACCCGATAATTATCAACAGGCTTGCCTCCTATTACTCAGGATCGAACACATCTGGCTAGGCGTGGGTGAATGCCTCTGCTTACTGCTCACTCCCGTCATGGTAGTCTGCTTATCTAATCTTAAAGTTCACCATAAAGGGTGTAACAGTAGGAGTGTTTTATAATATAATAATATAATATTCTAGTTTATTCGTTTATTCTTTATTGTATACACATAGAACATATTACATAATTGGTAAGAAATATCATGTACAAAGGCGAGCTTAACTCAAAAGTGAGTTTTCTTCCAGCAAACCTCAGAGTGGAAGAGGAAAAATATCAAGTGTGAGAACAAATGAAGTGTACAAACAGACAGAAAGGAAATTAAATAAAATATAGTACCTATTAATTTATTGTATAACTACCACCTTCTACCAAATTCACACAGCGTCATCTAGCCTCAAATTAAGCAATTATATTTGCTTGTGTTATGGGTACTTAAACAACTGATATACTAAATATATACATTTTTTTCTTCTAATTACATACATATTATAGATAAATTACACCCAGACACAGAACAAACAATCATGCTCATCACACAAAGATTTGTCCTGGATGGGAATCGAACCCACGACCTCCGGCTTAGCAGTCAGGGTCACTAACCACTAGACCAACAGGCCAGTCATAGTCATAGTGTATTATATTGGAGCTTACGATATTTTCTCTAAGTGGCTTGTTACAAATAAAGTAAATAAGCTAGTTAGTACAATAAATCATCATAATACTCAATATTTGGGCGTTATGAAGGCATTTTCTCGCTTTTCTTTGTAAGCAACTCACGAAACAAGGACATGTAAACATACGAAATGAAAACATGTAGTTACTGGTTTTTCGCAATCGTTTTTGTTATTTGTCCATTTTCAATGCAAAAATTATATTAATAGTAAGTGTAGTGAAGACTTAGCGGCGCCTACGCAGTAATGATGCGTAGAACTATTCGTACTGTTATATACCCAATATGTACATAGAAATGCCAACCGCGACTTGCTCATTATCGCAAGTCAGCATATTGTAGTCTTTATTATACAGTGAAGACCAAGAGAACCTCAGTCTGCGCTGAACTCTTGAACCGTGTCGTAACGCTTGCGGTCTGACCCTAGTTTCTGTAATTATCGTAATAAACGGCCTTCAAATCTAAAAAGTGTTTTTTAAAAAGTCTTTTGAAAGGGTCCCTATAACATTTGGTGGCAGCGGTGGGATACGAAAATCCCCAGTGCTAATACGCGGTGTGAAAGTGTTTCCTATATAATAACCGAAACCTCGCTGTATCCAGAATTCTCGTGTTTTATTAAAGCTTTCGCCGCGCAGTGCAGACTCATTTACCTGAAAGAATAGAAACAAAATCGTTATACTTACCTGTGAAGTGCTAAAAGTGTACTTACCGTTCATCATCCAACTGCAAGCATCCATACGTATCGACTAGTGTATCTCGCCAATCATCGTATCCGAATTCCTAAATCCAGTCCGGGTGCCTAAAATCAGGCAGCCTTGGGCTACTCGCAGCCGTCGCGCCGCCCGTTTCCTGTGTCGCAGACGTGCTTATCGCATTGGAATGTATTCTCCGCTCGGACTCGCCGTTATCGTCTTCGCCTACGCAACTTTGTGAGTCTTTGGTCATTGTTTAAGAACAACAGGCATTATATTAAATATTTGCATTGTTCATTATACTATTCGATTCCCTTTTTAAAAAACTACTAAACCACATCATATTTAATCTAACGCCTGTAATATTTTATGAATTGAATGTCAACTTAACTATAACTTATCCTACTGTTTATTTAGATTCTTTGTACTGTGTGTGTAATAATACTTTACTCTTGAATATTTTGTACTGATCGTGGTAACATTTAAACAATCATGTCTAAATCCGAAACCAAAATAAATGTCGATATACCTATAACAAGCGATAAAAATCCATCGCCTAATGTTGCCCAATCAGATCCTAAGCCAAATAAAGCCAAACAAGGGGTGTCAGAAACCCCGGTGTTCGAAATCAATACCCTTCTAAAATTTGTAAAACCATATAATGGCGATAGGGAAACCCTAAACGCCTTTATAGTTAACTGTAATAATGCTTATGAGATGGCAACCGAATTTCAAAAACCTATGATATTTAAATATATTTTATGCCAGTTACAAGGAAAAGCTGAAACCGCCTGCTCTATTAAAGATTTTAATAACTGGGAACAATTAAAAGAATTCCTTAAAACGCAATTCAGTGAGAGGAAACATTACTCACATTTACTTACCGAATTACAAGAGAGCAAACAAGGTTCCACTGAGAGCGTCGCCCAATACGCCTTACGCGTGGAGACGTCTCTATCGCAACTTTTAGTAGAAATCTCGATATCCAATACCAAACAGAAAGAATTAGCCGGTCGCATTGCAGCCATAGAAGACTTGGCCATGCACCATTTCCTTATGGGGTTAACCCCAAGAATTTCTAATATAGTTAGATGTAAATCGCTTAAGAACCTTAACGATGCTATCAACACAGCCGTATCAGAAGAACGTATCCAACAAAGTTTATATAAGCGCAATCCAAACCCTGAATATAAGGGTAAATCAGCTAATAACATACAAAGGTATTCTCAAAAATCTCCTCAGACTGTCCGACCACAAGTAAACGCCGACAGTACTATTTGCAGATACTGCAAGGCATACGGACACGACATCCGCGATTGTAAGAAACGCGAATATAATAATAATCGTTTCCAAAAATCTAATAATAACTCTTCAAAATCCGGTAATACTAGTTCCAACCATGCCCAACCACGCGTCAACTTCGCTTTCGAAAGCCCATCCGCATCTGAAGGACGCGATGAAGTAGACGCTAATCAACTAAACGACGATCACGATTTAAACAACCAAACGTCTTGTCAGGGTGTCGCACGAGACGTCTGTTAAAAGCCGACACCAAAACCACTGTTTCCGCTGTATCCGTTTCTGAGAGGATTACACGACAGGGTAACCAGCCCCAAAAGGGAACTTCCTTCAGAACCACTGTTTCCGCTGTATCCATTCCTAAAGGAATTACACAACAGGGTAACCAGCCCCAAAAAGGAAATTCCTCTAGAACCACTGTTTCCGCTGCATCCATTCATCAAGGAATTACACAACAGGGTAACCAGCCCCAAAAAGGAAATTCCTCTAGAACCACTGTTTCCGCTGCATCCATTCCTCAAGGAATTACACAACAGGGTAACCAGCCCCAAAAAGGAAATTCCTCCAGAACCACTGTTTCCGCTGTATCCAATCCTAAAGGAATTACACAACATGGTAACCAGCCCCAAAAAGGAAATTCCATCAGAACCACTGTTTCCACTGTATCCATTTCTAAAGGAATTACACAACAGGGTAACCAGCCCCAAAAAGAAAATTCCTTCAGAACCACTGTTTCCGCTGTATCCAATCCTAAAGGAATTAAACAACAGAGTAACCAGCCTCAAAAGAAAAATTCTTTCAGAGCCACTGTTTCCGCTGTATCCAATCCCAAAGGAATTACACAACAGGGTAACCAGTCCCAAAACGGAAATTCCTTTAGTACCTTTGTTTCCACCACTGTTCCCACTGTGTCGAAAATACAAACTCCTAAACCCAATCTTGATAACTTAGAAGTTTACGAAATCTCTATCGAACTAACCAGGTCACTCCCGCATATTGCCCTGAAAACCTCTGTATCTAATATTCCTCTAACCTTCCTCATTGATTCCGGTTCTGCTATATCGCTGCTCAAACAATCCTCTATTCAGATCCCTCCAAATATAACCAAGAAACCTGTAAACCTTAAAGGAATCGATGCTAGTGATCAACTAACACCAACCATAGGTCATTTCGAATTAAAATTAATACTACACAAACGTGAAGCAATAGCTCATAAATTTCATGTAGTTCAAAATATTAGCTTACCGTATGATGGTATCATAGGCTCCGACCTTCTTATGGCCTTTGGTTGCAATATCAATTATAATTCAGACACACTGAAGATAGGTACCTTGACGTTAGAACTTAGCTTCATGGATCCCTTCTATGTCATTCCACCTCGAACCGAAACGGTCATCGAATCGACAGTACAGAATCCCGAAATAAAAGAAGGTATAATAGTCGATCAACATATTTCTGATCAAGTTTTCGTTGCTAACTGCATCACTGCAGTCAAAGATAATAAACGTATCAATATTACTGTCGTGAACACATCAGAAAGCCCTATTACTATAAATTCTAATCTCCGGTTAAAAATTGAACCAATAGATATCAAGACGTGTATCTCTGAATCTATAATCTCACGTAACTCTTCAGACCGTACTAGAGAAGTACTAAATCAACTCAGGACTTCCCATTTAAACGATGAAGAGAAATCTGCCCTCTTTGAAATCTGTTCTAAGTATTCAGATATCTTCTACCTCCCGGGCGACAATCTTTCCTTTACCAATGCAATACAACATGAAATTCGTACAACAAGCTCTGTTCCTATACATACTAAGTCCTATCGATTCCCAGAATGCCACAAAAAGGAAGTGGATTCGCAAATCAATAAGATGATTGATCAGGGAATCATTGAACCCTCTGTCTCTCCCTGGTCAGCACCCATTTGGGTAGTACCTAAGAAAATCGACGCCTCAGGGCAACGCAAATGGCGCATCGTAATAGACTATCGTAAATTAAACGATATTACAATCGGCGAAGTCTATCCTATCCCACAGATATCAGAAATTCTAGACCAATTAGGAAAAAGTAAATATTTCTCAACCCTCGATTTGACTTCAGGGTTCCACCAAGTAAGGGTAGCTCCTCAAGACGCAGAGAAAACTGCATTTTCCGTGCCTCAAGGCCATTTCCAATTTACACGTATGCCATTCGGCCTAAAAAATGCGCCTTCCACATTTCAAAAATTAATGAATACTTGCCTGTCTGGACTGCAAGGTATACGCTGTTTTGTTTATTTAGACGATATTGTCTGTTATTCCGTGGACATTCCCGGGCATGTTAATAGCCTCACTTCTATTTTCCAGAGACTTAGGTCTTTTAACCTCAAATTACAACCCGATAAATGCGAGTTTTTCCGCAAAGAAGTCGGCTATCTTGGGCACATCATAAGTGAAGAAGGGGTCAAACCAAACCCAGAAAAACTTAAAGCGGTGTCAGATTTTCCTATTCCTAAATCCGCCAAAGATATAAAATCTTTCTTAGGACTTGTCTCATACTATAGACGATTTATCCCTAACTTCTCCAAATTAGCCAAACCTCTAACGAGTCTCCTAAAGAAAGATACACAATTCCTCTGGCAAAACGAACAGCAATTTGCATTTGATTCTCTTAAAGAAAAACTAATCACAGCTCCTGTTCTAATTTACCCTGACTTCTCACAACCATTCGTCTTAACCTGCGACGCTTCTAACTATGCCATCTCTGCAATCCTTTCCCAAGGCGTTATAGGACAAGATCGTCCTATTGCATTCGCTTCCCGTACTCTGAACAAGGCAGAGTGCAATTACAGCGTTACCGAAAAAGAATGCCTTGCCATTATTTTCGGTACCAAAGCTTTCCGACCGTACTTATACGGCTATCGTTTCAAAATCGTAACTGATCATAAGCCATTGCAATGGCTTTTTAATTGCAAAGACCCTGGTTCCAGACTCGTCCGATGGCGATTAAAACTCGAGGAATTTGACTATGAAATTCAATATAAAAAGGGCAAAACAAATGTCAACGCCGATGCCTTATCGCGTTTTCCTGTCAACCCTATCCTAAGAACAAATGTACCCAATAATCCGGGTACTGTCCCTTATCAAAACCCTAGTCCATACAATGTTGATAGAGACCTGATGGACCTTTTTAACTCATCATCATCTTTCGACCTTAACGAGATCGAACCATTCAATCCTGACGACGACGACTCTGAAACCGAATCACAACCAATTCCTTCGAACTTACCTTTCGAGATAACTGAAATACCATTAGATGATGGCTCTGCTCCTCCTGTAAATGAAAATGATTACTTACCTCTTGATCCTCCAACTGATCCACTAGCCAACCTTAGTCCCAATCCTGGATCGCCGTCTAGTGACTACACCATATTCCTGAAATCAATTGCAAATAAAAATACAACTTACGATACCATAATTATAGAGCATAACGAAAGCTTACTTAAGTCTACTTCTAAAATAATCATCGTACCTACATCAATTGATCTTGATGAATCTAACCCTTATGTCCAAGAAATCGTTAGTAACATTGAGAACGCCACTGACATACTCAATAAAGAAAGAGAATTACATACCTCCCAACGAATCATGTCAGGTAACAAAGTCTATTATCTCCTGTTCACAAAAGTAAACCACTTCGATGAAGCAACTTATCCCGAAATTTTCAAGACATTAACAAGTGTTAAAAATGAAATCCTAGTCATCGAAAACAGTAACGAAGTTGCAATTTCCGACTTTAAAAACCCATTTGAAAAACATTCCTTTATTAAAATATATAACATGCTTACCTTTCTATTTCATGGAACATCTATAAATATTAATGTATATCATAATAAAATAATATACCCTTCTCCCACTGAAATCAAAAATATCCTGCATGACAATCATGATATCCCAATTGCAGGACATCTAGGATCTACTCGTATGTATAATAGGATCAAGGAATCTTATTATTGGAAAGGGATGCGCAGTGACATAGAATGCTATGTAAAACAGTGTAAAGCCTGTCAAGAAAACAAAGCCTTAAGAAAGGTCAATCGTAGTCCTATGCAAATAACAAGTACGTCTACTGCTCCCTGTCAACGCATTGCCATGGATATCGTAGGACCTCTTCCAGAAGCCGGCAATGCCAAACTAAAATATATCCTTACCATACAAGATGACCTTACCAAATTTTCCACTGGTTATCCTCTCAGAACTATTACAGCAGAAGAAACAAGTGAATGCTTAATACACTTCATATCCATCTTTGGCATTCCTAAAACTATACTTACGGATCAAGGTACAAACTTTACCGCCGAATTATTTAAGAAAACATGTGAATTCCTTAAAATCAAACAGTTGTGGTCCTCTCCTTATCATCCCCAAACTCAAGGTGCTCTTGAAAGAAGCCACTCGACCTTGAAGGAATATCTTAAATCATACGTCAATGAAGACCAGACTAACTGGCCTCGATATGTTTATACCGCTATGTTGGCATATAACTGTTCAATTCACTGCACCACACATTATTCTCCTTACGAACTTATGTTTGGTCACAAACCATATATACCAAATTCAGTATTCAATGAAAATACTAGTGTTACATATCCCGAATATGTCAAAATGCTCCAGAACCGTCTGAAACACACTCGAGAGAAGGCTCTGGAATACATTCAACAATCCAAATTCAATTCAAAGAACTATTATGACACTCGTAGTCGAGTAGTACAGTACAAAACTGGTGACTATGTCTATCTTAAAAATCACCTCAGATCACGTAAAGCTCTATCACCAATTTGGAAAGGACCTTACAAGGTGGTGAAAGTGCATGGTAACAATACGCTATCTTTACTTATTAATAGACGTCACGTTCGACACCACTTTGACGAGGTCAAACTAGCCGAACAGCATAACGAAGCTTAAAATATAGATATAAAATATTAAGTACTTATGTACAAATCATAATCTACATAATATATGTAGGTATACCTTAGGCATAAGAACTAGAGATAGGACAACGTTAGATTAGTATTATTAATAGTATAGATAAATACAACAGGAGACATAAATAGGTAATATTAACAGAACTTCGTAATTACTTACAGCGCTATTACAAGAAGTCAAGCAACCTATGTAAAACCCATCCCAATGAGCTCAGGCCTTTACTTTGACCACTTGGGAGAACTAAAAATTTACCGTAGCCAGCTGGACGTGCTGATGCCATTGGATATCTCGAACTTTGGTACCCATATTCAAAACATTGAATCTACAATAACTAAGTCCAAGGACTTGTTTGAAAAATCACTCATATTAGACAGATCAGCACCAGAACACATGTTAGAACCCCTAATTGCTCGACACCGTGACGTTAAAAAGGAATACGCATCCATTTCTTACCTAATAGAGAATAGATCCAAACGCAGTGCTTGGATAGGTGGTATGGGCACTGTGTTAAAGACAATTTTTGGAACTCTAGACGAAGATGACGGATTGAGGTATGATGAAGCCTTAGAATCAGTACAGAATAACCAAGTGAAGTTAGCTTCGTTGATGAAAGAAAACATTCTTGTGTTAACCTCTACTATTGTATCATATAATAACACGCTAAACAAAATTAAATCCAATGAAAACTTGTTATCAAAGGCCATCGACAACCTTTCGGTAGAATTACAGAATATCTCGTCCTCGATGAACGAACTACACTTACAAACATTTACTAATATAATTTTAGACAGATTATCAACCTCAATATTTACTTTATCATGCCAATTAGAAGACATCACAAACGCTATCTTGTTTAGCAGTCAAAATATTCTGCATCCTGCTGTTATAACACCATTTGAACTCTACCGAGAACTTGTCGACAACCATAGACACTTACCTAATGATATCGAATTACCTATACCATTGGAACTGAATCATATGCACAATTTACTTAATGTTTCCAAATTAGTTTGTTATTTTTCCAATGGAAAAATAATATTTGTGTTACAAATTCCATTAGTTCATGTTAACGAGCTCACTCTGTTTCATGTATTCGCTTTACCTATACCGCATAATGTTAAGAAACCAGATTCCTTCAGTTTTATTGTACCAGACACTAAATATATTGCAATGACCAAAGACAAAACTCAATATTGTATTTTACAAGACTTAAAACTATGTCAAACAGTATCTTCCGAAACGTTCATATGTGAAATAACAAGTGTTTTCAACAGTGACGCGAAACCAACCTGTGAAAGTGAATTAATTTCAAAAGTTATTAACGAAGTTCCAAAACAGTGTAAAACTATGCTAGTTTATGGTAATTTAGATATATGGAAAATTTTATCCAATAATCAGTGGCTTTTTATACAATCAGAACCTACAAAAGTATCGTTGGACTGCCCGAATTTAGGGTCATCTGAAATTAATATAAATGGTACAGGAATATTAACTTTTCCAACTGGTTGTACGGGCTACTGTAAATCCACTATCCTGAATTCAAGGAATAATGTAATCAACATAACAGCTCCAATAGTAATGTCAGAATTTAGTCTCATAAATGATTCCTGTTGTAACATAGATGTATTCAATAAGTATAAAAATAATGTATCTCCTGTTTATCTCCAAAACATCGATTTAGATAACATAAATACAAATAAAGATATCTTAACCAATTCCATTAATACATTAGACAAAATTATAGAAACACCGCACATAGTTAAATATGGGATACATTACTCTAGCTTAAGTTTATTTACTATTTTTATTGTCATAACTTTAATTGCTTGTAATCTCTATTATTATTGTAAATCAGACAGCAAGCGCATACAATCATTATTTTGTAAAACTCAATCGGCAACTAGCAATGTCAATAATATTGAATTAGGTGAAATCTCAGTATCTAGCTCTGATACAATGGAGGAAACCCCACAACCAAATATTAGAAGTCAGTTCTAAAATATAGTTTTTAAATGAACTTAGATTCTTTATAAAACGCTAAGTTCATTCTTAAAGGGGGAGGTGTTATATACCCAATATGTACATAGAAATGCCAACCGCGACTTGCTCATTATCGCAAGTCAGCATATTGTAGTCTTTATTATACAGTGAAGACCAAGAGAACCTCAGTCTGCGCTGAACTCTTGAACCGTGTCGTAACGCTTGCGGTCTGACCCTAGTTTCTGTAATTATCGTAATAAACGGCCTTCAAATCTAAAAAGTGTTTTTTAAAAAGTCTTTTGAAAGGGTCCCTATAACAGTACGAATACGAAACGAACCGTTAAGTATACAAATCAATACAGCATTTTTGAAAGTAGGTATTATAAATCTAGAAGTGGCATATTGTTATAAAGTGTTGCAGACGTTGTGAAATATGCTAACACGTAAGTTTGTATAGTTTTATACAGCAAAGGGTTTATTACCCAAGAAAGCAGTGATCAAAAATAAATTGAAATAAAATGTAAAATTGTGAAGTATAAAAGTTTACCGTCTTTAGACAAACCTTCAGAAAAAATAGATTGCATTATTTGATTCAATAATAATAATTCCTCATTTTTCCACATCTATATTGTAACGTAGTATAATTAAAATTATTTATTACAGAATATAATTTCATACATATAAAGCATGAATATTTTGCATCATACTTCTAACGTCTACGTCCCGAATATCATAAACCAGTATGTCTCCAAATTAACTTGAACAATTATCTAGGTAATCCTTCGCCAAAGACCGCAGTTCTCTCACTTTTGGCAATATACATGATAATACTAACAACAATTGCAATATCGACATATTATTTAGTTTATCAAACAAACAAACTAAGGTGCTTATATTTAATTTTGTTCGTTGCTGTCCTATAAGCCAGAGCACTCTTAGGTCTCTTTTGGTGTAAATCCTTCAGTTTTATTTTATTCTGAATTTATTTTAATTTGAATTAAAGTTAGATAATGTGTGTTTGTTTTCAATCGTCGATGGATAAGTTTCAAAACATATACAAACTTTTTCCACTAAGATAAATGGGGTTAAATCTTAGCTGTAGTAAGTAATTATAATTAATTTAATAAAATGAGCTTCAGGGAAAACTAATGGAACACAAAATGCATCAACGTGTATGTTGCTTTAATATCTACTACTGTTATGTAAAACATAGTTATTTGTTACTTTTGTTTGTAGCATGATTCAAAGTTATTGGTGTAGAGAAATTGTAATGACAATAGGTAACTGGCGGAGAGTGGGTATGCTTACACTTCTGTGATTCTCTCCACCTCTTTAACTTCGAATTGACAATGGTAGTAATATGAAAACGGTTCCACACATAATAAAAAGAACAGTTGTTTAAAAATATGGTGGAGTTATGTTAAGACGCATTTACATTGGTCGTTTATTCAGTAGTTAGCCCGTATGCGAAGGCTTCCAGCATGCAGGCTAGCAACCAACGAAATTCATCGGGCTTTAACTCGGTCAATATTATGCATGCGGGGACTCTGGATGTCTGCTTATATCATTCTCTCGAAGCTAACTGCCAATGAAATCGGGCGAACGGCCTACGGGTGCTAACGACCTGCGGGCGCTAACGACCAATGTAAATGGTTTCCCGCACGTGGGCCCTATGGCATGCGTTACAGAAATCTCTCGCACCCCGCATGCGGGCGCTAACGATCAATGTAATTGCGCCTCTACGTATGTTGTGCTGTTCTGTTACTTGTTTTGTAATGTGATATGCATAAATAATCTATTCATTTTTTTATTGCCGCCAGAGACAGATGAGCAAACAGTCCACGTGATGGTAAGTGATAAATGTCGCTCATAGACGACACAGAGTTCCTAGCATTGCTTCTGCAATGCTATCGTGAAGGGAGAAATTATTCCACTTTTCATTCACTACCAAGATTCAATAGTTCCTTATATATATTGCCTTAAAGTCAGTCATTTTCGTGAACACCGGTGGTAATAAATGACAGGATTCTGACCTATCCGAAGGGTAAAGTAAACCAAATGTGAGATTGTAAGGGTATAGACATCTTATATTGTGATTTACTAACTTTTCGACCAACCCAAAAGGGCAAAAAGTAAACTTGTTACGTTTTCTTTACGTTCTATTTTATATTGGCACCAAAGAATTTATGCATATTTTTGCTCGATCGTTTTTGCATATACACGATACACATTTGGTTGCATAAATCACGTTACTATATAGATTAGTATATTGTTATCTTTTTATAAATTAGGAACAAAAAGGTGACACTACAAATCAAAGTCTGTCTGTAGTTTGATTTAGGAATATTAAATATAAAATAATATTGTATGACCTATTGTTTTTCTCTCCACTACCGCGCTAGAAAACAAGCTCTGTGTCGCGGAGGACTTTAAAAACATACATTTAATGGGCACAAAGTACACCCAGACTCGGAACAAATATTTATGAATCACGCATAGTTTTGTTCCGTGTGGGGATCAAACCCACAACCTTGTGCACAGCAGTCACTTGCTCTCTCACTGCACAACGGAGGCAGTCATATAGTTTTAATAAACTAATAATTGGTGGAGGTGATTTATGTTGAGTTAAACCAGGCGCAAAGGATACACGTTCATATCTCAAAGGCAATTACAATATCCTTTTGGTTCGCTAAAAAAATATTTTTTTTAAATAGCCTTGAAAAGATATTCTTTTCATCTTCAGTTACCTAACGCTTATAGTTAAATCATGATTAAATTCGCCACTTTACATGGGTAGGGATCGAAAAGTTAAAAATCTTCCTTACAAAAGGATTACGTTTACCGCAAAGGTGGGCTTTGTGAAATATTAACGGCTTCGTCCGGTGCTTAGGCTTAAGATTGTGCGTGATTTGACTAAGTGTGCAAACTTAAAATAAAGTTACCTGTTGTCTTCTAGTAATTCTGTTATAACACTGATTTTTTTCACACGCACAATACGCGCACAGTTGTGAAGTTGCGGCAAAGAGTCCGTTTATATATCACGTCTCAGAACTATCAAGTTTGATAGTTCTGACTACTGCTACATGTAATCATCTTTGCCCATTAATAGAATTGTGGAACCCAATTGGCAGTCACTTCATGTAGAATATTAATTAATAACAATTGGGATTGACTGGTCTAAGTTTTAATCTATAGTTGAAAAAGCTTCTGAAACAAGAAGCAGCTACGCCTACACTAGCAGTACGAGTACTGGTACTATACTAGGTACAATACCAGAAAGGTCGAAAAGTAACGTTTTCAATACCAACTAAGCTTGCTTCACTAGCGTTTTATGCTAAATAAATCAAAGTTTGCCACTTTGATTTACTTAGCTTAAAACGCTTCAAACGTCATCACGCGATGAGGTCACAAAAAAATTACTCAATATCAGACTGGTAGCAGCGGCCGCTTGTAGGTTATCTATAGCAAGGCCTTTTAATATATTATGATCTTTTAAATGCCTATATCAAGCAATGAACGTAGACTTTGTGCTAAAAGGTAATAGCCGAAAAACGTCCACTGCTGAACATACGTGATACGTGATACATGAATGATTGTGAGCCATATTATTACATCAATAGTACTTTGTAACGCATCGCCAAGGGATTGTCGCGTCAAGCCAGCCAGCCAGACAGCGAGTCAGCTAGGCTAGCCACCCAGTGTTAATGCGTGGTGTCACTGGCCATTACCATCGCCATGACACTCGCAGTCAACATAATTTGTTTAAAGTGAGCTTTTTTATCAAGGCTTATAATAAAAATTGTTCTTCTTCTTCTTATGGTGCCTCTCCAATAAGTGAAGGTTTGTAGTCAGCTCTACATATTTCTCTCTGTCCTTTGCAAGAGGAAACCGCTCGACAGCGCTTGAAATCCTCGTCCATTCACGGATTCCGCAAAAATTGTTACGTCAATTAATATACTTCGTTTTCTTCAATAGTTATATTTTCCAAAGTATTATATTTTACCTTTATAAAAATTATAGAGTCAAACATAAATACAGTGTATAGTTCTGAAAATCTCAAGTGTAACTATTCAGAACTCAGAAGATTTGGGGGCGCAAAAGTCAGGCATTCCATTTATCTTGTCGGTCACATAGCGGTTTCAATACAAAAACTTGTTGGTAAGAGTAATGATAGCGCAGTCAGCTCTAGGTTTACCTCTAACTTTTAAGCTCACGGATTGTGACTTTTAAACAACTTGACTGTAGTACAACAGAAAAGTGTTCTTCATGTTTATTTTCATAAAAAGTTATACAAACAATGTTGTGTATTGTTATTATGATCACAACAATTCAACATAAGGTAACTAGTAATAAGGTATTTGTGCATGTATTGTGTAGTTGATTCATGATAAACACCTGGTATTTACATAATTACGTCTCATTCGAAGACAGAGTAACGGATGCTTATTTACACCATCGGTTAGAAGAATTAGAGTAAGGTCCTTTGCCCTAAGAACTTAGAGTAAAGGGACACAAAAATTAACAGACACAAAGAATATCGAACGGAACAAATGTTTATGAATAACATCAAGTGTGTATAAGATACAAAACTGTGTCATAGGTCATTTCATATCAGGTCCTTTTACTTTTGTTTTGTCACACCTTATTCGTTTCCGCATCATTCAAAAGGCTGGTAGAAGTTCTAAGATTAAACCTGCTTTAGTAAAGGAATGTACACAAAGTGCAAAAAAACATTCCTAATTAATCTTACTTTAGTAGGGAGACAAAACAACAAAAGCTTTATTTTCACACATACACCGCAAAATTTTGCTTATACTTAAAGTAAGCCGGCTAAAGTAAATGACAGGGAAAATTAATAACATCAGGGATTATACAACTTGTTTGATGCGAGATATCTTTGTTTAGGAACATAAGCTTTTAACCAATATACGGGAGATACTTTAAAAATACAGGTAGTTTTAGTAATTTTTAAAATACAGACTTTGAAATACAACAGAACGTGTTTTGTGTAGCACCTTAATGTTAATTTCTACAAGATGATAATTACTGAATATTTTTTTTTGTTTTACACCTTTTTGTAATTGTTTATTTTAGGTTCATCCTATCAGCCAAAAGACGTCCACTGCTGGACATAAGCCTCCTTAAATTTTCGCCACCGTGGCCTCTCTCGTGAAGTGAAATGGCGCTGCAAAAAGCTAGTCAAGTACATAGCAATGATGTGCTTACATGCTCGCAATGTACGAGGATCTTCTTAAAGAAGATTGGCTTCGTTAGTCACATGCGAGCACATAAACGTTAACAATACCGGAGTTACAGCAGTCGCCGTAGCCGAAATCGGTCGAATCATCATCACTTCTTAAAAGTGCAACTAGATTCTAAATTAAACAGCTTCTAAATAAAATTATAAAAAAATAAACAAATGTTAGTTAATCATTTTATTACACATTTTCAGTTAATTTCACGGTTCCTATTATTACTTTTGAACGTTCGCATGCTTTTTGACGGTGTACAGCTACGTATGCGTAGCGGCAGTTGTCTTAGACGTTTGGGTAAACTGCGCATGCGTATTTCCCGGGAACTCATAGGCTTTACCAAACGCGAGATCTCGCCGAGTCTGTAGCGGCCATGGTCTACTTGAAGTAGGCCTAATTTTACTCCCCTTTTAAGAGCCCTGTAACAAAACATAACTATTATGTATAAATGAAAATATTTTTTTAAGACAAGCGTGGTTTTATGTTCGAAGGGGCAAATCTGTTATGATTTACAGGGCACTATACTATACATAATACTGAGAACCAATCAGCAGAAATCTCTAATAACACTTTATACCCGCTGGCCACCAGAGTGTAGGCCACTCTGGTGGCCAGCGGGTTAGGACTCTGAAGTGACAATGGGCTAGTCATATCCATCGCAGATCTAACACCACGTCAATGGAAACGTAGAGTACGACGCTCCAGAGCTAGATAGAGCGACAGTTTACAACGGGCAGCTGGCAAAAACTGGATGCGAACAGCCGTAAATCGGAAAAGATGACACGCCATTTTGAAGGCCTACGTCCAGCAGTAGCTTACCGTAGACTAATGATGATGACTAGCGGGTTCGTAAGCCGTACTTAGAACAAAACAAAAAACAGTAAGAATATTTTTACATGAAGTACCTGGACACTTTAACACCAACATTGTTAATATTAAACTTGTATTCCATTTTGATAAATTTAATAATAGTCCGCGTGGTCCATCCTGTGTTTCTTGTCAATTTCTTTATTGCTGATAAAACAACTTCACCCGTTTTTACTGGGGACTCAGATATCTTTTTTCCTCTGCTCATTGTTAATTGACAAACTTGTAGCACCTTATGCAGTTAAATTTATTTATGTTGCTTATTTTAGAAACTTTTATTACAAGATTCTACTCTCTATCAAAAAGACTGGGTAGGCAAATTTATGAAATTGCAGGTCAAAACAACTAAAGGCACTAACAGAAACGTTCAGAGGCCACTATACCACACCAAATTGGCAAAAATTCTGATATGCAGGCACTCTGACTAAATGAAGTGAAATAATAATATTAATATATCTCAATCTCAACAACTTCACACAAAGCCATCTAGACCCAAAATAAACATATTATATTATAGCTTGTTCTAGAATGTGGATATACATACTTAAATACTTTTTTGTAAATACATAAACATTATACACAGAAACACCCAGACCAATGCAAATAAACATGTTCATGCACACAAATATTTGCACTGAGTGGGAATCGAACACCTCTGCGTAACAGTCCATATACAGTACCACCGAACCACAGAGGCAGTCATGTTGCTCTAGCTGTTCGTATTGTTTGTTTTTAAATTGAGTAAAAGTCTTTTCTTTCCGCTTCTGCAACTGAATCAACTAATGCTTAGCTTAAGATCTTAATAATAAATATTTTTTATGATGAAATTAAACAACCACTATATCATTAGAAACAAAGAGTTCTGTCCGAATCCAAGCATATCAGACACAGGAATACTCTGGCGCGAAATCCTAACTTGTGTAGATATTTTTATTACTTACGCCTTTGTAAAATTTCTTTCTTTTATTCTATTGTTCTATATTCGACAATATGCATCAAAAGCATAATTACAACACGTCGAAACTATCACACACATTAGATTTTTTATGAGTCGTATCAAAACATTACAATCTTTGCAACCGACTTGACATTTAATTGCGAACTTATTGCTGTCATTGCTGTCATTTGTAGTAGTGACGTATTTTGTTTCTATT
Source organism: Parascotia fuliginaria (assembly GCA_963082885.1). NCBI lineage: Eukaryota > Metazoa > Arthropoda > Insecta > Lepidoptera > Erebidae > Parascotia > Parascotia fuliginaria. Next base: position 3,034,582 of record OY720172.1, read on the forward strand.
TTGTAAAGCCAGTAATATTTTATAATTTTTAATTTACTAGTTTGTATCCTGTAGGTACTATTCCTTGAAATAACGGAGGTCAAATATTATTATTAAATTATCTATATATATAAAAATGAATCCCTATTTCCTTTGGTCATGGCATCACGCGTGAACGGCTAGATCAATTTCGTTAATTTTTTTTGTTGTGTTTGTTATTGTCAGGAGCAGGTTCTTATGCAAGAAAAACTAAGAAAATTGCGCGGTGATTTAGAAAGTTTAAGATACTTAACCACCATATATCATCACTACATAGTATAAAACAAAGTCGGTTCCCGCTGTCTGTCCCTATGTATGCTTTGATCTTTAAAACTACGCAACGGATTTTGATGCGGGTTTTTTAATAGATAGAGTGATTCAAGAGGAAAATTTATATGTATATAACATGCATAATATAGTAGAGAAACATTGATAAATTTAGATGTTTTTAATGTAATGTCGTAAATAAACAAATTTTTTGCTCTTACATTGCAACGCTGGCTAAACCCTACAAGATAGATCAAAATAATGTTCTACAGTATTGTACACCTTAAAATGGTCTACTAAAGAGTCCGTGATAGTGTATATCTATCTCTAATGGATAACCCACAATAACCATTTTTATCCTTTACATTTTATGAGAAATATGGCTTATTTTCGAAGCGATTTTAAGCAATACCGCATTTATCCATATTAAATTAAGTACTTTAAATACATTGTGCATTTAATAGAAATCAATAATGCCCTTTGGAGCATGTATTTTAAATAAATATTTTCATAGATATTACAGATTAAAAATGCAGGGAGGGATATAGTGGCAGGTGGCCGGCATTCTGTAGTAAAATTAAATATACTACAGAATGTGTAAATACAACGTTCGCAGCATTTGTTTTTCTTCGCACGGGCAATGCTGTTACTAAATATAGTATTAGCATTGCACCCGTGCGAAGCCGGGGTGGGTCGTATTGTGCCCGATAAGTGGCAACAGGCTAGCTCCCTGTTACATGGAAACTAGAATAAAAAAATAGCGAAAAGTAGATAAACATTTGCCTACCCCTTCGGGGATAAAAGGCGTGAAGCTATGTAAGTAAAAGAGTTCAATCAGATACTTGCATCTTGTCTCTCTTTTTTATTCTTCTTCTTTAATGTGTTGTAGCAAATGCCTATTCCTATAATGTGAGCGGATGAATGTATCAGCCATTTATACCAGCGCCAAGTGTAAAATCAATGAAAAAAGTCTAAGTTTGTAAAAACCATTAAAAATTATGATATTATTCGTTCGTAATCTTCACTGTGGTTATCAACGCGGCAGCACGTTTGGTCAATATGGCAAACATCATCCCTTTCTAATCTATGTCTAACGATGGTAATCTTCAATCTAGTGATGTGAATACTCTAGCAAGTGTTACTAAGCGTTCGTTCTATATTCAGTTAACGAAGTTTAGTCTAAGGTAATCTACACGGTTATGTTACTAACACAAATAGACCCCATGTTAACTTTGCTGATAGTTATAGTTTTGTTTGAGGGCACGTTCATCATTGATATATTATATTCAGTATGGGGTATAATAATATACCGCCTCTGCAGAAATGTCAATCAAAACGTTTAAAATTAACAAATATTATCTTTTATTATTACACTGCGATATAAATAACGTGTGTCCACTGTGTGTAGACGAGTATCTGAATAAAAGTACGCTTACATATTGGTAATAATGACATTAACTTAGACAAATGATGACTACTTAAGGTTAAAGAAAATAGGTGATAAATTAAATATAACAGCAGTATCCTGTAAGATAACTGCAATCGCCAATCCAGTGATATAGCAAATAGTCTTCATTTCTCTGGTGACAGCAATACTTATCCATCAATCTGAGTATAAATATAATGTTTAAACATGTTTTTATACTAAGATTTAGTAAATAGCTTACTTATTAAAATACCACAAAAGAAAAAAATTAGGTAGGTAATAAGAATAATATTATACTATAATACAAAAATGAATCGCTGAATGTGTTGCTAAGTGCAAATCTCAAAAGCAGGTGAACCGATTTCGCTATTTCTTTTTTTATAATATTTCTTGAAGTACGAGGATGGTTCTTACGGATAGAAAAATTTAAATAATTGCCTGAAAAAAATGTTTTCTATATTTCCATACAAAAGTATCTTTATTTATCCCAAAATGTTTAAAAAAAAGTCCACGCGTGCGAAGCCAGGGCCGGTCGCTAGTAAATAATAAAAACCAATGAGTTGTCGTATTTTCACGTCAAATATTAGCGAATCTATTTCTCAACATAACGTTTTTATACCAACAATATTACTACGATATTACTAATTTCAAACAAGAAAAAGTGTTTAAAAATAATCTGAACAGACATTTATTGCAGTAAACACAAAATGAAATTCAGATAACCCGTAAACTAATAACAGATAAGGCGAAACTGCTAGCTTTTAAAAAAGATTTACACAAAAAGATTTAGAGTAAAAAATAAAAGAAAAGTATACTGAGTCCGTTTAAAATAAAACTTGTGATTTTTTTTTCAATTTACAGAACAGTGATACGCGAAAGGGTGCTTTGTTCTTTTGTATGAAGGTCCCGTATGTTTTATTGTAAGTATTGTCTTATTTACTGAGATCGTATTTCATCGGTTTTTACTAGTACATCTGGTATCGAAATTAATTTTATTTATAAGATATGCTCCCGTCTATGGAAAGAAATTTTATGATGAAAGTTATTTTAATTGTGATCTCTAATGCTATTTTTAAAGCAGCATAGGGCTGTCGTCTGACACAAACAGCCTGTATATACTAGATGTAATGTATATTGAATTTTAGCTAGTTACTTAAAAGTCTGAAATTGCCAATCTGTCTTGAGCAAGCGTGGTGATTAATGCTCATGACTTCTCTATATGAGAAGAGGCCTGTCCCTTTTGCCCTGCAGCGGGACAGTAAGCAGGCTGGTACTATTATTTATTATAAACTTATATTGAGAGGTGAACTGCATTCTTGACTCAGAATAAAAAATACCATGACTCCATATTTGAAAATTAGAGCTAGAAGACAATTATGTTGGAATAATAAATATCCGACTGCCGCCTTGGTGTAGTATTCTCTGTGTACCTCGTAAACAGAGCACAAGCGACTGCTGTGTACGAGGTTGCGGGTTCGATCCCCACACGGGACAAAACGTGTGTAATCCATAAATATACATTCCGATTCTGGGTGTACTTTGTGTCCGTAAAATGTATGTTTGTAAAGTACCCCGCGACACAGGGCTTGTTACCTAGTGCAAGGGATGTCTTTACAAAAAATATCATTCTTTATGAAGTAGTGCCCAAGGTTGTTTAGGTAGCATTAGCCATCTACAGAAACGCCCACTGTTGGACAACATGGTAGCTTCGGTCAAGTATCGCCATTTCGAATAATCGTGGACCGCCAGCTTTAAAATTAAAATTTTAAATTAAAAATAATCCGCAGGAATAGATTTTCTTTATGAGCATCTATTTGCGTAGCAAGATTATATTATTCTTTTTTAAAAACTGGTTGCGAATCCCAGTTGCCAATGCAGCCGGAGGGTTCATTTCACTATTTATTTACTGGCCCCTTCAAGAATAATCCCACTAACGAATCCAAATCCGAGGCGCTATGCAGTAACAGTGGCACTAAATCACGCACAAAGTTTACCTGCGCTCACAACGACCACAAGAAATAAAACTTACTTTATAGGGGATATCGCGGGATTACCATTTGTCTAGGATTTTCTTTAAAAATTCTTTATAGCATTGGCTATGTTTAATTTATTTGTCATAAAAAGTAATTATTATCACTTTAACTTAAAAACTTGCACTAAAAATCTGACATTAGCTATTATGTGGCTAATTTAGTCATCATATTTATAGCGTAGGGTTGTAAATAAATTCTTCTATTTCTCTATTAAGTAAAATAATCCTGGCATTTTTGAATCTATACTTTACTGTTATATAAACCGGAAGAGTTCGTATGTTTCTTTGTACTTTGTACTCTAATCTCTGGAATTCTCAGTCAGATTTGAATAATTATTTTTGCGTATGTTCTTGAGGAAGGTTATAGGGTAACATCACGCTACTGGCGACGGGAGCAGAGTAGTAACCAAAGTCGCGATTGAAACCGCGCTGCGGGAATCTAGTAAAGAAATAAACATATAGAAAAGGCATAAAATTAACGACTACCATCTTCATGGCATTCTTTTATTTTGTAAATTAGTATTAATTTTTTACTATAAGTGTTAAACATAATTATCTCAAAAAAAAATAGTTTCTCTATGATCTGTTAAGATACCCAATAGTACTGTAGCATAGCGTGCAAGCTTGTACTGTAGTAGACATTGTCGGACAAACTTAATAGCGTGATGAACAACTATCAGACGGTGCTTCAACAATGTTCCAAACAAATTTCGCCTGATGTTATTCTCGCTAAGAACATAAGTAAGTAGTACAGACTTGCTAGTAGATGGGAAAGCGATTAAACTTGATTATTACTTAAGAAGGTTTCAAAGAAACTTCTTTTCACGATCGTAATTGTGAAGAGCAAGCTACTCGTTGAAGTTTTGCCGAGAGACTACAACATGGGGCCTGTAAGATAAGAGTTAGGGTTTTACAGAATCCGCAACGCGCGAATGATGACAGAGTGTTGCAAGCTTTCATAGACTCACAATACGGTGGTAACACGGTTCCGTTAACCCTCGACGCAAAAAGGACGAGGTGTTATAAGTTTGATGTGTCTGTCTCAGTCTCTCTGTGTGTGTGTGAGTGTCTGTGGCATCATAACTTCCGACAGATGAACCAATTTTGACTATTTTTTTTTTGTTTGAAAGGTGATATAGTCAGAAGTGTTTTTAGCTATGTTTGATGAAAATCGGTATAAGATGGCTGGTGCCACAAAATGGCGGATTTCATTTTCACAACCTCCCTAATATGGGTATCAATTGAAAGGACTTGACTAGTATAATAATGTACACAATGTCGGAGGTATTATAAAATTTCTATTTGGAAAATATAAGACCTTAATTAAACTACTAACTACTAACTACTTGAAACTGTAACTTACAAAAATTGTAATAACCTGGCGATTAAAAAGAGTGGCCTGAGTTTCTTGCCAGTTCTTCTCATGGCTCTACTTCGTCAGCGAACTGGCTGTAGGTTAATTTGCTGACATTTTGTAAACTTTGATGTTCATAAGTGTTAATTTAATTAACCTATATGAATAAACATATATTTCATTTTATTTCGTTTCATTTCATATTTCATTTCATTTCATTTCAAACATATTGCGTATTATTGCATATTATTTACTTTAAGTCGAATGTGAATTAATACGCAGTTTATTATCAAAAATCACAGACTCGTTTTGGAAATCAATTAAAAATAAAACACTCTACATTAACAAAATGTCTGTACATATTTCTGTTTGTAAATCAGTATGCGATGTATGATACATACTTAAGAAGTAATTTAACATGTGGCATAGTACCGCAAGGCAGACCCGTGACTTGTAAACAAAACAGGGTACTGGAAGTTTCGACGCAGCTGCCGGGATATCGTGGCTACGTAGTTTTGTATACACCTTGCTTTATATTTATGTTTTGTAATTGTTAATTTGTTAATTTCGTATATAGCTTATAACATGAATGAGTACAATAAAAAAGTATTAGTTTCTACAGTAATGCGTTTCACTCGGTGAGTAAAGAGCGCCGGAGGCACAAATCCGAAAAAGAACAAGAAAAATTAAAGAGGACTGTACTTCTTCCATTTTTCTTTTTCTATCTCATCTCGTGTTTTTACACTGTTTGTCCTACTAATATTATACATGCGAAAGTTTGTGTGTGTGTGTGTGTGTGTGTGTGTTTGTTATCACTTAGTACCTAAACGGCTGCACCAATTTCGCAGAAAATTATATAATAATAAATTCGGTGCCGGAGACTTACATAGGATAATTTGTCCTGAAAATTGGTCTGGTTTTCGAGTTACATTAATTAAACAAATACCATTTTCCGCACAGGTGAAGCCGCAGGGCGTATCGAGTTATTAATATTAATTATATATAATCTGTGTTTTTTACTTTTTTATTAGGTATTTAAGTACTTATAATATGCAAGTTTATGTGTATGTACTGCAAACAAAATCATTTGATTTCTTATTTCTAACAAAATCAATTGTTTTCTTATTTCTTTATTTAATGCTTAGAAAATAGAGCCGTGGGTCACGGTTACCTCTTAACATCAGGTGGGCTGGTCGTATGCTTGCTTGCCAACGCGGTAGAATAAAAATATATACTGTCGAATTGAGAAACCTCCTCCTTTTTTGAAGTCGGTTAAAAAAGAACAATAAATATGTTTTATTTTTGTATTTTTCAAACGTCTGTTGACTATTCTTCTAGTTACAATGACCTTTATAGGTTTTATCACAAACCTTTGAAACAATAAATTCAAATACAAAATATTAGTAAATATCGGCTTGTCTTGTCGTTCATATCGCTCTAGGCTATTGTAACTTCAGACAATCTGTAGCTTACGTTACGTGTTTCAAACTGGCCGGTAACGAGCTTAGTACAATATCTAGGAAAGGAATTTGCTATGAATAGTGTTACTTACTGGATATCATCACTAGGCTCAACGGCTTTTATGCGATATCAATTTTCGAATAACAAATATTTGCCTCTTCGGCAAATTACTATAATATTATGTAGAAGTTTCTAGTAACAATCCAGTTTAGAAAGGGTTACAACTAAAGTGATTATACACGTTAATTAACGTAAGTTAACATTGGCTTGGAAACCATAATATTTTTTTACGAAATCTATACTTTTTATAAAGTGGACGAGTTTGTTTGTTTAATCTCTGGAACTACCAGTTGGATTAGAAAAACTCTTTTTGCGCATGATAGCCCAGTTCTCGAGGTAGGTTATAGGCTTTAAAACATCACGCTACTGGCGATGGGAGCAGAGCAGTAAGTAAAGAAGCGGGTGACACCGCGCCACGGAAAGCTTGTGTAATTGTATATGGCATTTAACGTACATTTTGTACGGTAGTAGATCCACGCTGATTTAGTCATGAATGGGCCGAATCGTCCGGGGAAGTACTACCCTCTCATAGAAAATCGACTTAAGAGTAGTAGTATCCGTACTACTGCGTTTTGTTTGGTAAGTGAGAGCGCCGGAGGCCCGATTTCTCCCCTTTCCTCTTTCCTCACCTTCCTCATTTGCTTCCCCTAACCCTATTCCCAGCCGCCATAGTGGAGGCCACCATACCAGCAGTTTAAGACGATGGTTTTTGGTATAGTGGCCACCACTTCTGGATTCCACTGACTGCTTACCATCAAGCGGGGTGGAGTCACTTTGGTAGGCTATAATATTAAAAAAAGGCCTATTTTTATTTAAGAAATTGAAAACTAGTTCTGTAACGTAAGTATTCCTCATAAATGCGTAGTAAAATTTATGAATACGATAACACTTAAACCCAAGTCCTAAACTAGTCATGTAGTTTCTGCGGCAACATTACACTCATTCGTATGAAGAAGTATAACGTGACCAACTGACTGATACGTCACGGGTGCAGTAGCAATAATAATTATACCAAACCGTTGCCGACTACGAAAAAGGGAACGAGGAAGGAAAGGGAAAAAGGAAGAGGACCAAAGGGGTAATTGGGCTGACGGCACTCACACGCATCGAGCGAAACACATAGTATATAGCGGCAGTAGCATCGATAATTGCAATTATACTGATACTATGCAATTTAGTAGTTGCATCTTTGCTCCCGTGTCAGTATAAAATATTCGCATGAGAAAATTTAGTTCTTAAAGCAAAGGCAGTGTTGATATCACACCAATATTTTCTCGGTCGGATGAGACAAACTTGAGATATTAAAAATAATTTCAAATTAATTAATCACATCCTAGCAAGGCACTGCAGCCCACTGTTGGACATAAGCCTCTGCCAATTTTACTGATTTCGAAATCAATTTATTATTTTATACGTACTCAATTATATGTATTACTAGCTGTTGCCTGCAGCTTTGCTCGTGTGAATGTCGGTTATATTTTCCATTTTTCATACAAACTTTCATCCCCTATTTACCCCTTCAAGCTATTTTTTCCTCACGGTCTATTCTATCTCTGTACAAAAAAAAATGGTTTAGTAATTTAGGCGTGAAATCGTAAAAGACAGACAGAGTTACTTTCGCATTTATCATATTGGTATGGATTTTACACTTACATTAGAATCACTTTTTTGTTACAATCAAAATAAAAACCAAAGTTTACCAAACATACCATTCGCATTCTTGCATTACCAAGTCAAAAAGCGGTACAAGGAAAACAAAGCAAAAGCAACTGCGGAAAACTTGTCCAAATGATGAAAGTTGTGAGTTTGTAACTGTCCTGCCGGCAATTATGGTTGTACTTGGCTATCAATCAGGGTCGGCTGCTTTTAAGTGTAGCACAACTGATTTGTAGATAAGATCTGAATATATTTATCTCAATCTTACTATTTAGTTTTGTTTTATAAAATTGAACTGAGTCTTGAAAATTTTATTTGGAACTAGCGGCCCGGCTCCAGCTTTACACGGGTGGACATTTTTTTATCCATTTTGGGGTAAATAAAAATACGTAATAAATTGTATGGGCATATAGATATTCAAGGAATATTATAAAAAAATAATTGGAGAAATCTGTTCAGCTGCTCTCGAGATTTGCGCTTAGCAACATATTCAGCAATTCATTTTTATATTATAGATTGGAAATTTTGGAACACGAGCTGGTACTGAGTTTTATTTCAAAAAACTAATTTTTAAATAGTCTAAACTAATATTCTATAGAGAAAATATTTGAGTTATGTATGTTTGTTATTTTTTCCGATTTAACTCAAGATCTACGTAACCGATTTAAAAAATTATTTCATCTTCAGAAAGCTAAAAATAGGACGGGTAACATATGCTATATTTTAATAGGTTTAACATATTATTCAGATATTTTAAAATTTCTGTTTCTGAAAGGCTGATCAACGAAACACTAACTAATCACCTAAATACATGCTTAAAGCATGGATAATTAGTTTAATTTGATCTAAGTTAACTAAAAACTAACTAAAATTAACTAAATGTCACATGTGAAGTACCTAAAAGCGTATTATTTCACATGAGATTTAACAAATGATTAGTTATTTTTCCGTTGATCAGCCTTTTAGAAACTGTGGGATAGAGTTACAAGTTAGCAATAGTAATGTTAATGGCTCATTGCGCTCACTGATCGGTAAACGATTAGCAGGTTAGCATAAGAGATTGTGGCTGGCCCATTGATGGGTGACCGCATATTAGAATTTGATCTAATCGTCTCCGTGCTTCAGAGGGTACGTTAAAAATGGGTTCGGACTGTTATCATATTTTTAACAGTCGTTAGGTCAAGTCGAATGAATCTATAATTAATTATGGACCTGAAGAATTTCTGAAACTAGGTTAACCACTAACTACTTTATCTTATAAAGAAGACTGTTAATGAATAAATCAGTCACCAATTTAATTTTTCGGTACATAGGTAAAAAGCTTACACTTATATAGTAGAACAATAAACCTAAAGAACCGTCAGTGTCACAGTATATTTGACACTAATTACCAACAATAAATACAACGTCCATTACGTTGTTCCATTAATTTCTCCTTCGTTCATTTAGTATTACTTAAAGGAAACGACTGCGTTTACATTGTTTAAAGCCTTTTACTTTATATAACCTGAACTCGAATTAATTATATGCTGATTATTTTTATTGATAATAAGATCAAGAAATACAAAGACTCTGCCTTTGTGGTTCGGTAGTATTGAGTATGAACTCTTGAATTCGATTCCTGGTCGCGTAAAGTGATTTAAGGGTTTTAGTCAAATTCAAAACATTAGCCCGGAGTTACACTGAACACCTCATAGAAAATAGCATAATGCTATGATATGAAAATCAAACAAACAATTATTTTATAAAATCAACCAATTTAACTACATACTTAATGACTTTATTTAAAGTAGGTAATTTAAAAAATAAAATTACCGTCACTTCAATCACCAAGCTGTCTGCAATATTGACGATAATTTTAAAAACTACTGACTGCACAAATGCTCGAAATCGAATAAAATAAAAAATAAAATAGGCAATTTGGAACTTTGTGGAAATCACCACAAAACAGACAATTCTAAATAGACGTATTTGGCGAACAGGTTAAGCCTCTTTTACACTGAAGGCCATACATAATAAACATGTAAGACTAAAGGATTTCATGTTTAATAAGTATTTTATATGCACGTTTCAAGGTATTTAAAACATTAATAATTTGGCAAGGTATCTACTCCATACTGCCATCAATTTTCAATAGAATCACAAAAAGTGTATTAAGGTTTTAACAGCTATTTAAAACAGTAAGAAGCTTAAATTTTTATCAAGTTACATGTCGCAAAAGCTTCACGAACATACAATTAATTATCACAAAGTCTGAAAACATTATATATAGGAATTTGTAAATGTCGAAGACTACTATTTTCCTCGGGTGCCCAATAAACATAACAATTGCAAAAAGACGAAAACTTTAACCACTAGACTAAACATGCCATCAAAATCTATTACCCGTTAAAAACATAATATGTGAACCATTAATATCTAGAAACAAACAACAATCTCACAGCGTTTGACTTATAAATAGTATACATTTAAATGTATCACATCTGTTGCCATTTGCTCAACAAATATTACACTAAACATTCATGTTTCAGTAAATTGCAACCACTAAAGCACACTAAAATAATCAAAACGTTTGTCAATGTGTCTGTGGAAGCAATTAGTCCATCGGTGCATTCGCTTGCGTGCGATTTAATCCATGCTGCGACTTGCCGCAACATTACAAAGATTATACACAATACAGATATGATGATATTTTGAAATTTCTGCCTAGTTTACTTCAAAAAATCTAACAAGAATAAGCTTATTTGACTCATTAATATCCGAAGTATCTCATCATTTCAGCCTTAAGACGGCCACTGCTGGAACTATCTGCTGGCGTGTGCTTCTCTTAAATTGCCGCCCTAATTATAAATACATTAATTACATTTTCCACTTGTTTTATTTTATTGATATTGAAGTTATGAGACATATCTTAGTACCTACTGGTTCAAATAAAATTGAAAAATTCAGTTAAGAAATAGTGAAATAGTCGGTAAGCAAAAATACTGAGCAATTTATACGATGAGATTTTAGAAAAAACCTTTATTCACGTTACTCTAGCAACCACCATCTTGCTAGTTTTACTAATAGCTACTAGCATTTATAACTAGGACGGCAATTCGGCGCTGATTACGCTTAAGATATAATTATATTATAGCCCGCCAGCATATGACTTAGTATGCTATCGGACGTTGTGAACGCCGTTACTAAATTATGAAACATATTATACACGATGAAAGTCAACAGACATGTATAAAAAAGATATTGTACCAAATATCTCTTCTACGCTAATTTATGTGCATTACTCTTAGTACTATCGTAGCGGACGAGGCTTGTACCAGCTTGCACAGCGCTGCAATATTACTTGCAGCCTATTTATTATTCACTGTTTTTTACCCCATTATGGTTCAGCTAAAAATGAGTTACGATATTACCAAGATTAGGTAACGTTAGAGGTATTAAAACGCTTTAATAACTCTAACGTGCTTACAGTTAAACAAAATTTGAGAGCTTTTGTATCAAGTAGTAGTAATTAGTATAAGTCCAGAATGAATAATGATACAGATGAACTCAGATTTTAAAAGTTTTAAGGTAATATTATTATTATTTTGACTATAATTGATATAACGACTATGAGAACATCTTTAATTTTCTTCAATAACAATTAACTCAAAAATAAATGCAGCAAAGTTGTCTATGCATTTCAGACACAAACAAGCTTCCTTTGATCATTGTAACATTATTAAATGCACTTTTATATAGAAAACAAGCGAAAAAGACAGACGTGGTCAATTAACAGTGTCATGCATCTTGAAACCATAACTTTATGACGAATTTTGTGTCTTGAAGAATTTGTCTTAGCTGGAATATACAAATTATAAATGGATGATTCTGTCACAGTACCTTATAAGAAATAACTAATTTAAGTAAAAAATAGAGTTTGTTTGTTTGAACGCGTTTATCTCTGAAACTACTAGTCGGATTTGAAAAATTATTAGTAAGCAAACACGCGGACGAAACCGCGCCGCGGAAAGCTAGTTAAATAATATATCGACTACTAGTGACGACTATCGAAGCATAGTAGCAGCATTCATTGTAGGTATTCTGCGTTTTGTTCAATGATTTTTTGTTCTTTTTGTATGTCAAATAAATGTATTTTTCTTATTTATTTCTTTCTTTCTTTGATTAAAAACGCTTGCAGCTGAATTACTCCCTCGTTCTTTTTCTTTTCGTTCTGCTCACAAACGACAATTGCGTGGTTAACTTATCATTTTTTCTGCAGTGCTTAGAGATATAGTTCGGTTGCAAAAATGTGCGCCCTATATATCTAAAAAAAGGAATTATAATAACAATTTATTTATTTAATTTATTTCCATCCAAAGGTTGCCTGGAAGAAATCGCTCTTAGCGATAAGGCCGCCCATTGTACTATGTATTGTATTGTGAGATCTTTACCATATTATTTTGTAAGTTTGGTGTATGTACAATAAAGTGTAAATAAATAAATAAACAATATTAACGAGAGTGACATCTTATAACAATAAATATACAAAATAGTAAAGTTTTAACAATTTCTATAAATGAAACAGACATTAGACTAGATAAAACTAAAGATAATTTCACTTAAATGCAAAAATTTGCATAACTGTAAATACTAAGATAAGACGTTGCATATAAATTGTTTTAACAATCTTAAGTGCTATAAGGATTGATTTTGTCTGGCTTACAGTTTATACTTACCTAAGTAAAGCTTGAACTGAGATAAACTTGAGCAATAGTTATTACTCATACCTTTTCTCGTATATATTATGAGAATTAGTCTTCAGTTGAAATAATAATAATAATCATTTATTCCAGGTCGCATAAACCCATATTATAAATACCTTACAGACTAACATAAATACATAATATAAACTTATAAACTACACTTCCTATGCACTACGTCGTTGTGTTATCACGTAGCACTTGTCTTTAGAAGCGACGAAACACGACACCTTGCGGCCAAAAGGTTTCCTCCATGACGAGGTGCAGATAGCAGGTCGGTACTCGCACCACAAACGCCTTAAAATTAATAACAGAAAGAAAGAAATATAACAGATGTTGCGAATGCGGGCGGAGAGGGGGTATTAACTCTCTGTCCGGTGCGTGCATAGAAGAGCGAGTCGTTCCCTAACCTTTGACCGAGTAACACGTGGTGGTGCGCGGGTGCATCGATTTCTTGTACGTCGCTAGATATATCCTCTAGTTTCAAGCCAGTGAACATTAAAGTGTTATATACTGAATACCACACGTAGTACAGATACTATAATAAGCTGTGGTTCTAGCGCTTCTGGAGTTAATAAGTAACAATTAACACCTATGAAAGCTTCTTTGTTCGTCGACAATGTTATAAATTCCCAATGGGGTGAAGAGCAACCACTGATACAAATAATTTGTAATGTCTTCAGCCTGGGTGTTTCCTATCTATTCTAAGTATTAACTTACACAAAAAAAGTATGTATATGTATTATATTTCAGTTAACTAGTACCCATAACACAAGCTCGGCTTAGCTTGGGACTAGATGATGGTGTGTGATAGTGTCCACGTATTAAAAAAAAACACATACATCCTAAATCCATTGTGAATGATGAATAACAATCTGCTTGCCACACATGGTTATTTCGGCAAACATCTTCTAAACAATTTTTAGCGCAGGGCTTTATAAAGCAGTAAACTTTTTGTTTTCAAATAAAATGATTTTAGGCCATTACTTGTTGGCCTGTCCCAATTAGTACAGGCAAACTTACTACAGATATACGACTATTTCTAAAATTATAAAAGTCGTTTCTGTATTTATAGTAGCTGCGTTCTGCAGCTTCACCTGCGCAAAATGTTTAGTTAATGTAACTCGGGAACCAGACCGATTTTCGTGATAAAAAGTATCTATATCCGTCTCCAGCACCGAATCTATATACATACCAATTTTCATCGAAATCGGTTCAGCAGGTTAACAACTGAGTGGTAACAAACACACACAAACTTTCGCATTTAAAATATTAGTAGAATTAGCAGGATAAAGCTTTTAAGCCTATCTAATATACCACTATCACAAGTGTATTTAATTTCTTTAGTATTTGTTCCACGTATTCCCAATCAGTAGGGTTGTTCAATAAATACCAGATCGTAGTTATAATTGACAGTAAGCCTCCGATCCTGAAGCAATGTAGGCTATCTATCGTATTGTAGGCTTACTAAGCAATATATCACTCAATTTTGTTTGTAAGTCTTTTAAATTAAATGGTTTTTATATATTTACGGCGCTTGCTTTAATAATCGTAAATAAGCGCTATTTGTCCAATATATGTATGCTGTTACTTTGTCACAAGCAGAAATATTTTGATCGCACATTATATTTGGTTTGGAGCAATAAGATCACAGTTCAGTTTTTCCTGGAGTTGCTTCATTGTGGTAGAACTTCATTTCTACAGAAGTTTTATATATCAATATTTTGCACTGTTACTGACAAGAAAACTTACGTTAATTCATAGTAGAACTATGAATTAGACCAGTTTGCAGGGCACATTTATCACGTGCAAATTCTAATCCATCATTCTCATCATACCAATTCGTTATTATCTCACTGCAGAGAAAGGCCTCTTCTCATACAGAGAAGGTATGTGCATTGATCGCCACGCTTGCACGAAAGTGTGAGTGGCGTGAGTATCTTGCTAGTTCTTCTCACAGCTCTACCTCGTCAGCGAACTGGCTGTAGGTTAATTAGCTGACTTGATGTAATTTTGACTTTTCATAAGCATCATACTTTATGATCAAAATGAAATAAATGTTTAGAGTTCGAGTTTGCTCAAGGCGGATTAACGAACTCTTATTACCGTTATTACGTTATTACTTATTGAACAACCGCTTGAAGGTCAAATACAAGATCAATTAAAAATTAATCTACGCTTATATACATAAAATACACAAGGATTTGTTTAACTTTATTTGTTTGTAAGCATAAGCCATCAAACTAATAAGTACATAAACAAAACTCGTTTCAGAAGCACTTTATAATTTCTCAACAATAAATATGGTCCCTATAACTTTTCCATCATTTGTGTAAAATGTTTCAATAAGTTGTATTAAATTTTCAACATTATTACGAGCATATTTATGTCAGAACTTGGTTATTGGATCAACGTTATTTCTATTATAGCTTAATTATTATAACGTTTTGGTCACAGAAGCGGTCCTTGTGGTACACCATAACCTATACTTTCAAATAATAGAGAATTGACAAATACAGAGTTTACCGTAAACATTTTTTTATTAGTTTTATGATTGATTATATCCTAGTTTAAGGAACAGAAACTTTAACGAATATGCAAATAATCTTTAGATAATGAGAAAGATTGAGATGTTTAGTAGTCGATGGATTTAACTTGAAAATTAAGAAATATAATCTCTTAATAATTTGGTAGACTAATCCATTAAATAGATGTAAGCCTGTGTATATAATCAGATCTTCATCCTTTCAAATCTTAACCAAAAAAATAAACTATGAAAACAAATAGAAATAAGTTTTTCATTTAAATGTCACGACACCAATTAACAGTCTAACAGAATAAAAAGTTTCTTTAGTTTCAAAACTTTTACACTAGTTCAGTTAATTAAAGTTTTCACACATTTTCATTACTTTTATCGACGTCGGCACCGGGAGCAACGATTTTTCATTTGTACGATTAGATCTTAGAAATCCATTGGGATAGCTTCATAAGTGCACAGATAGAGTAACTAGTCTTTCTGCATTTCTGCTAATGACTTTTAACGATCAAGCTTTATAACTCAACTAGCTTTCGACAGTGCGCTTTCATCTGCATTAAGTAACATCTTTGGTCACTGCTCTGCTACTGTCACTCGCAGCATGATGTTACAGCCTATATATAACCTTCCTCAAGAACTGTGCTATCAAACGCAAAAAGATTTATTTAAATCTGACTGGTAGTAGATCCACGCTGATTTCAGCATGAATGGGGCGGATCGTCCGGGGAAGTACTACCCTCTCATAGAAGATCGACTTAAGAGTAGTAGTATCCGTACTACTGCGTTTCGTTCGGTGAGTGAGAGCGCCGGAGGCCCGATTTCCCCCCTTTCCTCTTTCCTCACCTCCCTCATTTCCTTCCCCTAACCCCATTCCCAGCCGCCATAGTGGAGGCCACCATACCAGCAGTTTAAGACGATTTCTTTTGGTATAGTGGCCGCCACTTCTGGATTCCACTGACTGCTTACTATCAGGCGGGGTGGAGTCACTTTGGTAGACTATAATATAAAAAAAAAAAGTTCCAACGGTTAGCGCGTCTATACAAACAAACTATTCAGCTTTGTATAAAAGTATAGATACTAATATTGCAAAAAATAATGTAAGTATCAATTTTAACTTGCTAATTGATCGATTGATTGATGATGAAGGATTAGAGACATGTCAACGATTTCTACTGCTACGTTGAGTTTAAAATAAGACAAGGACTACTGCCTTTAAGAAACATTTCGTGTATCGAGGCATTTTTATAGCATATAAGTAGTATGTATACAAAGTATAGGTATGTCTTTGCCGAAATAATTATCTGCCGAACAAGTGCATGTTAAAGCAGTGTCTATCGAAGATTCGAAGTAGTGATCTCGCAAAGGTGTATGTTGTCGAATTACGTTATGTCGAAATAATTTTTGTCGAAGTAATAATGACTGTGTCGAACTATGTTTTTTCGAAGTTGAAGATGTGTCGAATTTCATAGTGACACTCTACAGCATATCTGAGCTTCCGTTCACATTTGTTTAGCTCAGGTACCCAATTACTTCTCACAAACTTCGTTGCCATTACAACAACAACCTTTGCAGAAGTTTGCCGAAGTTGTAAAGTCAAGTAAAATGCTAGCCCATTATTATTATAGCACAGTGCATACAAAACATGTGTTACTTATATATCGACTACGCGTACTTAAATCGGATTGGTAAAAAAATTCCTTTATAAATAAATAAATATAATAATTATAATAAGATACTGTATATTAATTGAAAAATGACACTTTTATTTTGTTCTTATTTAGTTGCGATACCTTAATATTGTGATTTTGACTGACAAACACGTAAAATACGATTTGACAAACCAATATCAGACCTTGGGCTCTACCACAATCTCTAGCAATCTTATTATAAGCTTACTTTGTCTCTATCCTTGTTTTTAATGGTACAAAAGAAAAAGACAAAACACAAAGTAACATTTCATTTTCTTTATCAATAGTTCTCGAAAATAAATTTATATTTTTTGTTTTTTTTTTGGTAATCTTAACACGGCCTCCCGCGATACAGGCTTGACCTAGTGCGGGGATCATTGGAAAGTAAGTTGTACTAGTTATAAGGCTTTTAGGAAATAAAGATTTTTGTATTTTTGTATTGACGGTAGCTTTTTGTAATTACGTCTTGACGGTAGATACCGACACAACACATGAGTGAGTGACCTTCATTTCACAAAAAACCACAGCTTGGCATATTGTGACCACCACGTGGTCGTGTGACCACAACATCTTGGATGATATTATTTATTTATTTATTTATTTATAACTTTATGCACAAAATTGTACAATGGTGGGCTTAATGCCAAAGGCATTTTCTACCAGCCAACCTTTGGGTGATGCAGAGATAAACGAAGTAGGTGCAAGTTAACTTCAAAGGAACAGATAAATATGACTATTACCTATACTTATACAAAAATACATATTATACTTAATACACATATACATACAATACATACACACATACAAATATAAATACACCTATAAATATTATATATATATATATATATACAATATATACATGTTACTGATGTGATGACTCTGCCAATCTGTCGAAGAGAATATCCCGTACCTTTTGTTTGAACTTAAAGCGGTCCGTAACCATCCTGACTTCAAGAGGGAGCGCATTCCAGAGTAAGACAGATTGTATAAAGAAGGAAGAATGTACAAAATCAGAAGTATGAGAAGGACATGCTAGAAGAAGATTATTAGAAGAGCGAAGATTTCTGTCATGAAATGAACACAAAGGTTGGAATTGTGGAGATAAATAACTGGGAAGTGTGGGAGAGTGTAAGAAAGAAAATAAGGTAGTAAGAGCGCGCTGATTTCGGCGCTGCCGTATGGGTAACCATTTTAGGTCTGAGCGATAGGAAGAAATATGATCATATTTACGAAGATTAAAAATGAATCGAATGCAGTTA
This sequence comes from Parascotia fuliginaria, assembly GCA_963082885.1. NCBI lineage: Eukaryota > Metazoa > Arthropoda > Insecta > Lepidoptera > Erebidae > Parascotia > Parascotia fuliginaria. Next base: position 3,053,081 of record OY720172.1, read on the forward strand.
TTGAGAAGTCGGTCATACTTATTGAGCAGATCTGCATTCAGGTCAAAATAACATACATCACCATAATCAATTAAAGGAAAAATTAAAGTCTGCACAATCATTGCCTTGGTCTTAGCCGGAAGAAAGTTCTTTAGGCGGTATAAGGCACGTAGGGTACCAGTTACTCTTTGACTCACACTGGTGACTTGAGCTTGCCAATTGAGGTTGGAGTCAATGAGCAACCCCAGATCCTTCACTACATGACTAAATGGAATAGTCGATCCATCAAAAACAACCGGTGGTACATATCGGATATCCAGTCTATTTATTAAGCGCTGACTACCTATGACAATGGTCTGGCACTTAGTGGGATTTACATAAAGGCCAAATCTATCAGACCAACACTTTAGAGCGTCTAGATCACGATTGATATCGCTAATGGCCACCGACACATCATCCACACTAGTTGTAGAATACAGTTGCAAGTCATCAGCATAAAGATGATACGAACAATGAAGATTTGGAGTTAGAAAATTAATAAAGATAGAAAACAATAGGGGTGAAAGTATACCGCCTTGAGGGACGCCGGAGTTGAGGTCAAGCCACATGGATGATAAATCATCGGAACGGACTGCCTGTTGACGCCCCTGAAGATAAGTTGAGAACCATTCCAGTGCATCAGGAGAAACCATGAGATGGGTGAGGATAGACAGTAGGATATCGTGACTGACGGTATTGAAGGCATTTGAGAAATCGACCAAAGTGAGTACTGTGACCTTGGTATCCTCCATACCCGCCCTAATATCGCCAGTCACTTTAAGGAGAGCAGAAGTTGTGCTGTGTCCTGGTCTGAAGCCAGATTGCAGAGGGCTCAATAAGTTGTTGCAAAAAACATACCGAGCTAACTGCCTCTGCACACAGGCCTCGACAACTTTCGATAAGAATGGAAGAATGGATATGGGTCTAAAGTGGTTGGGAGCTGTAGGATTAGGGATTTTAGGTAAAGGAATAATAAACGCCTTGCGCCACAGTGCTGGGAACTGCCCAGATTCTAGTGAAAAGTTAATCAAATGTGAAACTGCAGGCAAGAGACAATCTAGAATCTGGACAATCATACGGCGACTAATGCCGTCGCATCCCATCGCGTTGGACTTGATGGACAGGATTATCTTCTTGATTTCACCCGGTGCAACTGGAGAAAATTTAAAAGGACAGTCTAAGTTGGGTTTAGGTAAGGAAGCCACGTAATTCAAGGTACAACACTTGGTCTGATGACTAAAAGGAATAGAAGAGGTAAAATGTTTATTAATATCATCAAGACCAACCGTCAACCGAGAATCCGTGGGTCTCTGTTTACCGATACCTAGCGTTCCTAGAAACCGCCAGATATCAGCGGGAGTAGAGGTGTAAAGATTGTTGAGAATATGTCGGCGTTTTGCGTTACGTATCATCTGATTACACCGATTCCTTGCAACTTTAAAAAGTTTCCAGTTGTCTTCGGAGCGGTCCCGTTTATACCTGCGGAAAGCCTTATCCCTGACCCGCATCGCCATTTGAACACCCTTCGACATCCAAGGAGCGGGTGGCCGCTTAATTTTCACTCTCCTGATGGGTGCATGTGTATTATATAAGTTTACGATTACATCATTAAATATGTCTACCTTTTCATCCACAGTGATGGCAGCTTCCAAAGGCTTCCAATCAAGATCGGAGGCATCTTGGCGTAAGGTTGCCGTGTTCATTCGACCAAAGCAACGAATGTACAGAATTTTCGGACGCGGTTTAGGAGGTTTGAGATTATAGGAAAGGAACAGGAGATCATGATGGGAAAAACCAGGAGCAGGAGTTTGCCCATGTGAGCGTACTAAGGAGGGAGAGGATGTGAGAATCAAGTCCAACCATGTATCAGGTCCTGCAGTATTGTGGTGGGTTGCTTGAAGAGGTAAAGTGGTTAGACCAACGGAATCGATGATTTGAAGGAGTTTACAGGACCGATGGGACTGTGGAGTAAGGAGATCAGTGTTAAAATCGCCCATGATGATATGATGCACGTATTCTGACCCTAAAGATTCCAGAATCGATTCGAGACTGGAGAAGTAGTCGACAGAAGGTGGACAATAGACAACCCCTAGAATTATTTTAGCTCCATTGACACCAACTTCAAGAAAAAGAAATTCTGCAGTTGAAGAAGGATTAGAAGAAGAAGAGGCAAGAATTTTGTAGGGAAAGTTGCTGTGAAGATAGATAGCCACTCCACCTCCTCTCCGGCCAACGCGATCATTCCTGATCAGTATAAAGCCAGGTAGAGGGTAAGTAGTGGATAGGAGATGTGGTTTGAGCCAACTTTCAGAGATCAGGACGGCATGAACATTAGAAGCCGAAAAAGCCTCAAGAAAGTCACTATAGTGGCTGGGAATGCTTTGAGCATTAATATGACAGACGTTAAACAAACGACCAAGTTGGTCAAACGTCCGCCGCACAAAGTCCCCCAGCGTCTCAGTCACAGAACAAAAGCTATCGTCATTCGACAGACAAACAGAACTATTGGCAGAGTGATAAGAATTATCATCATCAGAAAATAACAATTTATTTTGCTTATTATTATTGCTATATCTCTCGGTATTAAGACGTTATTAGACATTGGCTATGAGACAATATGAGTTTAAGAAATGTCTTTGACATAGGACTAGTAGTAGTTTTAAAAAAATACTATCCTTTGCATTGATCCGTGAAAAGCATCTTATATTTATATTTTTTGTTTTTTTTTTTGGTAATCTTAACACGGCCTCCCGCGATACAGGCTTGACCTAGTGCGGTGATCATTGGAAAGTAAGTTGTACTAGTTATAAGGCTTTTAGGAAATAAAGATTTTTGTATTTTTGTATTGACGGTAGCTTTTTGTAATTACGTCTTGACGGTAGATACCGACACAACACATGAGTGAGTGACCTTCATTTCACAAAAAACCACAGCTTGGCATATTGTGACCACCACGTGGTCGTGTGACCACAACATCTTGGATGATATTATTGCTATATCTCTCGGTATTAAGACGTTATTAGACATTGGCTATGAGACAATATGAGTTTAAGAAATGTCTTTGACATAGGACTAGTAGTAGTTTTAAAAAAATACTATCCTTTGCATTGATCCGTGAAAAGCATCTTATATTACAGCAATAAAAAAAATGTTTTATTTCTTTAACTCATACAGGTTAGTGATGTTTAGGACGGGGGTATTCTTTTAAGTATATAATATAACCGAAAGAAAACCCCCCTCTTCCATAGCAAAGGTTAAATATTGCAATAATGTCTATCATTCCGAAACCAACAAACAATACATGTTATCAGACAATACCCAATACTGCTTTTTGTTAAAGGTCTTTACGAGTTTTATGTGTCTTATTTTTGGACCAAAAATCTTTCATAGCATAATCTCAGGTATTAATTTCAACATTTTCTATACAAAATACCCTCGAGCTTAATTAGTTATTGTTCAAAATATTATAGAAAGTTTATTTTGCAGCGCGCGTTCAAAGTGAACGCCCCTAAAGCAAGAAATTTGTTATTCTTTCAACCGAAATTTGTTGGTTTTCGTTCAGTTTAGAAATGCTTACAAACTAAACAATAAAATGTTCACTTGCACCGTAATAGGTGACTGTAGGGCTGTATACAGAGTATTTATTGCTCAGTCTACACATAGGGTGCTGATTAAACATACGCTTCACAGAATTTGTATCGACCGCTGACTGGTGCAAATCATAAGCGTTGTATAAACGCAGACTAACTTCACTAGACGCTCTACGATAAGTTAATGTGTTAAGTTCTGCAAGAAATTAATAGCTTGACTGCCTCCATGGTGCAGTGGAAGCGCAAGTGACTGCTGTGCACACGGGAAAAACTTTGTGTGTTCCATAAATATTTGTTCCGAGTTTGTGTGTACTTAAATGTGTGGTTGTAAAGTCTCCCACGACACAAGGCATGTTTCCTAGTGCGAGAGATGTCTTTTTAGTAAGAAAGAGAAATTGCACTCCTGATAAATGTGTAACTCTTAGACTAAATACTATGTCAGAAATATTCTAGGAGAAAAGCATCGCTCCGTTGATTGACATAAAAATAAACATTTTCTGTTTTTTTTTTGGTTCCAGAAGAATGTTATCAAAAGTTTCTGATGAGCTCAAATACTAATTGATTTCAGATACCTTATACCCACCTTTTTCTAGTGACGTACCTGATGTTACTGTTATAGTAAACAAACAAATTAGGTAGCCCGATATCGTACTGTATTCATCTAAAAAGAAAAGAAGGTAACTGAAAAGTAATTTCTTCTTAGGAAAACATTGATAAGAAATAAAATAAATATGCTCTATTTTTGACAGTGGAAATTCATAACTTGTACCACACTCTAATTTGGAATGGGCAGTCATAAGAACCTTTGTAATCGTAGATAATAACGAGTGCTTTGCACCGACACATATGAATTCTCTGAGCGAATGGCCAGACACTTACATCTCTATTGTGTCACTGTCCTATTCTAACTACCCACACTTAGAAGCACAAGAAAAAGATAAAAATGGCTTCAAAATACTTTTGTTTGTTTTGATTAAATTTTGCATTGAAAAGGGTTATATAAAAGTATTTTTATTACTGCATTTATGTATCTCATAGTGAGAGCAATAATAAATATTATCATGAAGTTGATTCTTTGTACATAGGAAAAATTAACAGCTATTAACTCTTTAGGGATATTATATTCGAACCATTGTTTCTTCGTGATATGATCTCGAATAAAGTATTGTACTGTATTTGTATTGTAAATTTTCAATTTTTTTATTTTTTTTTACTTGTGTTTTATTGTGAATGCTGTATCTAAACGCCTTGAAAGGCATTGCATACTGGTTGATGCAAATGCAAAGTTTTTAAATTATGAATGTATAATGTCGATGGTTTATCTTTTTAAATAAATAAACTCTGAGAACTATATTTTCTTACATGTGACATACGCATGTTAAACATTATACGTATTTACATAATATAGAAAAAGAGCTATCAATTTTCCTTTTAATTTCTTATGCAAAGTTACAAGTTACCGGACGTATGAATATGCACTGGCACCATTAGCCGAACGACAAAACATCACAAGAGAACGCAGCGAAAAATTCATTCGACATAAAACTGACAGTAGCATTCTAGACTTTGAATACTGCGATAGTCAATCCACCAGCCAAGTATTGTCCCCGATTTTTTCGTTTTTCTTTTTTTATATTATCCTACCAAAGTGACTCCACTCTATCCTGATGGTAAGCAGTCAGTGGAATCCAGAATTGGTGGACACCATTCTAAAAGCCAAACTACTGGTATGGTGGTCTCCACTATGCGGGCTTAGTGAGATGCTTTTTCACGTCTCGCTTACAAGACCCAGGATTATAATTAGACGGGAACAAACTGGTAAAGATTTTTTGTTCTGTTTCTGTTAAGTTAAAGTTTTTCGACTTAAATGACAATAATGATGTTATTTTATATAAGACCTGCCTAAGTGACGTCACTCTGCCTAATGGCAATCAGTCAGTGGAATCCAGAAATGGTAGCCACCGTTTCAAAAGCCATCGTCTGAAACTGCTGCATTAATAAATTTTATATGCCAACCGACTTCCAAATTAGAAGACATAACCTATAATATAAAGCGAAAGAGTTTGTTGCTTTGTTTGAACGCGCTAATTTCTGAAACTGCCAGTGAGATTTAAAAAATATTTTTGCGTATGATAGCCCAGTTCTCGAGAAAGGTTACAAGCTATGTAACCTTTCTCATTACGCTCGTGGCGACGGGAGAAAGACGCGGGTAAAACCGCGCTGCGGCAAGCTCGTCAACTCTAAACGAGTATAGTCTAATTATTTTGATTGACCAGGTTTATTTATTTATTTATTCATTTTGGAAAACAAACAATAGTATATTTCGAATAAAAAAACAATTTAACAATTGAGTTAACAACTAGACTACCCAATACATTTTCCATAGATTACTTGAAGTTATTACATAATCTATTAGCAGTTATTTTCGGTTGTCTACTTGTACTTCACTAACAAACATTATTTAAGATACAGAAAATAAAATTGGAATAAAAAATAGTTATTCGGAAAGTACAAATAAAAGGTTCTAAACTCAAGTCTCAAGGTTTGTAGCATCTGTGCAACTTCAAAGCAATTTACTAATCAATTTCCACCTATTAGAACACAGATTTATAATCCCCTTCTAATCATGACCGAATTAAGTGCTATAATTACATACGTGAGTGGTCGCTGTGGTCCCACAAAGTGTATGTCCGACACGAACGTATATGTAGAATATTCGAGAGCTCTGGACAAGATTGTAGCCACAGAATGTAGTGGCACCGCAAGATAGGGAATGTCTTGAGTTTATATAGGTAGGCTTATAGTGTCATATATCAATATAGTCAATTTATTTATAGTGGTGGTCGCCTAATGTTTTTTTAATGCATAAAAAATAGCATTCTCTATACGCTATTAATATTATAAATGCGAAAGTTTGTGTGTGTATGCATGTGTGTGTTTGTGTGTATGTGTTTGTTTGTTACCACTCAACACCTAAACGGCAGAACCGATTCCGATGAAAATTAGTATATAGATAGATTTTGTGACGGAGACGGACGTAGGCTCAGTTTTATCCCAAAAATTATTTTGGTTTTCAAGGGATACAACAAAACGTATTTTACCGTGGGCCGTGGGGCGCAGGTAGTAAACTATAAGTGAGTGAAATTTCATATTCCTCCGTCCGCGCAAATTTTCGTAAAAAGGGATACAAATATAATTATATTTTAGATACCTGTTGAAATTTTGAAATTTTGTTGTTAATATTGTAGCTTAAATCTTGAAAATGCTAAGTAGATGCATAGTCCTGATGTTATAATCATCATTATTTACTTTGTTTACAACAAAATTTTACTTTAGAGAATTAATAGACTCATAGGCTATGCTCACACACAATATCAAGTAAGCTGTGTAGCGATTAATCAGCTGGCCTAAAATGCACACTACAAGAAAATATTATCTATTCGTTTCCATATATTCTATTATCTGTAATATAATATGTATGTCTATCGACACTAACAAGAATGCACTAGATGACCTATCAGCTAAGATGCGTGTTACGAAAATGTATTAATTCGTTTCCTCATTCTTAATCTATTATTAGTCGATCGATACTAATACAGTTGCACTGATGACGTGCTATATCAAAACTAAAGATAATAGTAGTTTTTCTTTGTGATATTTTTGTTTACAAACTTTATTATTAAAGTCCTGTAATACAAACTTTCCATGCGTGGTGTGCATGATACGGAAAACGAGATATAAAACGATATCGACAAGTTTTCTTCACTCGTGCGTGTAATTTCTCTTGCGTCGCATACCATGTAGGTATTACTGCCTACTAAAATGAAAACTGAAGGCTCAGTTTTGAGTGCTTTGGATTGTGGATACGATTCTCATAGGAAATAAAGCTTTGTCACGGTAATACTATATACAGTAATCCATCTTCATACAAACGGACGAGGCGCGAGCCATACCTACGCGCCTCGAACTCGACATGCGCTCGACATGGAGACAGTCGCGACTGTGACGCAGTGACGAACGGACGGTGTGTTGTTTTTTTAACAATAAGCGCGCGACTTTTTTACTAAAAATAAGTTCAAGTACATAATTAATATGAAGAGTAGGATATATTGTGCTGTATTTGGTTGCATGAATTCGTCAATAACGCATCCAGAGATAACTCAAAAACGGCACGCATTTTTATTAAACAGTTCCTGTTAAATTCACAAAGTATTTTATTTGTTTATATAAAAAAAGTATATTTACAATCACAAAACTAAATGGAAACACAAAGTAGGCAAATGTAATTAAAGTGCTAAATACGGGCAGCCCTATCGCATGTTTACGTACCGCGCGGCTGTAGGCATTTATTTATAAAATACGGCCGAGTCACAATACTGTATGATAGTATTACCGTGGCTGTGTGTAGTCTATAAATAATAATAATAACACGATAACTACACTGTGCTATCTAGAACAAAAGCAAGCATAATGTTTTAGCTTGTGATTTCTAGAATGCAGATAAACAATACTTTTTTTATATGTTTATATACTAGCTTCCCACAGCTACCACTACCTCTTATAGCATTATTATTTTAATGTTACTTTTGTTTAGTCTTTTTCTTTTATACTATTAAAAAAAAGGATGGAGACAAAGTAAGGTTATAAGATTGCTATAAGAGATTGTGGTAGGGTCCCTACTCTGCTCGCGTCGGCATTAGCGTGATGTTTCCTTTAACCTTCCTCGGGAACTGAGTTATTATAGGCTAAGAATTATTAAAAACCGACTGGTAGTTCCAAAGATTAGCGCTCTCAAACAAACAAACGCTTTACATAGTTAAATTATATAGTATGATAGATAAAAACAACAATAGTAATAGTCATGTTCATGCATGACTTAGCAGTCAATCGTTATGCCGCTTCACCACAGAGGTCGTCAAAATAAATATTTCATCTATGAGCAATTTCTGTCCGGTAACTGTACTGAGGCCCTAGATAAGTGTCAAACAATTCTATTCTATTCATAGAATAGATAAAAAATGTATGAGATTGACATAAGCGCTGGCGTTAGCTTATGTCAATCCAATACAATTTCCAATGTCAATGGTATTTTTTTAAAAGAGGCCCGTCGTCCCTCTTTCCTTTTTTCTTATCTCCCTCAATCCCTTATCCTACCCCACTCACTTCACGGTAGGCATTGGCTTCGCAGAGTCTCTGGAATTGCAGGAGCAATGCCAGAGGCTCTAAATCGTCAATGAGCGACAGTTACCACTTACCATCACGTGAACTGTTGGCAATAAAAAAAAACATGGACTGTTTCCCACTTCGAAAGTTGTCTTAAAAATGTTTATAAAAAAAAGTTAAAACATTTATAAATTCTTATTAATATAAAAAGTACCTACACATCAAATACAATCTTTGTTGCTACATAAAACACAAAGTAACACTAAAGTTTCCCTGAGGCTATTATTCAAATGAGATACCTAGAAATGCAGGGGCACGTTTCAATTGGGCGACAAGGAGTTATGCAGCGGTCAATATTCTATAGGTGAGTTATATCTGCTCTAATAGCTCTATAATATTATAAATGAAAAAGTTTGTGTGTATGTGTGTGTGTGTGTATGTGCGTATAATATAAATCAGGAGATAGGATGGAGTCGATTGATATAATTCGTATTATGTAACTTTGCTTGTTGAAGTAAGATAAATGCTAGCATAGTATACTGACTATTTTTGCATTAAAGAGTACAGGTTAGAGGATGAAACGCAGAAAAGAAGAGAACTGTCAATTAATTCAATATTAAAATCCTGTAAATTAACAAAAAAACAATAAAGGTCTTTATTTTACCAAAGCATGTCGACGGCTATCGTACCTGCAAATAAATAAAAAAAAAACAAAGCAAGTATTAATGACTACTATTAATATTTTTTTTTTTTGATACATGACATACGATGCAGAAAACATCACGAGAAACAGATATAAAAGAAATAACACAAAGTTATCCAAGAACAGAATTATCATAGCACTTCAACCCTAAACCTAATAAGAACACCAACTGTAAGGTTTTAGTTCACGCGATCTGACACTTCAATCTATATAAATAGAATCCAAGCTTCTGCACAACGCGAAAGAATAACTCACCATCTCTATTATTCCCAGAGCCGAATGAGGTTCGCCATTCGATTCCCATTTCTAAATTCAATTTCGTACTATCCTCAACAGCTGAGTTTACATTACATTGATAGACTACGCTTCCAAAAAGGTTTGAATTTTTTAATTAAATGTTTTCTTTTTTTTCTGCAAATGTTTGAAAGAAAAACAGACAGTATTTTACTAAGATTTGAATCATTACTTACTGACTTACAGTGGCTTCCTAAATACAAACTTTTATCCAAGATTCTTTAAAATTTAAAACGTGGATTATTGTAATTGGCAAATGTCTACCAATATAATTATGTTACTTATAATTATTATTTGTCTGTAAGCTTTCTGCAAAAAAATAAATCCCGATTTTATGTTTGATGCTGAAGCGCTGTCAATAATAGACATACTGACTTATTGTGAAAGTGATTCAGCGCTAAACGAGCCTTGCTTAAAATTGTGTTTTTAAATAAACATCGTTAATAGAAAGGCACAGTTAGTTGCCATTAAGGCGATCCCACGATGCGATACTGCGATTAGGTGCTGTAGGTACCGACCACGAGTCTGATTTCGATACCAGCCATAATATACTTTCATCTCATTGTGATATCATCAACTAGTACTCTTTTTTATCTTAAGCTTATAGACATACCATGAAAGAAAAGATAGTGACGACAACTGAAATAAAAATAAAGGTGGTCAGAGTTCAACTAACACACTGCAAGACTGCTATGACTTATAATTAATTTGGATTCAAAATCTTTTTTTTATATAGCCGCAAGTGACAGACGAGCAAACAGCCCACGTAATGGTAAGTGGTAACTGTCGCTCATGGACGACCCAGAGTCTCTATTAGCCAGGGACTCTGCGAAGTCGCTTCCTACCGTGAAAGGAGTGGGGTACGTAAAAGGATTGAGGGAAGTGATGAAAAATGAAAGGGGGGAATTTAGGCCTCCGGCGCTCTCACTCACCGAACGAAACGGAATACTACGGATACTACTACTCTTACGTCGATCTTCCATGAGAGGGTAGTACTTCTCCGGTCGATCCAGCACATTCATACTGAAACCAGGGTGGATCTACTACCGTATAATCATTGTGTTATTACAATTGCATATTATGAATATCAACAAACTTAAGATACATTTTGTTTAACTTTTGTAAATACAAATTTTGAAAATAACGCGTTTCAAATTCTAGACAGTTTACGATTCGTATACATAACACTTTTTATAAACCTAAAATTTTAGATAGTTCTAACCAAAACAAAGTATACAAAAGAATCTGTTTTCCAATCTGTTGGATCTGAAACTCATTTCTATTTTCGTGTTGATAAATGATAACTTCAAAAACGCCTTCCAACAACACATGAATATTACCTAACCAAATTTTAATGTTCTCTCACTTTACCTGTATTGAACAAATATATGAACGAAACAATATCTACTATAGTCATTTCATGTCCCTTCAGTAAAAAATGAAAGCGCTGGCTTTTATCACTACGTCGAAAAATGTCGTTTTGCCCACAGAGTCTATACGACCGGTGTTCAAGCATCTATTGTCCAAATACTATTGAGGCGTGAAAGAAAATAGAATAAAAAAACACATCCTGGGTCAAAAATCGTCAGAATAGGTGGCAGCCCTGCATGTTAGCGCAAGGGTTGTCACTCAAAATATCAGTTGTTCAGGTAATAAAATAAAAATAGATGACGCAACTCTCTCTATTATTATGAGTTATATGTTTGTTATGACGGACATAATGTATTTAGTTACGGTTATAAATAGAAAAAAATTCGAAAGTCAAAAAAGCAAACCACGCTAACTCATTTTATACATAAAAGAGACCCTATCGGGTCATGTAGGTCTTCTCTATTTCCTTCAAGTATATTTTTATGTTACGTTTGTATAAATACTTTAAGGTGAAGTGACTGTAGTAATGTTCGTTAATAATTAATTTAATAAAAGTTGGAGCGTGGGCAAACAGTAGATCATCGATCTGATAAGGATGGCGGTCAAGCGGTGGATGATAGTGGTTCAGGGGACCAGTGTTATTTTAAAGCTACTTTTTGTTGTCTTTTTCTTTTGTACCAATAAAAACAAGGATGGACACAAAGTAAAGTTATAATAAGATTGCTATAAGAGGTTGCGGTACCCTGGACCGATCAATTAGGCGAAACTTGGAGAGCCTAACCTATGTCCAATAGTGGACGTATTTTGTCTAAAATATTATAAATATTAAATATTATTATTATTATTATTAATAATAATGATAAAGATAAATGATAAAGAAAATCTGTTAACTATTTTCTTTACAAAAAGTTAATTAAAACTTCTGCTGTAAAATTTCACAGAATATAAACATAATGACGTATTATTATTATATCTATACCTCGTAGACACATAATAATCAGGTTAACCGTATGCTTACTGGCCACATAGTGCCATAAAAAAGAATAAAAATAAATTTGTTTTGTTACAACCTTCGTGATATTGTACCTTAAAGGTCAAACTTTTAAAATATTCTTCTTAAACCTTTAATGAAATCACATTACTTTGACTTCTGTGCCATCTCCCCAAGAAATATTGAAAATATCACCTATGCTACTAACTAACTTTTAACTTTTTCGCCGTCGAAACTAAAACTCAAAATCGTAGCTTTTTGCAGGAATAATACATCTTCCGTCAATTTTTCTTGTAACTTCTCTTAAATCACGCAAAGGATTTTGATTTCATTACTCGGCCAGAGTAACAACTCAGGCGTACGACCGGGTGCGGCGTGACGTGTTCAATATCCCGCGCCCGCGTGCCCACTACGGACACTCAAATAAAGTTAATTCGTCCGAATACATCGCGCCGCGCTCGCCTTGCGCCCGCGCTAACCCTCTGGCCAAACACTTACTCTTACTGTCGTTTAGAGACAAATAAAAGTCTCAGAATAAAGTGTATTTTATCTATGATTAAAACATAATGCATGCATACTAAAGTAAAGAAAACCTAAGAGTTTCATCATTTGTAATTATGTCGTAACAAATATTATATTAGCAAATAAATTTAATTATATATTTAATTATAAAATATTACCACCTACATTACCTTTCTAAAGATGAAATTAAAAATGTACGTTGCAACCCTAGCTTAGCCCGAAGGGATGTTGATCGCCAAAATAAACGAGCAAGTTTCACGAGGCCACCGATATGTTTACCGTCAGCGACTATATCTTTGTACTTTGTTAACTTCAATCTTACGGTACAAGTACCTAAGAGTATTAGGTAGTGCCGATACTCCCAACAATTTGTGGGAAATGTTGTTATTGGGAGGTAGAGCGGCGGTGATGTTTCGTTATATTCAGATTTTTATATATAATGAAGTGTTATTTAAATAAATTTAGTTTTACAGGCATATTGATTTTCTTGTTATAGAAGCATATGTGTCGTAAGCATAATTACCCCATCATCAAGTCGGATAAAAGCCTCTACCTGCCAAATATCAGCTATATAGTTCATAGTTTAAATAATTTTAGTAAAAGTAAGCTAGCAAGAATAAGGTTTATCTTTTTTTATATTAGCCTACCAAACTCTGCCTGATGGTAAGAAGTCCAGTATAGTGGTGGAGACTAATCCAAAAGCCAAACTACTAGTATGGTGTTCACCACTATGGCGGCTTTTATGTATATAGATTTTAATGTAAATACAATGACAATTGTGTTTCTAGAAATTCACTGTAGTATTTAATACTATCGCATCTCTTTACACTGCAGTTCCTAAGTAGCGCTATATCATAGTTAAAAAGAAATTTTCTTTAGAAAGTGTCTCGCTTTGAGCTGAATGGAAATATGAGCGAGAAGCCGCAAGCTATTTTATGGTATATAATAATAATAATAATAATAATCTACCACATTCACACAGTGCCATCTAGCCCCAAATTAAGCAATTATATTTGCTTATGTTATGGTACTAAACAACTGATAAACTACATATACATTTTTTTTTGTAAATACATACCTACATTTTATAGATAAATTACACCCAGATACAGAACAAACAATAATGCTCATCACACAAGGGTTTGTCCTGGTTGGGAATCGAACCCACGACCGCCGGCTTAGCAGTCAGGGTCACTAACCACTAGACCAACAGGCCAGTCATATGTACTTGTGGCTAAATAAACTAAAAGTAAAAGGAATGTACTTGAATTAGCTTAAGTACCTATCCTCGAAATAAAGGGGCTCTTCCATCGTTACCCCTTCATAATTATGTTTGTTCGGGACTAAAAGTATTCTGTATTCGCTCCAACTTCGTAGTCCCTGATGAAATAATAAAGAGCACTTCTTTCTTTAGTTGCTCTAAGAATGAGTGTGTAATTGGTTCTTGTTTAAGTTAGTAATTTTTGTTTGATCTTAATGTTAGTAAAGTTAATTTTATTAGTAGGTGTTTCTGTTATATGCCAACTGTAGAGTTAAGACATCTTAATAAACCTGTATTTATTTTTATGTCATACACTATACACAATTTTAAGTTTCAAGATTGTCGCTCAAAATACAAATCCCTGTATGCCAAATAAATATGATAAAGCAAATTGCCCTAATTATAACTTGTCAACACTAATTTATTCATATTCATTATTTGCTTGTAAATCTACATTTAATCTGTATTGCAATCAGTGCAATCTATTTAATGATATACATACATAACAATACTATGTACTTACTGTCTTTTATATGCACCACCGTTTTAAAGAATTTGATTTTTTGTGTTTGTTTATTCGTTTGTTCGAGATATACGTAACCGATTTAAAAAAATCGTTCACCTTTACAATGCTACAAATAAGACGTGTAACATAGGCTATATTTTAATATGTTTAACATATTTATCAGTCATTTTCTAAATTTCAATATTTTAAGCGCCTTTGTACATCGGAATGATGCATTACGACACTATTGCAGTGATATTTTAAGTAGACGTTTGTTGTGAGACCGAGTCAAACTTTTGATACCGAAGCAAAGTGAGAGCGGACGTCTAGTAATCAATATAAATGTAATCTGAGAGACAAAATTTATAAATAATCATCATAACACTAATGCGCATTATAATATATGTTGTTACAGTTTTTGCTTGTTGAAAAAGCTCGGTTATGACTGTAGGTTTCTTGAGCTAATCACAAAGTATTTTCTTACAGAGCCACTGAGTAAACAATGATCATTTTGTATAATTTGGTAAAAGAGAGGTAACCACGTCATGTAGTAAGAATAAATTACCGCGCCAAAATGGCGGGCGTTTAAAGCGTCCGTGTGGGTTGGCCATTGTTAACTTATATTTTAAAAACTTTAAATTAATTTATTGGTGTTGAATATTTTTATAGAGATTGAATAAAAAATAAAAATAAAAACATGCATATTCCTTATTGTCATTTTTCACAGACCGTAGAGGACGTTATCATTCGTGCTATGTTGTATTTATTTGGCGTAGTTTTCTCATGTGATGCACAAAGTATCTCAACCTTAAGCTGCCCTAAGCAATCCTCATTTCTATATATTAACATAATTATTCGCATCGCCAAATTCTATTACCGTATTCACTTAATTGTTAGCAAATATTTGCTGCAAACTAGGAAAATTTACATAATATTTTAGCTTGAATTGGACTGCAGTCGAGTTTTAAAGCACCGAGACCCAATTATATAGGTTCAAATTGATACGTTTATTGACAGAACAAAGGGATTTTTAATCTGTAAAGTCTATAGAATGTCTTCTCTTTCTTAGAAGGAACTTTATCTGTAGTGGATGAAAAACGGACAGGTAAAGTTTTACCATTGAAATTTTTTTATCATCATATCAGCCGAAATACTTTTTTTCGAATTTTCGCAACCCTTGTTAGGTCTTCGGTCCACCTCATGAGGGGTATGCCTACACTGCGCCTTACGGTTCGTGGTCATCACTCTAGAATCTTTATGCCCCAATAGCCACGAGTTCTGCAAGCTGTGTCCTGCCCATTACCACTTCAGGTAAGCAGCTCTGCGCTCCAACTACTTTATTATAACTCTAAACTATGCCTAATGCCTATACTTACTTCATGTATACAACTTTGACTTATTAATAAATTTATTTACATAATGAGATTTATTAGTCAATTCAACTGTTCAGGCTATTCAAAGCACAAAAGATCTGAAAGATTAAAGAAGTGCCACAATCATAATTTAAAAAGTTAAAGTAAACACTCATTTCATAAAATAAAACCTCATAAAATAATAAACCATTGAAATGACAACATAACAGAATCGTTAAAACATTTGAAATCGATAACTGTAGCGATTAAATTAATCGTTAAGATTTAATCAATCGTTACGAGGACATCTCAATACGTATTACTTTGTTATCGAGTATTCATTCGAGTCAATTGTGGATCGAAGCTATAAATTATTTTATGCTATCGTTGCGCGACAGCCCTACAGATAATAATGTTTTAGGGTCGGTGCTTTATTTAATACTTCTGTTATAGCATGTTCGATATTGCTTTTTGTTAGTAAACATGGAAGTCTAATATTTTTATGTAACTCATTAATAAAATTACAAGATGGATATCTAAATACAACGTACTAAATAATATCTATATGGAAAACATTGTCTGGCATTGTTACGTACACAAATGGAAAGCTGGACTCGTTAAAATCTCATTTCATCTCAACATTTCGTCCGACAGACAACAGCACTGGATAAAGTCTTTCTCTGAGTGTGTCCACTTTGCTGTTGCTGTGCCGAACTCTTTCGTCAGCTGTCTGTCACTCTTACTATATCTTACTAGGTCATGGATACATCTCATGAGAAGTTACAATTAATATAATTTCGTTAGAGTCTTGTCTTTCAACTAAATAATTTCGACAGTATTCATTCTACATTTAAAAAAAAAAATTTTGTTCTTTTTCTTTGTTCTTAAGCTATCGACTTCCTGCTAATAAGGAGAATTAACTACACGACGTATTATACTACAAATAATTACGTATACGATGAATCTTTTTAAGACATTTTACAACCACACTTAAAACGCCCGCCACGTGCAGAAACAATAGAAAATCTATTGTTCTGGTCACTAATCGAGTCGAGGTCTGTTCTGTTCAAAGGTACGTGTACTTGATGTAATAACAGTAGATTCGAAATGGCTAGCTAGACGTTAAACAATAAAACGTACAGCCATCTTTATAAATAAAATTTTAGCTTGAAATATTTATGGACAACCTTACAATAAAGGTTGCCGATCGGCAGATAAACCTGCAAGCGATTTACTCGAGCGGTAACGAACTTTCACAAACTTGCCAAAAATAAGATTTACTTGCAAAGTATTTCGAACCACTTTGACCCACTACGTTTCCTATTAAATCAATAGCCTTTTTACTAACGTTAAATATTGAGCTTCTATTAATGCTGCCTTGTGGAATACTTATTCCGTTTCAAATTAAATAAAAACAATATTTAAAATTTGGTAAATAATTTTTTAGCCCTAATGAGTATTTTTGATAACTCGAATAAAAGACGTAGAATCTATATTTAAGGAAAACTTAATAAAACAGTTTCTCTATCAAGTCTTTGTAGCAAGAAGTAACTTCAAACAAAAGAATATACATACAAAATACAAAGTATTATTTGACTACAAATTTCAGTTTTAAAGTCACAATGCTTCGTAAACGTCAGCTGTTACGAAGCATGGAAGACGCCACCGGTTTTAATTGTATTGTTTATGTTAATGAGGCACCGAGACAATGTAGCGATAGCCCTTTGTCCTCGCAAAAATCTTTGATGGAAGAAAAAGTTCAATAAACAAAGTACAGTAAACGAAAATCATCGTTTCTCCAACTTTTGCACAGGCGAGGTCTGAGGAAGAAGGCCATGATTTGTAAAAACTATGAAACAGAAAGAACGTAGAAGTCTAAGGTTAAATATAAACGTCCAAACATTACAAAATGTGCGACTGCTGTGCTCGAGATTGCAAGTTCAATTACAACACAGAACAAAACTTAAAAAAAATCGCGTTTTGCAAATATTACTAAAACTATTGTCTGTTTCATTCGAAATGTAAAAAACCTTGTGAGTTTTTGATAGACTTTGCAAAAACTATTTTTAAATCTATAATTTTGATTTCATTCAACAAATTCATCAACGACAAGATAAATATAAACTTGATGGCAAATACCTGACACATTCGTCGGCCTTATTACCATAACTTAAGAAAAAATATTGAGGATAGATACGAGCGTCTCTTCAAGTATAATATAATATTTCCTTGTAACTTAACGCAGCATGTCTCCAACCTTGTTTGTGCTATAAATTCTGTCATAATGGAGTGTCAGACTTGATAACAAGATTTACACGTTGCAATTTGGACGCGAACGTTATCGTTCAACGGTCACTATTATTACGTAATAAACATCTTAGTACGATATTATTGTCTTCATTACAACGTGGATTGAAACTTTGTACCCCTTTTTAATCAAATTACGCATAAGAAGGAGTGTAAATCTCACACTCTTTCATACGTATAAGGGTATAAAGTACCTTAATCTAAATAAAACTTCTTAATAGAAGAGAATTGCAGATAATAAAAAAATAGTGTTCAAAATTATTATTTTTATAAATTTGCTGTTCAAACCTGCTTTTGAATAAGTACCTAGTCGCCGTAATAATTTGGTGACTTTTATGTATAAGTAGGCTTTCACCCTTGGATTGGAAACAAAATGAGCAGTGATGTATTGATATCACTGATAAAACAAACCCTCCTAAATGCATTTACGCTTATTACACGTTTCTTTTTTAAATAGTTTCTTCTTTGAGTTGTTTTTACTTTACCAAATCCCAGTAAGTCCAAGATAAACATAAAACTAAACAATAATACTTAATCAGTGAATAATATTTAACTCTCTTTAAAAACATTTTTTATGTGCTTACGTTATGGAATACTATGAAAGTTTTCTATTAACTCTAACTTAACTCAAATTATATTCTTTCATGCTTGAAATAATATAATTTGAGTTAAGTTAGAGAACACTCTGGAGTTCACACAGTTAAAGGTGCTCCTTTAACTGTGTGAACTCCAGAGTGTTATACCCCGGTGTTAACAACGACCCATAGCTGTTAATCCGGGCTTTACAGAAGTTCTACAGTAAGTATCATGTCCCGTATATCATTACGTAAGAACGTCTATAAACGGCAGGTAATGTTGAACCTGCAGTACCCATAAAAATTAAGTAACAAAGTAAAACTCGTAAAAGTAAAAACGAATCAATTGTACTAAAACTTTAAAACGTAAAACAGCAATAAATATTTGGGAGTTATACGTAAATTCGCTTTTAGTATTCGCAACACGTGTGTATACTATGAAAATTGAGTGTATTTATATGTTACGACGCGAACAAGGTAGTTCGCTAACCACATGGAAAAATTCACACATGGAAATGTAATCTGTAAATATTTGTCAGATCTATTTAGTTAGTTTTATGTGTAGTATATAAAATCCCATGCAACATAGGTTATATAACATAAATAAGCAAATTTTATGATTGTGATTATGTCCCATGTATAACAGTCGTCAACTGCACACTGATGGGTGGATAATCTATAATATAAAAATGAATCGCTGAATGTGTTGCTAAGCACAAATCTCGAGAGCAGCTGAACTGACTTCTCTAATTATTTTTTTATAATGTTCCTTGAAGTACGAGAATGGTTCTTACGGAGAGAAAAATCACTTCTATATTCCCATACAAAAGTATCTTTATTTATCCCAAAATGTTTAAAAAATGTCCACCCGTGCGAAGCCGAGGCGAGGCGCTAGTATTTGATAAATTAAACAAGTGACACAAAAAAAATATTTAAAATTTATGTTAGGTTTTAATTTAAGTACAACTACTATTTTTCTCTAATAAGAAGCTCAAGTTTAGTACAGCACTACTGTGCTAACGGTAAACCATTAGCTGCAAATCAAACCATAGCACCGCTTCTAAACTAAATCAAATTCAAAACTAAAGCAAAAATCATCAAATCGTATCGGAATCGTATCGTACACTGTAAACATTTTTACCTCAGTATATGGTTGGCTTGGCTTAATTCGGTACCCTTTTAATCCTGCGAAAGGTCGAATCATAAATATGGATTGGAAATATCTAAATTGGCTATTATACGTGTCGAGATCTGCATGTGAAAGAGGTTATTTCAATGCGGTTTTAGCGGGAAATAAAACTGGTAGTGTAAATGTCAGCTGCAGTTCTAGATATTTTTTTTATATATTTGTTTGGGTATCATAGTTTTAGCAAAATCTTCAAAATTAGTTGATGATCTATACTATAAAATAAAGCGGCAAAGTTTATTTATTTCGGATTTGAATAATTCTATTAGCGAATGATAGCCCTGTTCTCGAGGAAGGTAATAATAAGCTATGTAACATCACGCTACTGCCGACGGGAGCAAAGCAGTAAGCAAAGACACGAGTGAAACCGAGCCGCGAGAAGTTAGAAAATAAATAGTTAAATAAATACTTGCCGTAGCCCCAAACAACGTCATCTAAGTGTTTAAACATCTCAACAAATGAAATGATGAACTTCGACTACAATTACAACTAATACCTATATTATATACCTAATTTCAACACTCATAAAGCTCTGATTTTAACAGCAAACAATTAAAACATAAATTTCACTTTACCACAGGAAAACTTCTCTGATCCGACAGACATTCGATTAAACTGCACTCTAAAGGCTTTCATAACTTATAGTTGTGCGGTTCTCAATGCAACGCGATGTAAAAACATAGCCACGTCGGTCAGCGTGAAATGAAATTCATAATAACCGCTGTTGACTTTACACTGTGCATGTTATTCAGAAGCATATGTCAGTTTCACCTTGTGATATTTTACGTATTGGTAAGAATGTATTGAAATTCAATCAATCAATCAAATCATTTATTTGCTTAAAATGTGGAACAGAAGTTGTTAATAAATTAGTTTTAGCAGAGACACATTTTGCCAAATAAGGTCGGCATGCAAATATTACTAAAATTGTCATATTAATTGTGAAATTACAAACATTCTATACTTTGATAAATTAAAAGATATTTATGTACCTAATATTAAAATAACGGCATCTACAGTGCATTTCCATATGTGTAAAAGCGACACGAATCTTCTACTTATTTTTGTGTACCTATTTAAAGTGAATCAGCTGTACTGTATGCCAATTGCCATGCTTAAGTCTCATGTTAGATCCCTATAAAGCGACGTAAAAGCGACCTACTTAAATTACCTACATATAATGGTAAATATTTGTGCAATGGTAAATTGTGCTGGTACAGTTTTAAATATACAACAAACAAACAAGCTTGCAGATTTCTGAAGAAAGATTGACGATTACAACACTAGAGAGTCTACAAAAAGTGTATGAGATTGACATAAGCTAACGCCAACATTGTCGTTAGCTTATGTCAATCCCATACATTATTTAATCTATTCTATGAATAAAATAGAAATCTATGTCACTTGTCTAGGCCCCCTAGAGTATCAATTGCGGGTTTCCAGTCTTGTACAAATTAAAGGCACGACGTATGCATAAAGTATTTTACCAGTTGGAAATCTAAGCTAAGTTCATTTCTAAATGCTGTCGTTTTTGTTTTGTCGGTAGGCTCCTCACAAGTGGAGCTGATGATCCGGTAAAGAACAACTGTTGAAAGTGAGGGAATCAGAGGGATGTAATGTAGGTAATATTATGAATCTATGGTACAACTATATTATTATATGATCTGTACTTGTGTTCTATGTCAAAGCTTTGAATCGCTTCTCATTCCGGAATAAATGCTGTAACAAATAGCTGTTGTGTCATTGCGTACTCTCCTAAGTCCTGGATACCACATTAGGACTATTCAAAGTGGAGATTCCGATGACAAGTATTGATGAAATGATGATGACGTATATGGGGACAGCCCAGTTCTCGAATATTTTTTTCGTCTGTATGAGTATATAAAATATTGTGGTGTAAATAGCAATTGGAATGTTGATGAGTATCTGTCTATGATCAGGCAGAATGGAAACTTTTTTTTTATATTACTCCACTCTGTATAATGGTAAGCAGTCAGTGGAGTCTAGAAGTGGTGGACACCATTCCAAAAGCCAAACTACTGGTATGGTGGCTTCTACTATGGCGGCTTAGAAGCTTAAAAGACCCAGGATGAAAGTTATATGGGCACACATACGCTGGTAAACAGTTCAAGGTTTTAATTGAGCGACAAAAGTGCTGAACCGTTTTGTTCGAGACCCTTTTAATTTACAAGCCATATAAATAGCAAAATAGACTTCTGTACAATTTTCTATTGTGACTAGTTACAGAGCCAGCCGCCAAGCTTTCATAGCATGACTTATTCAAATAAGAAACGGCTCGTTGCCAGCCCTTTGTTCCCGTACGTTACACAGCATTCCAACTTTTACACTGTTCAATTTTGTTACTGATAGCTTTTAAATTGGCAAAACAATATGGAAATAATAATTATTAGATAAGATCAGTATGTTATAAAGGTCTAATCGCATTTATTTCTGTATAAGCTTTAAGAGTGTTCATACTAAGAGTGGTAACGTCTCAATTTAGTGTCATATTGTTGTGGACTTAAATTTTTATCATTAAATCGGAGCTATATTTTGAAAATATTATTAGAACATTTTTTTGAATTACGTGAAAGCTTTATAAAAAGTAAGTACCTGTCCATGATGTCCACAGTTATTTTACTATGAAAATAACGCCATGCAAGTTTCCAATTTATTGTTTGGATGTAAATAGAACTTTTTATTTACATAATTTTGTGGTTTTTTATTATTTAATCAAAGCTATATTTTAAAATGTTTTCAGAACACTTTTTAGAATTACGTGAAAGCTGTTTATATAAAATAAGTAACCATAATCCTTACACTTATTTTGTACTTACCTTACACCAATGTACCGCAAATTCACAAAATTCTTGGTATGTATGACTATACTACCTTCAAAATGATAAAATTATTGTTATTTTTCAACGGTAAATTTTAGTACCTAGTATTACACTTGTTTTGTTACTTTTCTCTTTGAAAATAAATTATTATTATTATTATTATTATTACTTATTTTACTATTAAAAAAAGGCAATGAAAGTTTTCAATGTATTATTTGCATATAAATAGAATACTGTAAGCATTATGTTTACTTACTATTCATACAGCTTTCACGTAATTCTAAAAAGTGTTCTGAAAACATTTTTAATAATAATTAAAAACCACGAAAATATGACACTAAATAGCGACGCTGCCACTCTTTTGTGTGAACGCTCTTAAGACCATTATCTATTGCTGTACATAAATTAGTCTCTTCTAATTTAAGGCAAGTTGATTGAGAGGAGATCATATATAATACATTAGGCAAATAATGCTACCCGTTAACTAATATGGCCAGTGCGTCATGCTCGTGAACGGGTGCTACTTGGGATGACTGGTCAATCTTGGCATGGCATACTTTTAATATTCAATCCAGTATTACCTTGTCGTGCAATGTGACCAGGAGGTGCATTTACCAGTTTAATTAAAATACGTAGTCAAATTACCATACTAGATGAAACTAAATAATTGAAATCCTCTCTTTTCTTTCTTTAATCTTAGTATTATATTAATTGGTTAATTTGTAATAATTACTTTGTATGGTTCTTTGGTTGCGTTGAGTGTTTTAAGTTGTAACTCATTCAAATAACTGAAATTATCTGCCGATTGAAAAGAGTGGCGTGAGTTTCTTGCCAGTTCTTCTCACAGCTCTACCTCGTCAGCGAACTGGCTGTAGGTCAATTGGCTGACAAAATGTAACGTTGACTTTTCATAAGCATCATACTTTATGATCAAAATGAAATAAATGCTTTGACTTTGACTTTGACTTTAATATTTCTACAATACCCATGATAAGATATAAAGAGTTCATCACTATCAGTAAAACCAATTATATGACAACCGCGACCAATACTTATGTATAATAATATGCTTCAAGTGATTACCCATTCAAAAATGTACAGCTGCAAGTGTGCTTAACCTCGCAATCTATTAATCCGTTAGAATCTTTTAAATTTTATTGATGATATAGAACACCATTTATTTTTAGACTAGCTTTGGTGTTTCTTTTGATACAATCGTGTCATGAAAACTACTGGGTGTATAACATACAAAGCATCGTTTCTTTTGTTAATTTCCCCAGTGGCTTGTCATTTATTGGAAATATAGTTTACAACCACCTGACTTAGTTGCAGACACGCTCTCTGAAAACAATATTATAAATTGTTTTTACTACTTATTATATAATATTTGTGTTCATAAAGATATTTTTGACATGAAATTTTGACTTTGAATATCGGAATTACGCAAAAAATTAGTCAGGTCAGGTTTTGAAGGTCAAACTCAATTGGTTAGACTACTGGCTCCCAATATAGTAGGCTAACTGTACTTATCACCTGTTTATTCAAAAGCTCTCAGCGTTGCGAGTATTTTTCGTATTGGAACTAATGAAATGAGCAACCTCTAATGAAGACGAATGTGGGGTAATTAAGGAGGCGTGGCTCACGATAATTTACTAAGTGGGTACTTAGTAATTTATCGTGAGCCACGCCTATAGTTCTATGAAGAGTTAACGTGGGTTTGTCTAGCCGATGTCACGTCGGTGACAGAGTAAAATAATTGTACGAGAAATGAACAGCGCTCCTAGTGTTTGCTCTGAGAATTAAAAAATAAACTGTCACTTTCAAATATTTTAACGGCAATCTATACTATTAAATTAAACGAAAGAATTTGTTTGTTTGTTTGTTTGTTTGTTTGAACGCGCTAATCTTTGAAACTTTTAGTCGCATTTAAAAAATCTTCCGCCGCGCTGTCTTCTATCGCCTTTATCATGGAGAATGTTCTGAAGAGCTCTTTGAATTAATCCCACCCTCTCCCTTTTTATCCAGAACCACACGTGCGGGACTAAAGTGCCACCCTTTCACAGTGGAATCTAAAGGGTCTCGAACCAAACGGCACTTCATACTTTTGTCGCTCAATTAAAGCCTGGAACTCTTTGCCAGCGCATGTGTTCTCATCTAATTTTGATCCTGGGTCTTTTAAGCGGGGCGTGAAAAAGCATCTCACTAAGCCGCCATAGTGGAGACCACCATACCAGTAGTTTGGCTTTTGGAATGGTGTCCGCCACTTCTGGATTCCACTTACTGCTTACCATCAGGTAGAGTGGAGTCACTTTGGTAGGCTAATATAAAATAAAAAAAAAAACTTTTTGCGTATGTAGCTCAGTTCTCGAGAAAGGTTATAGGCTATGTAACATCACGCTACTGGCAACGGGAGCAGACCAGTAAGTAAAGAAGCAGATGAAATCGCGTTGCGGAAAGCTAGTGTAGTAATAAAGACAGATAGCGATATAAAGCCACTGCGCAAACAAGACGACATAGTGGTCCATAGTGCAAAGGAAAAGGCTGACACTTTAGGCCAATTCTTTGCCTCGAACTCGACTCTAGACGACGGAGGAGTCACACCACCCAACATCTCGCGGTGTGAAAGCTCAATGCCGGAAATCTGCATCACTCAACGCGCGGTCAGGCGAGAGCTCAGGCTCCTAGATGTCCACAAGTCGAGTGGCCCCTGAGTTGACTCCCTTTTTAACGCGCCTTTGTCGTCTCTCATATAACGCTAATAGGGTTCCATCTTTGTGGAAGGTAGCTAACGTCCACCCGATCCCTAAAAAAGGTGACCGGTCGGACCCGTCAAACTACAGACCGATAGCGATAACATCCTTGCTGTCCAAGGTTCTGGAACGAGTTATCAACTCCCAACTCCTGAGGTACCTTGAGGAGCACCAACTGATAAGCGACCGCCAGTACGGTTTCCGTCACGGTCGGTCAGCTGGTGATCTTCTCGTGTACGTTGGGCAGAAGCCTTGGAGGGCAAGGGTGAAGCTCTGACTGTCAGCCTTGATATTGCCAAGGCGTTTGAAAGGGTCTGGCACAAAGCACTTCTATCGAAGCTACCATCCTATGCAATCCCCGAGGGACTCTGCAGATGGATCGCCAGCTTCCTGGATGGTCGGAGCATTAAGGTCGTTGTTGATGGTGCTTGCTCCGATACCATGATGGTTAATGCTGGCGTACCACAAGGCTCAGTGCTCTCCCCAACGCTGTTTATTCTGCATATCAATCACATGTTAACCATTGAGAACATGCATTGCTATGCAGATGACAGCACGAGTGACGCGCGGTACACTAGCCAACAGAATGTCCCTCGGAGCTTCGTGCATGAGAGACGGTTATAACTTGTGTCTGAAGTTGAGGGCTCTCTCGGGCGGGCTCTCGAATGGGGTGAGAAGAACTTAGTTCATTTCAACCCCACGAAGACACAAGTATGCGCGTTCACTGCGAAGACGGACCCTTTTGTTATAGCGCCTCAGTTCCAAGGAGTTTCTCTCCATATCTTCGATGACATTGGGATCCTCGGCGTTCAAATATCCAGCAAGGTCCAAATTGGGAGTCATTTGGAAGACAAAGCCAAACTGGCGAGCAAAAAGCTGGGCGTCCTGAACAGAGCCAGACAGTACTTTACGTCATCTCAACGGCTTGTGCTATACAAAGCACAGGTCCGACCGCACGTGGAGTACTGTTCTCACCTGTGGGCAGGAGCCCCCAAATACCAGCTCGACCCACTTGACTCCCTCCAACGGCGAGCTGTTCGATTCGTCGACGATCCCAATCTCAAAGACAAATTGGAGTAACTGGAGTAGCGGAGGGACTTTGGCTCTCTATGCGTGCTCTATCGTATGTTTAACGGGGAGTGCTCTGAGGAACTGTTTGACTTGGTGCCATCGTCTCCTTTCTATCATCGCACCACTCGACATCGCAGCAAAGTTCATCCATACTACCTGGACACGATCTCGTCTAGCACGGTTCGTTTTCAGCGTTAATTTCTCCCACGTACGTGCAGGCTCTGGAACGAACTACCAGCTGCGGTGTTTCCCGAGCGCTATGACATGTCCTTCTTCAAACGAGGTTTAAAGAGAGCATTAATATCACGGTAGGCAGCGGCTTCGCAGAGCTCCTGACATTGCAGAAGTCTATGAGCGAACGTACCATCAAGTGGGCTGTTGGCTCGTCTGCCACTGTAGGCAAAAAAAAAAAAAAAAAAAACAGATATCAGATCAACCCATCGTTTCTGTTAATTCTCTCTATTTACTTTGTCACTTACCCCCAGTTTCTGAAACGCTGATCAAAGAAAAATTAACTAATCACTTGTTAAATTTCATGTGAAGTACCAATTGGGTTGCTAAAAGCATGAACATTGGGAGTTAGTGAATTTGAATTAATTAGCACCCTATTCCAATTTGATTCATAATTTAACATAATACTAAGATGCTTTGGGTATTTGTACGAGTCATGTATCGTAATAATAAGTATATACATTATACATGCATTCATTTTGAACTACCTACCTAAATAGATACATGCGGGAAATTTGTGAACGAAATGTTATACAAGATTACTTAATAGAAAATGTATTTAATGTATACTTTCATTCAAGATGCTTTTCTACGGTATCATTATATTTATTCAATAATAATTAGTTTTGAAGGAAAGCTACAATGTGGCTGTTCAAATAGTTTTCAGTGCTCCTAAATAAGGAATTATATGGTAAGCAGAATTATCCATTTTTAAGGCATAGTCTATGCTTCTTCTGTTGTATCTAAGAAACTTATCACTTACACCTTAGACTTAGGGTACCTAGTTTGCTTATGTACGTGCCCAAATAGCCGAAATTACTTTTCTAATTTTATTGTCTTTATAGCCAATGCTATTAGACCTCAAAATGTAATTTTTACCGCAGTTTAACAAAAAGTGATTGTGTTACCTTTAACAATAAAAGTAAAATGGCTGCTCCGAATGAATAGGGGAGCCCAATGGGAAATCAACCGCACTAATAATAAACAGGCGGTTTCTTACATGCAAACAAAGGAGTTTGAAGCTCGTATAGTCATAAAGGTAATTGTGCTATTAAAAAGTTTCATAGTCTTTGACTTTGAATAAAAATTTCTATGTCTTCCTATGGGAGTTGTATATATGCAGGTATTAATATACTTAGTGGCTTCTCTTTAATCCTACAAATATTGTAAATGCGAAAGTTTGTGTGTACGTATGTATGTGTATGAAAAAAAGAAAGAAACAAGCCGTGGAGCGCAGCTAGTAGGTCAAAATCCAATGCAGATTAATTTGCCTTTTGTATGGAGGGCATTAGATATCTTTTATTTGTTGCTCCGTCATTTTATTTTTGATAACGTTACGGGATGCAAGAGTTTAACAGTCCAAAAATTATGTGTGTAATAGCTCGACGCTTACATGGCTTCCATCGATATCGATCCTGAATCGTCAATTACAGGAATCGCAGTGATAGATGTACAAATGAGATTGTGCCGTACCTGGATAAGTCATTCCATTTATCAGTGAATTGCCTGCATCTTTCGGTCGAACTCGGTGTCCATTAACTGTCACTTACATGATACAATGATTTATTCAAATAATTTTTCATTTAGGTAACAAGCCCTGTATGTAAAGCACACCCAGACTCTGAACAAATATTTATGGATTACACAAAGTATTGTACCGTGTGGGCATCGTATGTGACATTATAAAGCTAGAAAATAAAAAATCAACTAAATATCTTCAATAGCTTAGACACAGGACTACTTTTTTAATTTCTTTAATTCTAAACACTTCGTTAGTACGTCAAACGGTCACTGACTTATGACATAATCCACGTCGAAGGATAAACGTTGCCGCTCATTACAGGTCTGTGGACTTGTCATCACGATCGTTAAGATATTATGTGTATGTGTTTTTATTGCCAATATATTTTTTTTATTCCAAAGGATTTTATACAATGCATGTCCAAAGGTTACAATCAACACTCACCATCAGGTGGGCCGTATGCTTGTTTGCCAACAAAGTTGTAAATAAAATAACCAGCCAAGTGCGAGTCAGACTCGCGCACGTAGAGTTCCGTATCATTATCTACAAAAACGGCAATAAAACCATGGGAGCCTCCTTAAATATGTTTTATGTTTTATTTAAATTTAATTATTTACTTTTAAAGTGAATATATAACTAAATATTCTGCGAATATTTCAAGCAGCTACCTTTTGCTGTTATCAATATAGAGCAAAAACGAGAATTAAAAGCACGTTTGTTGTATGGAAGTCCCCCTAAATACTTATTTTATCGTTTTTAGTATTTGTTGTTAGAGCGGCAAGCAGAAATACATCATCTGTGAAAATTTTACCTGTATAACTATCACTATTCATGAGATACAGCCTAGTAACAGACGGACAGATGGACAGCGGAGCCTTAGTAATAGGATCCAGTTTTATCCTTTGGGAACGGAACCCTAAAAAATGTAAATCTATGTACTTACATCTTTTTGAGATTAAAATCATGTTTCTAACACAAACAGTAACACATTGACAGAAGCACAAAACATATTCATTCAAAATATCTAACGCATGCATCAGATTTACATAAACACTACACGTCAACGTCATGGAGCTTCGTAAAAATCAGTTACGAGTTCCCTATCCCTTTGTGTGCACATGGAGCGAGATTCACGCTTCGCGAGACTCCTATGGTAATGTCCTCCCATCGAGATTACCTCCGTACTTCGATGTGTTTCATTGTACTGATATGTTGACTTTTATTGTGTGATCTTTTTTTTTTTATTTATGAAAAAAAAATATTTTGCTTGATAAGCGTAGGTTCTCTTGCAAGATACTTATCTATTGTCTAAACTCATATTATAAAGAGGAAAGAGTTGATTTTTAATGTGTTTATTTGTACCGATAATCTGCATTACCGATTTGAAAAATTATTTTATCTTTAGAAATCAATTAATGAAGCGGGTAACATAGGCAATATTTTATTATGTTTTCTAAACATATGTTGTTTAGAAATTTTCAGAATTTTAATAAATGTATGTAGAGATTACAAGTTAACATGAAACGTTAAACTTTATTAACTTTACAAGGACGCACGATGCGATACTCGCTACGTTATTAAAGTTCGTAGACTGTAACATGCGACTAACTAGCTACGCCGTAGCTGGCTACGGTGGCTAAAGTCTACGGCAACTGCTACGATGATATTCACTATTATTGCGTAGAGATCTTAAACATGATTTTGACGGTTTTTTATGCGATGCAAGCATATTTTAAAGTTCTGGAGTGAAACGAAAGGCGAAGCGTGGGTATATCTCTCACAAGTGGACCGAGACGACTTGATAAAGGCCAAGAGTAAATTGAGGCAGCCATCACGCAAGCACACATCTTACTTTTTATTTTTTCTTCATAATATAGAAACTTGTAATTACCTATAAAGTTAAGTGTATTGCCTGCGTCACATTGCATGCTAGTTGAAATTGAAACAAACAAAAAAATTTAATAACCTGGCGATTAAAAAGAGTGTCCTAAGTTTCTTGTCGTTCTTCTTATGGATTAAGTCGGCGAACCGGCTGTAGGTTAATTGGCTGACATTTTTTAATTTTAACGTTCATTAGTGTTAATTCAATTAACCCAAATGAATAAATGTAGTTGACATTGACTAGGTGGTAGTACATAAAGGAGGCCTATATTCACCGATGAATAATCTTTCAGTTAAAATGATGTTAAAGCATATTATAGGTGATTACATGATGCTCTTATTTATACACTTAACAAGTAAGTTACTCGTAGTAATACATTCAGAAAAAGAACGGACCTTCATTAACTTTAGGCTGTTACGTGGTTCTTGCAAATAAAGATTTCTTTCTTTCTTTTTTTCTTTGATATATTTCACGATAACTTTTTTCCGTTTTACTTTTTCACGCGTCTACACAGCATACAACACATATAACCCTACGAGTGCTGACTTATCAAAGGGACAAAACTACGCTACGCTGGTCAAAAGTGCTAGCTTTCATGCAAATCAAAGCTCACTTTGAAATTTCCGTTTTGTTCGTGTGCACCATTCTAGGGTTAAATGCAAATGTTGGGTATATCCTCACGCCAGCTTAACCCTGTGAAAAACTGAGGGTATTTTGTACCTGACCGGATTGTTTTGACATATTGTTTTGAGCTTTTTTATTTAGAGCTTTACTTTAGAATTTTTGTAAGAGTTTTTCTAATTTAATTTTATGAAAACTTTAGCGAACGCGGTGTTTAGTATAATTAAGAGACGTTTTGACTGTTTATCTTTATTTATTATTAGCTTGCCGCGGCGCGGTTTTACCCACGTTTTGCTTCCACCTGCTCTGCTCCCGTCACTAGTAGCGTGATGTTACATAACCTTCCTCGATAACTGTACTATCACACGTAAAATTAATTTTAAATCGGTCTGTAGTTCCAGAGATTAGCGCGTTCAAACAAACAAATTCTTTCGCTTTATATAATAGTATAGATAGCAATATAGGTAATATTTTTATTTAACCGTAAGTTGACCGTAAGATATGCAAATTTGTTTATACATTGTTTTGTTTTTCAAAGCTTTAAGGGACCAATAGACTATTTGGTATAAATTTCAGATAGATAGCTCATTTCGATACTTTTATTGCATCAGAGTGATCTAAATATAAAACAATTTCCATTGACAATCAAATAACTTATATTTATCTATCGGTAAACCTAAGAGTATATTCATATTTTAATAATAACATTGCGTATAAAGGAAATTGAATAATTCCGGTGTATACCGTACGTCCTAAGTTCCTATCGACACCTAACTTTATCCTATATGTTTCTTATACTCATGTATAGCCATGACTAACTTCGATTGTAAGAAAGATATCAAAAAGCTAAAGTTTATATCACCCACGGTAGTAGATTGGTAGAGACTACCTCAGACTACCTACATTACACTGTATATAAATAAAATATATCAATATAAAAACTTCCATTCTCTAACCCCGAGTTTATGAAAAGCTGATCAACGAAAACTTTACAAATAACCTGTTATATCTCATGTGAAGTACCAATTGGGTTGCTAAAAGCATGAATAATTAGTTTAATTTGATCTAGTTAGTAACTAATTAGATCAAATTAAACTAATTATCCATACTTTTAGTATGCTTTTAGGTGCTTTACATAAGAGTTACCAGGTGATTAGATAATTTCTCGTTGATCAGCCTTTCAGAAAGGGTTTGACCGGTACAGAGCTAGTTTTTAGTGCGATAGTTATTTTTAAAAAAGAGTATGCCTCAAAGAATATTTTAGTAGTCAAAACCGTGCAAAGCATAAAGTTTCTGTCAAAATTCATGACATTACCTACTGATGTACCTTGGATTGCAAAAATACTTTTTAAAATCAAAATATAAGGCTGAAATTACCCATCCACAAGCTTGGTTATCAATGCTCATGACTACTTTCTACTACATGTTAAGAGGCTATCATATAACATAAAAATAAAATGCGGTAGAGTTGGTTTGTTTCTTTGTTCAAACGCGCTAATAATGGAAATACTATTCGGATTTTAAAAAATCATTTTGCGTATGACAGCCCAGTTCTCGAGGAAAGCTATAGTCTATGTATCATCACGCTACTGGCGACGGGAGCAGATCAGAAAGCAAAAACGCGGGTAAACCGCGTCGCGGAAAGCTATTAATATAAAAATTAAACCTACTCTTAATGGTGTAAACGTTTCATTGAACCGGGCAATATGGCGTAATTTTAAATGAAAACGCTGTTATAATTAATAACTTCTAAAGCCTTTATAGGCTTAGGATTATCCCATGGGTGGTATTCGACATTTATGTTTGGCAGTGGCCAATGACCCTTATTGAAATACCTATCAGCCGCCGTTTACGTAATATTCAGCAGTTTTATGCATGTTGTTTTTGGGTATTATTTCTCTGTGGTTCAGTAGTACTGTGTATAGACTGCCACGCAGAAGTCGCGGATTCGATTCCCCCTAAGTGCAAATATTTGTGTGCATGAACATGTCTATTTGTATTGGTCTGGGTGTTTCTATGTCTAATATGTATGTATTTACAAAACAAAATGTATTTAAGTATGTATATCCGCATTCTAGAACCCATAACACAAGCTATATAAATATGCTTACTTTGGATCTAGATGGCATTGTGTGTGCTTGTTGTGATATTATATTAAAACTTTGACTGAAATGCGGTAGTGACTTTGTGAGATTCATAAATATTCGTCTTGAGTTTGGGTGTATTTTGTGTCTGTTTATTGTAGCTATGTTTGTAAGACCCCGGCAATGGCGATACAAGACTTCTCCTCTAGTGTAAAGTCTTCTATTTAAACAAAAAAATTATTCTAAAAGAGGTTCTATATCGTTACCTACCCGTCCGACCGATTGGAGGGGTTGTATAAATACACTCAGTACATGTTAACTTACATCACAGACGAGCTTACGTGGAGAACTATACCAAATTTTATTACAAGAACGCATTTCTATTGGATTACTAATAACAGACTAAATTTGCATTTAGCACACATTGCATCGTTATTGGTTTATTAAAGTAAACACAGACAACTGCACATGTTACCGTTCCAGATTATAAGACTGTATAGTATCTGGTCTGGCCGCATGGAGTGCGATAACACGAGACCGTTTTTTATTTTTATAAGTAAATTTTAAATACAAATAACTTTTATCGTTCATTTTTTTTTACTTCTCTTTCTTTATCAGCGCTTAGAAAGATTACTCATTAAACATAAATTATTATCATACTGTATTTAAAAATCCTCCATTGCTGAATTTAGGCCTTTACAAAAGAGGTTTGCTGTAGTTACTATACTTAACAGGGCATATAGGTACTGTTATGTACGAATAACTGATAACACGCAGCAGTTACCAAATTGTCAAGCTTGATAATTTTGGTAAAATCCTTCTTTTTGACGAGGTTTACTATAAACGACACATATTAAGTGGTAGTGACATGTTGTCTACACATTGGTAAATTCAAAAGTGAAATAAGACGGATTCCATGTATTGGCAGTTTCAAATCCGGTTATTAAAGGACATATAATATTTTTGTATTGTCACAACTAATTTAATATCTGGAACGTCTGTACACACATACGCAAAGCTACAACCTTGCTTTCTACGAGTATTTTATATATTTACTTTGCTTCTTTACGTTTGCATCTTGTTGTGTAAATTAACACATAAATAGACGCTTTTAAAGCAACTTATATAAAGAAAACTACAATATTTGAACCTTATCGATAACAAAACTGCCTGCCTTATTCTAATCCACAAATATTAGCAAAATAAGCAAAATATTCCCTTTAACGAAAAGGTGCCCATAACATAAGATAGCGGACCGCCACAATTTAGACATTACCCACGGGTGTAATGTACAGTATTATCGATTGCGGGGTATAATATACCCATTTGTAATTGGAAAAGTTTATATAGGTTTTGATAAAGTTAACGTTCAAAGCTATTTTTGTACTAGACTACATCATTTCACATTTCGATGGTTTTTATCGCATTGCATGGAATAGAAAACTTTAGATTGTAAACCAAATGAACTTTTACATTATACAATACACTTAAATTATGCAATTGGCAGTCATAAAGCAATTTTATTCAGACAATCATTGAATAGACAATAAATATTGACAGATATATTGACACCACATAGTGCTCTTCTGTAAGTTTTTTAGAAATAAAGCTAAAAAAGAAAACCAAATCTTTACTGATTATGAGAAAGATAGGTACCTAGGAAAGAAATAAAGAAAGAAAACCTGCACTGACCTTTATATAAAACAAGCAACATATACTATTTAAAATAAAAAGCTCGCCTACCTAAATAAAGTGAAAAGAAAGAATCTCTTTTCTTGTCTTGTTCTGGTGCTACACTAAAATTTTATATACTCTTTATCACTCCCACAATAAATACGAATCTAATAACATCTAATACGTTAAAATCCATGGAGTCATTTAGGCTGTAGACCGTGCCAAAGAAATAGACATACATACCCGCATACATACACGCTCGAAAAACATTACCCTCCTTGAATTCGACACTCGGGCAAAAAGAGATTCATTCATACTTCTTTTTCAAAACCCAATTTTGTCTCTTATAATACTGGTCAGTTAATTTTGCATACAACTATCCTTATGTCCACTACTTTATTACTCAGAAAGCACTAATAGTTCCAACAGCAATGCACCTAACAAACAATAAATCTTATCCTTATTTTCCACTTAAACCGAGCTTAAACATCCTTAAATCCGGGTAAAATATGTCCGGTTTTTACTTTGATCGGCTATAATAACAGCAATAAGAAGGTTTTAATGGTTATCCAATGGAAGGATTGGTAATGGATCGGCGCAAATTGCGGTCAACAACCTGGTAGCCATTACTATAGAACAAGAAATGTATGGACACGGCAAATAAGACACTGTTTTTTTTTATGAGCGATTGGCACAATTGCCTAGGTAGTTAATTTATGAGGTACAAAGTACGGAATAGAAATGTATGGACACGGCAAATAAGACACTGTTTTTTTTTATGAGCGATTGGCACAATTGCCTAGGTAGTTAATTTATGAGGTACAAAGTACGGAATGCCATGTAAAGGTCTCAGGTTTGACGGTTGAGTAAAGTTGTAATATTGTGTGTCGAAATTTTTTCATTTATCAGCTCGGAATCTGGTACTGTGAATTTAGTACCGTACCCAGTAAATAACAACACGCACACATCGTATTACACGGAACCAATCATAAATGTCTATAGTTGACGAAACATGTACCTACCTTTGCAAACATCTCTGCTTATTCCTTCAAAGAATAATAGCGTGATTCAAAAATTTCTGCCTTCGTGGTGAGGTGGTACTGTGTATTGCTACACAGAGGTCGCGGGTTCGATTTCCGTTCAGTGAAAATATTTGTGTGCATGAACATGTCTATTTGCATTGGTCTGGGTGTTTTCTATGTATAATATGTATGTATTTACAAAAAAGAAGAAATTTAAATATGTGTATCCGCATTCTAGAAGCCATAACACAAGCTTTATATCTAATATATACTTACTGTGGGTCTAGATGGCGTTGTGTGTAGTCGTTGTGATATTATTATTGTTCAAGCGTTGACTGCGAAAAAAAATTGCTTCCTGAGAGTCATAATAAGAACAATAAAACTTACAGATCCATAGCATTATGATATGACTCCAAAGATTAGAAGATAAGTAAGGCTTCAAGGTAACTTAAATTAATTTTATTAGAAAATAAATTTGAAAGAAGTCTGCTAGTACGCCTCTTACTACAAGTACCATCCAGGTAAGTAATATGCCAGTGCCATTTATTCTGCCACTTAGTAGTAGAGTTCTTAATATGCATTATTATATATGTTTAAAGGTTGTAAGCTTATGAAATTTGAGTATTTAAAACTTTTTACAAATGACTTATGGTTAGCGACATATAAATTATATGCAAGGCACTGAAAGCATCTTCTAAGCCCTAAGGCAAGTCGTAGACTTGTTTGTTGTAATGTTAACAAATAAAACAATATCATTACAATCATCACCCAAAATACGTTTACTATGACATAGAGCTTCCTCAAATATCTCCACCGTCACTGACCTAGAGCCGTCTTCATACATCGAAAACAAGAATAATTATTATTAGAAAGCAAAAAGCCCGCCTAAAACAAAGTAATAAGAAAGAAACTCTTTTTTTTTCTCGTGCTGAAGCTACATTGTAATTTTATATACCCTATGTCACTCCCACAATCAATACGAATCTAATGATGCCTCATAAGCTAAAATCATCCATCAAGCCATTTAGGCTGTAGAGCGTGCCAAAGATATAGACATACATACTCATATCCATACATGCATATACACATACATACATACATACATACATACGCTCCAAAAACATTACCCTTTTTGTGTCAGTCGGGCAAAAACAATATATTATGTCGCCATGCCAACAATTTATTTATCGATATGTTATGATTTCAAAGAAGGCCGCCTGTCGAAAGACGTTTACTGCTGCACATGGGACACTTCTATCGATTTCAAAAGGATTAAAACCTGCATGCAACGTTTTTCGTCCGCCTTTACTAAATCTTCAAATATTTTGTTTTACAGAATTAACGTTAAGTTCTATATTTTCATAGCTCGTGTTTAAATCTCACGGAATACCGCCGACCTAGCCGAAGGTTTTATTAAAAGGGTTACCGCGTGCGTGCCACTGAAAATTACAGCACTATAAACTTTGCCAACGATAATATTTTACTACCAGTAAAACGAGTTTTGAAAATTTATTAACTCCTTTATTATTAAAAACTGTAATTGGTTTATTTTTTAAGACTGTCGCCTGCTTGCTGCATAGAATAAAATATTTTAGCTGAATCATTGAACGGGTACTTTATAAATTTGCCAGTGCAAACTTATAAGATATTGAAAATATATGTAAATTTAGATAAGTGGTATGAAAGACTTCTAAAACAGACAAGATCGCCATCCTCTAGAAAAGTACCTTTTGGTTGTAGTTTATACTTCACTACAATACTATACTAGCACAATCAGGCAACGCAATGACGATATGTTGTCTTGTATTGGAAACCCACAAGAAGGATAGAAAGAAAACATAATTAATTCTGCCCAGAAGCGACATAAAAAAATCCAGAAAAAATCTACAGATACAGAAAATAGCAAAAAATTAAAACTAAAATCTAAACTTTAGAAATATATTTATTTTAAACACGATTAAAAACGCTTGTTTGCACGCTACATATTTGCAGAAAATTTAGACGCACTTAGCTTAATTTTGTGATGCCAGCAACAGCGGCATTTTTTGTACGGTAGTAGATCCATGCTGATTTCAGCATGAATGGGCCGGATCGTCCGGCGAAGTACTACCCTCTCATAGAAGATCGACTTAAGAGTAGTAGTATCCGTACTATTGCGTTTCGTTCGGCGAGTGAGAGCGCCGGAGGCCCGATTTCCTCCCTTTCCTCTTTCCTCACCTCCCTCATTCCCTTCCCCTAACCCCATTCCCAGCCGCCATAGTGGAGGCCAACATACCAGCAGTTTAAGACGATGGCTTTTGATATAGTGGCCGCCACTTCTGGATTCCACTGACTGCTTACCATCAGGCGGGGTGAAGTCACTTTGGTAGGCTATAATATATAAAAAAAAAAAAAAAAAAATAGCGGCTGCTGGTCAGCTTATAGCTAAAATACCCTTTGGATCCTCTTACTTTTCCCTTTTCCTTTCTCATCCCCTTTTCCGTGGTCGGCAACGGCTTGGTTGTGATTTCTAACGATTATTACTTCTGCAATGCTTGGAAAACACAGCCATCTCTTTATGTTACGGTTACCACCTACAATCAGCCTGTTTTCCATAAAAGTTGTATAAAAAAAACACAACATATGTAGAGACAAATAGAGTATTTGTAATAGAGTAATTTTTAATACTTTCTTATACTTTGACATCTGCAATCTGTGCATTTCAAGCAATAAAAAATACGATCAGCCATGCACGGACTGATTGCTACTAGGTACTTATTATCTATATCTACTTACTCGTATTATATAAAGCGAAAGAGTTTTTATGTTTGTTTGTTTGTTTGTTTGAACGCGCTTTTCTCTGGAACTACCAGTCGGTTTTCAAAAATTGTTTTTGCGTATGATAGTTTGTTCTCGAGGAAGGTAGGTATTTAACATCACGCTACTGGCGATGGGAGCAGAGCAGTAAGAAAAGACGCGGGTGATACCGCGCCGCGAAAGCTAGTATAGGTTTAATGAAGAAGTCATTCAAATAATAGTGTAAATAATTACTCATATATTAAAGTAAACATAAAATGTAGCAACGTCAGTACCGCAATATAAAAACAGAACAATACATGAACCAATTCACATGTTTTATTCAAGCCCTAAAAGTAAAAAAATGTGTTCTACTAAACTTCCGAGTTCCAACATCTATATTACTCTATAAAGTTTATTTTCCACGATAAAGGGTCAATGTAAACTTAACCCTTTTCATTGGAATTGTCTTGTGGATCCAGTACGGTCCGATCCCCGATTGGTTTCACATATCTATAGAAATAAATAGTTAAATTTTGTATCTCGTGTCACCTCGTATTGTTACCGGATTTGGGTGTAGATTTACTTGAATTATTTATCCGTCTAATTTAGCTTTGGGTTAAACAAATTGGCGTGTATAACAGTTTATTGTAACGCGATAGAAATAGAAATAGCAG
The DNA here is from genome assembly GCA_963082885.1 of Parascotia fuliginaria. Taxonomy (NCBI): domain Eukaryota; kingdom Metazoa; phylum Arthropoda; class Insecta; order Lepidoptera; family Erebidae; genus Parascotia; species Parascotia fuliginaria. Next base: position 3,092,068 of record OY720172.1, read on the forward strand.
TCTAGTAATTTTAGTTTATTACGTAAAAAGAAAATACAATTATTTTGCATGCAATCTAAATATATATGTCACACAAAAACACAACCAAATCGACCGTAAGTGTGATGGGAAAATGTAATATTAAGAAATCGAGAGAGTTAATTGAGCCTTCGGCACTACTTAATTTACCGCATGAAATGCAATACTTAGAACGTATAATATACCTCACATCGTTGTTCTATGTGTACTATGTTCATGTACCCAGTTACTGTCGCTGCCGATCTAGCCCATTCGTGTGGAAACCAAGTCGATAATAATATAAAGAAGAAGAAATATAATAAAAAGAAATTTCAAAAAATGAATATAAAATTAAATAATGACAGTTAAGTCAGTCTTTTAAAGTATAAGAATAAAAGTTACTCTGACTTAGTTGCAGCAAAAAAAAAAACATTGCAAATCTCTTTGCATGGCATTAATGCACCTTTAGAGAAAAAGGTAAAAAATTAAGATATGCATTTTTCTACGCATTAAACGTGTGTCTTACGCCTTGCTTTTCCACTGAAGTGTCGACATAAGTACCTATCTGCTCACTTCTGGCAGAAATGTGTATTGATAAGTACCTCTAAGCCCACTACTCAAATTTTTCAAATGGATTTTAATAAGTAAGTACATATCACACAGACAATATTGCCTTCTCTACAAAATACATACTCACTTGACTATAATAAACTTAAATTGCGAACACAAATATTGGTCCAACCTTGGAGTCAACGCTAAACTTTTAATTTGTACAAAGAAGTTGTTTTCATCAAACTTCGTCGCCATGACAACGGCGATATCAACCGTCCGCAGTTATTGTCCTCGTGATTTCCCAAGAGCTTTAATATATAGATTAGTCGGTAACGTTTTAGTAGCGTTTCTTATTTATACGCCTTTGTTTGTCTGTTGCGAAGTTTTCTTATATGTCAGTGAAGTGGGAAACAACCATATATCCCGACGGATATTGTGCATTTACCGTACCTTATTAAGGCTTGCAACATTAGAAGCGGTCTTAAATTGTTGCTCGTTTATTTGACATGAGAGGAAGGAGGAACTTTATTAGAAAGTAAATATTTTTTATAGAAAAGATACCACAGTATCGTGGTACCAAACCTTTATCTTAAGTTTGTTTATAGTTTTGATTAATTTAGTATGTATACGACCTTTCTTCACCTCGGATTTTCGCATAACGAAAATCTATATTAGAGTCTAGGTTTTCTCACTATGGACTTTACAGAACCTGAGGTGACGGTTATTGGTCGATAGCTATTTGGATCGAACCTGTATATCTTAATAAGGATTCTTTGTAGGCTTTCATTTATGCTAGTTTCGACGCACATGGAGAACATAATACACTAGCTTACGGTGCGCGGTTTCACCCGCTTCTTTGCTTACTGCTCTACTCTCGTTGCCAGTAGCATAATGTTACATAGCCTATAACCTTCTCTGGTAAATGGGCTATCATAAGCAAGAATTCTTCAAATCCAATTGGTGGTTCCAGAGATTATCGCGTTCAAACAAACAAACAAACTCTTCCACTTTATATAATAGTACTCGTATAGATATAGATGTACCTATAATAAATTCTTTTTGGAAATAATCAAAAAAATTATTCTTAAATATAATTTAGACGTTCCATAACATAATTCTGTACGAATGTTAGGAGACCTCAAAAACATTAACTAGACAAAACTTCGACTTCGACAACTTTTTAATTTTTGAGCAATAATAACAATTCTATACAATGTTTTATTAATTTTCATTGTGCGGTGCGACCACTCTTTTCAACAGTTGGTTAGAAACTAGTAAATAGTCGGCAGACTGTTGGATAGTTTGCGCACTCATCACCGACTGAACTGTTTAGTTGGCTCGGTGTGCGTACTAGCAGGCCAACCCGACTAAACTATCGGCCGATAAAAAGTCTGTGGTCTGCGGGGGCTCTTAGACGAGATTTAAAAAACCAATAACTTCGTTTAGGCAGCGGCTACACTGAGATACCACTATGATTACTAACCAGTGTTTTGACTATGGTTACAAACCAGTTGACAGTTCATATGGATTACAGCTTATGAACTGTCAAAACGCTGTATTGATTTAAGCAGTTAACCTCATCTTTATTATGATTGGTTTATGTTGTTTCAATTAATAATATAGTATAATATGTGAAGTGCACACGTACAGGCATGTACGTCGTGTACCGTCGTACGTTGATGTAACTCTGTCGGCGCTCGACGCTACTAAAGCCAATATTTGAATTCGGAATCAATGGCTCGCCATGTTTTTAAGGGATATGTTTCTGCTGCTGATGTATTATTATATTATATTATGTTCGTATGATGCAAGTTAATTATAAAATAGCTAAGTAAACAGTCCTTTGACAAGGCGTACAAGGCGCGACAAGTTAGACAGGCAAACATATTATTACCTATAAAAGCGGCTAGAAGACGCAAGAAGCAGGTTGCTTTTTCTTTGACAATCGATGTGTGAGGCGTAGTGGTTAAATTAAGAATACGCCATCTATAAACACGAAATCTTGGGTTTAAAATTGGACAAGTACTTATGATTTTCTAAATGTAGGTATCTTGGACATTGCTAACTTATGGTAAAGAAAATATCGTGAGAAAACCTGGCCTTATAAAAAAGAATTTTTTTACCAAAATCACCAGTGGATCTTGTGCATGGGTGGTGAACAACTTTGTATGGAAAATAGCCTTCATTCCACGGTGGGAATATAATAAACTATTACGAACGTACGATTAATTTAACTCATGTTGACCTCCCCTTAACAAACTAGGGGGCGTCACTAATTGAAACGTACTCAGTAGTGTTCAATAATTCTGTATCTTATTCAAGATGTGTTTGCACAGAGCAGCTCTATTTAATAGACATTTTATTTCTCTATTGTCTCTATGAGTATACTTGCCACTTGAAACTTCATTAAGTTTTATTATAAATCTATCGAAGATTCATTAGTATAATAGAAGATTTATAGAAAGAAAGAAAGAAAGAAAGAAAAAACGAAAATACATTTATTTGACGTAAGCCACAGACAACACATAAATTTGCACAATACACAATAATAATTAAAAAAAAAGTAACAAACATACTAATACGTAACAAACAAAATAATAATAAAACAAAAAACATAATAATAGTAATAAACATACGTATAGGACATTTTTAAAAGCTTTTAAAAAATTTGCTTAGAAAATTTAATGGTCAATAAGGAAGATTTCCGACAATGGCAGACCAGCAAACAGCTCACCTGATGGTAAGTGGTAACTGTCGCTCATGGACGACTCAGAGTCAGCAGCAATGCCAGAGACTCTGCGAAGCCGCCGTCTGCCATGAAGGTAATGGGGTAGGTGAAGGGATCGAGGCAGCGATATTCTTTTAATAGGCATAGAAAGTAATACGAAATGAGGTCTCCGGTCTAAAATTGAACCACTCCCTCTCTTCCCTTAAGTGTCGTAATAGGCGACTAAGTGAATACAAGGTTACGAGCAGTGGTTTTAATTAAATATTACCTACTGTGATTAGCAATTCGCCAGCTAATCATATGACTATAGTAAATAAAATCTTAATGACCTTTAATAGTAGTTTAGTTCTAAAATCATTAGCTGGGTCACCCAAGTGGGCGAGGTGGCCAAAATTGGGGGACGCCTATGTCCAGCAGTGGACGCCTTTCGGACAAAGATATTATTGATGCTAATAATCATTATTCTAATAATTCAGCCATCGCCCGAGAATCTTCGAGTGATGGCAAAACAAAACAACTTATTTAGACATAATATACTAGCGGCTCGCACAGGTAGACATTTTTTTTAAACATTGAGGATAAATAAAGATACTTCTAAGAGAATATAGAAAAGAGTTTTTTTAAGTGAATTTTTTAAATCTTTCTCACCGTAAGAACCATCCTCGTACTTCAAGGAATATTTAAAAAAAAGAATTAGCGAAATCGGTTCAGCTGCTCTCGAAATTTGCGCATAGCAACACATTCAGCGATTCATTTTTATATTATAGATGTCTCCTACATAATGCAATATTTGCCATGCTCTTTCGATAAGTTAGCCATAGCAGTAACATTAGTCTTATCATATCATGCAGCTGCCCATCTACCTCAAACCGATGTCACGGTTTAACCGCCAACATTAAGTTGATTGATGGCACTAACGATGGAAGAATCGCTAGTTTCGGTAGGATTGCCAATCCTTATACAATGCTATTGACGAATAATAACTATTACAAATCTTTTGTTTAACTTTATCTGGTACTAGCTTTCCACACTTACTGCTCTGTTCCCGTCGCCAGTAGCGTGACGTTACATAGCCTATAACCTTCATCGAGAACTGGGCTATCATACCCAAAGAATTTTTCAAATCCAACCGGTAGTTCCTGAGTTTAGCGTGTTCAAACAAACAAATAAAAAACTCTTCGGCTTTATATGTTATTATAGATAAACTTAAGCACAAAGCAATGGGATCACATATGGTGCAGGCTTATTCAAATGGTGCGGTTCGAATGTTCGGACAACTAAAAATGAACATCATAGAACAAAATGTAATCTACGTTCTGTGCACCGCTCCCTCGGCTATCTCTTGATAAGTGAATGATGCAACTTTATACTTATTATTTTAGTACCTATTTTACAAAGCTCTAATTTCGTATATAGTTTTTTTAGGTCGTAGTGCCCTAAGTGATTTTTAAATTCGTAAGTAAGGAAACGTCACATTACTACTTGCTTGGTCTTGGAACCATTAATGGCCGCTCTGACTTTTTTGGGTTTAATTTTATATAAGTAATACTAACTTCCTGCAGCGCGGTTTTATCTGTGCCTTGGATTACTGTGCTCCTCCTGTCGCCAGTAGCGTGATGTCACATAGCGTATAACCTTCCTAAAGAAGGCTATCATACGCAAAATAATTATTCAAATCCGAGTAGTTCCAGAGATTAGCGCGTTCAAATAAACAAACAAAATTTTCCGCTTTATATAATAGTAGGTATAGATTTTCGACCATTGTTATTCTCTAGCATTCACACGGCAAGGGGATGCAACCTTTCCATAAAAATGTAAATGAATATTGCTGAGTGACCATTCTGATGGCAGTTATACTGATTGAAGTTTGATTTGTTATGATAATACGTGAGTTCCATTATTGTACAGTAGCCTTGATGGAAAGTTCCCTACATTCATGTATATTTGTTACCGGTAATAATGTCAAATTAATAGTATTGAAATTTGGATTTCTTTCGCTAGGTTATGTCTCAGTATTAAAAATAATATAATCATTTCATACATCTAGGACCCATAACATGTGTGTTTGTTACCACACAGCGCCTAAACGATACGATAATACAATTTCGATGAAAATTGTTATGTAGATAGACTCGGTGCCGGATACGGACATAGGCTACTTTTTATCCCGAAAATAAGTCTAGTTCTCAAGCAATACAACAAAACATATTTTACGCGCGGGCGAAGCCGTAAAGCGCAGCTGTATTTCATATAAATTTAAAATTTTTAACTACTGTACACGAGAGGTAGGCGTCGTGTTACGCTGCGGGGTGTCTAGCAGCCGGCCGCGGAAAGGGCGATATACGATCTTCTACCAGAGGCCCTAGACAAGTGGTATAAATTTCTATTCTATTCATAGAATACTCGTAGAATAAAAAATGTATGGGATTGACATAAGCTTACGACAATGTTGGCGTTAGCTTATGTCAATCCCATTCATTTTTTAATCTATTTTGTGAATAGAATAAAAATCTATGCCCTCTGAACTCCTCCATAAAGGTCTCTAACTGTGGAGTTGGAACCCGCACTACGTACGACGTGAAGTTGATTATGTGGCGCGCGTCTAACTTCATTAGCAAGACACTTTACATAAATTATTTTAGATACTAATAGTCAATAGTCCTCAATGTTACAACGCAAAATTGTTAAAAAATTAAAGATAAACGATTAACTTATACATATACTTGGTACTTCGCATGTGGTTTTCCTCTTTCAATATACGACTAAGGTACACCCAAAAGGTATAAATATGCTCAATACGCTACATAACTCTTAGATTCCTATGAATCAAAACAGGGAGCGCGTAAATTTGTTTTTACTTACGTACAGCCGGTACGTGTTTCAACTTTTGGCAGATGTAAAACGTAGCAGGCGCTCGAAATAAACTATAGAAAAATATGGATAAGTAGGTATTTTGTACGGGTGCGTTAGTGTTTTGTTTATTATCATCATCTTTTTACTCTCTCAGCTTTGCGTCGATAGGAGTCATTCCCGTCTGATCCCCTAAATCTGATACCCTGGGGTATCAGATCCTCCATGTAAGGGATCAGAAATAAAAGTTATAGGTCAATTCCATTCTCATAATTTATAATCCAGAATAATGCACCTGTGTAGATTTTTTTTATCTCTCTTATTTTCATTACTCTATGTCAGAAATAGTTTACTTGTCAAAATTTCAAGAGAATTTATTTTAATAACAAAAAGAGTGAAGTGATTATTATTATTTGTCTTCAGTCTGGGTGTTTCCTATGTATTCTAAGTATGTATTTACAAAAAAAAAAAAAGTATGAATATGTGTTATATTTCAGTTACCTAGTACCCATAACACAAGCTCTGCTTAGCTTGGGACTAGATGACGGTGTGTGATAGTGTCCGCATATTATTATTATTATTATTATTCCGTTTATTCTAGTGATAAATAGTTATTTCACCTTTCTGTGACGCTTATGTACACCCTAAGAGTGGCAACGTCGCAATATAGTATCATATTTTGTGAATTTCTTTTTCTATCATTTAATCGGAGCTATAATATTATTTGAAAAAATGTTTTGCTAACATTTTAGAATTAGGCGAATGCTGTATAAAAAGTAAAAAATCATTGCGCTTACAGTTCTATTTTTATGCAAATAATACAATACAAACTTCCGTTACGCTATTTTCATAGATGCGACGTTGCCACTCATAAGGTGTAAACGATCCTAAATTAATTATTACGTAACGTAAAAGTATTTTATATTTTACTCTATGACGTATCACACAAATGCTAGGAACAAGACTTCTCCATCATTGATAACCGAAGAGCAATCAGTTACCCTAGGTTCGATCAGAACAACAATTCTCGCTTGTAAATAAATTGGTGTACACTCAAGCCATTTTTCACGGCTGCCTTTAAACGTTCAATCAATCAATAGCCAACTACAGGCCACTGATTGACTACGGCTGGCAGGCAAATTCTTTACTTCTTTTTGACTTATTGCAGTCGCGTTGCCGTGTTCAGATTTCGTGATATTTTTTTTCTCATTAATTGGTTTGCTTGCTGTTACTTAGTGTGTCTCGTGGGATGAATTAATGTTTTTAAACCATATCAAGGGTTTTAACAATTGACAAAACAAGTAGTCTTTGTGTACTCGTAATATGTGTTCAACAAATTTGTGTCCTTAAACAATCGTTCAAAAGTTGCTATCTAAATGAAAATTTAAGGATAATAAACTTATAACTGATTAAAACCCTTTCTATTCCTACCAAGAACAACACTTGGGAAATAAAATGTCATCCTGTCATAGAGAAGTCGCTAGTTCGGCGTAAGTTGAAACTTTGTACTAGTAGAAGTAGAATGTATTTTCTTATATTACTGATCTTGAGTCATTTAAAAAGAGTACAAAAATTGGTTTTCAAACTTACGCGTACATAATATCGTCCCGTATGTGTTGTGTGTAAATCACGCATAAATTGTTGTGTTCAACAAATAAGTGACTTTAAACAATATAACGCTATCGTTCAAAAGGTGCAATCCAAAAAAAAATAAAAAATAAAATTTAACTTACTCACTTTAACTTAACATAAGAAGGCAAGCGTAAAGTTATTGTATTTATTTTGTTGATAACTGCCTTAAAAATCTGTCAAAGATAACTAGGGGATCCAACCGAAATAAAATATTAAAATACTTTTGTTGGGTCTGAGTGTGTTGGAGATAAATCAAAGGCGAGTGGCGAAGGAATGAACCACGTTTATTCTTGACTGCACCTTATATATATTCAGTATCCAAAAAGCTCAAAATATTAAGGTATATAGAAAAATAAAACTAGATCTTCGGTTGCGCACCCATCTCGCTCTCACGTGCGCGCGCTGTGTAACGCCGCTCACTCGCACCATATAAATATCGCGGCCACACATGTCGTTCGGGCAGTGAAGACATGAGTATGAGCGCCGGCGCACGTCGCTCGATGGTGCGACAACAGCTGACAGCCTGCTATGACGAAACTCTTGGAATGTCCCATATCACTCCCCCCTAGCGAAGCGTACAACGGGCTTCACTGTTCTGCCTGATCTTGTGACGTAAGGCGTTGTGACGTAAGGCTTTGTGATGTCATCGAGCACGTCATTCTTTGTTTCTATTGTTTCTTCATTTGATTGATTATTCTTGCAGTGTTCATTCAATACGTATGCCGGCTTCAGTCTGTTTATAGATACTACAGATGTGCGTAGCGGTAATTTAAGCTTGTAAAACTTGTCGTAGCGCTTTATGACTTCGTAGGGGCCTTCATACGGTGGCGTTAGCAGAGATCGAATCGTGTCGTTGCGCACAAAAACATGCGTACATGTAGCGAGATTTTTATACATAAATATATCTGTGCACTGGTTGATTGCGCGCGGCCTCGTTTGTATTGTCGCCATGGTGTCTGTAAGGCGGCGCACGTATTCTTCTTCCGTAATACTCGATTTAGTTGGTGCGATGAAGTCACATGGGAGACGAAGTGTGGCTCCATACGTCATCATAGCCGGACTTAAGTTGTTGTTGCTACGCAATGCCGTACGTAATCCCAATAATATGGTGGGTAGTTCTTCTGACCATTGAGTAGTAGCCCCGCGCGCCATAAGCGCGGCCTTCATAGTGCGATGCCAGCGCTCAATCTGCCCATTAGATTGTGGGTGGTAAGCAGTAGTGCGGATTCTCGTAATGCCAAACCTCTTCAATAGTGATTTAAATAATGATGATTCGAATTGTCGCCCCTGGTCGGTGGATATTCGAAGTGGACAACCAAATCTTGCTATCCAGTTCTCGTAAAGCGTCTTTGCAACCTTCTCAGCGGTTATGTCTTGTACTGGTGCTGCTTCCGGCCATTTTGTACATCGGTCGATAATGGTTACGCAATACCGATAATTGTTGGATAGTTGCAGTGGTCCAACGATATCTATATGTATATGTTCGAAGCGCTGCGACGGGGGAAACTCACCCAGCGGAGTTACAACATGCCGAGTGACTTTGGCTCGTTGACAACTAATGCATGCTCTTGTCCATATGCTCACGTCTCTGTTCATGCTCGGCCAGAAGAAGTTTGAGCTTACTTGCTTACGCGTAGTGCGTACGCCGGGGTGACATAGATCGTGTTGCGCTTTGTATGCTTCAAAACGATACGTAGTCGGTAGATATGGTCTTGGCCTTCCTGTAGTGTTCTCGCAGATGATTGGCAGTTTGATTCCCGGCAATGAGATTTCGATAAACTTTAAATTTGATTGAATTTTCAATTGTTTTAGAATCGCGTCTTCTTGTTGATCTTTAGCCAGACTGTTGTAATCGATGACCGCAGGGCATTGTATCTCCTCTATGCGCGATAATGCATCGGCTACGGTGTTATCTTCGCCTTGTACGTATTTTATGTTCGAACAGAACTGGCTTATAAAATATAGTTGTCTCTCTCGGCGGGGGGTGTCGCTGCTGCTCGGTGGCCGTAGCAATGCGTTTACCAGTGGCTTGTGATCTGTGTATATGGTCACGCTGCATCCCTCTATGAGTCGACGAAAGTGTTTCACCGCCATGTATATTGCGAGTAATTCGCGATCATATACACTATAGCGACGTTGAGTGGCACTCATGGCTTTAGAAAAATAGGCCAGAGGGCTCCATTCGTTATGTACCTTCTGCTGTAGAACCGCTTCGAGACTACTGTCTGAAGCGTCTGTCATAATGGCGAGAGCACAGTCGGGTATGGGGTGCATCAGCTCTGTAGCTTTTAGAATGCTTTGACGGCACTTTTCAAAAGCTATATCCGCTTCAGGTGTCCATTCAATCAACGTCTTGTCGTTACGTTTGCGGTTATGTAAAAACTTGTTCAACTTAGTTTGTAGTTCGGCTTGGTGGGGTAAGCAGCTGCGATAAAAGTTGAGCATTCCTAAGAAACGACGTAGCTCACTTATTGTCTTAGGCTTGGGATACGTTGCAATTGCTTCTGTTCGTTCTTTTGTGGGGCTAATACCTTCTGCTGATACTTCATAGCCGAGGAAGTTCAGTCTGTTTTTGCCGAATTCACACTTCTCGATTTTTAACGATACGCCATATTTTTTTAGTCGTTCTAATACTTGTAGTAGGAGTATCTTATGAGCATCGGCATCTTCGGAATACAGAAGAATGTCGTCGACAAAACAGAAGCAGTCTTCTATTCCCCGCAGTACTTGATGCATGAACCTTTGGAACGTTTGACTAGCATTACGTAGGCCGAAGGTCATACATTTAAATTCAAACAACCCAAATGGCGTTGTTATTGCTGTTTTTTGTGCATCTTCTGGCGCAATGGGGATCCAGTAGTAAGCCATCTTCAGGTCCAGCTTGGAGAATATCTTCTTTTTATGTAGTTGATAGGTAAAATCTTGTATGCGCGGGATAGGATATCTATCCGGTAGGGTAACCGCGTTAAGTCGGCGGTAGTCCCCGCACACGCGTAATCCACCATCCTTTTTCTTGACAATATGTAACGGGCTGGCCCATGGGCTGTTTGATGGTGCACAGATACCTAGCTCGAGCATTTGATTAAATTCTTCTTTAGCCATTCTATACTTGTCGGGCGGAAGAGGGCGTGGTCGCGCGAACAGTGGTGGTCCTGACGTATCTATACGATGTACAACGTCGTGTTTCGCTGGTTGTTTCAGAGACGTGGTACTCAGCACTTCTGGGTATTGTTTCAGCATTTCATAATACATCTGGTCGGAGCTAATGACTTGTACTGTTTCACTGCTAGTTACGATTTCTAAGGCGTCGACTGTTAATTCGGTGACACTATCGACGAGCTTCTTTTTATGTAAATCGATGATCAATTTGTAGTGACGTAGAAAATCAGCACCCAGGATAGACGTTTTCACGTCCGCCACTACGAATCGCCACATGTAACTTCGCCGTAAGCCGAGGTTTAACCGGATCGTCTTCTCACCATACGTTGCTATGGGGCTATTGTTTGCGGCATATAGCTTGTAGGCGCTCGACGTTTTTGTTTTATATTTTGTCCTCGCCGCCAGCACGGACACATCTGCGCCGGTATCTACCAGGAAACGCTCCCGAGTGTGGCGGTCGAAGACACAAAGGCGGTTGGTGGTACTTAAGACACCGACGTCCGCCACCGTCGCTGTCGGCACTAGTTTAAATTCGTTTGAGTATTCTTCCTTCTACAGCACGGCGACTCGCAGCGTTTCGCCTTGTCACCGTAACGAAAGTGAAACCTACACTCCCACGTCGGATCGCCGGGTTTCTTGCTATCTTGCCGCTGCCGTGATCTTGAGCGTGAACGGGAGGAGAACGGTCGCCGACGTCGATATTGGTGCGTGGACCGCCCCCGTAACTCGGCCACTTCTAAAGTAAGTTTCTCTAACTGTTTCGATAAGACATTTAGCTGTTCAGACACAATCGGTGAACTATTGGAAGTGGAAGTAGTCACTGCAGCGATGGTCGTGGGTTCGGAGTATTCCACCATTTTGTCAGCCATGGCAGCGAGCGTGTCTAACGTTGAGTCCGCATTCATTGATAACACGACGCGTACTTGCGTGTGGAGATGGTTGAGCCATTCAATTCGAAGTCCCTCGTCAGTGATCAAGCCGTTGCCGACTTCTCGCATTCTCCGTAACAACTGCGTAGGTTTTTGATCGCCCAGTTCGAGACCGCTGATTAGCTTCTGGAAGTTCTTCACATCGGATTTGTCATACACCGTCAATAAGCGATTTTTAACCGCATCGTACTTATTCGAGGCAGGTGGGTTATAGAGGATGTCGGTGATATGTTCTAAATCGGTGGCTTGTAACTGTTGCAGGACGTATCTAAACTTCTGCTCGTCTGATGTCTTCAACGGGTCAATAACGGCTTCAAATTGTATGAACCAGGCACGTGGTATTTCTCGCCAGAAGGGTAACAATCTCGACTGCACGGAGATCGCTGCCAGATCGAATTCGGACTTTATGATGAGCTTGCTTTCTTCGCCGGTATTCGGTTGAGAGTTGGTATATTCTTGTGCCATCCTGTCGTCGGGGTCACCAATTGTTGGGTCTGAGTGTGTTGGAGATAAATCAAAGGCGAGTGGCGAAGGAATGAACCACGTTTATTCTTGACTGCACCTTATATATATTCAGTATCCAAAAAGCTCAAAATATTAAGGTATATAGAAAAATAAAACTAGATCTTCGGTTGCGCACCCATCTCGCTCTCACGTGCGCGCGCTGTGTAACGCCGCTCACTCGCACCATATAAATATCGCGGCCACACACGTCGTTCGGGCAGTGAAGACATGAGTATGAGCGCCGGCGCACGTCGCTCGATGGTGCGACAACAGCTGACAGCCTGCTATGACGAAACTCTTGGAATGTCCCATACTTTTCTGCTTTTGTTTCTGATCCCCTACACAGGGGATCAAAACAGAATAGAAAATAAAATTAGAATATTTCGACCTCCCAGGGTATCAGATTCAGTGGATCAGACCGGAATAACTCGATAATTTCTATAGACGACTGTCGTACTAAAAATGTCTATTTGTTAACAATGCCTGTACAACAACAATGTTAAGTCAAACAAATTGTCATGGATCACATAAATTTTAGCCTTTATTCTAACAGTCGTACGAACTCTCAAGACAATCAGTTACTTTTTTATTAGGGTGAAACCACACAATGGATTCTAAAGCCTATCTTACCTTCACAATTGATTCTCTCATGACATAAAACTTCTCAGTCCTTCCAATGACTCCGCAAATCCAGGCCATTACATAAGTCTTGAAGTAAGAAAGAACTTAAAGGTCATAAAGAACATATAAGCCGCAGTGTACGCAATAATAAGGATATATGAGAGGTTCAAGAACTTGCCCCGAACCCTATAATGAGTTATAAGAGTATTATGTGAAAAATAAAAAGAAAATCGGCGTGTTTGTGGTTTCAAATTGCTTATAGTTAAAGATAGGTAGTCCAGTCTTATTGTATGTAACTTATGACAGTCTTATTGTAATTTAATTATGGCGATCATAGAAAACACCTCCCCAATTATGTAGGCCTTGGACTTGTACAACAGCGACCTATAGAGGTGATGTTGTTATGATATCGTTTTTATACCATCTTTTGTGACAAACAAGCTTACATTCTACCTGTCGATAATATAGCCGTTACCTTTGGACATGGCTGTGTTTTCTTAGTAAATATAATAAAAATAATGCCATTTTATTGTCCGATTATAAATATGAGTTTAGTGGATAATGATATAGGTAAAAGAAAACTATAGCTATATATATACTCATTTATTAGTAGAGAATGAACGATCTCAAGTTTTAAGGGTTTTGAGACCAGAGGGCCTAGACAAGTGGCATAAATGCTAATAGAATAGATAAAAAAATGTATGGGATTGACTTAGGCTAACGCCAACATTGTCGTTATCTTACGTCAATCCCATATTTTTTTTTTATCTATTTTTAACCCCTGACGCAAAAACGACAGGTTTTTCTGTCTGTGGCATCGTAGCTTCCGAACAGATGAACCGACTTTGGTTTTGTTTTTTTTTTTGGTGGCGAATTAATCGGGAGTATTCTTAGCTATGTTTGATGAAAATTGGTCTAAGATGGTCGCCGCCACGAAATGGCGGATTACATATTTTTCACAACTCCCTTTGGGTATCAAATAAAAGGGCTTGACTAGTAGTATAATGTAGATATGTCCGGGTTTTTCTTAAAGTTTCAAATTATATGTTATGATCTTTTAGCATTTATGTCACTTGTCTAAGCCCTCTGAGTAGATAAAATAAGAAAAGACTATCCTTATTTCTTTGCTGGCGTTGACTTGTTTCTATAATACAGATCTCGTTAATATACAGTTAAAAATAATCTTTAACATATTCCTTTTAATATATGCATTTGAAACTCCAAATACTCTTAGTCTAGTGTTAGTAGGTATACCGTCTTCGTAACTTGAGATACCACAGCATCGACTGAATTCGATGGAGGACATAAAGCAATTATAGAGATGGATGGCAATATCGCCTGAGGGCATCTAACGGCACTGACTTATAGGATTTAATATAGGAGAAGTATTATTCTAATGGAGCTGATATTCGGTTTAAGATGACATATTTTGTGGTTACTAACTCTGTAGTTCGGTGGTACTTTGTACGTACTAGCATACAGAGGTCGCGGGTTCGATTCCCGCTCAGGGCAAATATAAGTGTGACTATTTGCTAAGGTTTGGGTGTTTCTATATATAATAATTATGAACAAAACAAAAGTATATAAGTACGTAGGTTTAATAAGATCCCACACCATATACTATAACATATTATGCTTACTTTGGGTCTAGATAGCGTTATATAATTGTTGTGTTAACTTATTATTATTATAACTTTGTGAATTTTAAATAACAATAGAATAGATTAATCTTAACTAGCTGCGCTCCACGGCTTAGCCTGCGCGTAAAATATGGTTTGTTGTATCCTTATGAGACCAGAACGATTTCGGGATAAAAAGTAGATTATGTCCATCTCCGGCATCAATTACAACATACAATATAATACATACATACCAGTTTTCATCGAAATCGGTTTTGCCGTTTAAACACACAGCACACACACACACATACACACACAAACTTTCGCATTTATAATATTAATAGGATGTACACCAAATATTACAAACCAAATTATAAAACAGCAGAACATGAGGTAGTGACAATGACTTTACTGAAACGCAGAAGTGTCGGATTTGATCTGAGCCGGGAAAGTGACATTGGGCTTTTCTGTCGCTAATTTCTCAGTCAAGCCTGAGTGTGAAATACTGGTGTGTGGCAAATCATGGTGCTATACACCGCTGCCTACCCATTCGGAGAAAAAGGCGTACTGTACATATTGTATGTTACGTAAATAATAAAACAACTAACAACAATAACAAAACCATACCACACAATAAGCAAGACAATATCAGAACAAAAACCAGTAGTGAAATCGAACGTTCTACACCACCAAAACAAAATGAACGGTTTTCAAACGAATTTTAAATTTGAATTTTTTTTGCGGTATTCAACTATCTGCAAACGAAAACTGATGACTTACAAACAGATGGACAGAGGCAAACATTTATTACCTGTCCTAGAAAGAGGTCACACGAGCTATGGGAAATTGGAGATCTGTAAAGAAGGTAGGTCCCGTAGTTAATATGACTAATTTCGATAAAGATTGAAAATAGAAGATATTGAAGAAGGTATGTTTGGATCGCAGCAAATGGCGTTCTATAGTTTCTGCTTAGCCCATTAATAGTAGACAGGCGTGAAGTTATGTATGTATGCTTGAAACAATAAGCTTGTTGTTGTTTATCAGAAATAATCATGTTATATAATTATTTAAGTGCAGACTGCTACATCTAGATCTCTTATACACAATAGTCGGACTATTTTTGTTAATGAAAATCTTTAATATACTAAGTTCCAGTTTCTAAAAGATTGTTCAACAAAATATAATCATCTGTTAAATCACATGAGAAGTACCTAAAAGCATGCTAAAAATATGGATAATTAGTTTAATATGATCTAATTAGTTACTAATTAGATAATATTAAACTAATTATCCATACTTTATGAATATTTATTTTTTGATTAGTTAATTTTTCATTGATCAGCCTTTCAGAAACTGCGGGTAAGCCTTTTGTAATAGACGAGTGCCGCAACATTTTTCTACCTACAACTTAAATGAAGTCGGAAACCCGTGCCAACTTTTTTTTGTATATTACCCTTACCTACTAAGTGTAAACTATACGCTTTTAAATTTTGCCCTTCATTGCTTGCCAAACTACAGTATAAACAACAGTATCCTATTCGTTCAATCCGTATAATAAACGGTAACGGAACCCAAAAATCGGAACTATCCGATCAAAGGCCACAGATAAAGTCCAGTAGAAGCGGGCTAGTGAAATCAATAAGTGTCCGGACAGATTAAACAACTGTCGACGCTGTTTGTTGTCTGTGTTTATTTTTGTACAGGTCACGTCACGGCGATTTATGCTTTGGATTTCAATTTAGTACGGCCATCGCTGCATCGGTACATTATCTACTTTAGTTTCAACTGTTGGAAACGGCCCTTACTTATATTCTTAAGTATGTATTAAACGCAAATCTGGTGCATACACTATTCATAACCCACAATTTTAAAACTATTGACAACTGTATCTAAAATTAAGTTTTCAGTAGGTTCTATTTAAAGCGTTTTGAATCTATCAGATCAGGAATCGACATTTACCTGCCGTATCAAATACGACAATCAAACTTTATGAATGATTAGATGATTGGCACTGTTGGCAATAACTTTTTAACGTTGTTTAGAAAATGCTATTTGCCACTGAAGTTCCTAGAACTATCTAATTAACAAAACTTTATAAGCAAAAAATGTATACCACAGCAAACTATCACTTATCAAGCTATATAAATCGATGCAAGCTTAGGTTCCACCGTAAATACACGTTAAACACATAAACAGATACTATCTACAACGAAGCCACTGACTGCTGCCGCGATAGTTCGCTGAAAATATAATTCTGAATAGACTTAACTTATTAAGTAAATGAGAGTTGGTTGAAAGCTTTCCTGCTGTTAACAGAAGATAATAATATTACGTGAAAAAGTAATGTGCGTGGAATTCACGGGAACAGATTGATAGATTTGAAGACTGTTGAGTTAGAGACCTGATTTTAATTTTCGATTAGAGTAAAATGAAAATAAGCTTTTAGATTTATTTTTATACCGAGATGGCATAAGCAAAGATCACTACGTTTACTCAAAGATTATTAATAATATAATAATATTCTACCACATTCACACAGCGCCATCTAGTCCCAGTTAAGCAATTATATTTGTTTGTGTTATGGGTACTAAACAACTGATATACTACTTAAACACATTTTTTTTTGTAGATACATACATATTATAGATAAATTACACCCAGACACAGACCAAACAATCATGGTCATCACACAAAGATTTGTCCTGGGTGGAAATCGAACCCACGACCTCCGGCTTAGCAGTCAGGGTCACTAACCACTAGGCCAACAAGCCAGTCAAAAATTAATATCAGACATGTTTTCTTTATTTTTAACTATTACAAATTTAAGCCATTATATCTCTACAGTCTCTACTAATGCAATTGTGAGAAAAATATTACCTATCCAAAAGAGTAAAAAGTAAACGTAGTTAAATATTGGTATTTGATATCGTACAGTACTACTTCGATATAAGCTCTGGACATCGGTAAACAACGTGTGCATTTGTGACTAACATAATAACATTTATTGTTTTACTGTGATATGCGTTATTTGTTACATAATTTCGTAAGTCTTGGCAAAAGTTTGACTCACCCTCCGTTTTTATCACCCGTTTTACGATAGTGAAACAACTGTTTCTTCCCTTACTTATTAAGAACATCGTAACTATATCATAATTGTTTTGGAAAAATAAACCTAAACGTAAACGCATTATAAATGTTTTTTTTGCAGCTAGTTTCACTCACTTACGTCTTTCTTTAGTAGGTAATGTGACGTCTTATTTTCTCTTGGTTATATTTGATATAATAAAAAATTATGGTGTTAAAATATCAACTGTGTTCATACAAGGAAAAATAGATGTAAACAACATGGGCTTATAGTTGTGATAGTATCTTTCTAATTGAGGGATATGACTACTCTTTCGGAACACTGTACTGAATCTTTACTGGTTTTAATATGAACGAAGGAAAAATACCACTTTCTCACAGAACATCGGTGTAAAATATTAGCTTCTATACAATTTTATTTCGTTCGGTGAGTGTAACCACGGTCGCAAGTTTGTGTTTCTTTTGCATTATTTCTAGTGAAAACTGGAGAAGGCTTATGTCCAGCAGTGGCCGTCTTTCGGCATAAATGATATTTTGTCAATGCTTTAACAACACAACCATGTCTATATGTTGCTTCCTATACAAGAACGAGTTGCACAAACATACAATTAATAGAAACAAAGTATGTCCAGACTCTCGAAACACATTTTGTGGATCACACAAACGTTGCCCTTGGGAAACTGAGACTCATTTATAACGTACTTTAACCGCTGGGTCACTCGCGAAGCCTTTTAACAACTTAAATAACCATAAAAGTATTTCTTTGTCATCGTTTGATATTTTACTAAAATTAAAAAATAAATAATATTAAAGAACACATTAAGTGTTTTTAACTATATTTATAAAACGGGTCTACTCGTGTTCGAAAATTATTATAAGGTGTCATACCTCTTTACCCGACGTTTCGGTCGAATTACACCGACCATGGTCACGGGCTGACTGATGTAGCCAGGCGTCGTCTTCGCCTTGAAGCTCGGGATTCGGCAACTACCCTCACTTTGTCTTTTGTTACACTGTTTTGTAAAAAGTCAGTACTACGACACACACTTATAATAATTTTCTAACACGAGTAGACCCGTTTTATAAATATAGTTATGTGTACAAATCGTGTGAGTTTAAAATATTTAAGTGTTTTTGTCATGTTCGCCACCCAAATGTTGTGATAAGTGTTGTAATATGATATTATTATTATTATGATATTTTGATACAGAGCACTGTATCAAATCATTTTCTCACCACCTTGAATTTAGCACATTTAAAAAGTGAACTGTGGGGTTCTAATATATTGCTAGACTTATCTTTGAATTTTCAATAATATTTTTTAAGAACAATATTTAAAGATATACAAAAAGTAGTCAAAACAAGAAATATATATTATTATTGAAAAACAAAAAGTCCGCCTGCCTAAAACAAAGTGAAAAGAAAGAAACCCATTTTTTTTTGTGCTGACGCTATTTTGAAATATTATGTACCCTATATATTATCACTCTTAGAATTAATACAAATCTAATGGCATAATTATGTTAAAATCCATTGAGCTATTTAGGCTGTAGAGCGTGCCACAGAAATAGACATACATACCCACATACATATATACATACATACATAGATACATACATAAGCTCTAAAAACATTACCCCCCCCCCGACTTCGGCAGTCAGACAACAAGGATGTTTCGATATTTTAGCGTGTTTAAGAAAATGTGATTGGTATTGAGCGTCGATATAATTTGGTTATTTTAACGACTCGTCCTCTCGGCTAATTGGCGCGAACGGGACGGAAGTGATGCCCACAGATATACCGACACTGGATCAGGCTAAAGGAATTAGTTAAACTAGACTAAGGAGTTTTATTCATTTATTAAAGGCAAAAAGGCATTTACTGCTATACACTTTTTGGATGATTTTCTTATAATTTCAACGATTAGCACGTACCTAAGCTAACGATTGCAGTAGTGGCAAATTTTGATGATATAAGAATGCCATCACATAGCCCGGGCAGTAGCCTGAGTACACGGTCACCGGCCTGAAGAAGTACGTTGCTGGACATTGGCATTTTTCCAAAAAAATAAAAGGAAATAGGTGAGATATTTAACACGCAAGTACGGAGTACCGTTGGTGCCCACTTTCTGGTATTATCTTACAGTGACTTTATATAAAGGAACTTTAGTCTAATATTCTTCGAAATTCTGATTTATCGTTTGGCGCTAAAGCGCTGTCCATAATAGACGTATTGACATAAAGTAAAAGCGATTCATCGCTGAACGATCAATTACATAAAATCCGATTTTCAAATAAAGATGTTAGAAATCGTAGCCACTGTTAGTCACCTCGTTTTGACTAGACAATGATAGATTGAAGACCACAAAAGACTCATGTAAGTTTACTCAATAGTAAAGGGCCGTATCTATTGATTTGATATTCAAGGTATCTCACTAATGGAATTGCAATGGCTGTCGTCGGCTTCCGTTTCAATAATTCGACACTTGACCCGAGCCCATCAGAAACACGTACTAAAGCTGTACTACTATTATGTGTTAAATGTACAATGGACGAGATTCAATTCATTTGACCTATCCGATACTACGAGCTTAGTAGATATTAACCATTTTAAACAAATACCTTATTGACAAACGAGTATAAGGCTTGATAGCATGCTTAGCTGTGTTCAAAACTTAGAGCATTGAATTAATGCTCTAAGGTTCAAAATAAACGTTGACGGCCTCGATTTTCTTTTTTTTCCATTTCTGTTTTTTAATCCTGGCCAATGCCTATAGCCGAAAAACTGTAAAACTGAAATCATTTGACATTTATTTCCAACATGTGTCCTAGCTGGAACGTTAAAGAGAGACAGCCAGAGGCTCATATTTTCTTTCTTGTGACTTTTTTACTGCTATAAAGTGATAGGATGATCATTTTTTCGAAGACCTAACCGTCTTTCATGAATGAACGCCTAACTTCATAAACGAAAGACACATTTCGCCAATAGCTAACAAAAATAACACAAACAATTACATACATGAATACACTTAAAGAGAGCTAAGTGCGCAATTTGTCTTTAAGATAGTAAGTATAAAGAATGACATCTAGCTGAGTAGGGTTAAAAGACATTATCTATTCAAAATGAAATCATACGGTCTTGTAATGATTTATTAACGCATCTGTACTTCAGAATGTTCATACGCTTGGAAAATGATGTTAACTATTCAAAAGTAAGGTTTATGGGCATAAATTATGGCAGTTTCCACATGAATGGATCAAGGAAATATTTACTCCTTCAAGCAATGAAGTACGTACTCATACGATATCGACAAAAGAATTCGTACGTATACTTGCGTTCCGAACTCGGTTATCAAACTTCCATAGTGGAGTCCACCATACCAGTAGTTTGACTTTTGGAATGGTGTTCACTACTTCTGGATTCCACTGACTGCTTACCATCAGGCAGAGTGGAGTCACTTTCTTAGGCTAATATAAAAAAGGCCAGACTCTTCTTACTCAAGTTCCCTTGCTTTTCCTTCTCCTATATACCTAGCAGATTTCTTGACCAACATAATTAGATGAAACTGAACCGTTTTATTTAAAAACTTCTTTAAAAGGTTGACTTGTTCTTGGTTTTAGTTCTGCGCTAGTAGTCATTCTGTTCGAAAATCGTATGCAATTAATTTTTTTTTTGCTTTTCAGACTAATAAGGACTACTCACACTTATTCAGCTCTATTCAGCTTATGCCCCTAGAAAACAGCGATTTTGTATGGAGACGCGTACGCATGCGGAAAGCTGAACGGATGCGTACGCGCCTCCATACAAAATCGTTGTTTTCTATAGGCAATAACAGCTGAATAGAGTAATAAGTATGAGTAGTCCCTAAAATGTTAAGGTAACTTTAAAAATACCAGTCATAAAATTTAATATAGATATTCTCTGTTTTAAACAATTCCTTAATTATATAGTTTCTTAAAAATTCTCACTATACAATAGACCGCTTAATTTATTCGTCAAACTCATTTCAAGCAATTGTTATTTGAAAGAATCGCCTGTTCAAACATTTTTGTTTTCGTATTTTAATCCACTTACAAGTTTGTAAGCCCCTTTTCTTGTAAAACTTTTTCGTCCAGACCTTTAGTTGAATACTAAATATTCGAAAGAACCAAGTTATAGCCTGTGAATGTTGTTGTTAAGAAAACAGAATTTAAAGCGTTGGATTGCCAAATTAATATATTTAAAGGTCTCTTTAAGTTAACGTCATCAATTTCACCCAAATTAGCGTACAATGGCGCATTACGTGCACATGATAATTAACAGTGAATTTCTATAAACGATCTTTATTTAAAAACCCGATTTTATGCAATGGATCGTTCAGCGCTGAATCGCTTTTACAATATGTCAATATGTTTATTATTTACAGCGCTTCATCGCTGAATGAAAAAACGGGATGTTCAAGAATCAAGTTTGAGTCAAAGTCAAAGTCAAAGCATTTATTTCATTTTGATCATAAAGTATAATGCTTATGAAAAGTCAACATTACATTTTGTCAGCCAATTGACCTACAGCCAGTTCGCTGACGAGGTAGAGCTGTGAGAAGAACTGGCAAGAAACTCACGCCACTCTTTTCAATCGCCAGATAATTACAGTTATTTGAATGAGTTACAATTTAAACACTCAACGCAACCAAAGAACCATACAAAGTAATTATTACAAATTAACCAATTAATATAATACTAAGATTAAAGAAAGAAAAGAGAGGATTTCAATTATTTAGTTTCATCTAGTATGGTAATTTGACTACGTATTTTAATTAAACTGGTAAATGCACCTCCTGGTCACATTGCACGACAAGGTAATACTGGATTGAATATTAAAAGTATGCCATGCCAAGATTGACCAGTCATCCCAAGTAGCACCCGTTTGTATTCAGAAAGCCACTGATACTTGGTATTCAGATTATCGCCCATCTCAGGTTAGTGTGTCCCACATAAACGCCATGTTTTCCCGGACGGGGCTGATAAAGGATGACCAAGGAGCATTGCATTATCATCGCGTCAAAAGACGCCCACTGCTAGACAAAGGCCCCCCCGAATAAATGCCTAAATACAATAATTCCTTAAAAAGAAAAACAAAGCTATTATCTATTTAAGCTTCATCAACTTTATTTGATTAATAGAACTTATAGCTATGATATATTATGCTAACAAAAGCCCATTATCAAACTTCCAAAGATTTAATATATTTTTTGAACATTAGCATTAAATTAAATTACAACGGTCAACACTCCACATAATCATTTCTCCTCTTGAATCTAAATCAGCTTTACGAAAAAGAAACACTCATTGAAAATACAGGTACACCTCATCTCATGCATTGATTATGCATTTAGTTCCTCCCCCTTCCCTCTCTGCACCCCTATAGCTCGTCCAAACGTACGTAGCCACCGTCAATGGAATGCGAGGAATCGTCGTCAATCGCGTTTAAATCCTTATTCCCAATTCGGCAATAGCTATCTCAGGATGAAGTTTTGCAATTCGTTTTAGAACATTTTAAGCTCAGCTATTTCACATGTTCTGTGTCTAAGTAAAATAAGTGAGCTCTTCTTTATTATACACTTTACAATAGGTACCTACTTGCTGTCTTGATACTCGACGACTTAAATCGTCGATTTCTTCACTATCCATACTAATATTATAAATGCGAAAGTAACTCTGGCTGGCTGTCTGTCTGTCTGTTACGCTTCACGCCTAAACCGCTAAACCGATTTTGATGAAATTTGGTACAGAGATAGATTAGACCTCGAGGAACAACATAAGCATGTTTTATCGCAAAAAAATGGCTTAAAGAGGTTGAAATAGGGGATAAAAGATGGTATTAAAAATCGTCAATGTAAACAGTGATATAAACGACATTCACGCGGGCAGAGCTACGTGCAACGGCTAGTTTTATATACAGAGTACAGATGCACTCACGCCCGCGCTTTGTAATAGTGTTGTGTTAATGTGTTGTAATATTGTAGCGTCACCTCGATCGAACTTTTACTAACGTACTCTCACCATGTACCGAAAGAGAACAATGTGAACAATTTTATTATTATTAAAATAAAATAATTAGCGTAAGTTTATGCAACTAAAAGCAAAATAAACAAAGACCTTTACAGCTCTATAAAAATATATTATCATGTTAAATTCAGAAAGCGTAGACAAAAGTTATAATGCAAAAATATAAGTCTCTTAAGTCGCCTACTTCCTAGCAGACCTTTGTAATCCTTCAAAAGGTCTCTTTATTACATTATCTTTTGAAGGACACACAGTTTTATAATGTGTACGGGTCTGCAATTATTGCTAAAACAATACAGGTTTTCAGCCTTTCAAAAACATGTTGTATCCGTAAAACACTATTTACGAATACTTAAACTATACATTTTTGTATTGGTTGAGCTGTTTTAGAGTTTTTTTTATAAGGATATTTTTGTAAATAATATTCATTATTTTAAAATCAAGTTTGTTTTCTTTCACATAAGTCATTTACCCTCCAGGAACCATTGCAAAATCCATAGACAATAAAGAATTTTCTTTAATTATGTGCAAGTAAGTATAATGAAGTATCTATATTTAGGTAAATTTCGTTTTACGGTAGACCGTATTTTGAATTCCTATTATTCAAGCAGTAATCCTTGAAAGACCAAGGAAATATGAAATCATTTTAATGCAATAAGAAAGATCTGAATGTTCTTATGATAGACTAAGTAACATTTATGACTCAACATTGTAACTGTGTGTTTTCACGTTCAAGTAAGATACCTTCACAATTCAACTTTGGATAAATTATAAAGGTTGCGTTATGAAATGAGATTGACACTCATAAATCTAGAATGTTTTTAAACAGCTGAAGATCAATGTTGTTCCAGAATAATATTTGTATTACGGTTTTATGAATTGGTTTAATATGCAAGCACAACTGTGTAACCAGGCTAAATATGAAGTAAATTTTATTGTTGTTCAATGTGTGGAGGTATTAGTAAGGTTTATAGCAAAAGTAAAGTGTCTGTTCTTAAAACTTTAATAACAGTTTTTGTAGTAAAGTTTTAGTGTAAAAAAATGAAGTACCTAAAAGCATGGATAATTAGCTTAATTTGATCTAATTGGTTACTAATTAGATCTAATTGCGTTTAGCAACCCAATTTGTACTACACATGAGATTTATAAGGTGATTAGTTAATTTTTCGTTGATCAGCCTTTCAGAAACTGGAGGTAATCTTCTATGATTTACACAGCAGAAAACCAAAGAAAATTTGATAAGTTACTTTAAGAAGTTGTAAAGATTTGTTACAGTGGACACTATTCAATGTAATAAATGCTAAGTTTGACAAAAACATGCTTTATCCCGTACTCAATAACAGTGACAGTGGACAAGCGCTTGACCTATTTACAAGAAAACACGACGGGGCCTGCACTTTATCGTGAATATTGAAACATAAAATTTATAGCATAACACTTAAAAACTTGCAACGTTGTTGTTTGATAACTTTTCAGATTTAAACATTGTGTGGTGGTGTAATAAAGGAAAAATATAAAGAAATATATATTTTCTTGATCTGGCATCATGTTATTTAGGATCGGTGCAAAATGTGTGTGTAAGTTTTGGCAAACAAAACTACGTGCCTGATATCAACTATTCTTAGAAACGATCTCGTTGGTGATACAACTGTCACCTTCAGTTATACATACATCAAAATTTCACCTGCCATGCCTTTTATTTCCAAGGGGTAGAGAGAGAGAGGTGTTTAACCACCCATTTATCACCATTACATATTTTTTATTTTAGATCCCATGTAACAGGAGGCGAGCCTGTTGACATTAACGGGCACAATGCCAGACTTCGGGCTAATACTAAGAACTTTACGACAGAAAAACCCAATACATATTATACTCCGTCTACGCCTCATATTAAACCAACTGCTTCATTCCAGTGTTGATTATTCCAGTAAAGGCCAGCATTGCAGTACCGTACACTAAATAAGATAACAATTCCTAAATATAAGCTAGCTGATTCTATCATGAATAGACCTAATTGGCTGGAGATCAATCCGCTCGTAGAATATGTAAAATAGCTTTTTTTATCCTATTGCCGACAGTGACAGACATACAGGTGATGGTAAGTGGTAACAGCTGGCGCTCATAGACGACTCAGTCTCTGATACTGCTTCTGAAATGCCAGGGACTCTGCGAAACCGTTGCCTACCGTGGAGGGAGTGGATTAGGTGAAGGAATTGAAGAAAAAGGATAAGCGGAAAATTGGACTTTTTACTTACTATTAATTTTATAAAATACAGTCTCCATAGGCTAACTCTTACCATCAGATGAACCATGCAGTATGCTTGTTTGACGTATTCTAATGATATATGATGGTATTATAGATATATTACGATAGTAGGTGGTGGGATCACCACCCTCTGACGCGACCGCCCTATAAAATGTGAACTAAATAAATGAGGTTAGCAATTACCAATTTACAGTACAAATAACTAGATATAACTCAATGTGGAACGCAGTACAGAAACTATTTGACTATAAAGGAATTTATAATGTCTCTAGTTTAATTAAATTCAAAGTTTTACGGCGTACTTCAGACAGTTTGCGCAAACCGTGTTTCACTTGTATTGTTTTGATGACTGTAGTATCTACTATATGGATTTTTGACGTTATATATATATATATGTACGAATGTTACAAAGGCTTTGTGCATTATGGCATCGTTCCGTCTTTTTCCGTGGGTGGTAGAGACTACAAAAATGCTTACTGCGCTCACCAATAGACTTTCATGTCCTGGATGAAGTGTCTTCTCAATAGACACTGAATCGTCCAGGACTAGCAGCGTAAAGCTGTCCAACGACAGGTCGAACCCAGATAGAAACTATCCATCGTGATGACTATAACTGACTCCTTCACCTTAAGAAAAGGTTTATGTCAAGCACTGATACTTAATTGCTTTGGCTGAGGAAATATCTTTATTCTACCAAAGACTGGCGATAAGCAATAGTGCTTAGGTGGTGTTGTTACTGGTAATGAATAGCGTTTAGACAGTACTTCTACAGAAGGTACAGTATTGTTAGCAGTCGAGGAAGAGCCTTTAGATGTAAGCGCAGTAAAGTTTCTATTTCTTGTAAATTATGACATCGGTAGTTAAAAGAATCTGACGGTAGTAGAATTTTAATAATTAAAAACAGCCTTTCAGAAACTGTTTATTTTATTATAAGGTAAACGAAGAATATACCTCATATTTTAATAGCATTCGTGATGGATTGTGCATGCTTCTTTACATGTCAAGTCGGCGCCTTTGCACCTCTTTAAGCACTTTCTCTTTTTTTTTAAACATTGTTGTCGTTTCGAATGTAAATTCAATCCCATTCCGCCGTGCATTGGTTGAATATGACTTTGGTATGGATTGTTCGTGTGAGCATGTGGATTTAACTCATTTGAAGAATGCTTCTGTGGCCTCTGTTGCTTCTCTTGGTAACAGGGTCCTTTGAAATTACTAGGATGCTTTTTTGCTTGATTGCCTGCCTTTAACGATTTATATTTATCTATAAATTATAAAACGCTTAGAGTTTAACTATTATCATTATCATCATATCGAACGACGTCCACTGCTGGACATAGGCCTCTTCCAATTTCGTCACCTTGGTCGGTCGTCGCTCTCAACCATCTAGTTTATTTTATTGATATATACAGCTCTTTTTATGCCTTTCAATGATAGATTTTTTAATTAGAGATAAATGTGTAATTTTGCATAGCGTGTGCTAATCACTGAGTAGATAAACAACTTACTTTTTAGCTGTTTAAGAAGAGCTTCGGAAAATTGTATCTTCTGGTTATTTGCCAAATCATCAGAATACTCATTGTACGACTCATCAGTGGTGGTCTCCGGGTCATAATTCAAAGTATCAGTGTCGTAATAATCGTGAATATCGTGAATATAGTCCAAAGACCGAGATGGAATTTGCGCTTGAACACAGGCCTGAAACAAGATAATTGAGAACAAATTGGCTTCAACAGGCTATCAATGTCTTTTTTTTTCTTTTAATAATACTACAACAATCACACAACGCCATCTAGACCTAAAGTAAGCATATATTAATAGCTTGTTCTAGAATGCGGATATACATACTTATATAATATTTTTTGTTAATAAATAATTATTATACATAGAAACACCCAGACTAATGCAAATAACCATGTTTTATGCCCACAAATATATGCACTGAGCGGGAATCAAACCCGCGACCTCTGCGTGGCAGTCCATACACAGTACCACCAAACCACAGAGGTTGTCAAATGTTTTTGGAAATTAATGTGTATTTTTATGCAGTTTGCTTGGCAAATAAGCACGCGGTCTATCTGATTATAGTGGTTACCACCGCTTTAACGGTCTGCGAAGCCGTTACCGTAAAGTAAGTAAACTTTTTTTTTCTTTATAAAAAATAATATTAATAATAAGTGTTTATTTTCTCTCAAAAAGGTAAGTAGAGTGGTAAATCCGTAAAATGAGTACAGTATAGGGTAATAAGACCTTAGTGGCAGCTAGAGTCTGTACTAGGTTCAATGACCTGTGTTACAAATCTCCAGGCTTTAAAGAATAATAATACCATAACAACTACAACGCTATCTAGACTCAACGTAAGCATTATATAGCCTGTGATATGGGTTCTAGAATGTGGATTAAAAACTTTTTAGAAACACTACGACAGGTAGCTTTATCTAAGTTCACCGTTTTGAGATCTGTAACTAACCTAATGGTTTGAGAAAAAAAAACATTGTTTTATGTTATCGTAAAAGATCTGTAATATTTTTTCTTTTTTGTTCAAATGTCACATAGTTGGCTTGAACCATTATAACGACATCAACAATGATATATATTATCTAAAAAATTCTTAAAAAAAACAATAAATATGCATCCTAACTAAAGTATAGAATCTTAATTAATTCATGATTTTATTTTTAATTTACCTATAAAAATTACATGTAGGTAATATTAATTAGCATAACGGTAACAATTGTTTAAAATGCGGTAAGAAATTAATTAATTATTGAACTTTGATACCGTTATCTCTATCGATATTTATACCGATATCTTATCGGTTTTAATTTTATGTAATAAAAATTGATATGAATAATAAAATATGTATATTTATTTTAAAATATTAAAGATTGCCAGTCGCAGTGCGGACGCTAAATGCCGCTCTTGCATCGGACTTTATAGCCATACCAAACCTTACCGCGAGATTAATAATATATATTATTAATATCATTGATACTAAGTGTTTATTTTCTCTCAAAAATGTAATTACAGTGGTAAATTCGTAAAATGGGTACAGTATAGGGTAACAAGACCTTAGTGAGAGCTGGAGTCTGTACTAGGTTCAATGACCTGTGTTACAAATCTCCAGGCTTTAAAGAATAATAATACCTTAACAACTACAACGCTACATAGCCTGTGATATGGGTTCTAGAATGTGGATTAAAAACTTTTTAGAAACACTACGACAGGTAGCTTTATCTAAGTTCATCGTTTTGAGATCTGTAACTAACCTAATGGTTTGAGAAAAAAAAACATTGTTTTATGTTATCGTAAAAGATCTGTAATATTTTTTCTTTTTTGTTCAAATGTCACATAGTAGGCTTGAACCATTATAACGACATCAACAATGATATAAATTATCTGAAAAATTCTTAAAAAAAACAATAAATATGCATCCTAACTAAAGTATAGAATCTTAATATTAATACATGATTTTATTTTTAATTTACCTGTAAAAAATACATGTAATATTAATTAGCATAACGGAAACAATTGTTTAAAATGCGATAAGAAATAAATTAATTATTGAACTTTGATACCGTTATTCCTATCGAAATTTATACCGATATCTTATCGGTTTAAATTTTTTTTAATAAAAATTAATATAAAATAATAAAATATGTATATTTTTATTTAAAAAAAAAATAATAAGAATGCCAGTCGCAGTACGGACGCTAAATGCCGCTCTCGCATCGGACTTTATAGCCATACCAAACCTTACCGCGAGATTAATAATATATATTATTAATATCATTGATACTAAGTGTTTATTTTCTCTCAAAAATGTAAGTACAGTGGTAAATTCGTAAAATGGGTACAGTATAGGGTAACAAGACCTTAGTGAGAGCTGGAGTCTGTACTAGGTTCAATGACCTGTGTTACAAATCTCCAGGCTTTAAAGAATAATAATACCTTAACAACTACAACGCTACATAGCCTGTGATATGGGTTCTAGAATGTGGATTAAAAACTTTTTAGAAACACTAAGACAGGTAGCTTTATCTAAGTTCATCGTTTTGAGATCTGTAACTAACCTAATGGTTTGAGAAAAAAAAACATTGTTTTATGTTATCGTAAAAGATCTGTAATATTTTTTCTTTTTTGTTCAAATGTCACATAGTAGGCTTGAACCATTATAACGACATCAACAATGATATAAATTATCTAAAAAATTCTTAAAAAAAACAATAAATATGCATCCTAACTAAAGTATAGAATCTTAATATTAATTCATGATTTTATTTTTAATTTACCTGTAAAAAATACATGTAATATTAATTAGCATAACGGAAACAATTGTTTAAAATGCGATAAGAAATAAATTAATTATTGAACTTTGATACCGTTATTCCTATCGAAATTTATACCGATATCTTATCGGTTTTAATTTTATATAATAAAAATTAATATGACTAATAAAATATGTATATTTATTTTAAAATATTAAGAATGCCAGTCGCAGTGCGGACGCTAAATGCCGCTCTCGCATCGGACTTTATAGCCATACCAAACCTTACCGCGAGATTAATAATATATATTATTAATATCATTGATACTAATATTATAAAGAAAAAAGATTTAATTTTTTGGCATGTTTGTTTGTTTGCAATAATTTAGCTAAAAATCTACGTTACCGATTTGATAAATTCTTTCACCTTTGTAATTAGTAGATTAAGCGTGAAACATAGGCTATATTTTATTATGTTAGATTTTTTTAAGCATTTTTAGAGTTACAATATTTTAAGCGCCTTCGTAAATCTTAACGATGCAATACGTCACTAGTGCTATGGTATTTTCTGTAGGAGTTGCTTGTGAGATCCATTGAAAATTTCGATACCGAGGTAAAGCTAGGGCGGATCTCTAGTTATCTGATAAAGATGTAAACTTTAAAGGCCAGGCGCCCTTCCACAACCTCTTATAGCAATCTTATTATAGCCTAACTTTGTCTATCTTTGTTTTTAATGGTACAAAAGAAAAAGACAAACACTAAGTAAGATTAAAATAATACTGCTATTAGATGTGGTGGTTGGCCCCCTGAGGTGATGAGATATCAAGTACTTACCAGATTATAATTAATCATGACTGTAATTGCTACCACAATTTTCAATTTCATATCGCCTAAAAAGACGTATATATACGTTTTATAAAACGCGTGAAATGAAGTAAGAATGGCACTTGAAGGTGACAAAAATGGGTATAATGAGTCAGAGTTGTTCAATTACTGTTTTTTAATTATGTTTGAAATTAAATTTGGTATTCGATTATGTACCATAAATTACGTGTAACATTATGATTACTGATATGTACTCATTTGAAATTAATAATATTCCAATTTCAAATGAGTACAATACTTAATTTAGTTATTTTAAAATTTGAAGTTTTACTAAAGACATTTTGTTTTTGTTTTTCATTTTTTAAATTGTTGTATTCCAATTTCAAAAAAATCTTATTGAATATTGAAGATAAACAAATAATTAAATTTAAAAAAAAATACCAGTACATTTTAATTATAATAAATTACATTGTCTTGCATTCAATCATATATTAAGGTACTTACTAGCTTTCCGTAGCGCTGTTTCACCCCCGTTATGTTACATTTTTTGTTACTGTTGTGCTCCCGTCGCTAGTAGCGTGATGTTACAGCTTATAACCTTCCTCAAAAACTGGGCTATCGTACACAAAAAGATTTTTCTAATCCAACTGTTAGTTCCAGAGATTAGCGCGTTCAAACATACAAACTCTTTCGCTATACATATTAATAGATTGTATTATTTCACAAACGTCAATATACTTATTTGTTCAGCGTCAAAGCATTCTGATCCCAGAAACGTAGTACCTATCGAGTGAATGTAATTCCTAAGAGTGCTTACATTCGACCATTGTTTTTGAATCATGAGTGGTTTTGTACTCCTAGTCACGCCTGAATGTCTACCACAATGGTACAATGACAATTGATAATTGTACCATTAAAGCCTACAATTAGTAACACTTAAAGTATATGATTATGTAGCCCATATTAATAAATTTAACCTTGCCCAAAAGACGGTGTCCTGTCCTTATTTAATTTTCTGTCATCCTGATCTTTCTACTGCTTTATAATCAAGGCTTAAGTTCAAAAATCGCAAAGAAAACGGTCGATTTTTCGACATTATCTTACTTACGTAACTTATTTTTCTAACCAGATTTGCATTTTTTTAAGCAAAATGAAACCAAATTGATAAAAATATATAAACAAACTCTTTAATACTCTTTCAATACAAATTTAAAATAACTATATCAAGTTTCCTATAACAAAGACTTCAACCAAGTCTATTTAGTATAGAAAATCGCTGGTAGCACTTCTATTGAAAAGATTTTCATGTCACAATGCACTTTGTACAAAATTCCAAACTTGCCAAGCTCGTAATTTAGAATAAAACTTGTATTTTCTATATTTTGTGATTGTACCTATATACAGGTTTATACTTTTCTTGAATTCATACATTGTATTGTCAATCAGTGTAAGTCTAAGTTTGTTTTATATAAAGTTTGAGAGAACTAAAATAAAATATTAGTAAATTTTAATAAACAAAACATATTTGCACTAAGTACTGTTGGTTATCAAAATATTGTCTCATGTAGGTAGGTATAAACGTCATTTAATTTTCTGCTTTACCATATTTAACAAAAAATTCCATCAAAATTATAATTCAGTAAGACTCTACATGACAGTGACAACTGTCACTGTACTGAGGTCACTTGCAAGCAAAAATAAACATTATTGTTTTGTAATGTGCAAACGACATTTACTCTAAGGGTTTTTTTTATATTATAGCCTACCAAAGTGACTCCACCCTGCCTGATGGTAAGCAGTCAGTGGAATCCAGAAGTGGCGGCCACTATACCAAAAGCCATCGTCTTAAACTGCTGGTATGGTGGCCTCCACTTTGGCGGCTGGGAATGGGGTTAGAGGAAGGGAATGAGGGAGATGAGGAAAGAGGAAAGGGGGGAAATTGGGCCTCCGGCGTCACTCACCGAACGAAACGCAGTAGTACGGATACTACTACTCTTAAGCCGATCTTCTATGAGAGGGTAGTACTTCCCCGGAAGATCCGGCCCATTCATGCTGAAATCAGCGTGGATCTATTACCGTAAAAAGTGGTAAGATAAAGCAACTAAATATAAAGATAAAACGACTATGCATATTATATGTAGGTAATTCAGTTCTTCAGTGTAAATCTTGCGCTGCTCAATATCAGGCACTCATCAAAATAATATTCTTACCAAATCATTTCTAATTACAAAAATAAATCAGTTACCCTGATGAAAACAAATTCTTATTTCATTTTAATACAATCTAATTTTCCTTAACAACAGTCCAAATCGTACACAAAGTCTTCATTACTATAACTTAATTTGTTGAAACACGTGCAAGTAACTTGACAGTAGACTGACAAAACCCTTGTAACACAATAACTTGACAGATTAACAGAGGACTCTCCGAATTCTAAGATTACACTCCACATTGAGTTATTTCTGTTGTAAACGATACAGCGTTTAAGGTTTTTGGAATCGTCACGTTTAAAATGTACGTATAAGAAATCTATTATAAAATATATTTTTTAATGCTGCTTCTTTGCGAGTACCAGCATGAATGAGATTGACCGTGGCAGTACTACCCTGTTATTGAAAACCGGCGTAAAGTATAAATAGAAAACGCACCCACGAGGCCACGACACTTGATCGAGTGTCGTGGGTGTGATTTCCATGTCGTGGATGTGATTTCCAAGTCATAGCAACTAACATTCTAAAACACTTCACATATCGTATAATATCTTGGCGATATTTCAATAATAGCGTAACATCATTAATATTCAAAACTACCAACCTCACTCCCTTATTTCCCGTTTTGTCATAATTTGTAACCGTGAAATATTTTGACATAAATTGTTAACAATAATTTACGGCCTATGTAAATTATATGCTAATGGTTCCTGAATTTCAATCAGCTTAAATAAAACGCGACGAAAAACTTTGAACCCCATTCCGCGCTGGAGGGTTGTAGAATTTCCTTTATTTAAAGTTTGTATGCTCGAGTGCAAAAACATAAGATTTTATTAAAAACAAGGGCACAAAACTATAGGCATCTGTAATCATCGCGTGTGTATGAAAATAATAATGAATGTCTGAAATATAAATGGCGTTTTTACTTACCCAATTATTGAGAAACAGGCGTGAAGTTATATAATTATGTAAGTACATATGTATAATAAAATCTATTTACAAAAAATATTATACACGAATACATAGTACATATTATAGATAAAGCAAAAATAATAGATATAGGAATGGAATAGCATAGTTATAACTGAAAATTGAATTAGGTACATACATTATTTAAATGGCGACCGATAGGTATACAAATTAGTTTTTTTTTTATTTTACAAGCTCCATAGTTAATACATATCTAAACATTCTAATGTTTTGTACTGTAATTATGTACCTATTTAATTTATCATGATTTTTTTTATTATATTGTATTGATCAGCAACAACTTGGTTATGTTTTCTCCTTTTCTTTTGTTACAAGGGTCAGAGGACCATATGTCATGGTGGGCCGTAAGCCTGAAACTTAAATTGCTGTAAAAACACAAGTAACCAACCTAACATTCTCTCATTAAGAACTGCCTTTACTACTAACAATACTATGTTTGATTACGTTCCAGTTTAGGTTACCTCGCCGGGAGTATTAACTAGTTGAAGATATTGTGTACTTTGGCTGGTAAACAAAACTGACGGCGAAGAGCACGTCATGACCCATGCGGGTCCATTATACATTTATAATTGTACGGAGTTACGAAGATTTGGAGTGGCGTTTTTGGTTTAATATGAATCGCTTTCTCAGTAGTAAAGTGAAAAGTTATGACAAGTTTAGACTGAGTAGCAATCAGCACAAAATAAATATTTGTCAGCAGGTATATGGAGTGGGCTATGTCAAAAATTACCTCCCTATAATATCATTGGATTTATGGGCCGAATCAACCGAGGAAGTACTACCCTCCCATAGAATATCGACGTAAGAAAGTAAGGGCGCCGGAAGCCCAATTTCCTTCCTTTCCCTTTTCTTCGCCTCCCTCAATCCCTTCACCTGCCCCACTCCCTTCACGGTAGGCATGTGAGTCGTCCATGAGCGACAGTTACCACTTACTTACCATCAGTTGCATTGTTTGCTCACAACAAAAAAAGGAAGGTAGGTATATAAACGGAGAAACCCGCAGGAGAACCAAAGTAGCTTATATAACTTGCAGAATTGACTGATGGGGCGGTGGGACAGAAAGGTTCTAGAATGACGACCATCACAGCGTGTTCAGCAGTGACCTTTTAACTTACAAATAGACGATGTTACCTTTAAAGATTAATTTAAAAACCTTTTTAGAACTTCAATGCTTTAAATAATTACCTAAGTTATTTAATTTCAACAAGCTTAGTATTAAGTTGGACTGAGAGTTAAGTTATCACTATTTTTATTAAATCGAAGTTGGAAGGTTGGTAAGGAAGTGGAATGTGAAAGACTCCGCGCAGTGAACGTGAGCTCTTAAATCGCGGTCATTTACTAAATTAAAAGTTCTCAGCCAGGACTTTAGAAGTTAGAAAATGCGGTCAATACTTTTTAGTTAGTTATAGTTGCACTAGATAAAATAAAAAGAGATACATAATAGTAAAATCTATTTTGGTGAATGGAGAACAATAATCTTGACAAAACAAGAGATGTTTAATATTACGTCAGCACTCTCGTAAGCTAAGTAGGTACTAAAGGTACATTATTTAGGTACTTTATTAATTTATCATCATTATTTAAAAATGCGAAGAATTAGAGACGTCTCGGTACGTAACAGTCTTCTATCGAGATATTTTGAAAATTCAAAGAGTAAGGCGATCCACACACTGCCCCGCGCTGTGGGGTGCATGGCGACCGAACATCTATCTACACAACGCGTGAGTGCGTTTTCTGTGAACACTCAGTGCAACAGTACTGTGCGTGTTTTAAATACAAAGATAAATACTTAGAAGCAACGTAAGAACACGCACCTCCGCGCTACGCTGCGTGATACGGGGCAGAGCATGGATCGCCTTGAACACTAGGGTATCTAACTTGAATTTTTACCAGCACACTTAGCCGATGGGTTGGTAACTGCAGTAAGTTTATTTTTGTTATACAGGTAATGCGGCAACTTTACAGCGGCTTGTTAACTGGCATTACTTTATGTAGTCGCCTTTTACTTAACTCATGGGAGATGGTGCGTCATCGTGATTCAGAACCAAATACCACACAGTTAGATAGATACATAACGTAAATAATATTTATGACAATACATATTTAATTTTACATAAACAGTAGATAATATTTGCTATCATAATTCTGAAGCAAAACAAACTTTGCTTTGATTTAGATCTATTACAATCCGAATTAATTTAAATCAGTTAGCACAAACTTAGTATCTCCCTTGATCTCTAGTTTAGAAATTAACCACCTCTATCAAGTTCCTAACTCG
Source organism: Parascotia fuliginaria (assembly GCA_963082885.1). Lineage (NCBI taxonomy): Eukaryota > Metazoa > Arthropoda > Insecta > Lepidoptera > Erebidae > Parascotia > Parascotia fuliginaria. The sequence continues at coordinate 3,128,620 of OY720172.1, forward strand.
GCAAACTTCCAATACAATGTTGGTTCGCAATCTGTCCTGGGCATGCCTTCAATACGGCGCGGCGTGCTCTAGATAGCTAGCATTCCTAATGCCGACTTGGTGCACTACATTGATAATTTACCGGCCGATATGTGGGTTCAGACAAGGAATGACAGCAGTCAGAACATTCCGAGTGAATTTTCAATGTTTATGCGGGTGTTGGCTCCGTTAGGTCATGGATAAAGTATGAGCGTCATGCTCTTAGAACTTAGGTACCTACTTGCAGTGGTTCTTTTGGAAACGTCATTGGGAAATATATTGCAAGAATAGTTATATTGTTTCGAGTGTAATTATCAGGTATGTAATTCTTCAGGCTTAATTTGCTGTGCAATCAGTTTATTTGATATGCAATTAGTATATTTTGATACAATAATCATTATTTTTATACATCAAACAAATTTTGTGATGTGATTTTGTTAATGTTTTTTACGGTAGTAGATCCACGCTGATTTCAGCATGAATGGGCCGGACCGTCCGGGGAAGTACTACCCTCTCATAGAAGATCGACTTAAGAGTAGTAGTATCCGTACTGCGTTTCGTTCGGTGAGTGAGAGCGCCGGAGGCCCAATTTCCCCCCTTTCCTCTTTCCTCACGTCCCTCATTTCCTTCCCCTAACCCCATTCCCAGCCGCCATAGTGGAGGCCACTATACCAGCAATTTAAAACGATAGCTTTTGGTATAGTGGCCGCCACTTCTGGATTCCACTGACTGCTTACCATCAGGCGGGGTGGAGTCACTTTGGTAGGCTATACTATAAAAAAAAAAAAAAAATGTAAATTCTGTTTTTTTTTCAATAGGTACCTACTAGTTTTGTTAATAGTAAAAAATATTTAATTGATGAATATAAATTAACTACCTTTCCGCGGCGCGCTTTCACCCGCTTCTTTGCTTAGGTACTGCTCTGCTCCTGTCGCTAGTAACGTGATGTTGCATAGCCTATAACCTTCCTCGTGAACTTGACTATCATACGCAAAAACAATTATTCAAATGCGCCTGGTGGTTATAGTTACAGAGATTAGCGCTTTCAAACAAATAAACTAAAATTAAAATATATAACTATAATTAAAATTAAAATTACACAACTTACTGGTGGCTCAAGAACAACAAGGCGCCGGGTGAGGATGGAATCACAGCCGAGCTACTGAAGGCAGGCGGAAATCCTGTCCTGAAGGCCCTTCAGAGGCTCTTTAGTGCCATCCTCCTCGAGGGCAAAACGCCGCAGGCATGGCACAGGGGTGTGGTGGAGCTGTTCTTCAAGAAGGGCGATAAAACCCTTCTGAAGAATTACAGACCTATCACACTCCTGAGTCACGTCTATAAGCTGTTCTCGAGAGTCATCACTAATCGTCTCGCAAACAGGTTCGACGACTTCCAGCCTCCCGAACAAGCCGGTTTCCGAAAAGGTTTTAGTACCATAGACCACATACACACGCTGCGGCAGGTTATACATAAGTCCACAGAGTATAACCGACCCCTATGCTTAGCGTTTGTGGACTATGAGAAAGCCTTAGATTCGATCGAGAACTGGGCTGTGCTGCAGTCCCTCCAACGGTGCCATATTGACTATCGATATATCGAAGTGCTGAAGTGTTTGTATGAAAACGCCACCATGTCACTGTTGCAGCGAGGAGTACGACAGTGAGATGTTATATCTCCGAAACTGTTCACCGCTGCACTGGAGGATATGTTTAAGCTTCTGACCTGGAATGGACTTGGCATCAACATAAACGGCGAGTACATCACTCACCTTCGATTCGCGGACGATATCGTGGTCATGGCTGAGACCGTGGAGGACCTCAGTGCAATGCTCGATGACCTCAGTAGAGTCTCTCGACAAGTGGGCCTAAAAATGAACATGGACAAGACTAAAGTCATGACCAATGTCCATGTTACACCCACTCCTATCACGGTCAGATGCTCGAATTCGTTGACGAGTACATATACCTGGGACAAACAGTCCGATTAGGTAAGTCCGATTTCGAGAAAGAGGTCACTCGTCGAATCCAACTCGGCTGGGCAGCGTTCGGGAAGCTACAACATATCTTCACGTCCGCACTACCGCAGTGTCTCAAGACTAAGGTCTTTGACCAGTGTGTGTTGCCAGTGATGACATACGGAGCAGAGACGTGGTCGCTGACTATGGGTCTTATCCGAAGGCTCAAAGTCGCTCAGAGGTCGATGGAGCGGGCTATGTTAGGCGTCTCCCTGCGCGATCGTTTGAGAAACGAAGAAATCCGCAGGCGAACCAAAGTAGCCGACGTAGCTCGCAGAATTGCTTCTCTGAAGTGGCAATGGGAAGGACACATAGCTCGCAGAACTGACGGCCGCTGGGACAGAAAGGTTCTAGAGTGGCAACCACGAACCGGAAGACGCAGCGTGGGCAGACCCCTCACAAGGTGGACCGACGACCTTATAAGGGTGGCGGGCAACCGATGGATGAGGGCGGCGAACGACCGACAACGGTGGCGAAAATTGGGGGAGGCCTATGTCCAGCAGTGGACGTCTTGTGGCTGATATGATGATGATGATGAACTTACTGGTGCACTGCGTAGAATGTCCACCTGCATACCAAGTAAAACACGTTTGATGATATATAATGCACTAGTGAAAACCAATCTATCCTACCTGATCGAAGTCTGGGGTACTGCTGCAAAAACAAACATCTTGCCGTTACAGCGCGCATAAAACAAGGTTATAAAAGCATTATTTAACTACGACACACTAACACATACACCAACATCGTACAAAAACACCAAAATATTTAATTTAAAACAAATGTATACAGAAAAAATATGCACCTTAATAAAAAAAAAAAATTCCGCTCAGACTCATACACAGCCTACTTTAACTAAAAGAAAGTATACACATAACCTAAGAAATAAAAATAAACTGACTCTGTTTACACCTAGAACCGAATATGGTAAAAGAAACATGCTAGATGGGATAAAACTTTATAACAAACTACCCAACGAAATAAAACTATGCGATAATATTATTAGTTTTAAAATAAAGCTTAAAAAACACATATACATGTGACAATATATACTAAACTGATAACACCTACAAACACAGTCAAGCGTACTTACACGCACACATAAACTCACACCTACAAACATACATACACATATATACATGCACATACACGCGTACACACACTTAAAATACAAAAAAAAAGAAAATAAAATTGATATTTAATAAAGTAAACACGCACAAAGTACTTTTTGAGTCATTGACGTTAAAGTTATACATACATACGTTCATTCACTGTATCGACGAACTACTGGTAGGTACCTATTGTTTATGTATTCTACAATTTGTTAAAATTCACATTAAGTGAACTATGTACATGTTATTTTGAGATAGTAATAAAGTTCTTTAAACGTAAATAAACTTTTTCGCTTTTTATAATAGTATCGATAAATTGATTTATGATAAGTTCTTTGGGTGACTTGAGTGGATTCGAATCCGGGCAAGTTACAATGTGATTTTTTTAATCTTAAGTACTTTCTAAGTTTATCTTGGACATTGACTGACGGTGAAGGAAAACATCGTGAGTGAACCTGTACTTAAAAGTCTGAAATTGCCAAGCCGCCTTGAGCAAGCGTAGTGATTAATGCTTATGGCTTCTCTGTATGAGAAAAAGCCTTTGCCCTGCAGTGGGACAGTTAACAGGCTGATTTTTAATGAAGTTCTTTGATGTGCATTTAAAATATTGCCCTTAAAAGTTTTATAAATTAAAATGAACTCCAAATAATTTTCACCCTAAACTTACATCAAAATGTTCTCTACATTACGTTGCCAATTAAACAAGAAATAAATCATAACTTTCAACACTTCTAATAAAAAAATAAAATCTCAGAATAAAAGCTTTATAATACATGGTTAGATAGCTATTTGCTTGACCCAATTTAACTTATTTGCATTTCTATTAGGTATAAAAGGGTTCAGCAGTGCGGTTCGTTGCGACATTCGGTGGAACAATAATAATTTTGCTTTTGTTTTTTGTTCTAACCTATTACTTTAAACTATTTACGTACCTTACAACATTGTATAAGTGGCTTACACTTAAAACAAAAAAACGTTATCGAAGTTGCAATTTAGTTTATAGATGTAAACTCAAACCCAAAGCGTTTATTTTATTTTGATCATAAAGTATGCTTATGAACGTCAAAATTAAGGTACATAAAGTCAGCCAATTAACCTACAGCCAGTTCGCTGACGAGTTATAGTCGTGAGAAGAACTGGCAGGTCAATTTTTTCAATCGCCAGATAGTAATTTTTTTTATGAGATACAATGTTAAAACTCAACGCAAGTAAAGAAACATACGAAGTAATTATTGCAAATCAACCTACTAATAATTACTTACCTAGATTAAAAAAAAAGAAAAGCAGAGAGGATTTCAATTAAGTATTATCTTTTTAGCATTTTTCAGCAATGCTTGAAACGGCGATAGGTATCCTTAGGCTACAAAATGTATTTTAATAATATACAAAAAATATTTTCGTCACAAAATCCTACAATAATTTACACTGATCCAAAATTCAAAAGCGAAGACTTACTGCCACTCTGTCATGACAGTAGGAACCTAATTTACTTTTAAACAATTTTATGCTACTTGAATAAAATTTCAAACATTCTATAGGTAGAGAAAAGGTACGATTGAATAAAAAGTCACGCAGTTTCAGTTCCCCGACCGTACATTTTACGCGTTGCTTATAATTTAGGTCACGTCCACCACTGGTTACACTAAAAGCAACCTTGTGTGAAATTCTATCAAAATCGGCTGCAAATTTAAAACTGGGTATTCTATTTCGCACGATCAGTTTTTTTAACCGACTTCAAAAAGGAGGAGGCTATCAATTCGAGTCGTATGTTTTTTTTTTTGTATGTTTGTTACCTCATATCTCGGTCATTTATGAACCGATTTGAAAAATTATTTTTACTTCTTGTCGTGTACTTGTGTAGGTACGTGAAAAATTATCAGACATTCGTAAAGTGTCATTGATATTCAAGAGACAGTCGCGGAAACAAATACGAAACATAACATGATAAAGGGGTGGCCAAATGTAAGCTTTTAGTAATTTCACCGGCGCTATTACTAATTAGGTAGCTAGTGGGTTCCATCCCTAGATTGTATATAAAATAAGTATAAAGGTTTTATAGAAGTAGGTATATACGTACTACCTAGTGATTGCTAGTAAACAGTAAGATTGTCACTTCTAATCTTGAACTTTATAATGTAAAGATTCTCTCTGTCTTCCCGGCTATTCATCCCACATGGTGGTGGGGTCAGCCTTCCTTCTTTTTCTTCTCCACTTCGCTGTATCTGGGACGCCATCATCGGTAAGCTCGTACTCTCTCATGTCCCTCAGCACAACATTCTTCCACGTTGTCTTGGGTCTGCCTCTGGATCTTTGACCAGACGTGGAAAGCTGCAGCGCTAAGTTCCGATGTAGTCTGCTACATAATATAAAGTAATGATAAATATAATGAAAAGATTACAAAAATATAATAAAACCACAGATTATAGAAAACCATACAACTCCAGAGCAACCAATCATGGACATCTACTACCTACCATATCTATAACTAGACGTTCGCCCTCGGTATTAAAAATATCATTCGGTATCAAAACAAACGCTAACATAAAAATATCAGTGCAATATTATCTACGTCTGTTGTCTTCAGTATTGCAAAGTTACAAATATTGAAATTCTGAAAACTGTTAAAATATGTTAAACATACTAATAAAATATAGCCTATGTTACCCGCTTCATTTATTGAGTTCTAAAGGTAAAAGAATTTTTCAAATCAGTAACTTAAACTTTTAGTTAAATTGTTGCAAACAAAACCAACAAAAAATCAAATCTTTTCCCTATATATTATTTTATTAGTTTACTTATTGTCGTTTGATATTTTCGTTCTTAACGCGAGAACTTTTGTTTGCAAATTATGTCATCTTAATTATTATAAACCAAGCTACTACATACAAAAAAAAACAAATTATGAAGACCTCTTGTTAAGAATATTTAATAATTAACATCAACGATAAAATTCATTACAAAAAAAATGTCAGCTACTTTAAGTACTTACTTAGACAAAACGCCACAATCTAGCATTTAAATTGGCTATAGAAAACTTTCCCCGAGGTCATTTTATGGCAACATTTATCACTTTAAATCCTAATCCCACAGCATCGTAGTTTCTTACTGCTATTAGCTAAACGATGGCAGTTCGAGACTATCCATAATGCAATCGCCTGGGAATCAAATTAAGAGATTGAACACCGTTGTGGGCAGTAAGGTTTTATGCCCAAAAAGACCGGAGCAACTGCAAGCCTCTTGATTCGGGAAAACACATCATAAGTTAACTAATTTAGGCATATATTCCAATACTTTATATTTGTAGTTATTGCGTTCTGATTTTGTAAGGCTCTATATATACCTACTTAAAGAATCGCTTTCATGTTAATACTTCAGGGTATACGTGCACTTAGGTAATTGAGCACGTGTTATTTGAATACGTTACTTTTTACTTTGATTTCGAATAGATTCATTGGCGATATGAAAGGGGAAATATATCAAACAAAATAATACACAGAAAAATGAGGATTAATATTTTATAATCTGAAAATCCTTTAGGAATACCTACAATTTTCTACGTAGATACGTGCGAGTTCTCCAGCGCATAGGCAAGAAACGCGAAATCTTGCAAACCATCAAGAGAAGAAAAGTCGCCTATCTGGGTCATGTCTTGCAACACAATAAGAACGAGCTTTTCCAACTAATTATGATGGGCAAACTCGAGGGAAAGCGTTGTGCTGGACGCAGTAAAAAATCGTGGTTACGAAACATCCGAGAATGGACCAGTAATGCAAGCGTAGAGGAACTATTTCGCTTGGCACAAGACAGAAATAAATTCACTGAGCTGACGGCCAACCTCCAGTAATGGAGAGGCACCAGAAGAAGAAGATACGTGAAGTATGTCAATGTAGATAGTCAAATACTATTAGTGGGGATCTGATTCCTTACACGACATACACATCATCAGACTGAAGTCCAATAGAGAGGTGTTTGCCATGGTCACACTACTCACACTTACACTTGACATGCGGATTGGTGAAGGCAGAAAGGTGATAGGTTGATTACAAAAAAGGTAACCCTGTTGCCCATTATCTATAGATACTCTTAAAGTGGTTTTCTTTACACAAACCTTGATTTAAAAATCCAGCGCCAAATCACTTTTACAATATGTCAATAATGTATGTCTACTTATTATTGACAGCGCTTCAGCGCCGAATAAAATCGATCAAAATCTTTTTATATAAAAAGGCTCTTTTTGTCGCTTCTGACGCTACTATATGTGGTTCGATTTTTTAAACCAGGAACCACACGGCCTAAATCTGTATATTCATCACACAGTATCTTTCCCACTTACGCATTTGAACTAAACTTAACGAATTATAAATATAGTAAAAATATTAATAAAATAGGTGTTTTCTAATATTAGATAAACAACTTCAGGAACCATACGTAGAGCTCTCCCACTACCAATGAAGTTGGACCAGGATGCTGGTCCAGCTCCAAAGTGGCCAGTTTGTTAACGGACGAATGCGATCAACTCCTCGACTGGCAACATTGCGCGAACTTTTTCGCCCGTCTCCGCTATCGACACTCGACACATCGTGCGATCACCCGCGCTCTCTCATTAAGATTGGTTTTACACGAGTTGTGCGCTCATTAAACTGTTAATTATACCTACTGTACTAATAAAACAACGAGTCATCATTTCAAGAACCCTCGTTAACAATACCTCTGTTTATAGTCTAGAGTTGAAAAGTAATGTTCACACGACCCATTATCAAAGAATACCCAAACTAGTCATACTTCGTAATCATACCTAATCATTACTTCTACAGTGCGCAATCACTCATTAGATAAAAGCAAAACAGTAAGTCCTAGGTATGTTAATGAGCACTTAAGTAGTGAAAGTGAACAATTTGTACTTATCAGTTTAAGTACTCCCGTTGTAAACTCAAGTCAACGCATCACGCACTCCACGTGCCGTATAATAGTACCCATAGTATCCATAAAACCATTTAGCGAGAAGATAAAAACACATGACAAGAACCTTAAACGACACACGCTACTGAGACCGTTTAAATATGAAACAGGGAACATGCTAGTGAGTGAGGTAGGTAAATAATTTTCAAAGAGAAACTCACAAGCCGACGATGGGAGCTGACGGTTCTGACATAGTTTATTAAAATACAGCTACGTCTCTGCAAGTTATCTCAATTAAAACCTTGAGCTCTTTATCAGCGCGTGTAATCCCACCTAATTTTGATCCTGGGTCTTTTATGTGCTTCTGGATTTCACTGACTGGTTACCATGAGGCAAAATGAAGTCACTTTGGTAAGCGGAAAAAAAAAGAAATAATCTTTAGGTAGGTGTTTGCATCAATTTTCCTATTTGACAAAGGATTACACAATATTTAGGTTTATACTACTTTTTGCTTTCAAAGATCGCAACTGATATCGTAACTAGACTATGGCGCAGTGGTTTTAAGCTACAAAGTGATGCTAGTTCAATCTAGTATGTTGTCTGTCATTGTCGACGTTTTTGTGAATGATAGCCCAGTTCTCGAGAAAGGTTATAGGCTATGTATCATCACGCTACTGGCGACGGGAGCAAAGCAGTAAGCAAAGATGCAAGTGAAACGGCGCCGCAGAAAGCTAGTTTATCAATAAAGAAAACAACATTATCTTAAAACCTGCACATAAGCCACTGCCTATTAGATTTAAGTAGGTCAACGATACTGATGTATGTGTAAACTAACTCAGCTGTTATTTTCATAAGCTATGTTTGTACTCGGTGCGCGCAAAAGTACTAATTTTACAAATGCATACAAGGCAATAACCTCATCTTTGCGAGAATATTTAAAAGAGAAAATGTTTTCATCGGATATTGATACTTATACTAGGGACCTTATGTTTACAGTGCTGCGTTAAAAAAGATGTGGTTTAAAAACATTTACATAAGAATTTCTAATGAAGTGGGTAGGTAAGTAGGTGGGTACCTTTTTTTACACAACTTTGGTGGTAAACAAGCATACGGCCCACCTGATAATAAGTGGTAACCGTAACCTATAGAGATGGCTGTGTTTTCCAACTATCGCAGTAGTAATAATGCTTAGAAAACACAACCAAGCCGTTGCCGGCCACGGAGAAGGGGATGAGGAAGGAAAAGGGAAAGGATCAGGACCTCTCACTGACCGAACAAAACACATTAGCATGCTTACGTCGATCTTCTATGAGAGGGTAGTACTGACCCGGGCGATCCGGTTCATTCGTGCTGAAACCAGCGTGGTACCTAATACCTACCTACCTACATTCCTAAATGATTTTTGAAAATTACATGTAAGAGTTAAATTAATCTAAAAGATGTACCTAACAAAATTATTGTTGCTTGTGACACTTAAGTAATTTCGGATTATAATAATCACTTAAGTAGACCACTGAAAATCCTTAAGAGATGAGCGTAAAGTGATCAGAGGCCTTTATGTACCTAAACTAAATTTTCTGACGCGGGTAATAGACTTTGTAGCTAGATAGGTATACAGCGAAGCTATTCTAGTAACATAAAAAGCCGTGTTCTCTAAGGATAACAGAAATAGGAAAACACAACTAACCTTATAGATAGAAAGAGATGAAGAAGGAGATATAGGACCAAAAAGGTAAAAAGTAATTGGGCATCTGGTACTCACTGAACAAAAGGTATGAAAACTACTTACTTATTACTTATTTGTAGGTAAGTAGTTAAGTACCTATATTACACTGTTATATGTCTATAGCGCAAGAGTTTGTTTGTTTGAAAGCGCTAATCTTTCTAACCACCAGTCGGACTTGAATAATTTTTTTGCGTTTGATAGATCAGTTCTTGAGGAAGGTTATAGGCTCGATCTCGGTATGCGCTCGGCGTGCAGGCTGTCGCGACTGTGCCGCAGTGACGAATGGACGGTGTGTTGTTTTTTTTACAATAACGGTGCGATTTTTCACTAAAAATAAGTTCAAGTACATATTTAATATGAAGACTAAATTATATTTTGCTGTTTTTGCTTGCATTCCGAGAATAACGATTCATTGGTTGGTAAGTAACGGGACCCGTACCGATCATTCATAACAGTCAGAATCCATACATTGCGCGAAGGTAGTATAGGTAAGCATGTGGTTTAACATTATATGTGTATTTAAGTTTTTGTAAATCAACGTGTTTATAAATAATAAAAATCAATAGGTAGTCGCTAATACAGTTACGGCACACTGCCTTCGACAGTAGCAAAGTATCGCGGAACTGCCACTAGAAACGAACCTTTATGTCACTTTCTACACGCTCGAAACCTAAATAAATAAATAAAACCTAATTGAACAAAGTCTAGACTGTGGTCTAGACTACTTAAAACCAAATAGATGCAATGAGCAATGAGCATCATAAATATTTATTTTTATCAAAACAACAACAAATCATGAATGTTTAGATTTCATTTATACGTTTCTGAACGAATAATGTCATTGACCTGGCACTGATATTCTCGTCTACCTCATATCTTACATCTGCATTGTATAATTAGAACGTTTAAACATTTAAAATTTTTATTATGTGTAGTTGTTACTTTTTGGCTAATTAATAAAACAAACTCATTAAATAAACAGGCAAACATTCAGCAGTTATTTTCATATTTATTTAAATAAATTATTATCATCAATGCAATGCTCGAGAATGTCAGTTTTCGTTGCATTGTCGAAATCAGTTACAAACTCGAGCAGTCAAACGAAAGTTGAAATAAACAAACCGTGATGAGCTGGGCGTTGCCGTACGCGATATTACTGATAACTCTCTGATTACAAATAGATAAGCCCTCGTGTACCTTCGTGACATTGTACTAAATCGAAATTAGGCCTTACAGATAAAGATTTGATTCAAACTACAATGTGCCTCTGTGTTTAATCACTTTGTTCAAGCGATTTTTTGCTCATAACTTTTTAGTTACAGTAAATAATAATCTAATAACAATATTCACAGTGAATCATTTGGTATTTAAACGTGTTCTAATTCATAAAATAATTTTTATTCCATTTATTTAGATTACAACGATCAATGAATCCTGAGAAGTGAACTATGGTGACTCATCCGGAAACTCTTAATATTACAAGTTTCTAAGACTAATAGTGATATGAAAATGTTCAAGAAATATTTTCTAACGTTGTTTTTATGTGTTAGTATTAAGTGCCAGTCAAATAAGGATCTGTACAATGGACAGTTCAAGAATGAGTTTTATAACTCGCGAGAAGACATTTCTCGTTCCACAAGGATGCCCAACCCAGGAGACAGTGATTACAGGACTTATGTATACAATAACAGGAGATATGGGACAGACCCTACAAGATATAACCCATATAACCCCAACATAAACCAACCGGGAGGGTTTCCTTACAACCCTATTAATACAAACCCTTTAGATGATCAGTTCAAATATAATATTGTAAGTATTCCAAAGTTAAATATTTATAGAAAACAATATAATATTATTTTACACTGACTTAAATTAATAAAACATTACTTGTACAAAGGTCTTATCGCTTAAAGCAATTTGTTTCAGACAGCCTTTGGGAGACTTTAGGGTTGAGAATGCTAGTATATGGTGTATTAACACTTGGCGGGACAGTTAATGGCTATGGACATAATGACAATAAAAAATCTATTGTGTCTACATAACTGCTCATGAAAAGGTTATTAATTATAAATCAACCAGTAATAATAAACCATTAGTTTAATGAAAAGTTTGTATGATATATTGTCTTCTTCTTTGTCTTGTTTAATTATAGCAAGTGAGGAGACATGTTTCAACAATTTTGTCAGCATCAAATGGAAATCAATCATTGTTGCTGAATGGATGTTTTACACAATGATAAATATGGAAAAATGAGGTTGAGATCAAAAGAGATACCCTTACTGTATCTTTTTAATTTATTACTAAAAGAGTTCATACTAGTCATACAATCAATCATTCTGTTTGTTTACTTTTGTAAGCCAAAAACATCATGACTCATTTTAAAAACATTTAGTTTTGATTGAAGTACAAGATATGCTATGTGGTCTCTGGTAAAGAATAAAAACTGCTTTATTTCTTATCATTGGGTATTGTAAGAGGCAATTGAGAACATAGTCTGGTTCACAAGGGAGACAAAACACATATTAGGTGCGGGTGAAGCCGTGGGCGCAGATAGTATTATATATTTTTCTACATTATAAAAGGTAAAGGCAACTCTAGCATATTGTCTGTAATATTTATAAAACAATTATGTCCAAAGATTACGACTAAGTAAGAGTAGTAAATGTGCTTTACTAGCTTATAGGAAATTTAAACTAATATTAAAACAAATTGCTTGTTACTAATGTTTGCGTTACTTAAACGTCCTTCTACACGCAAAATACCGTTCTGTTCCAAAAATGGAATTAGTTTTAATATTTTGCTTTAAAATTAATTTTGCCATGTTTGCAAATATTTTCTATATCCGCTGTAAATTGTTTCGTTTGGTCGTGTTTCACAGCTGTTGTCAATTTAGCGTTTCGTAATTCATGTAATGTTAGGTACGATGGTAAGCGCTTACTTTGCAAAACAGGTGACAATGCTATGATTTTTTATTATAATATTTTTTTTTTTTATATCTTTATTTGGTTTGGGGTTTTTATTCATTTGAATACGTCAACCCCACCGTGCCTTACACAATATAAACACAAAAATAAAATTACATCTAAATACAATTAGAGAAAAGTATTAATCAACAAAGTCCAACAGCTCACATAATCTTTTTGCGACATCTGATGTTGGTTGCGCTAAAATAGATTCGACTAATCCTACATCTACTATATTTAATTGGAAATCGTTGAGTAACACTTCTCTCTCCTTATGGTTCCGAACACAATCCATCAGCAAATGATATACATCTTCGATCACATTACAGGCGTAGGTAGGTGAAACTGCTAAGTTATCAATTATGAAATTGAAAAATGATTTGCATATAAACACGGTTACAGGTGTAAATCTTAATTTAGGTCAGTTACTTCTACATGTTTAGCCATCTCCGTGGCATACAAATTGTTGTATTATACAATTTATTTATTATACATACTATTAAACAATTTATTATATTATACTTTTAGTTATTACAATTATACTATTTATTATACTATTAAATTATATTTATATTATTTTATTAAACAATAATAATCAATAATTTTATGTGCTAAAATATTTCTTAATTGTGTAGTAGCATTTTTCACTCTACCACGATTTTAATTTAGTTTTAAAATATGATCTTTCTGTGGAATACGATTGTAAACTGAAAGAAAAAGATAAGAATTTTTGTATGTTTGTTTGTACCGATTTAACTCAAGATTAACACAGTAACTGATTTAAAAAATTCTTTCATGTTTAGAAAGTGTTGAAGGGTAACATAGGCTATATTTTATTATGTTTAACATATTTTATTAGTCATTTTCAAAATTTTAATATTATAAGCACCTTACTTTACTTTCAGACTTACAAAGTCTGAATAATATAATAATAATAATAATAATATTCCACCACATTCACACAGCGCCATCTAGTCCCAAATTAAGCAATTATATTTGCTTGTGTTATGGGTACTAAACAACTGATATACTACTTATATACTGTACAGTCATAGGCTCTAAGTCGTATGGTCGTGTATATATACCTACATACCGCGTTAACCCAACAATACCAGTGTATCTCAAAGTATCCGCTAGCCATACTACAAAATAATAAATTCATATAGTAGCAAACATCAGTCATGAAGAACTGCGATGCATGCGATGAACCGCTAACGGACGGTGCTTATTGCACAGTGTGCAATCGTGAACTGCACTTCCATTGTGCCGGAGTAACAGAGACCGGATTTAGAAGATTAGGTGAAAGAAAATACACATTTCGCTGCCAAAAATGCAAAACGCCTAGCTGCGTTCAGCCTCCGTTATCGCCGAGGTTAGAGTCTGAGTCGCTTATTTTACAGGAAATCAAAGCTATAACTGAAAAACTACTGCCTCTGGAAAGCTTACGTGAAGAGATTTTTACATTGCGTTCGGAGTTCGCCGAGCTAAAATTATCTATGAGCGAAACTCGTAAGGAGATAAAAGAATTCAACACTAAGATCAAAAACTTGGAGGCACGGCTTGATCAAACAGAAAAAATACAGGAACAGGTCGGCCTTATGCAATCGCGCCTAGATAAACTAGAGCAGGAATCTAATGCTAAGGATCAGTGGACCAGATCAAACAATATCGAAATAAAAAACGTTTCACAAGCGCAAAGTGAGAATTTGTTTGAAATAGTCTCCAAAATTGGTACTAAGATAAACTACTCATTATCCAAAAATCAAATAAATTTTGTACACCGTGTACCAACTCGAGAGAAAGGCCACGATAAACCAATTATTGTAGGTTTTTGTAACCGCTATGTCAAGGAAGATTTTATAGCTGCAGCCAGAATAGCAAGCAAAACTAGTCCATTAACAACAGGACAGATAGGAATGGCAGGCAACAAAAGGATATATATTAACGATCACCTAACCCCGTACAATAAACTATTATTGGCTAAAACCAAGAAGTCGGCTACAGAAGCAAATTTTCGATATGTTTGGGTGAAGCATTCCACAATATACGCGAGAAAAAACGAAACGTCGCATGTTATATTAGTAAAAACGGAAAAAGACCTTGCGAAATTAAAAGACTAACGTTTGATAAGTTTATTTTTAAATCAATAAAAGTCGTGATTTTAACTGCGAGATTAAACGTAACATCTAATACCACAATATATTTTAAACCATCTAAAGTTGAGAACCACATGCCGTGGAGTGCTAACCACGTATTCCAACTATTACTGTGTCACTTCATTGTGTATTTGAGTAAGATTTTAAAATATTATTTCTACAAATTTTATTTATTGCATTGCATTAACCACCTTAGTTTTTACTGCTCAAGGTCGAAAATTCAATATATTGTTATAGCCTGTATGACCATTAGAACATGGCTGTCGTTGTCTATTTCTTTTGTGTTTATTTACAAGTCATTACTATTGACTAGTTTGAAGTTTATTTTTTACAAGCCACTGTGTAGAACAAGAATACTATTACGCTCTTTGACTACCCGCTTTTTAAGTCATTATTACAATAATTTATATTTAATATCTGCAATACATCTTCAGTTTACTATCAATAATTATTCTATAGTCATCTATAAAAATGTCTGCTCTTAATATTTATTATCAAAATGTTCGTGGCTTACGCACAAAGACAAATATATTGTTCCGTAACATATGTCTCAATTCGTACGATATTATTTTATTTACCGAAACATGGCTGGATGATAGTTTTTATAATAATGAGCTCTTCGATGATAGGTATTTAGTGTGGAGGCGCGATCGCGATTATGGTCGTACTGCTCAAAAAAGAGGTGGTGGAGTTTTAATTGCAGTGAAGAAAGAATTAACAGTGGTTCAAAAAAGTGATTGGTGTAGCTCTGCAGAGGACTTATGGGTGACCATAATATTGGACAGATCTAAACCTAAGGTAAATTATAAGTTGCATATTTGTGTTCTTTATTTGTGTGTGGAAAATTTAGGTAATTCCTATAAAACTCAGTTACATAATTTTTCAAATAACATTAGTCAATTGATTCTTACCCACTCTTTGGACAAGTTTATCATTATAGGCGATTTTAATTTTGCAAACGAAGTGGATTGGTCTAGAGTGGGTGGTGACCGTTGCGAATTGATTCCAAATAATGTTACGGGTCAACATATTTTGGAATTCTTCGACACTGTGAATATGACAAATTTATCACAGTATAGTAATGTTAGAAATGTAAACAATAGGCTACTTGACCTGGTTTTTTCTAATGATGTTGTGACTGTTGAAGAAAGTGGTGGTCCACTAGCTGAACCGATTGATTTACATCACAAACCCTTAATTATCAAAACGGATTTTGTAGAAATACATAAGCTACCTATTAAACCAAGTAAGCGTTATATATTCTCTAGAGGTGATTATTTTGCTATCCGATCTGAACTTGACACGCTCAATTGGTCAGAGTTCTTACACGCTGGCTCGCTGGATGACGTTACCACAATTTTCTACAACAAGCTTTATGAGCTTAGGGATAAATACATACCAATGAAATCCATACACAAATCATCCTACCCACATTGGTACAATTCTGCATTAGTCAAGGTAATAAAAGAAAAGTATAAGTATCATCGTAAGTTTAAGACATATGGTAATTTATCCGATTACCTTTCTTATTCTACTCTGCGTAGCAGAGCAAAATTGTTAGAAACGCAATGTTTTGATGAGTATATGGCTAGAATTGAGTACTCAATTGAAAATAATCCTAGGGCATTTTGGTCATACGTAAAAAATAAAAAAAGGGACAGTGGTACGTTTCCTAGTGTTATGCAATATTTAGATGAGTCTGCAGACACTGGTGAAAAAGTCAGCGAACTGTTTGCTAATTACTTTCATTCCACTTTTCAAGTAGCAGGCCCCGAGGACTCCACAAATCCACCCACGAGTGCTCATTCCAGTGCTAATATATGCTCAATTACCATATGTCGTGACCAAGTATTAAAATTACTCAAAGGGTTAGATCTTACAAAAGCGGGAGGTCCAGATCTTATACCACCAGTATTTATTGTTAAAATCGCCGATAGCATCGTTGAACCAATCTGTATATTGTACGAAAGATCTCTTTCAGAGGGTTATGTGCCACTGATTTGGAAAGCTGCGTTCGTTACTCCTATTTTTAAAAAAGGAGACAAGGCGAATGTAGAAAATTACAGACCTATTTCCAAAATTTGTCTATTTTCAAAGATACTTGAGAAGGTGGTACACGCGCAGCTATATTGGGCAGTAAAATGTAATTTTGGTGATGAACAACACGGCTTTCTTAAAAATCGCTCCACCACTTCTAACCTAGTGCTATCACATGATTACATAACACACAATATGCAACAACATGGCCAGGTAGATGTAATATACACCGATTACAGTAAATGTTTTGATCGTATAGATCATAAACTGCTTTTACGTAAACTGTACGCAGCAGGTATCCATGGCGACCTATATCGGTGGTTTTCTTCTTATATAGAGAATCGTACACAAGCTGTGGTCCTTCAGGGATACACTTCTGGCTGGTATACTGTACCTTCCGGTGTACCGCAAGGGTCAATTCTTGGACCTTTGCTTTTTACGCTCTTTATTTCAGATATCAAAAGTTGTTTTCAAAATTCTTATGTCTTGTTATTTGCTGATGATATGAAGGTTCATAAATTGATTCGTAGTGTATCTGACGTACAAAAGTTACAAGCTGACCTCAGTAGGTTTGAAGATTATTGTAGCTGTAATAAGCTACAACTTAATGTTACGAAATGCTCTCACATCACTTTTACACGACGAAAATCTGTGATTGAGTCTACATATTTGCTTCACAATCAAACGATAGCTAAAGTTAATAAGGTGAAAGATCTTGGAATTATATTAGATGAAAAACTTCTTTTCGACCAACATGTTGACACTGTCGTCAAGAAAGCTTCGAAAGTTTTAGGGTTTATTATAAGAACTACATCCAGCTTTCAATCATTAAAACCATTAAAAATATTATATTGCTCGTTTGTGCGTAGCCAGCTCGAGTATGCGTCACAGGTTTGGAACCCTCAGTACCAAGTTTATATAGACCGTATAGAAAGCGTCCAGAAAAAGTTCCTACGTCATTTGGACTTTAGAGCTAAGCAATATTCTACTGACTATAAACATCGTTGCAGTAGGTATCATTTTTTACCTCTAGAAACTAGACGTGCAATCAATGACATTTGTCTATTACTAAGCATTGCGAATGGATCGGTCGATAATCCTGAGCTCACAGCTAAACTGTCTTTGCACGCCAGCAGCACTAGTTTACGTCAAAGACCGCTCTTATATGTACCGTTTGCAACTACAAATTATAGGCGTAATGCATTCTTCTTGCGTAGCGCGACAAAGTACAATAATTTACCTCGCGAATTTAATATTGACCTTTTTTGCACTAGTTCACTTTCAGTAAGACGTCTTTTAACAAATAATTTTTTTCAGAACAATGGCATATAGAATTAGTAGAAATAGTATAATATAAATATAATAATATATAGGTATACATAAAAATAATAATATTAAATTGTGGCAGATATTGTCTGTGGTTAATATCTCTCTTTGTATAAAATCTCTTTATGTTTAATTATTTTGTTTGTTGTTTTTACATTAAACTGTTCTTATAAATATAATTCTACACATTGCATTATATGTATTATTATATGGATTGTGATATTGTCATTGCCTACTACTTACTTAATTTATGTTTAAGTACAGTAATAGAAACAATTTGTGAAGGCTTGTTATTAGCAATTTAGTTATATTTGTATGCTATCTTAATACTGTTATTAGTCTGTAAGCCTTCCTTAAAATAAATAAATAAATAAATAAATAAAAATAAATACATTTTTTTTTGTAAATACATACATATTATAAATAAATTACACCCAGACACAGAACAAACAATCATGCTCATCACACAAAGGTTTGTCCTGGGTGGGAATCGAACCCACGACCTCCGGCTTAGCAGTCAGGGTCACTAACCACTAGACCAACAGGCCAGTCAAATATTATGTCACTATTGCTATGGTATTCTCTGTAGGCATTTGTAGTGAAACTTTTTAAATAACTTCTTGTTTCAGAACCCAAATAATCCAGATGCCCTATTCCCGGGTATTCTGGGAGGGTGGCGAGAGGATCTACAGGGTAGAGAAAGAAGGGACTCAAGACAACTAAAAAGAGACATTTTTGTTACCACTAATTATGGACAAGTTCAGGGATTTAAGGTAATGGTTTACCACTAAGTTGACATACATATTATTATGTTTACCACCAATTTGGTAAACTTTTACAATATACTGAAATTTTTAATGATTATTTATTGTAAGCCACTTTAACCTTTGGGATCTAGTGTTTTATCTTTGCTGTAGACCAGATATCCTCTAAATGTGTTCAAATATCAAAGTCAAAGACATTTATTCATTTAGGTTAATTGAATTAATACTTTTGAACATTAAAATGTCAGCCAATTAACCTACAGCCAGTTCCGTAACGTAGAGTAGCCATAGGGCCATAAGAAGAACTGGCAAGAATTTCAGGCCACTCGTTACAATAATTTTAAGTACTTAGCATGCAAAGTGACACAGGTAATACACTTCTTCCATCATTAGTAAATGCCTATGAACATCTAAGTTTAACAAAACATTAGTACCTTGTGTGAAATTTACATAATAGTGTCTTAATGTGTCTTATTTTGCTCCTCACTTACCCATAACTTGTTTTGTGGATGTACTCACATTATTAAAATCTATTTAAATCACTAGCTCTATCAATATCCAACAGGTATATTTATACGACAATCCAGATCCAAATTCAGGGTACAGGCCATGGTTGAGTCCAGTGGACAGGATCCAGGGAGAGGCTTCAGTGTTTCTGGGTATACCATATGCAAGGCCACCTGTTCTAGAAGGAAGATTTAAGGTAAGGGTCATCATTAAGATTATTGCTTGTTTTATAATATGTACTCTATTTTTAGACTACCTTATTTTTCACCCAGTCAAATCAAATCATTTATCAAGTGGTTAGTGGTCGACCTTGTGTAAGGATTTGATCAGGTCGCACATAGAGGCATCCAACTTGAACTGATGACTGTTATCAACTCGGTAAAAACCGGGACCGCCTTTTAACGAGCTTTCCAAGGCACGCAAAAAATAATTATCCATAATTTTTTTTTGATTTGGTAACAACCAGGAACGACTTTTAACGTGCCCTTCGAAGCACGAAAAAATAATAAACCAATTTTTTTTTTAAAGTAGTCAAAAAGAAGTCTTGTGTCTGTGTCTGTGCCATTGAATGCATGCCTTTTGGCAACATTGTATGGTTTACTTGCAGTTTAGACTTAGTTCTATAAAAAGAAAGACATGACGAATGAATATATTACACAGTTTGAAAATAATAATTGGGTGATTCACATCGCATGCGTAACGGTCTACCCACGCGATCTGCTGAGAGCGATTTCGATTTGCTTTCAATATATTGCATAGTCAAAACTATGCTAGATAGAAAAATAAAATAACTTTCACTTTAAACTACCAATTTAAGTTTACAGATTCTCATTATTGTTACAATTATAAAAGTATATATGTATGACAGTAGTTTAAAATACATACTCGTAATTATTATTCTTATATCAATTAAAATTTGGAACATTTTACCAGCGCATTTGTTTCCTTTTAATTTTGCCGGACATTTTAAACTAGATGTGAAAAGTCATAAACCCTCTGCCGATTGGCATCGTCTACTATCAGGCAGTTGGAGTACATCTAACGAATTCAACGTGAATTTTTAAAAAGTCGTTTTCAATTGAACACGAATTTGATAAAATACATATTCAAACGCATTGGTCATGTGTTCGACTTTCTTTGTGGTCTACTACAATTATGTAGGTAACTATCTTACTGCGGCGCGGTTTCACCCACGTCTTTGCTTACTGCTCTGCTTTCGTCGCCAGTAGCGTGATGTTACATAGCCTATAACCTTCCTCAAGAACTGGGCTATCAATACAAAAATAATTATTTAAATCCGACTGGTATTTTCAGAGATTAGCGCGTTCAAACAAACCAAAAAAAGTCTTCCGCTTCATAATACCTATCTAAACGCAAAATACGCTCACAGACGCAGAGTTGCGGCGTTCATACCAATACCATTACCAAATACCTATCTAATAGTATAAAATGTAGACACGCATTTATAAACTATAATCTTTCCAGCCCCCTCGTCAGCATCCAGGCTGGCAGTTAATGCAGGCAGTAGACTGGGGCCCAGCGTGCCCACAACCAGTCAAGTACACAGGAGCAACTAAAGGCATCAGGGATATGGACGAAGATTGTCTCTATTTGAATATATTTTCGCCTAATGTAAGTGGATTTATACTTATTAGAGGTCAATTTTAAGTGACCTTTACGTCACATCCTGTCACTGTCTTTTTAACATGCAACTTAAATGGTAAGCAGTTACCGGAGTCTATGGACGTTTGTTATTTCATAAGTGTCACTCGAACATTCCCAAAAATCTTTTAGTTGTTAAACAGCCGCATTTTTTTTCTCTCAGGATTACTTTGGCTGAGAGTCCATTCCACATTCTTATAGCGTGTCAGGAGGTTACTTAAAACGTGAATGTGCGAGATCGTTGTGGTTGTAAGGTGTGAGAACAAATTCTTATCCGATGGCGAGATATTCGATGATAAAAAGTAGCCGTTGACACCTTGTTACTTGTTGATAGGGTCGTTGTCGGCCTTTAGTGCAATTGGTCCAATTCGCGATTAGTCCAATGTTTTAAAAAAATGTCCAATTCGCTGTTGGTCTAATTCTAGTTGGTCCAATTCGCGTTGGTCCAATTTGCGGTTGGACCAATTCATCTTGAATTGGGCCAATCGCGAATTGGACCAATCGTGCCTAAAGGATTGTCGGCGCTTGGTCTATTGCGTCCGGTTCGGTCAGATTATTTCATCCAATCCAGCTCCTCCCAGAAATAAAGATGTTTACACTCTATTTAAAGTACTAAACAATTCCTTGGAACTTACACTATACAGACAGTAGTGTTCATATAATAACGACAACCCGTTCTAATGAATACCATTCATTACACACACTAATGTTTTTAATATACAGATCGACATACCTCAGGGACAAACACTCTATTGTGTAACTATTGCATATAATGCGACCTCATTTGTGTCGTTCTATACTCTGTGCAATTCTATTTATGAATGAATGATTTGTTTGTTTATGGTTAGTTGTAGACTAACACAAGGGTTTTCCTCTTGGGAGAATCTCGGTTTAGAAACTTGACTGTACTAATATCTACTATTATGTGTTAGACAATCATTGATAGCAATTATGCCTAATGACGATTTTAATGATAGATTCATGTTAATGTCGTTTTATGACTGACCAAGTTTGAAATTGACAAAGTTAGATGGCGCAGTAAGGCTGCGTTCAGACAATACGCGCCCATAAAGCGCACGCCATGCGCGCATACAGAATACTTAGCTGCAAATTAAAACCAGTTGAAATTGTGAGATACAGGCATCATCGGTTCAACTGCCTGCCTGATCGTCTATAATATACAAATGAATCGCTGAATGTGTTGCTAAGCGCAAATCTCGAGAGCAGCTAAACCAATTTCGCTAATTCTTTTTTATAATATTCCTTGAAGTACGAAGATGCTTCTTACGGCGAGAAAAATTAAAAATTGTCTGAAAAAAAAACCCATACAAAAGTATCTTTATTTATCCCAAAATGTTTAGAAAAATGTCCACCAGTGCAAAGCCGGTGCGGGCCGCTAGTTAAATATAATAATAATAAATTATCCCAATTTTAGCTACTAAAATTGCTTCCTACCTATCTTAAATTCCCCGCATTATACTAGATATTCATATATTACTACAAGTAACTTCAATAGCGTCTTCCTTTTGTTACACAATGTCAAACTAATTGCCTATGCGTAACAGCTTTATGCAAACGCGTTCATTGTTTATTAATAATATTGAAGCTAAATGTTTATATGGAGTGCTTATTACTTTCATTGTTCATGGTGTTTCGACTTGACGTTTTTTAAAAATCGATTGACGTTTTAAAATCTGTTGTGCATTTTAGAAAAAGTTTACTGAGAAACAGACTTATTTGCCCGACTGCTAATGTCAAGTAGGGTATTGTATTTTTAACATATTATGAGGTGTCATTAGATTCGTTTGAATTGTGGTAGTGACAGTGTCATCCTTTCACAGTGGAGCCTAAAGGGTCTCAAACCAAACAGTTCAGCACTTCATACTTTTGTAGCTCAATTAAGGCTTGGAACTCTCTACCAGCGCATATAATAATAATAATAATAATAGCTGTGCTCCTTGATACGCCCCCATTGTGAGGCGGTTCCTATCTCTGGAGCCCTAACCACCGGTAGCTTGGTCCCTGTACCCGGTATCGGTGGGTCTCCATATTTTTATATTTTTAAATGTATATTTCTATTATTTTATATATATATTTAAAAATGTAATTTTATGTGTACATATTTAAATAATGAGAATAATAATAATAATATTCTACCACATTCACACAGCGCCATCTAGCCCCAAATTAAGCAATTATATTTGCTTGTGTTATGGGTACTAAACAACTGATATTATACTACTTATATACATTTTTTTTTTGTAAATACATACTTATTATAGATAAATTACACCCAGACACAGAACAAACAATCATGCTCATCACACAAAGATTTGTCCTGGGTGGGAATCGAACCCACGACCTCCGGCATAGCAGTCAGGGTCACTAACCACTAGACCAACAGGCCAGTCAAATATATTGTATGTGCATAATATGTTACCATCTAATTATGATCATGGGTCGTTAAAGCGGGGCGTGAAAAAGCATCTCACCAAGCCGCCATAGTGGAGGCCACCATACCAGTAGTCTGGCTTTTGGAATGGTGTCCACCACTTCTGGATTCCACTGACTGCTTACCATCAGGCGGGGTGGAGTCACTTTAGGAGGCTAATATAAAAAAAATATAGTTTCTTTCTGTCTAGTTTGTTTTAGACAGACAGTTTTTTATTATTTAATAATATATTTTTTATAATATTCCGGAAATTCTCCATGTGTAATACTTACCTATTGTACATAATTATTAAAATTGTTTATTTTATTTTACATATAAACTTTATAAGTAGGTACACATACGTAAGGCGGCCTACGGCGGCCTATAATAAAAAAATATAGCTGAGAGGCTAACCCCAGAATTTCACGCATTTGTAATGATGTAAAAAATCTATTAATACATTCATGCGAAGTCAGGGCATGACGCTAGTGAACTATATAAACTTTACAGAGCACAAACATTAAATTTATACTCTGTTCATTCGTTTATTTTTTTTTACAGTTCGAAATTAGGGATTTCCTCACGCGTTACCAATTCGATATAAAATAATAATCTATTTTATTTAAGAAGATCTTTCAATCGATTTAATGTATCGAAATATATTATTAGATAAAAATTTTATTATTCGTATATTAGTTTTTTAAATTATATTATATGAAATAAATAAACATATAAATATTAAAAATTTGTTCAATAAATACTTAGGTAGTAATCGATATAGCCTGTAGTTGTTTGTTAAGCACAGGGCACTTCACTGAGTGGGCGTTCACCGTCAATAAAGTACGTTATTACTGTAGTACATAATTCCAAACAAAAAAGAAAAGAGTGTGTGTACTCATGTACGCACGTAAGTTATACTTCTTTAGCGTAACAATCCAAAAATACCAAATAATAACACAACGCATACATAAATAACAGTTAATCTCAAATCTATAAATGCACTTAAAACAGTATATTATAAGTATTATAACCACTTTTACCACTAATATTCAAAATAAATATTTTTACCGATAAATGATCAAAAAAATATCTATCACCGTCATAAATATAATTGAATTGATATAAACGTTAATATATTTTTTATTTATTCACACTGATTATTTGTACTGTAACGACACACAAAGGTTCGCAACTAACTTCAGGGTGTAAAAGGTTCGCAACTAACTTCAGGGTGTTGCTTTTTTCTGTCGGTGTGCGCGCGCATCGTAAAAATTCACTCTCATCATTTTTCCCAATCGCGCCAAAAGAAGTATAACTTCAAAATGATAATTCATAAGCATGAGCTGTCAAAAAGAAAATAAACGGCTGGACAAAGTATAGAAGCATTAAATGCATCCACTTAAAGTCTAAATTCACTAAACGCCGACAATAAGGCAGTAATTAGCATTTCGCATAACCGCTTATATAAGAGGTCATTTAACGATTCATTAGCTAACGGCTAACTGCTTTTAATTGAACTGATTTGTCTCTTGCAACACGTTTTATAGAATAATCAACCTTCTCTCCTTTAGAATAAAGTCTATTTTAGGCATTGGAATAATTAAAAGATGGCGTCAACTATTTTGATTTCAAAAGGGCTTTAGATTATTTTCAATTACGTTATGGAAGATAGCGAAATTATTTCTTTGTCATTTATATGTAAGCAAAATGGTCTAATGAGATAGGTACCTATATCTTTTACACGCGATTAAGGATTTAATACAGAGCAAAGTCATTAAATAACGTACTAGCTTTCCGCGGCGCCGCCGCGCCGTTTCACTAGGGTCGTTGGTAACTGCTCTGCTCCCGTCGCCAGTAGCGTGATGTTACATAGTCTATAACCTTTCTCGAGAATTGGGCTATTAATAATAATAATAATAATTTATTCAGAAACCATAGATACATCTTAAAATAACAAATGCAGAGTCTTAAATTAGGTAAAAGTAATCTAAACAGCGTCTGTGCCTGAACTAGGTAATCCTGTGTTTCAGGCAGGCTGCAGACTGGCTTATTGTCGGCGTTCAGTGAATTTAGACTTTATGTGGGTGCATTTATTATATGCAAGAAGGTTTTTTTAAATCCGAGTGGTAGTTTCAGAGATTAGCGCGTTCTAACAAACAAACAAACTCTTCCGATTTGTATAATAGTATAGTTTACGTATTACTTATTATTCTGTTTCATCGACAAAAGCTGAGCTCCTAAATAAAAGTAATGATGATCGTGTATATACCAACTTACTTAGGTACAAAGTTTATCTTAAACATTACATACCGTAGTTTTGGCATAAAGCCTATATTCTAAATTTAGCTATTTAGTAGGTACTTATTAAGTTAAGAACGTGGCAAAAGGCTTTCTATGTATTCAGTTTTTAGTATGCAATAAGAATAAGGTGAGTAATTAAAGTCGCCGTGTCAGCCATGCTGATTAACTATTGTCGTTTCGTCAGAACAATAACAACGCGCCGGCTATTTCCTTAGAAGTCATACAAGCATTTAATTCGACATTGTGACCTGTAATTTAGCAATTAGAACACATAGTAGGTCATTAAATGCGAAACAATGGCGATACTGATGCAAAGATAGATCTAAAATTTAAGTTGTAAAACGTATATATTGAGTTTACCCTTTTTATTAAGGATTATCACCGTTGGTGGCCACTTTGATTCTGGAAATAATATGTTATTCTACTGCCTATTAGCGTTATCAGTCTAAATGCAGATATTCGTTATATGAGTAGGCGGCAGAAATAATATTCAACACAAGACATAAGTAACTCTGTAACAGATCTGCATGGTTAAACGCACTTGTTCCGCTCATTTTAAGGCTTGGAGAGCATCTGATAACCACTTGACTGCCTCTGTGGTTCGGTGGTACTGTGTATGGACTGCCACGCAGAGGTCGCGGGTTCGATTGCTGCTCGGTGCAAATATTTGTGTGCATGAACATGTCTATTTGCATTGGTCTGGGTGTTTCTATGTATTTACAAAAAAAAAGTTTTTAAGTATGTTTATCTGCATTCTAGAACCCATAACACAAGCGTATAATATGCTTACTTTGGGTCTAGATGGCGTTGTGTGTAGTTGTTGAAATATTATTATATTATACTTAAAATACACACTGATCCGTAGTCACACCAATATTGCCACACTAGTATGACTATGAACATTTTATTTATCCGTAGTCACACTCTATTGAGGGTCCAACTCACCCTTGACGATTTAAGAAACTACAAATTACACTATAACATGAATTTTATCCTACCGTTTCTAAATAATTTATCTATAATATAAAAATTAATCGCTGAATGTGTTGCTAAGCACAAATCTCGAGAGCAGCTGAACCGATTTCGCTAATTCTTTTTTTATACTATTCCTTGAAGTACAAGGATGGTTATTACGGAAAGAAAATTTAAAAAAATTGCCTGAAAAAAAAACAATTCTATATTCCCATACAAAAGTATCTTTATTTATCCCAAAATGTTAAAAAATATGTCCACCCGTGCGAAGCCGGGGCGGGCCGCTAGTTATGTTTAAAATTATGTTTTTACGTTTCTAATTTGC
The DNA here is from genome assembly GCA_963082885.1 of Parascotia fuliginaria. Taxonomy (NCBI): domain Eukaryota; kingdom Metazoa; phylum Arthropoda; class Insecta; order Lepidoptera; family Erebidae; genus Parascotia; species Parascotia fuliginaria. The sequence continues at coordinate 3,155,836 of OY720172.1, forward strand.
GTTTTTTATTTGTTTTGGGGTCGTTTTCGATATTTATTTAAGTACTGTACTGTACTGACTATCGATAAATAAAATGAACCATAGTCACACTAGTATGACCACGGATTAATAAAATGAACCATAATCACAAACACAAAAGAGTTAAAAGGAGTTAAAAGGTTTTTAACAGGGTCGACAACGCGCTAGTGATGCTCTTGGTGTTGCAAGCGTCCATAGGCTACGGTAACTGCTTACCATCAGGCGGGCCGTATGCTTGTTTGTCACCTTAGTCGTATAAAAAAAAACACTAGTATTGCAATTTGGTGTGACTACGGATCGGTTGCCAAAATACTAACCAACCGTTCTAACTGTAAGCTTTAGTTTCTTCCTTACGATATAGCCACTATTCGTTATTAATCAATCCATAACAAAATTCTGTATAAATAATATACTTCTACAGACGGAGGCTGGCGCCACAGCTCAGAAATACCCCGTCATGGTATACATTCATGGAGGTCAGTTTATGTCCGGCGCATCGAACTTATTTCCCGCACACGTCATGGCCGCCTTCTACAATGTCGTTGTAGTGTCTATTAATTATAGACTTGGAGCTTTAGGTGAGTGGTATTATGATTTCTAGTGTTTTTTTAATGTGGTAGAATATTATTATTATTATATTATTATGTGGTAGAATATTATTATTATTATATTATTATTATCGTATCCTATAGTTGATGTGTTCTAAATTTGACAATTTCACGATACATTTAAAAAAAGCCTGGAGATATGTATTTCAAGGTCCAAAGTCTTCTTAAATCTGAACTACATTATGCATGTAAATGAATGACGCAGAACATTACTGGATAAAATTAAAAAAAATACAAAGTGAACACCTACGTTTTCATTTCCAAGTGTGAATTTTTCCATTATTGTATAATTGACGGGTAACAATACAACACACTTACCAATCACCATCAGATTATTTAGTCTGCCTGAAATATGATTATATACTTTTTGTAAGATCTTATTTAATCTTTTCTAGGTTTCCTATCAACCGCCGACGACAACTCTCCAGGTAACTACGGTATACTTGACCAGGCGATGGCTCTCCGTTGGGTGTACGACAACATCACTCCGTTCAACGGTGACCGGTCCTCCATCACGTTATTTGGCCCCGGCGCGGGTGCTGCCTCTGCGGGGTTGTTGGCGGTCGCGCCGCAGACCAGAGATTTAGTTTCGAGAATTATTGCTCAGGTGAGGATTTAACACACTTAAAATATATAAAAAAATTTAAAAAATTGATTCGCAGATAATTTAATAAAAATTCTTTTGAATTTAGGTATAATTTTTTTGTCCTAGTTTATTATATTTCCTGCTGCAGGCTATAGCTCTCTTTGTATACTGATAAGGCGTAAGCATTGATCGCCATGCATGCGTAAGACAGACTTTCGCTTTTCCCTGTCGTAAGTCAACTTTGGCCACGGTAATCTTACGAAGCACCTACCTATGTAGTTTTAAGTCTACCATCGGCATTAAGTCAGTTAAATACCAGCCTGTTTACTATCCCACTGCAGGGCAAAGGCCTCGTCTTATATAGAGAAGGTATGAGCATTAATCACCACGCTTGCTTAAGACGGATTGGCAATTACAGACTTTTAAGTCCAGGTTTCCTCACGATATTTTCCTTCACCGTCAGTCAGAAATGTCCAAGATAAACTTAGAAAGTATTTATGATTTAAAAAATCACATTGGTACGTGCCCGGATTTGAACCCACTACCTCGTGTTTACGAAGGGGGTGTCTTATCCACTTCGCCATTTCAACTTAAGTCAGTTACATGACTAAAAAATAATTATTGATACTAGTATTGATAGGTACTTGCTCGGTTTCGGACCCACCTATTTAAGAGGTTGTCCTTGTGGGTGCCTTAACCTTAATTATTGTGGGAAATCCTTACTGTAATATATTTATAAAATCTTATTTCTAACAGAGTGGCTCAGCCCTAGCCGACTGGGCGCTAATAGAAGACAAGTTTAGAGTACAAAACACATCACTAGTGTTTGGGCGACTACTCGGCTGTCCCATCGACTCGTCGTGGAAATTAGTCAACTGTCTTAGACAAGGCAGGAGCTTTTATGAACTGGGCAATGCGGAATTTCAGGTAAAACTTTTGTTATAAGTATGTAAGATGTTTCAATCATTTTCTTAATGATGGACGGACAAACAGACAGACAGTAGTTAGTAATTAAAACTAACCCTAAACACAAGTCTATCCTGTACAAACCTACTATTTAGAAGCACCTCATTTCTTCACACAAACAATAATACAACACTACCCAGGTAGTGTCAGTATGATTGTGGACTGAGTTTCGTTTCTTTAGTCCCTTGTAACACAACATTGATGCATAATAGCATTTTATGTTTATCACCAACAATCTATATATATAAAAATGAATTCCTATTTCCCTTGGTCATGGCATCACGCGTGAACGGCTAGATCAATTTCGTTAATTCTTTTTTTGTTGTGTTTGTTATTGTTAGAAGGAGGTTCTTATGAAAGAAAACTAAGAAATCTGCTAAACCAATTTCGATGAAAATTGGTATGTAGATAGATTTGGTTTCGGGACATACGCTACTTTTTATCCCGAAAATCACCCTGTTTCCCGAGTTACATTAATTAAACACATAGCAATTTTCGCGCGGGCGAAGCCGCAGGTCCCAGCTAGTTTACAGTAAAATACCAAAATCAATTAAGCAATTACCTAGTTTAAAATTTAAATTCCATTTGAAAAAATTTCTTCTACCCAAGTGTTATTATAGTTTATCAGAATTTTTGCATGATTATTTCTGTAAAATACTTACTGCAAAACTTGCTCTTTGTTTAATATTATTAAGTACCAAACCTAATTATTTAATTATATTTAGTTATATTTTGTTTTTAAATTTACTAAGGTGTTTTATGCACTGAAAAATAAAAATAAAATTTTTGTATGGCAAAACATGTAGAACATTTATTTCTCGAACATTGGTGTGGGTTACACTCTTACAAACTTTATGTATATCATTTTGGTTGTCATGTAAATCCTCAGTGTGTAACTGTTTTATGTTCCTTACAATAAAATAAAAATAAAAAACATTATCGAAACAACACCATCTACATTCTGTCACACTCATGTTTTACAAAATAAATGTCTTTGTCTTTAGTTTATTAACTGATTCATATGAAAATAAAAGAGTAATAATTCTATTATGAATGTAATCAAACTATCAATTCGAGTGTCGGTAACAAAGAATATTAGAAATCGGTCGGTAGTTTTACTTGTATACTTACTAAATGTAAACTTACTGGTATCACCAACGTACCACTAAATGTAAACTTACTGGTATCACCAACGTACCACTAAATGTAAACTTACTGGTATCACCAACATACCAAACATAATAATGACACTGATAATGATATTCAAACCTTTTAACTGCCTCTGTGGTTCGGTGGCACTGTGTATGGACTGCTACGCAGAGGTCGCGGGTTCGATTCCCGCTTAGTGGAAATATTTGTGTACATGAACACGTCTATTTGCATTAGTCTGGGTGTTTCTATAATATAATATATGTATTTACAAATAAAAGTAATTAAGTATGTATATCCGCATTCTAGAACCCATAACACAAACATATAATATGCTTACTTTGGGTCTAGATGGCGTTGTGTGTAGTTACTGAAATATATTGTTAAACCTATATTATAACCTAACGAATTTCCAGCCCCAAGTAGGTTTCATCCCATGGGGTCCGATTTCTAGAGAACAGCTTTATCTGCCCCGGGGATGAATGGTACGACGGTTGGAGGGACAAGGGACTGACATTTCTTAAATACAATGATCTTCAAACCGTTAATATACTATTTTTATTCCAGCCTCAAGTAGGTTTCATCCCGTGGGGTCCAGTACTAGAGAACAACTTCACCTTTCCCGGGGATGAATGGTACGACGGTTGGAGGGAAAGGGATTGGCATTTTTTGAACACAATGCCAGAAGAGCTGATTAAAAGGAGGCAGTTCAATCCGTCACTGAGATACATGACGGGTGTCACTACGCAAGAAGCTGCGTATTATTTATGTAAGTATAAATATTATATATTAAAATAAATTGTTTTTTTTTTATATATTATAGCCTACCTAAGTGACTCCACCCTGCCTGATGGTAAGCAGTCAGTGCAATCCAGAAGTGGCGGCCACTATACTAAAAGCCATCGTCTTAAACTGCTGGTATGGTGGTCTACACTATGGCGGCTGGGAATAGGGTTAGGGGAAGGGAATTAGGGAGGTGAGGAAAGAGGAAAGGGGGGAAATTGGGCCTCTGGCGCTTTCACTCACCGAACGAAACGCAGTAGTACGGATACTACTACTCTTAAGTCGATCTTCTATGAGAGAGTAGTACTTCCCCGGACGATCCGGCCCATTCATGCTGAAATCAGCGTGGATCTACTACCGTAAGTATTGATTCAGTGGTAGTTTGCATGGATTGTTACGCAAAGGTTTCGGGTGTGATCACCTGATTAGATAAAGTGATATTGGCTTTTTTCGTCAAGAAATTATCTATGCTCTCAGAGTCTAGTATTGTCTGTATTAAGAGCGTTCACACATAAGAGTGGCAACGTCGAAATTCATTTTATTTAATCGGAGATATATTTTAAACATATTAGTGGAACACTTTTTAGAATTACGTCACGAATATGCTACATAAACTTGTAACTTACAAAAAATTTTAATAACCTGGCGAACTAAAAGAGTAGCCTGAGTGTCTTGCCAGTTCTTTTCAGAGCCCTACCCTACGTCAGCGAACTGGCTGTAGGTTAATTTCCTGACATTTTATAATTTTAACGGTCATAAGTGTTAATTCTATTAATCCAAATGAATAGTTTTTAACTTTAACTATTCAATAATATGCTATTAATAATTACAGATAACAATGAATCGCTAGCACGGAATCACTACGAGATATCAGAGCAATGGTTCGACCAGAAAGTAAAGGAGCTAGTACTAAGATACAATTACACGTTAAACCCTCGCGGCGTGTATGAAGCGATACATTATATGTACACGTATCACCCCGCCCCCCATAATGTAAGCGCTGTTAGAGATCAATATATACATGTGAGTAAATAATTGTATATATAACTCTTTAGTTACTGTAGTGTATGCGGAGAGGGGATATTCACTCTCCGTCCGGTGCGCGCATAGAACGGGCAGTCGCTCCCTGACCGTTGACCGAGTAACACGTGCTTGTGCTCGGACACACCAATATCTTACACGTAGCTAGCTATATCGTGTAGTGACAAGCCAGTGAAGTGTGGTATGAACACCACACGTAGCACAGATGCTACAGTTACTTTTTAGCATAGTATATTTTAGGAGACCAATGAAAATGTTCATCGAGAAAACTTTTTGCCTAACTGCCGAAGTCAAAGAGGGTAATGTTTTTTGAGCGTATGTATAATATGTATGTAAGTATGTATGTCTATTTCTTTGGCACGCTCTGCAGCCTAAACTGCTTGATGGGGGAATAATCCGGATTTTAACATATGGGAAGAACCTTCCTCGAGAACTGGGCTATATAAATAAATATTTTTTTAGATCCGACTGGTAGTTCCAGAGATTAGCGCGTACAAACAAACAAACAAACTTTTCCGCTTTATATAATAGTATAGATTTCCTTTACAGCTTCTCTCAGACTTCCTCTACCGCGCACCCACAGACAAAATGGTTAAACTCCTTCTAGAACAAAACATCCCCGTATATATGTACGTACTAAACACAACAGTGGAAGCATTTAAATTTCCTGAATGGCATCGATATGCCCACGATACGGAACATTATTTCCTAACCGGAGCTCCTTTTATGGACCAAGAGTTCTTCCCGGTCAAACAACGAATAGACCAGCAAGCTTGGACTAATAATGATCGAAATATGAGCCATTTCTTTATGAAAACTTATACGGATTTTGCGAGATTTGGGTAAGTGTTTTTGTATGTTAAAGTGAACTAATATTGCCTATGAAAATACCTTATTATTAACAGAGCTAAGTGTTTTTAACGAGTTAAGAAATTGTTGACCAGTTACAAAGAAAGAATTTTTTTTTTTAAATATTGTCCAGTTATAGAGTTTACAATCTTATACACAGAGTTTAATGGCGTAAGGTTGTAGAAAAATTTCCAACACATGACAAATGGGCGAGTATTGTGATGGTACGTCTACGGTAGTAGATCCACGCTGATTTCAGCATGAATGGGCCGGATCGTCCGGGGAAGTACTACCCTCTCATAGAAGATCGACTTAAGAGTAGTAGTATCCGTACTACTGCGTTTCGTTCGGTGTGTGAGAGCGCTGGAGGTCCAATTTCCCCCCTTTCCTCTTTCCTCACCTCCCTCATTCCTTCCCCTAACCCCATTCCCAGCCGCCATAGTGGAGGCCACTATACCAGCAGTTTAAGACGATGGCTTTTGGTATAGTGGCCGCCACTTCTGGATTCCACTGACTGCTTACCATCAGGCAGGGTGGAGTCACTTTGGTAGGCTATAATATTAAAAAAAAATTAAAAATTGTGGTTGAAAATTTTGCCTGACTAACATTCGTTTTGTGAAAAGCTAGCAAACTTAGTCAATTATTTTATTTATTAATGTTTAGTATGAAAATATTTCGATTGTGGTCAAATACTCTTTATTCAATGAGTGTAAAATAGAAGATAAAATATTGACGTTGTTGTTTGTTGGTAGTATAGATTCGGTCATGATATTTTTTTTTAATGCATAATTTAAAAAAAAATATTAGTGTTCTGCACTTCTTCTCTATATAAACTATAAGTGTGCAAAATTTCATATTGCTCCGTCAGCGCAAATTTTATAAAAATGGGCCCAAAGTTTTTGTTTCACATATTACTATATAGATACTCTGATTGGTAGTAAAGTCATCCGCTACCCGCGCGGACCATGGAAGTGTCTGTGACGTCCGCTAGTCACAGGTTTAATAAAAACTCGTTTAGGTAATTCACTACAGCATCGGTCGCACGTCCACTCGCTCCGGCCGACAATTGCCAATTGAATTGTGTCAACACTGTCTACTGTTATCCCCACCGCGCTACCTGTGCCCGTTATAAAGCTTTATTTTGATTACGTCTCAGTGACACATAGAAATTTGACAAGATATAACTTACAAACTATTAAAAATCTCTTCTGTTTCAGTAACCCAACTCGCTCCCGAGTCCTAGGCCTCCATTTCGAAATGGCAGAAGCCGGACAGTTACGCTACTTGAATTTAAATACAACGTTCAACTCCACTATAATGCTGAACTACAGACAGACAGAGCTAGCCTTCTGGACCATGTACCTACCTACTGTTATAGGCAGGATAGTGCCTACTTATCCGCCTATTACCGAGGTATGTTTAAATGGTATTTAATAATAATAATTACTAAAGTGTCTGTGCTTGCTCGGATGGTAAGTAATCTGTGGGTCAGGAGTGGTTGATACCCATTTCAAAAGCCATTCTCTCAAACTGCCTTCACTAAGGCACCTTAGTGGTGTCATACTCTCTGTCAGAACCACTTCGACTATATTATGTAAAAAATACAGGATACAATATAGATAATGTCTATATTTTTTTTCACTTTAAATAAAAGTTGATTCACGCTGAGTATGCGCAGGTCATAATATACAGTTGATTCAAGCTAAGTATGCGCAGGTCATAATATACAGTTGATTCAAGCTAAGTATGCGCAGGTCATAATATACAGTTGATTCACGCTGAGTATGCGCAGGTCATAATATACAGTTTATTCAAGCTGAGTATGCGCAGGTCATAATATACAGTTGATTCAAGCTAAGTATGCGCAGGTCATAATATACAGTTGATTTACGCTAAGTATGCGCAGGTCATAATATACAGTTGATTCACGCTAAGTATGCGCAGGTCATAATATACAGTTGATTCACGCTGAGTATGCGCAGGTCATAATATACGGTTGATTCACGCTAAGTATGCGCAGATCATAATATACAGTTGATTTACGCTGAGTATGCGCAGGTCATAATATACAGTTGATTATTATCTTGATATACATATATATTTATTGTATATCATGATAACATCCTCAATTTTAGATAAATACTTGCTGATTTTAAATAAAAAGTAAATGTGTTATCAGAATGCGCCTGTCATTAATTTCTTTGCAAATAACAAGATTAATACATAAAGTCCAGTCAACGAATGGCTATAAAAGGAATGTAGAGTGCGTGAGGTGTGACCAAGGGTGTCGCCAAGGGTCAGCAGGAAGATACAGTGCCCTCTAGAGATTCTAAAAAATAAATAAAGAGTTCTTTAGGACACTCTATGGTATATGTTTTATGTCCAGTTTTTAATCTTTAATAAAATAAATTCACAGTACTGGTGGGAGCCAAAACAGCCGCTACAGATAGCATTCTGGTCGGTATCAAGCGCGTGTCTCGTACTCATCGTGTTACTAGTCGTCTGTTGTATGCTATGGAGAAATGCTAAACGGTATGTGCTATTATATAAAGCGAAAGATTTTGTTTGTTTGTTTCAACGCGTTAATCTCTGGAACTACCATTCGGATTTGAATCATTCTTTTTGCGTATGATAGCCAATTTCTTAAGGAAGGTTATATGATATGTAAAATCACGCTACTGGCGACGAGAGCAGAGCAGTAATCAATGACGCGGGTGAAGCTGCGCTGCGGGAAGCTGATACAACTATAAGAAATCATCATATTTATTATCAGCTTGTAAACTAAAGGCTCTCACTTAAGGCCAAGTCTATTATTCCATGTTTGTTTCTGCTATTTATGTAATAACATCCATTTTAATTACTAATATTGTGTTTCTCAGAATAATTTTATATAGAGAAAGTTTCAAAATAATAATGTTATACTATAATTATATACAAAATTTCTTTTAAATATTCTGAACTTTACTATATTTCATCAATCAATTTCTCTATATAATATTACTCTGATATGTGATTGGGTTAAATATTTAACAGTTTGAAATCCTTTTAACAGGGCTAAAGCACCAAAATGGAAAATGATACCGGCGATGTAGGTGAAACTAACATTCGTAATACGCTTGTAGCTTTTTGTGTTATTATATTTATTATTTTTTACCTTTCTTCGCACTTTGCAAGGCTATTAGAATTAACCTCATTTGTGTTGTCATTTCGCATGTATTGCAATGACTGTTTAGGAAATGTTTTGCCACCAGTCGGCGCCACTTCAACTTTCACATTGAACCAATCAGAGGTTAACTTTCAAAAAGCGCTTGACAGCTAGACCTGACGCATTGGTGCTGCCACCTCGTGGGCCAGTTCAGAAAACCCTCTCAGCAATTTTCTTTAATCACGTGAATTGTGTAAACAGAACAACATTTTGTAAACTAAACATTAAAATTGCCAAAATGAACACCGAAAAATATTTGTTTTGATAGCGGTGACAAAATGGAAGACCTTTTACCAAAGTGGCGCCAACTGGTGGCAAAAATTGAAGAACATTGCAGCTATATATTTTGATATAGTTTTCAGTAACACACAGCTTGATTCTGCTCTTAAATGTAGACAATTAATTGAAAAATATAACTTTAGGCTACCTGTCAAATAAACAGGCCTTACTGGACTATTAGCAGCAATATAATTGCTGTTAAAGATTTGTACTTGTCCTTCTTAAAGAATTGGCGTTAAAGTAAAAGCGACGAGGTTTTCTGATTATATTGCGTTTTTAAAACATAACGCAGATTTCGCATACCCATACACGCAAATTAAAAAAATATATAATTATTCCTATTTTTTTTTGTGCTTGGTGAATCAAGGTGTGCGAAATTAATGTAGGTATTATAATATGTATTCATTCTTTGTTTCGTTTTTCTTTTTATATGGTGTTGCATGTCCATACATTTCTGCAATTAAAAAACGTCCTAAAATAACCGTGAATAAAATTAATCAATCCTAAATTAATAATTTAATTAAGTATTTTTCTAAAACGTAAAATTTTCTATTATAGAGAAACAGACCGCTACTATGACGGTGATGTGTTTATGGTACCGGAGACGGAAGAGAGCGGCATAGAGAACACAACACGTTCCAGAGACAATATATACGAGTATAGAGATGTACCTATAAAGAAGCCGCATACACCTCAGCCGATAAGTAGGACGGTAATTAAAAAAAAATACTTTTAACTGCTCGATGTGTTTTTTCTGAAGGATTTTCATTGCTTATAGTTGACGGTAGTAGTACCTTTACTTGGTCTTAAAAGGGCCGGATCGACCGGAGAAATATACGCCATAAAATATCGACTAAAGTATTTCAATCAGTGTGTGAGAGCCTAATAGCCCTCGATCCACTTTTCTATTTACGGTTTAACACGGAACTTCAAAAAAAGAATTACCTATTTGACCTGTATTACGTATACATACAGGTCGAATTGGTAAGTTATTTTTTTAGAATACATCGTTTTAGTTATTAATAAAATCATTATCTTATTCTACAGATAAGCCAACCCAATACACTCGCGTCTCATCCGCCATCAGAAGCGTCAACGGGTTCCGCATTATCTCTAAAAGAGAGTTCCGTATCTCGCGCTCCGGAACCTTTACCACGAGCGAGGTCTAGGACTCAGATGGTGCATGGTGTACCTCAGACTACGGTATAGTCTAAGAAACGAGACACGGTAAAATGAACTTAAATGTCTTTCATTAAGGCTCATTTTTCTGCAACTTATATCTAAAGAAAGTAGTGACTGGTAAAAACAAGACATGGTAAAATGAACTTAAACGTCCATTATTAAAGCTCATTTTTCAGCAACTTGTATTTCTAATGTTGCATAGTATACCTTAGACTAAGGTTTAGACTAAAGAAGAATCGAAACACGGTAAAATGAACTTAAACGTCCATTATGAAGGCTATATCTAAAGAATGTAGTAACTGGTAGAAATGAGACACGGTAAAATGAGCTTAAACGTCTATTATTTAGGCTCATTTTTGTGTAACTTGTATTTGGATGTGTTGTTCTTTCTTAGCAGTGTAGACTTATATACAAAGTTTGTGCCTTAGAATTTAAATGGATAATATTTTGTCAAAGTATGTACAAGTACGTGTTTTCGTTAATACAAACACGATTATACTTTCCAACGATAGCATACATTGCTACTCAGAAAAACGCAGTAACTATATAAAATATATGTATGCTGTGGGAATATGTACTTTATAATATCTATCTTAAAGCATGTTTTTCCAAAACATGAGTTACTTGCTTCGGTCTTTATTAAGGCAGAAATATTAACACTTTTTATCGTATTACTATAATTATTAAGACAGCTTTAATTTCCTTTGTAAAATAGTCGTAAGCGAGTGGATTGTTGCACTTAAAACATAGAAAATTGGACCTTAATACAGCTTTTATCTATGTAGAATGCACGCAATTTTGTTGGACCACTTACGTATTAGGTTTCTTCAACTATTTGTATAGTCGTGTATGTGATTTGTTCTGGGTGCCAAATGCGAGTTAGTTATACGTTAACGCAATCGACAGATTTATTTCGTTCGGTGTTCCAATTGGCCCGCTCCAAAGTCTTAACCAATCAGAGATCCCAACGTTTTAAACGTTTCGATTTAACGTAAAAACAACTCGTACTAGGCCCTCTGTATGTCAGTCGCGTAATTATCTTTCTTACGTAACTAAATATGCCGCTTGGCAAAAGTGAACACGTTTAAATACCATTAAGCTAAATTTAACCTTATTTAATTACTACATAGTTCCTTTTTTCTACTGAGTGTGCGATATGTTATAATATTAGACTTACACCCTGCATGTTTACGGACTGACTGTTAAAAGAGATATAATTTTCTTTTAATAAGAATAACACGATTCAGTAGTTGTCAAATAAAGTAATAAAACGTAGGTAGTGTTTCTTTGCGTTTTGTTTTTACACGAGGCCATTACCACATTCTTACTAGACTGATTTAATTTAAGAGAAAAAAAAATTAAATTTTTGTGCAACACGTATTTTAAAAATGTATACATAACATTACACCTGCTAATAATAGAGTAAGCAGAGACTTGTTATTATTATCAACGAAATTAAAAATTACGTAGGAACAAATTTTAATTATATTTTTTTAATAAATTTAATACTGTTCGGTAAAATTTTACCACCGACACGTTTAAGTTACCTAAAAGGTAGTTTATTTATATTTTTAGTATTTTAAGTCTATGTTAAAAGATTATTGCACTTTTAACATTTACAGGGTAAATATTAATGCACCTTTTTTTTACAAAGGAACATAATTTATGTCAATTTAGCTTAAAATTTCACAAAAAGATATTTGAAATGAAACTTATATTTTACTAAATTAATGTTATACACTGACATCTCACATTCCTAATTTTAATGAAGTGTGTATTATACAAATGATTTCTATAAATAATTTAATAATAATTTGGACTGGCCTGTTGGTCTAGTAGTTAGTGACCTTGACTGCTAAGCCGGAGGTCGTGGGTTCGATTCCCACCCAGGACAAACCTTTGTGTGATGAGCATGATTGTTTGTTCTGTGTCTGGGTGTAATTTATCTATAATATGTATGTATTTACAAAAAAAAAAAAGTATATAAGTAGTATATCAGTTGTTTAGTACCCATAACACAAGCAAATATAATTGCTTAATTTGGGGCTAGATGGCGCCGTGTGAATGTGGTAGAATATTATATTATTATTATTATTAATTGCACTAATTAATGTTAGATATTCTGAATACTGCCATTAAAATATAATTATAATGAGATAGTAAGAGCCAGTATATGGCCTACAGGGCATTAATTAACACAATTCTCTTCATGACCGCTATTCTAATAACTACTGACCAGTATTAAAAGACTTCTCCATAAGAATTATAACGTTGTGTATCTTTTGTGTACGTCAAAAGATTATCGTCCTTAAGGTTTAAGCCATAAAAGCTATATCGCTTAATCTTTCTAACATGCAGCTAATTAATACAGTGCACTATCGCCTATATTATAGTTTAGTATTAAGTATAAACGTTTGTGATCGTCTGTCCGTCCATTTATTTGTGCAATGTGTTAAATGTGCCTTTTAAGGATTCTTATATAATTTATAATTTATTTCTCACTTTGTACACATATTAGAAATAAAATGAACTTGTAATTAAAATACTAGTTTTATTTTTTATCGAAAGCCCCCGCTCTGACTTCTCAATCGTAAGTTTAAAGTACGTGAAACCACAACTTTGTTTTAAAAAGAAAAACCAGACTCGTATTTTATTATTTAATAAATTATAATAAACATTACATTCGTCTAAAAAGTCGTAATCCTACATTATTTCAAATTTAATTCATGACTGCTTCGGTGGCGCAGTCCGTGTAGGTACGTGCGACCGCTATAATAACTAGGTATATGCTATGAACACGGAACAAAACTATGTAATCCTGATCGATTAATCCTCTGTGTCAGTAGTCCGATGTCTCATTATGACGTCATAACCGTACTTACTGTTGTCTAACAAGCGAAATATATTATTAAAAAAATAATGTCTGCCTAAAACAAATTAAAACGAAAGAAACCCATTTTAATTTCTCGCGATGAAGCTACATTAAAGAATTATGTACCCTATGTCACTCCCACAATACGAATCTAATGACACCTCAAAAGGGTTAAAATCCATCAAGACATTAGGGCTGTACAACGTGCCAAAGAAATAGACCCTCCTTGATTTCGGCAGTCAGGCAAAAAGTACTACTGAGACGAGAAGTTTAATCGTTACAAATGAATAACAATTAGTCACGTGCTGTCGTTGAAGATAAAACCAAAATGTCTGTGATTAAAATATGCGGCGACTATCACACGGTAACGCATACACTTACCTCGTTTAAACCGTTCATTAAAGCAGTTTAAAAATTAGTTATAAAATAAAAAATACTTAAAATTAACATTTAATTTATGGTCTTCGTGGGATTATTCATATAGGTTAATTAAATTAACACTTATGAACGTCAAAGTTTACAAAATGTCAGCAAATTAACCTACAGCCAGTTCGCTGACGAAGTAGAGCCATGAGAAGAATCGTTTAGGTGCAGAATGTCCAAGTTGTAAAATGACCATGTTGCAAAATGTCCAGGTTCCAAAAGGTCCAGGTTGCAGAATGTCCAGGTCGCAGAAAGTCTAGGTTGCAGAATGTCGAGGTCGCAGAATGTCCAGATCCCATTCGTATTCGTTAAAGATGTATAGGTTAGTTACTCATATCGTACGTACTCTAAAGCACAAATTAACACTTTCGTTACCAGCTGTCATGCGAGGGGCCAGCACTATAATTTGCTATACATTTTGGGCTCACGTGACGAATTTTCGGCAACAAAAGGGTTAATTTCCTAATATACTTCTCAATAGTATTTCCTTCTCTGACTTGCCATCTTGTGTACAAACGCACACTTGAGGCCGTGTGCCCGCAGTATAAGGTGGGGCACATTTAGGACCACAAATCAGTCGCGCTTCCATACCATTGCACGGTAACAAACGACCTGGTACCATTATTAAGTCCACCACATAGTTCGCACGAAGTAAACCTGCCGGATATTTTTGAGGGATATCTGCTTCTACTTCCTCCTGTAGGATTAATTTAAAATATATCAATAAAGACCGGTAATATTATAGTAGCTGAGAGTAGTAGTTAGTCCACTGCGTCTGCTGCCTATCACTCAATCGCTGTGGCGTGAGTATCACAGCATTCAGCCTGTATTGAGATGGCCATCCAGCCACCTTTTCATTACCTGTTCGTTGACAGACTTGATGACTTGACTGCCATCATTCAATTGTTGATTGCGTTAGAGAAGTTGCTATTTTAAGACCGCTAATTTGTTGTACTATCCCAAATGAATCATGACCCACCCAAAAGCTCATTTTGGCAACTAATATGTTGCCAAAATGAGCAACTAATATGATGAAGTTCGCCTGAAGAGGGATTGCCTTGGCAACGAGCTTGTTATCATTTTATTAAACACTGACATTTTACTGAGCACACTGTTGTAATGTCAGTATGAAAAACGTCCTAAGTGCATTATACACGATAGATCTTACAGATTTAAGAGTTTTAAGCGAAATATCAGCAAAATGGGTCATGATTCAGTTGGTTCTTTAGTACTTTGTTGGTGAATGGTTAAATCAACTACTCTTAGTCTTAGTCTTCTTACTTCTTAGTTGCTGTAAAACATCTACGGGTAGAGAGGCGGATCAATATTCAAGACAAAAGAACACGGCCAAAACCCTTAAATTGCAAAAGTTGGATAGGGAGGTGCGGTCCGTCAAAAATGTGGACTACCAGTTTTAACAATTATCGCTAAGGTTGACTTTTGTAACGGAGTGTAAGAGAAATCGACCTTGTTGTTTCGTGACGTTCAAATGAAGCTCAACTGTAGAGTGGTAGACCACATTTTTAGGCGACTGTACATGACTATATTTCTACTCTAAGTATGTCTTACCGGATCCAATTCAGGTATAGCGACCTCGCACCATGCATACGCACTGGAAGACCGGTGCAGAGAACATGGCAGACCGACGCGATCAGCTAAGCTCTTGTAAAGCAAGGCTCTCTCGAGAGCCCCTCCGCACTTTACCCAGCCTATGCCGATGATTGGAGAATGTAATTCCGCCTGTGAGGAATATAGCTGGTTTAGAATTGTGGAGGTGAATAATTCAATTCTGATGTTGTTAGATAGCCACGAAACAGGCTGTGCCGAGTGTGGCTGTAAACTGTAACACATGCGCAAATTTAATTTAATAAACATTTAGGTACTTTACTTTACTTTGATAATTGTTTTCTTCACCGAGTCTTCTTTAAAAAAATTGATACACAACTAGTATCATGAATATCGAAAATACTTTACCGACAAGGGAAATCGAACTACACAGTTTTTACGCGATGAAGGTTTTCTAAAATGGCGTCCACGAGGTGACAGCACTGAGGCATCAGGTCTCTGGCATCTGTTACAGCGCATTCAATCTTTGATAGATAACTGTGAACGATTCTATTAATTTCAAACTGGGAATGAATTTTGAATTAGAATTTTTGTGAATAAGACCTTTCACCTAAGTGGCGCTGACTGGTAGCGAAAATTTACCTAAAACACTCATTTAATGGTTCTAGATCCAAATCATGTAGGTTTGCCGCCGAAAGTTTTCAACAGCTGGACGTAAGTCTACCCCCAAACATAACCACTTTGACCTGTCATGACCCGTTCTCATGTATCGGTTGCCCGCCATCTTAAAACCGCCCTAGATAATAGTTAGAATGGCCACTTGGAGCTGTGAGTTTTTTTGCTTATTTCAGTTAAAGTTTAGGTTTCCCCTTCCCTCACAATGTTTTCCTACACTGTAATATACTAAACGTAGGTAATAAGTAAGTAAACATTACCATTAAATCAGCTAGATGTAGTTCTACACAAGGCATGGAGCAGTCTCGCTCCTGCGTGAGTCCACTCATCTGCTGGGCCACCAACTCTGCCAATAACTTAGCTTTCTCTTTCAATGACGTTGCCACCTCATTGCACATGTCTCTATATCTGAAATAACGATTTTTCAATAGGTATATTATCGTCTAAATAACATTACAATACGAGTAGTTTATCTAACTTTTATGGTTAACCCTATAATCTCCATTTATGGAATACGGAACCTCCGAATCTTAAAAGCCACACACACAATCATCTTTGTGTGATTCATAAATATTTGTATCGAGTCTCAGCATAGGTTCTTCATGTGTATCCCCCTAACACAGTACCTACGTACCCTTTTTGATTTTTGGTAGTGATTGGTGATTTGGTAGATTGGTAGTAACACAGGCGTGTTACTACCAATCTTACTACTAGCAGTAACACCGGTAATTAATTGAATTACCCTACTTACTACTAAAGTTGAAAGTTGTTAGAACAGCAATAAAAAATTGCCAGTGTTACAACCTGTTATTTTTAATTACAAAAAAAAACAAATGAACATAGCGAAACATAACCAAAACAAAATCAGGAAAACTAAGAAAAGTAAGATTAAAAAAAAAAGTAAGATTGGTAGTAACACGGGCAAAAAAGGCTACGTACCGTCTGGCATTACGGCATTTATTAAAAAATATAGAAATCCGAGCTAAATTCTTACCTGACTTCATAATGTGCATCTTCAATTTCAATGTAATGTAGAGATTTTGCTCTGTAATACAAACAGAAACAAATAAAATATATAAAAAACCGCCAGCAAACTGGCTACTGTACGGGCGGTTTCAAACCAATGTTTATACGCGCGTATAAGCTCGTGTAGGAGTGTTTAAGCGCATTTTACCACATGCGCAACTCGTACGACGCGCTTATAATTTCGTCTCAAAGCGAAGTTGATACTGACTTAATAACAGAGCGAGCACGCCAGAATAAGCTTGTGTACGCGAGTCTGAAACTTGTATGTAGCGCGTATGCTGAAACAACCGTCTAAGTACTTACATACGCGCAAAAAAAAAACGCTAGCCTGCAATCGCTCTTACAAAAGTTAAATATAGAGTGTGTAAATTCTATATTTAATACTAACGGATCTCCGAACCACATCTTAAGCTTGAGCAGGTAGTTCCTGAGATTGACATCATCAGGGATAGGAGGGAACTTCTTGGGCGGCTGAAACAACTTGGCATCTGGCGATGGAGGCTCTGTTGAGGTAAATGATAAATTAAATACCACTAAAATTATACATCTTTATTGCAAAATAGATATTTTAGCTGCCTTTTGATACTGATTCAATTTTTGAAATTAATTTTCAACGTTTGACAATTAGCCAACTCATGATCGATCCTTGGTTATAGCGATTTTGAAAGCTCCAACAATATAGTTGTACACGGCTTTGATGTAATGCAAGAAATATGCAAACAAATCAAATAAAACCATAAAAACTTACTATATGGAGTTCTAATATCATGTTCAGAATCAGGCGTCCACGATGTTTGATAAAATCTACACATGAACACAGGATTCCACAGATGGGTTGGCTTATCCAGTATTTCTTTTATAGTTGGGAATCGCTTAGCCAGCCGTTTAGTGCAATAGAAGCCCTCCTGTGATGTTAAAAATAAATTTCTACAAGATTTTATTTTGAACAAACTGCAGGTGAGGGCATTGTCTGATTAAATTTATTGAGCGATAAGACGGTACTATTTGTCAATGTTCACATCGTATTATGGAGGCGTGAGTGAAATTGAAACGTGCGGGACTGAAGTGCCACCTTTTCACAGTGGAATCTAAAGGATTTCGAACTAAACGGTTCAGCACTTCATACTCTTGTCGCTCAATTAAAGCCTTTTTACCAGCGCATGTGTTGCTATCTAACTTTGATCCTGGGTCTTTTAAGCGGGGCGAACCCACTACCTCATGTTTACGAAGCGGAAGGTTCCTACCCGCTTCCATGTCCATTGGGCCATTTCGACTATCATTATCTCACCTTTACCATTTTAATATTCCTGTCGAAAGATATCCAATGCTTGAAATAGGTTACTAACTTATTACTGTCCATGATAGCAAGCGCTCAAAGATAGGTACGATATAAAATCTCCATGTTTGTAGAACTAAGAATAAATCTACCATTACCATATGACTTTCAGGAGGGTGCCTCAAAACAAATTTGGATAGCAACTTAGAGACGCTTCAATTTAAAGACATAACTTATTAAAAAAAAACCTTGACAGGGGATGCATGTCTTCCATACAACTAAAACTAATACCTACCGAAATAAAATCGTTGATATCAAGCCGGCCGGTGTACGCCAGTTTAGCAGACGGGTGATGACGGAATATCGTCTCCAACGCTGGCTCCCACGCTCCCACCACGTACCGAGCTTGTCTGTTCTCCACCATACTGGAAATTATTCACGTAAGTCTAACATAATATTTACATAGCAGAAGTTAGTAACTGCTATATTGAATTGTTTTGAATAATCTTGTTATGTACGTTTTTCTTGCGTTTAGGAATAACTGCAGCTTCGTTCCTAACGTAACCCGAACTGCTTTCAAGATAGGTTTTCCCGTTTTCTCTAGGTCTAGTTGATTTGTGCTAAAAACAAAAGAATATTGGGAAAACAAAAGGCAATCGTAAAAGATAATTTTAAGTTTAAAAAATGTGTGCACGCTATTTTCAACATTATCTACTGACATACACCTTTTTTCGCTTGTACCTATATTGTTATTAAGTGCTGGATTTAGTCACTTATGTATAAAATAGCGATTTTCTATAAGAAATTATACTTCGTATCTCTCCCGAAGATGATTGTGGTTTACATGCAGCAGCACGCGAGATGATGCTGTCCTAGTCACACTTTTAAAGATATTTTTATTGCCTAAAAATATAATATTTTAAATAAATATAAAACAGTAGTGTTTTTGACTTTTCCCTCACCACTGCTCACGCCGCCATTGCCGGCACAATGCTAGCTGTGAACTCATTACGTGATTTTGTGTTGTCCGAGTCACACGTTATTCTACCTCGTCCAACAACTAAGTTCATTGCGATACATTATGGGTAAAAGGAAGCGAACCAATAAGCATGATAGTGATAATATCGAAACGTTACTGAAGAAAGTGAAAAAACTCGTAAAAAAGCGAAGAAGAATCTCCTCGTCGTCATCGGAAGACGAGCCAGCGGTATCGTCTGCACAATCATTGCCACACGACTTAGTCAGTGATCCAGAACCACAAGGTAAGAGAATGCTTAAATTAAAATATAACTAGTTAATATTATCTCCACATACCGCCTTTATTTGCATCAACTACTTCATTATTTTTCATAAGATATCGCTTGTACCTATCACAGTATAAACCTTTGCAAATATCCCGACTTAAATCGTGTGTGGATATTAAATTTAATGTCATAAAATGACTAAGTTCATTGTGATACCCCGACGTATAGCGTGTGTGGGTACTATGACAAACAATTATAAAATTCTAGCTGTGCCTACAATACTGTACGTCTCTTACAGACGAGATCCCAACCGTTGAGGTACCTTTCGAAGGCGAAGGAACGGCTGATGAAATTCTTGAACTAGACCCAGAGATTTTACAATTGCTAGGCTCAGACCCTACAAAAAATAAATCGTTTGGTGATAATTTACACAAAGATTTGGCAACGCGATGGAAATATATCTTGGCTAACGGGTTGCTTAAGGAAGAAAAGGTCGAGCTCTTAAAGCAGTATTTACCGGCTGAAAATTGTACATACATGAGAGCACCCACATTGAATCCTGAGTTGAAATCGGCACTATCTGATGTTAACGTTAAGAGAGACTCATACAGTGAGCTGAAACAAAATCAAATGTCCAGTTGTATCTCTGCAATCGGGAAAGTGCTGAACGTGGCTCTCTCACAAACTGAAAATATCCCACAAGATATTATAAAAACGCTAAGCGATGCTGGCCGGCTACTATGTGACACGCACTACAGGGAATCTCTTTCAAGAAGATTCGCTGTCGCTAACTCGATAAGCAAACATAAACGAGAGATCGTAAAAAATACCAAAATAGGTGAATATTTATTCGGCCCTAACCTGTCCGAATACTTAAAATCAACCAATGCCATAACAAAGTCTGCATCCGAGTTGAGACCTAGCATAAATAATAGAAAATTCATCCAACCGCAGCGTTTTTACCAGAGTAGCTTTACGCAACGTCAAACTGGGTCTTTAAACGTACGGGGGACACCGCGGGCACCAGCCGCCGAGCCGCGTGTGTACCCCAACCAGACTCGGCGTCCGCGCCCGCCACCACAGGAACATCGCCGCGCGCCGACTGCGGCTCACCCAGCGACTACCAACCATCCATCTCGACGTCGCTAACTACACCATCACAGGTACATAACAATAACGTATCTATAGCTGGCAGACTTCAACATTACTATAAGGAATGGACTTATATTACACATGATAAAACCATCTTGTCGTGGATTAAGGGGTACCAAATACCATTCATTCGTGAACCCTACCAAAGAGGTTTGACAAAAAAATCTTTTACACCAACAGAAACTAAAGTAATCAATCGTTGCATTACTGAGCTTCTAGAATCAGGATTTATTTCTCGGTGTAACCCATGTACGAAACAATTCATTTCACCTATTTTTACAGTACCTAAGCATAATGGAGAACATCGTTTCATTCTAAACTTAAAAGAATTGAATAAATTTATTCATGTAAATCATTTTAAAATGGAAGACTACCGTACAGCTGCAAAATTAATCGATAAAAATAATTATATGGCTACCCTAGATTTAAAGAACGCATATTTCTTACTTCCAATTGCTAAAAGTGATCGAATTTACCTTCGTTTTAACTGGAGTTCTGAGCTATTTCATAATCAATTATTTGAGTTTAACGTTTTACCGTTTGGACTTTGTACGGCACCTTACGTATTTACGAAATTACTAAAACCCGCATTGCATTATTTACGCTCATTAGGTCATTTATCAGTAAATTATATAGATGATTTTTTATGCATTGGTAACTCATTTATTAGCTGTCGTAATAACGTTGAAACGACAAAAAATTTACTAATTAAACTAGGATTTTTGATCAATGATGCTAAATGTCAATTGAACCCAAGTAAAATGTGCTTATTTCTTGGGTTCATATTCGATTCTACAAACATGTGCCTGACATTACCCAGTAAAAAGAAAAATTGTATAAAATTATTGTCTACTAAGTTTTTGAATACAAAAAAATGTACAATCAGAGAATTTGCTAGATTCATAGGCTTGCTATCGTCCGCATGCCCGACCGTTAAATACGGCTGGTTGTACACAAAGCTGTTTGAAAGAGAAAAATTCTTGGCACTTAATTATTCAGATAATTATAATAAAGTGATGATTCTACAGGATTATTTAAAAGATGATTTCGTATGGTGGAGAGAACACATTAGTTCTGCGTCCTGCTCGTTTCAAGCTAAAAATTATACACTCGTCATATTCACCGATGCATCAACTACAGGCTGGGGCGTAGCTTGCAACAATAAAACCGCTCATGGGCATTGGAATTATTCTCAATTAGCACTACATATAAACACTCTTGAATTACTTGCTGCTTTCTATGGACTTAAGATCTTTGCTTCACACCACAAAAATTGCAATATCTTACTCAGAATAGACAATACTACAGCAATTGCTTATATCAATAAAATGGGGGGCATACAATTCACACATCTAAATAATATTGCGCGTGATATATGGCAATGGTGCGAAAAGCGTAATTTATATGTCTTTGCATCTTATATACAGTCTAAAGAAAATTTTGTTGCAGATTTTGAATCTCGTCAGACATACAATATAGACACAGAATGGGAATTGGCAGACTATGCATTTAACCAAATAATAGCCTCGCTTGGCACTCCTGAATTTGACTTGTTTGCAAATTGTCAAAATCATAAATGCCACAGATATGCCTCATGGAAACTAGATCCAAACTCTGAAATTATTGATGCATTCACATTCAACTGGAATAATTTAAAATTTTATGCTTTTCCACCCTTTAGTCTAATTACAAAAGTCCTACACAAGATTAAATCTGACAAAGCCGAAGGGGTTGTAGTTGTACCTTATTGGCCTACACAACCGTGGTACCTGGTCTGGTCTAAGTTGCTTATCTCAAAAGTGTTATACTTCAAGCCTAACAAGGATTTGTTGTCTTCTCTTTTCAGGGAGGAACATCCACTCCACGTGGATCTTACCCTGATGGCAGGGAAATTATTAAGGAGTCGCTGCTAAGACGCGGAATACCTAACCCGTCACTCGATATAATGATGGCATCATTCTCTCCAAATACGCTTACACAATATAATAGTTCAATAAAATCATGGTGGCTATATTGTAATAATAGAGGGTTAGAGTACTGGAACTCTAACACTAATCAAGTTTTAGAATTCCTAACTGACAGATTTAATTCAGGTGCTAGTTACAGTTCGTTAAACAGCTATCGCTCAGCCTTATCTATTGTACTAGGTCAGGATGTGACTTGTAATGATTGTATTAAAAGATTCTTTAAAGGGGTTTATCGATTAAAACCACCAGCCTCAAAATACAATACCACCTGGAACCCCACTATTGTGCTAAATTACTTGACAAATTATTTTCCTAATGATTCTATTACACTAAAGGACTTATCACTTAAAACAATAACTCTCCTAGCTTTAGCATCTGCACAAAGAATGCAGACGCTAAGTCTAATCAAAATAAAAAATATTATATTTGATTCAGATAACATTAAAATTAAAATCGAAGACTTAATAAAAACTTCAAGGCCAGGTGCCTACCAACCGTTGATTCTGCTTCCATACATTATTGAAAACCCTAAAATATGCCCAGCTCTAACTCTTAAACAATATATTGATAAAACTAATAGTTTACGCCATCAAGAGGCATCCCTGTTTATAAGTTACCAAAAACCACATAAAAAAGTGGGCTCTCAAACCTTATCTCACTGGGTTAAATTAACTTTAGAAAAAAGTGGCATAGATACAAAAATGTACAGTGCTCATAGTACGAGACACGCATCCACGTCAGCTGCACATAGAGCAGGTGTTAATCTTGAAATTATTCGTAAAGCAGCAGGCTGGTCCAATTCTTCCCATGTCTTCCTAAAATACTATAATAAAAATATATCTACGACTGCGGAAACTGAATTTATAGATGCGCTTTTTAGATAATTCACCTATATTGTCACTAAAGTCTAGAGCTATTTATTGAAAATTATCTGTAATACTTTGATTTAATAAATAGCACTTATCGATCATTATATTGTTTAATTTTTTCGATACTCTAAACATCTGCATGTAAACCACAATCATCTTCGGGAGAGATACGAAGTATAATTCGGAATCAAACGAACTTACCTAGTGAAGTTTGATCTCCAATTATACGAGTGTCTTGACCGAAGATGATTACACTCCCACCCACCCGTGGTATTCCCAAGTAGCATCGAAAAAATTGGGCTCTTAAATAATGAGTTCACAGCTAGCATTGTGCCGGCAATGGCGGCGTGAGCAGTGGTGAGGGAAAAGTCAAAAACACTACTGTTTTATATTTATTTAAAATATTATATTTTTAGGCAATAAAAATATCTTTAAAAGTGTGACTAGGACAGCATCATCTCGCGTGCTGCTGCATGTAAACCACAATCATCTTCGGTCAAGACACTCGTATAATTGGAGATCAAACTTCACTAGGTAAGTTCGTTTGATTCCGAATTATTAGAGAGGCGTAGCCATCGCCGTATCAATCATTCGGGGACCCCGGCGACACAAGCCCCGTTCTAATTTTAACTTCGTCACAGAAGGACCTCGAACCTCGGACCTCGATGAATTTCGATACAGGTTCCATCTAGGGCAAGCTATGCCACTGGTAGGTATATAATTCAATTCAAAATATTGTTTACTAGTGGATAGTGCCAAGTTGCAAATACACGTCAGCGCCTTCTTCGCTGACACTCGCCGTGATGAGAGTGCAAAGCGCTGTTCGTAGGCCAATGTGTTCGATGTATAAATTATCAGATACAACCTGAAAATCGTCGTGTTATTAGTACCTATTTATAAATTTTCTAGCCTCCAGGTAGGTAGGTACTATAAAAATCATTTTGAGTAAAGAGTACCTAATTGCGTAATCGATTATTTTACAGTGATTGATTTAGAAAACCCTTTTGTAGGGATTCATAATTAAAGTAACTCTAAGTATTATAGGTACCAAGACTTCGCTGTCTACCTATATTAGTCCATCTGTCCTTGTGTTTTCTTAAGTTTATTTTTTATATTTGGGAAGTAAGTAGGTAGGTTTAAAATATGTTTAGAGGAAAAATGTTACAAACGTTTTCACCATTTTTGGCCGTGAACAAATCCTTTGCTGTGTCCTCGGACATTAATCCAGTTAGCACTTTGCAAACCATTATCTTAAGAGTTATGTCGATACGCTGGAAACGAACAAAATATGAATAACTAGCTTGCCGCGACGCGGTTTCACCCGCCTCTTTGCTTACTGCTCTGCTCCCGTCGTCAGTAGCTTGATGTTACATAGCCTATATCCTTTCTCGAGAACTGGGCTAACATACGCAAAAATAATTTTCTGAATTCGTCTGGTAGTTCCAGAGATTAGCGCGTTCAAACAAACAAACTCTTTCGCTTTATATAATAGTAGGTATAGATTATGAAAAGTTTTTAGTAGCTATTTAATTTTAGGGACAGGGATATTTTTGAGCATAACTATGGCATTACTTCCATTGCAGCCAAAGGTTCTTCTTTTAGAGAAGGCATGATTGATCGCCACGCTTGCTTAATGCGGATTTGTGTTTACATAAATAACTTATAACTTTAAAGTTGTATTAATAAAAACAGAATCAGTTCTAGGTACTTATGTAATTCAATAGTTAAAAAATCGCCTACCGTTAATATATTGAGCATTTCTTGCATAAATTCACCATTAAGCATAGCTTTGGTACTAACATGGTAGCTATGTAAGTTGCTGTACACTTGTACCGCTAAACGCTGAGCTTCTATTGGCGTATCCTTATCTGAGAAACGACATTAACTTCAAAATCAATGAAGAAAGAAATGATTAGATTAATGGATACCTATTTGTGTTTTCCATTTGTCGTATCTACTATCTACCTACCGCTTAAGGCAAGTTCGTCTTTTCGGCAGCTGCTATTTTGTTTTGTAAAATAGTTTAATCCAGTCAAGAAGGATCATAATGACCTTCATAAAAATAACCTACCTACTAGCAAAAAAACCTTCTTGTTTAAGCTATTAATATATGAATGAAAAATATAGATTTAATACAAGAAATCGAACGGAATCTGATAAGTGCGCGTCAAATTTTTTATGTATATCTGAACACAACTATCAATGACGTCTGCCTTCACGAGTATGACCGCGTTCGGGTAGTGCACTCAGGCATATCCCCCACGCGTGCCATTACCGCCCCGTGCATTACAAAAGTTTGTTGCAAAGGCAGAATTATTGATCCTTCTTGGCTTGACTCCAAAATAACTGATTAAAAACTATAAATATTAAAGTATTATAGGTATCAAGGATTGCGTTGATTCCCCTTTAATGTTCTTTGCTTTGAAGTAGGTAATTAAAATATTATTTTCTACTTTTTAGTTAAGGATTGAACATGTACCTAGGTGTTGTTTGAAGTCGGTTTACATTTTTTTTTCTAAAAATAATTTTATCATTTTATTTCATTTTAGCATTAAAGTTACAAAATATCTCAGATGTTGTTGATATAGGCACCTACTTAGGTATTAACTCTACCATGGTATATGATGTACAACGTGTACAAGAAACAATGTCGAAAATCAGTAAAACTTACACTTGTTGTTAATGTTTCTGAGAGCCGCAAAAGTCTTGGGTTCTACCATGCTGAAAGCTGCCTTGGGTATGATGCGACACAGCTCTGCTAGTGCCCGTAAAGCGTTGATCCTTATGTAAAACCAGACTGCGGCGTCGTCTCCCAGAATAACTAAAGAAAAAGTCTTTATAAATAAAAAGAGTCACGGTCGCAAGAATCTTTTTGTGGTTCTTAGATAATAAAATTTTTGATATTTCTGGCATACCTACTACTAAAAATGTGGAATGTAATAGCATTTGACAAAACATGCTGATAACAGCTGAAAGTCTTCCTGTGTAAGAAACCAAAATATTTGTAGGATTGCCCCGGGCGCCAAAACGGGCGGCATCAGGGCGCCAAGACAATCGCTCGCACCTTCGCTCACCATATCAGCTGAATGACAAAACAACCATCCCCTGCTCATCATCAGCCGAATGACGACTGTCTGTTGGAGTAGGGAGGGCGACACTATTAAGTGCCTGCCTCAGGTTAAAAAAAGTCGTAGATCCAGGGCTGCTTGAAGCAGTAAAAATCTGAAGTTGCGACTACAAGACGCATGTGGGCGAATCTAACGGATATAAAGAATGGTTAAAGACCAATGTACATAAAGATGCTTAAGTGCTTAAGTCCAAAAATAACTTTATCCTTAGCCTCCACTCAGTAGATATAATAAATGATTACATAGACTGTACGTTTTGTAAAACAAAATATTATGTACCACACAAAGCCTCAATAATATTGGTGTCCGACATGCGAACCGCCGAAGGTAGAAGTTTCGTCATATTGGCTACTCCCATCGCAGCATCAGCTAAAAGCTCGACATTTGAACTTAACAGTTGGTTGCAGAAAACGAGGTCAGTTCCTGTCTCATATAATGCCTGGAACAGTAGAACCAACATAATTGAGGATTTATATACTATTTTGGCTACTACCTACATTGCTGGAGAATAGCTACTGCCGTATTTGCAGTATCAATGGTTCGGGGTCCCTAGTCTAGCGAGGTCCTGACCTCCTTTGGGCTTCGCCGAAAAAGGGACAATTTTGATACAGGGGCCGTCAACGGCAAGTTACGTCGACTGGACACCCTTGATGGTAAATAAGTAGTCACTCATGGACCTTTACAATACTAATGGTCTACGAAGATAAATCTCGCTATATTGCTCTTAAAAGCCAATTCTTACTGTACTTACGTCTCTCCCATTCGAAGTAAAAGACATTTTGGTAAGTACAGCCAAGCAACCAGGTTTCATTGCTGGTAACGCCATTTCTAAGTAAGCTAGCAGCCTCAATATACATCCTGATTGGAACAAATGATAGGCATTCTCTTCTGTTTCCACATAGTTACGAAGAACGCTTAAAACTTGCGTGTGGACGTCGCGGAATTCATACGACTGTAGGTAAAATTTAATGATAAAAATGGTTAAAGTTACGAAATCCTTAGTAGTAAGCGTCAAAGTGCTGTATTCGATCTCTCTCTGAAGGATTGGGCCCAGAAGGGAGCGATGCAGTAACTTTCTTTTCGCATTGGCCCACTAAATTAATTTCACTCTGCCTGATGGTGAGCAGTGAGCGGAATCTAGAAGTGGTAGCCATAAAATCTTTCGTATCAAACTGCTGGTATTGTGGCCTCCACAATGGCGGCTAGGAATGGATTAGATGAAGGGAATGAGAATCTAGAGGATCAGTTATTGACTCCAAGAATTAGATCGATGAAGTAACGGTGAGCGTTTCTATATGTCGCAGAACGGATAGCTCCTATAAAATATAAGTAAGTACTTAGGTAGGTATTTAAATTTTTAGGTTAATAAAATTTTTTTAAAGATGTTTAAAGTGTGATGTATGCTCGTGTACAGTGACTCTTTATGTGTTACGAAATCTACCATAATACGTAGGTATTTAAGCCTAAGCTTCATTCATCAACCTCCAACCTTTCTAAAATAATCTTAAAAGCAAACAAGCTCACCTCAAGAATATCACAAAGATCCAAAACTCCGGTTGAGGCCCGAAACGTCTTTTGGACATTTTGATCCTTGTATCTACAGATCAATTGATCCACGGTCCTCAAAGCCGCGTTTTGGATCGCCAAGTATTTACTTTGCATCAAAGCAAGCGGTGATGGCCAGCTGAACTGAGGGTTCTTTGTAACTTCTGACGCACAAACGGGATCATCCAGCAGATTGCTCAATGTCTTCAAAAAGAGAAAATATTTGCTTATGTATAGAAACTGTTTTAGTAAAAACCGACTTCTGTAATAAGCCAAATACTGGTTAACAGTAAGTACCTAATGAGGGTTTTCTAAAATGGCGCCCACGAGGTGGCAGCACTGAGGCGTCAGGTCCAGGTACCTGTCAAAGCGCTTTCAATCTATGATAGACAACCGTGAACGATTCTATAGAATTCAAACAGTGAATGAATTTTTGGGAATGGAAGAACTTTCATCTAAGTGGCGCCAACTGAAAATTTTTCTAAACCTCTGAGACCTCGCAAGCGATGAAATCAAATCTTGTCTCTGAATAAATACACTCCTTACCTGTAAGCAATTTTTCTGAACATCAGGATCCAAACTGTTCTTCATTCTGGAGAATAAACTATTTAATATATTAGCTGAAACCAATTGTTCGCATCCAAGAGGTTCTCTGGTTAGCTCTGCTAGTACCAAAGATGCAAATTCCAAGATGAAAACATCTTCCATCTGGAAGAAGTGGCAAACTTAAAAGTAACGTTTGATAAACATTATAGCAATGTGGGTGTTGCCTACTGCTTGTATTATTATGTATATATTAATTAGCGACCCAAGTCAGCATAGCTTACCTATCATCTCGACACATATTATGATATTTACCAAACGTTGATGCTCTCGAATCGGCATTTCACTTTTTTAAGTAAGTACCCGCCTACTTTTCAAAAAAAATTGTTCCTGAGTGAAAGCGATAACCGAATCAAAATTCCTTGCGTGGTTTAACATAAATAGGTACCTAAGCGTAAGAACATACAAAAGAAAACGACGATTTTGTTTTATGGGTACTATTCAGAGTTAAGAGAGAGAGTAGGTTATATGAACATTGCAAAGAGACTTTTTATAAAAAAAAATTAATACCTAGTTTCTAAGACACAGAAGTCAGAAGTCAAAAGGAAACGCAAGCTATTAATATCACAGAAGTACAGCAGCTACAGCATACTTACCTTACTAAGCATGAAAGCAATCTTCCTCAAATTCTGAGGATCTTCCAGTACTTGTTCTGGTCCCCTGGGTAGCTGACAGAGCTGTGCCAACGCTTTCAATGCAAACCTTCGTATATTCAGCTGAGGATGTTCTACATGTTTCAGTATGTACTTGATCGCATTTAAATCGAATAGTACCATGCGATTTTGCATGTCTTGTGCTGAGAACTTCGTTATCGCTCGTAGAGTCTGGAGAGCAAAACTAGTGGCAATGGCAAAACCAAAAACGTAATAAAACATGAAAGGCAGTTCTTTTAATGATTTCTTTTTCAGTAAAAATAATTTCTTCCAAGAAAGCTTTAGGTAGGTACATGATTCAGATAATTACAGAAAACATCAAATTATACATGATAGATAATAATTTACTTTCAAAAGACCTCAAGCAAGCAGAGTTGCTAGAACCACTACATTTTTCTGCGTCCAAGTCGAACTGTCTTGGGTTGACCCCAAGACAGTTCGACTTGGACGCAGAAAAGTGAGGAGACCTGGCCCTAAAATAATGGAACAAGGCATGGAATAAAGAAGATACTTTAGGTACTTTTAAGGTAGTTTACCATACCATGCATAATATCTCAGGTTCATTGGACTCCAGCAACAATATCGATGTGTGTGCACTTTCTGGGGATATGGTAAACGGATGAAAAGTCGTATCCTTCTTGTCTGCGGATCTGTTTTCTCTTTCTTTTTGAAGAGGTTTAGCCATTTTTGTAAATATTAAATCTAGTAATAATATCAACAAATATACTGGCTAATGTGTTAAATTGTCAATATCACGTCGCGCTGGTACTTACGTCAATTTTATAATCACCAAAGAGATCGGTAGATACAAAGGTTATAGTGTTAATTTCAGTTAAAATTAATTGAATCTGAATAAGTAGGGTTTAAAATTCCTTATTCCCATAATTAACAATGTCTTGTAAGAGATTTATTAAGCCCTAGACGGACTTAAATGGACCAAATACTAGATGTGTTGACAAAGGGCACCATTACAAGCACCTGTAACCGACGTGTGTGTATGAAAAGATTAATGAATGTTGAAGGAGGTATGTTTGGATCGTAGGAAATGGCGTTCTATAGTCCCTGCTTACCCCATTAATGGGAGATAGGCGTGAAGTTATTATGTATTGTGAAGGATCTGCCTACGCTGCGTCTTTTGGTTAGTGATCGCCACTCTAGAACTTACCAACCAATTAGGCTCCAACGGCCATTAGGTACTGCGTGCCATTGTCCTGCCCATTGTAACTCTAGTAAAACTCTGCAAACTAAGTAGGTATATCGGTATCGATATGGTATCGACTGATGATGTGGGCGGCTCACGACTGACCAAGTGGTGAAACTTGGAGGTCTGGACAGATATGATAAATGATACTTAAAAAGCAATTAATTGCTTTTTGAGTATCATTTCTTCTTCTTCTTCTCCTTTTTTTTGGCAACAGAGCCGACGATTATGTCAGCTATTTCTGCCAGCGTCAAGTGTAGAATAATATTCTTGTTGATGATATTAATGGTATATTACAATGATAAAATAGAAAAAATGTGGATAAAATTAAATGACAACCATCTTCCGTGAAAACAAAAGATGGACCCCGAGTATCATTTCATTGCTAGAGATAATAGCTAATTGTTTAAAGAAAATCATTAATTACTGTCAAATTTGGACCACTGGTCCGTAGTAATTAGGTGAAGGTTGTAAAACAGTATTAAAAAAGTATACAACACAGTGACAATTCTAAAGTATCAGTCAAAGTCAAACAATATTTTTACGTATATTTTACATTTATGCATAGGAGAAATAGAATAGGTAATTTTATAGGTATTGTGGCCAGAAAGTTTAGGGTGATAGAAGAAGTATGGTTGTTCCCGTGTTGGGGAAGTGGAGGTCTGGCCGCTATACCTCTTTGGACGTTAGACTCATTTGTGCTGCTGGTGAAACTATGTTCCACCTGTACCATGGCTTTAACGAGGGTGTTGATACCACCAGCTATGAAAAGCTTGCATGGCGAGACAGTTTTGGTGTGTAGTTATTACCCATTAAATTATTAATTGATAGTTTTATGACCTATCGAAATTCATTCTAGATGAAGACTAAATACTCCATAGACAAAGTTAAGTAGGTAGGTATCTACTTGTATGTAGGTTCCTTTGCACTTAACCTCACAGTCTATTGTGCGTTGTGTGCATCTAACGTAGCCTCACCCAGACGTATAGTGGTTTCCTGCATTTTTTACAGTCTACAGAGTGACCTCGGGGTGACGCAGATCTGTGCCCGTCATATGCCAACGCCAAAGACAATCAACGAAGCAATTATCTCCCTAATTATAGATAACTGGTGCTGCCGGCGGTATTGGACGTGAATTAGCCCTCCAGTTTGCAGAGCTAGGTGCTACAGTTATATGCTGGGACAAGGACTCAAGACGTAATAATGCTCTCGTCGACGAGATACGCCTCAAAGATGGAGAGGTATATAAACTTAAATTACTATATTATTCATATACACTAGGTAGGTACCTGCTGCTGTCTTATTCCCAACCAACGGAAACGACGCTTTCCGAATCTGCGAGAGCAGTTAGTGTAGAAGGTAGGTATAGACGATTTCGCGTTGCTTAGGTAGGTACACTATTTGAATCGCATACTACCAATGTATTAATCCAGAGCTTAATTTGGTAAGGTACCGACAGCGGTTTCAACGAATCGATAATTGAGAGTTATTAATTGGAGCCTAAATTATATTTGGTGATATAAAATGATCCTTATTTTTCACAGGGTTATGGATACACAATTGATATTACAGCCCGCGATCAAGTCATATCTCTAGCTTTAATGATGCAACGGCAACAGACCGAGGTTTCGATGGTCGTGAGCAATGCTGGTGCAGTCCTCTGTGCACCTTTTAGTCATTTAAGGCAGGACTCAATCGGGAAGCTACTGGAGATTAATTTGCTGGCACATTTTTGGGTATTGGTGGCTTCTATTTTATCTAGGATTACCTAATTCAGTGGGGGAAAATCACCATAATGTAGGTAGTGCCCTAAAACAGCGAATCGATGTCGCGGCACACGAAGAAAATATATCGGGAAGTGTTGGACAAAACATACTTAATAGAAAAGTGGTGTACGAACCGAAAAGTATAGCAATCATGAGAAAAGGCCTTTGTCCAGTCAGAGATGTAATAGTGATGTAAAATAAAAATCAGTGACATCAAAAATGGTTAACTAATATGAATGTTCCAGGTAATCCAAGCGTTCCTGCCGACCATGGTGGAAAGACGACACGGACATATAATTGCAATCAATTCTTGTGCTGGTCTGATGCCCTATGCCGATATGATTCCGTATTGCGCTGCCAAATTTGGACTAAGAGGTTTGCTTATTTAATCAATCGTAAATATTTCATTAACTTATAAACTTAAAGAACAAGGAAGTAAGATAAAATATATCTATTGATAAATGTAACACACTAATATAAGGAAAAAAAAGCACTAGGTATACCTGGATCGCTGTTTGTGTTTGCTTGCCTTCCTCGCGTACTTCAGTCCGTTACTCCGTACTGTCACGACGCAGTAGGTACCCAGTCCTCAGTCAGACTTATGTATCTAATGATTAGTGCAAAAAATGATTTATTTATCAGGTTTCATGGAAGCAATAACTGAAGAGCTTCGGTTAGACACATGGACCAAGAATATTAACACCACATCAGTGTATTTGGCTACTGTCGCCACAGGATTCTATCCACCTCCAACACATAGGTTTACATCATGGTACTCAGAGATTACTGCTCAAGAAGCTGCCAGGATTATTATTGAAGGTGAGAAATCATCATCACCTAAAGTCCACTACTAAACATAGAACTTATTTTTATTGCAAACAGTGGCAGAAGAGCAAAGAGCCCACCTGATGATAAGTGATAACTGTCACTCATGGACTACTTAGTCTCTGGCATTCTCTCTAACGACTTCACTTTGACCGGTGACCTGTGCTGCTCTCATCCAATATTGTTGCTCACCAACTTTAACAAGCCAACCTTGTCATCAATCATCAAACGTAGTAGGTACCTACGTCCTACATACATAGGTACATACATAACTTCACTAACTGTCTCTCATTAATGAGGTAAGCAGACTATAGAACGCCATTTGCTAAGATCTAAACATACCTTTTGTTTATTCAATATTCATTAGATAATCTTTTCATACACACACGTCGGTTACGGGTGCTTGTAATTGTGCCCTTTGCCAACACCACCAAATAGGAGATCGTATTTGGTCCGTGTATGTTCGTCTTGCGCAACCCCTTCTAACTTTTTCAGGCATTTCAAATCTCTTTCCATCCATAGTAGATACCTCATATCTTTATCTGCTTCTGGCATCGGTGATTTAGAGGTTCTTTGTGATAGTCGCCATAAACAATGATTTAAATGCTAATTTGCTAACCAACCTATCAATCTGGGCAAAAAAGACCAAATGGTGGACATCCAAATCATGGTACCGAACTGCCGGATATGAGGTCACCTCGTGATGTTGACACTCCGCTATTGGCCTAAGTGCCTAGTTACAAATCGTTAATAAGGTAGGTCCTATTTGTTTTTCAGGCATCCGCAAGAATCGCAAAGAAATCAGTATACCATCGTTCATGAAGTTCCTCATAAATTTGAACAATCTTATGCCCTACAGAATAAGGATCATTTTCAGAGATTTTTTCAATTTTCGACACAGAGGCTGGTTTTGTTTCTGTTGATTTTTTAAGAATTAATTATTGTAGACGCTTATAAAGACGAGGAATTAGTTCTTTGTAAGATAGTTAAGTAGATATGCCTAGATGCGCCTACGTGAATAAAATGAACTATAAGACTAGCAGCGCACTCGGCGGCCTGGTCACAACGGCCAGGTCGAGACTGCCAGCAAGATTTAGCCATTAGTTTTTAACTATAAATAGCGCGACGACAAGCTTAAATTCAATAACAGACGGTCAGCAGTCAGGATCGACCGCCGTGGCCAGTGAGATAGAGCACGAGAGTTCTTGGCCGCCATATTGGCCATCCGTTCCCGCCTAGCCGCCGCGACTTGGCCTCTGCGATATGCCGACAAGGCCGCCAGTGGGCTCCTAGCCTATTGGCCTTGCCCTATAATGAGTAGGCACATCAAGCTTAATAGATTTTGAAACGTGGATGTAAGTATCTATTCCTTGATCATGCGTGTGTGTAGGTAATAACCAAATATTTGTGAATTAACCTTTTTTTTATTTAGCTATATTGTTAATATTAGTTGAAATTAATATTCATTTACCTAGCTATTATTTAAATAAATCATATACTTAGATATCAGTATTGAAGTGTTTTACTGTGGTTTTACTACTATTATAGTTATTATACCTCTGGATAAGCTGATTGAACTGTACATAGATGAATCTCTACCTATCTTCAAATTAAATATGAACTTTAAATCTTACTTATTAGAACTGATTTTTAAAATAAAAGATAGGCCATTCCAATACAAAACATGTATTCAACTTAAGTTACACACACATGTAAATTCAACTCGTAGCTATTAACACTTTGTCCACATTTTTCACATATCGTCATCTCTATATGCTGTAGCTTATGTGTCTCTAAAGCTTTGGCATCAACAAAGAGCTGGCAGCAAACATTACATATTGTTTTAGCAGTACCATGTTGTAGCATATGACGATTTAATGTTGTACGGGAAGCAAAGCTACGACCACATGATTCACATAAGTGACGGGTTGCTTCAGGTTTAACTGTATGGTTCTTTACATGTATGTATGTCTCTTTACGTTCTGATGATGTATAGCTGCATATTTTACATCTGAAAATATTTTTGAATTAGCGTTATTGAAAACTCAACCTTGCATATAAAAGATAAGCACTATAATCACTTGGCAATAATGATATCAATCTAAAGATTCATTGTGTGATATAGGAACGTATAGGTCATTTTACAAGAGGTTTTGCCAAGACACAATGCTTGCATGCAGGTTAGGGACGACAATAGTGGTAATAGTACACAGACAACACTGTTAAAATTGTAAGCTTTATGCTAAAATAATGTACCTTACTCTTCTGGGTGCTTAGTACGAGTTTGTTTTACGTTAACGCAATCTACACGTTCATGACGTTCAATGCTCTGATTGGCTCCCGCTTAAAGCTCTTGACCAATCACAGAGCTAAATGCGGTAAATGTTTCGGTTGCGTTAATGTAAAAACAAATCCCACTAGGCACTCTGTATAATTTTTCTGTATGCTTGTTTAGTACCATGAATAAAATCTATACATATAATAAAAATGTAACCGATCGCTGTCTGTACATGGAAGATATATGAGAAAAAAAACTATTGGGACCTATATCAACGCAAATAGAACCCAAAACAATGATTTTTAAAATTTTTGTCTGTTTGTCTGTTTGTCTGTTTGTCTAATCTCAAAAACGGATTATCAGATTTAAATATGGTTTTCGCTGATACATTGTGGTCAGCATCACTTAACATTAAGTGTTTGTTTCATGTCAATCGGTTTATAAATAAAAAAGTTATGCTAATTTAAATAATCACGTCATAAATGTAGTATGTATTTAGCTTAGCTTAGTTTGTTTTTAAGTTAGGTTAACACGACTTATTTCTTATTAAAATGTAAATTAAAATGTAAATACTTTATTAGTTAAAATGTAAATACAAGTTAGATTTATATTTTCTGGATTTATTTTATTTTTTATTTTTTGTGATAAAAACATGTTTGTTAACACGTTTCATTACGGAATAGGTGGAATTGAAGTGAATTACGAAATAGTAGTAGTCGATTTACGCTGGTTTCAACACGAATGGGTCGCATCGACCAGGGATGCACACCCTCTCATAGTTTACGACGTAAGAGTAATAGTATCCATATTATTGCGTTTCGTTCGGTAAGCGCGAGAGCCGGAGGCCCAACTGATGCAGAGATGACAAACCTCGCAGCATGTGTGGGACCAGCTGAGTATCCGCGGAGTCATTGTGTGGGAGGTGTGGGTCAACCCGCCGGCCAGGGAGACCTAACCAAAAAAAAAGAGGCTGCCCCACCAGGTTGCGCATAATCTCGGAGTGGTTCGTCGTGCAGGTTGGTGACCGGATAGTGGGACCCGGCGACCATTTTCGAGACGGTACAGGGGCCTTTTGCGAGCAGTCCGTATCATGGAAGCCCGGAGGCCTAAGACCCTTGAGCCTTTACAGCTGCGAAGAGACATCGCCTCCTCAACGGCCGTCTTCTATCGCCTTTACCACGGAGAGTCTTCTCAACAGCTTTTTAAAATAATTCTACCTTCTCCCTTTTTATCCAGAACGACACGTGCAGGACTGAAGTGCTACCCTTTCACAGTTCAATCTAAAGGGTCTCGAACCAAACGGTTCAGCACTTTATACTTTTGTCGCTCAATTAAAGCCTGGAACTTTTTACCAGCGCATGTGTTCCCACCTAACTTTCATCCTGGGACTTTTAAGCGAGGCGTGAAGAAGCATCTCACTAAGCCGCCATAGTGGAGGCCACCATACCAGTAGTTTGGCTTTTGGAATGGTGTCCACTACTTCTGAATTCCACTAACTGCTTACCATCAGCCAGAGTAGAGGCACTTTGGCAGGCTAATATAAAAAAAAAACTTATAGCGTTTTTATTCCTCGGATTCCTTTCATTCCAAACAATTTCCCGTTTAGTTTTAAACGAGTTCAGTTTCCAGTGAGCCTATGTTTCGCGATGACAATTAATGAGTGTGGATCTAAATATTAACTGTTTTTGGCATGGTCAGCTTTATGTGGATTTGCCACGTGTAAGTAATCCTAGCAGCCTGTATGGCTTTGATCCGCGATGGCTATACGTCTAATATCGTAGATAGAGAAGCATTTACTGTAAAGATTTTTCTTATTCACCTAAACGAAGATGTTTATAATTCAAAACAAACCAAAAGATATATCCAAAAAATGCTGCCCAAAATCACTATTCCACGCGGACGAAGTCGCGGGCACAGCTAGTAATAAATAAATATAATAAATGTGTTTAGTCGCCTCTTTCGCCTCTTAGGAAAGATATAAAGAGATATACAAATTAATAATTAATACTTACCTATACATAACATTAGGCAGTTTATCATGTTCATCCTTTTTATGTTTAGCTAACGCATCATTGCCTGTAAAAGTGTGGCCACATACATCACACACCTTTTCTTCTAACGTAATAATATGTTCTTTAGCATGCTTGTACAATTGAAACCTCTCTCTAAACGTGTCTCCACATACTTTACAGCGGTAAACACAACCTACAACAGCTGCATAATCTGTGTGACAAGTTTTATGATGCTGTATGAGTTTTTCTTTACTCTGAAATTGATCACCGCAGTTACATGTGAATGGTAACGACGTATTGTGTGTGACAGAGTGCAGTTGCATTTGTTGCTTAGAATTAAAAAGCATATTACAATGTATACATGTTCTCAATGCAATATCACATATGCTCATATGTTGTAACATCTTTGGTATACTGTCGAATTTTAATTTACAACCGAAACATACAAAATTTTTATCTATTTTTAATTGATTTATTTTAATTTTTGAATCAGTCTCTTTCATATTAAGACCTTTATCTGTAAAGTCGGAATCTGACACATCAGTTTCCAATTTAATTTTTTTTACATTTTTTTTAGGACTAGGTACTTTTGTTGCTTTTAAATTTGTCTTAGCAAATTCAATGTTATGTTCATTTTTGTCCAGCATATTGACTATACAAGGTATGTCCTCTTTACCAAGGTTATTTAAATACTCTTCGATATTCGCAGTGTTATTGAGAAACTCTAGAAGGGAATCTGAATTATACTCGCAGTCAGGCAATGGTTGTAATGGCATTTTATTCTCCGACGTTTTCTTTATTTTCTCTTGAACTGAAGATTCTAACCAGTCTTGAGAACATCGAGCATTTAATTGAAAGTTATAGAACTGGTTTAGTAATGATACACACGATAAACACACGGTTTTTGGAAGGTGATCATTCGGCGACACAATAACTGAAAGACAAGTTTTGAAATGTAAGCATATTGTTGAATCTCCGAGTATAGAAACATGCTCTGACTCTTGGTCAAGACATATACGGCAGCAATTTTGTACATTATCAACCATTTTCTTGACAATTTATTATTAAAGATTAATAATACAGAATACAAAGCCGCAAAATATTTGACATTGACACATTAGGTTCTAGAGATGCGACGTATCTACGCTACCAGGTTTTAAAACCAGGGTTTCGCTTCGAAGAACGGCGCCCTGGTACGAGCAGACAATACTTGCAAGTATGAAAGTATGTGATATAAGGCGAACGCGCTTGCATTAGAAGTGGGTGTTGCAAACCATAAACAGTTTTAATAACTAGATATTGCTCCAATACCCAATAACTATATATTGGCCCATAGAGAAACAAGTAATCGGTTCAAACTAGGTATTCTTTACTGTGTTAAACGGAACAATGCGTAAATACAAAACGCACCACAAATAACGGGTTTGACAAACTATTTATTCCTTACTGCGTAAAGTGCGTGAAACGAATAACCGAATTTAGGAACACAAAAGAATATTAAAGGATGATTAACTAATTTTAAACTCTATTCTAATGAGTTAGGGTTGCATTTAAATAATCAAATTTGTTTTATAATTTAGAGAATATTATTATTGTAGATAAGTATGTGCATACGGCTTTAAACCTTATTGCATACTTTATAAATGCAATTTGAAGATTTATTGTTTAACTTTAATCTCACTTCAGAACCTTGACCTTGAACTGGACATTTGCGATGAAATGAACATTTTGAAATAAAATAAACAAAAACATCGATAATATTGTATGTATGTATTCTATTTTTTCTCATAACATATAAAATAAGCAATATCTATTTAAACATACTTACCTACTTAATGCAAAATAATAATAATAATAATAATGCAAAATAATTATTGTTAAACCATAACAAAATACTTATATTAATATACCTACTAATAACAAAAAATATAAAAAAGTTAAAAAGTTATTTGCGTCTACACAAATTTTTCATAATGACTAAACTCATAAATCGTTATATCTTAGTTGTCATCGTGTAAGGTTTCAAATACGTTGTCTGTAAACAGTTTTCGAATAGGTATCTATTCGATGCATTTATAATAGGTACTCCAAACCGAATGGGTTCAGGCCAATACCTAGTTATTGAAATAAACAGTTTCAAAAACTGTTATCAATATTTAAAACGATAAACAGTTAAGGTATTGCAGAAATGCGTACCGACCCATCGCTAGCTTGCATAGCATAGAAAAACGATTCATATTTCAACGTAGATAAAAAACACACTCGTATTTTGTTAATAATAAATACTTTGATCTTCAAAGTATTTTTTATTTATACGAATTTGCTCCTTACCTTACTGAGAATACAGGTTGAATTTCTATGTAAGTATTTTAGGTAAGACGTTTGCGTCCATTACTTGCAAGTATGAAAGTAAATGCTTTAAGGCGAACGATAGCATAGCATAGAAAAATTATTCATATTTCAATGTGCAAGAAACACACTCGTACTTTGTAAATAATAAATACTTTTATTTTCAAAGTATTTTTTTATTTATACGAATTTGTTCCTTAACTTACTGGGAATACAGGTTGAATTCTAATGCAAGTATTTTAGGTAAGGCGCTCGCGTCCAGCGCATAGATATTTATTATACTGGAGTATATTATAATATCTATGGTCCAGCGTGGTAGCGGGTTGCTATACTCGAACCCGACCTTTAGCGGGGACGACAAATACTTTCAAGTATTTTAAAACCTGGTTTTTGTCCCTTGTATTTTTACGTGAATATTGCAAATAAATCTCTTACATCTATTAGGTTTGATTGATGAGTGATTTGACAGACATTTAATTGTGCCAAAAAATTTAAAAATAATTTTACAAACCCCAGATCAACACATTCATGAATATTCATCTTAGGATGGAGAGAGAACACTTTCATTTTATAACCGCTTGTCACAATATAAGTAATAATTATACTGTATTAAATTAATTAATATTGTTATTTATTTGTAAATGCTAAAATAATCAAATTTAGTCATATTTTTGAACGTATTCGTTTATGGCATGTGGGTCAAGGACGTCATTTTAGAATACCGTATGTCCATGGTTTCTACCCAATTTTTTTTAAAGGAACTATTGATTTTTTTTGCTTAACAAGCAAATAACTTTAAATAAACATATTGATGATCAAAAAGTATCACAAAAGATAATATAAACACAAATAGTTATACGATAATCCTTATGAAAATAACTAAACGAGAAGTTTAGTAAGTTAATCGTATAAGGTTAACTATAACTTCCAATAAACTTTTCATGGAGGTACCTACTGTGCACAGACGTGGTCTTTGATTCACAGCTTAATGTCATGTAATAGAAGTAAATTAAACTGGTTAGAAATGTGCTAGAAGATCCTCTAGGCCAGAATGTTATATCTAAAGATAATTTAGTTTTATTCATAACTTTTCTGAAAAATTTGAATGTATTATATTTTATGTACTAGTTTTCTTTTCAAAAAAATTGTAATATAGGTAATTAAGTGATTTAAAATGTTCATGTTTTAAATTTATGTACTGAACCACTCCGTATTGCCATCAAATTGACTTGCTTTAGTCATTCATCTGACTGACATAATATTGACAGAGACAGTTCTCAATTTCGCAGTCGTTGAGTTTGGTTTGGCCTGATATAGAATGGCCTGGCCTGGCGAAATAGCGAAATATCAACTTGAAACGCCATCCTTTCAAGTAGTTCAAGTACGGTAGATTTGTTTCTGAAAAGAATAAATCACCCTAGTTTACAAGATGATTGCAGAGTGTCTGTTTTATTGCTATTAATCACGAAGTCTCGTTAATGTAGCGGGATAAAATTCAAATCATAGAAAACTGTTCATTGTGATTTAAAATTTAAATATAACAATCGTGTCTTTAGTTGATTGTAAATAAGAAGTGAGACTGTATATACAAAAACCTTCGGCATTTAAAAGTACATAATCATGGAATCGAAGAAAACAGCCAAAAAAGAGGCTGAGCCAGAAGAGTCGCTGTTATATTCAGCAAGACATGGAGAGAACCATGTAGTTGTTGCTATGTTGAATGCGATGGTAGAGGGAGAACTCAATTTGGATATTAATTGCAAAGGTATGTGACAATACAAACTTACTACCTACCTTCTATTTGGTAAGATTTTGTTGGTAGTTTTTTTCAGCCATACTTTGTCCACAATAAACTACTGCCTATTAGGATTAGTCATTTAAATGCATCTAAAAGAGATTTGCCAAGAAGTGTAATAATTTATTACAATCCTTACTGGCTTTGCTGAGTAACCTATCTATAACTACTATTATATTATACATCAGAAGAGTTTTTGTTTGAAAGCGCAAATCTCTGGCAATACCAGTTTAAATAATTAATTTGCATATAATAGCCCGATTCAGGGGCAGAGCAGTGAGCAAAGAAGCGGATGAAAGCCACGGAAAGCTTGTGATTTATATGCATAGTCTTAACTGTTATTATTATTATTATTAATAATAAATTGTCATTGTGCCGATAGTCGTTACCGTAAATGGTTTAATAGCAAAGAGCCTCGACCAACACCTAAAGAGGCTCGCATTAGGTGGATGGGTCAAGGGCCAGATCCAGAAGGCAGTGCTGCTCGACACGGCACGTATTGTTAGGAGGTTCCTCTCTCTGGAGCCCTAACCGCCGGTAGCTTGGACTTTGTCTCGTTGCCGGTGGTAATCTATTTTTTATATTTTTAAATGTGTATTTTTGGTTTTTATAAGTATATATTTGAAAATGTAATAAATATGAAAAAATATGAATAAAGGATATAATAATAACTGTTATTATGAGTTATAGTTGGGAGCTCTAGGGATTAGTGTGCCTTGTATTTTCACTTTATTAGATTTCAGAAATACATAGGGTACACTACAACCAAAAACCCAACTGCATTTGTTGACTGGCCTGTTGGTCTAGTGGTTAGTGACCCTGACTGCTAAGCCGGAGGTCGTGGGTTCGATTCCCACCCAGGACAAACCTTTGTGTGATGAGCATGATTGTTTGTTCTGTGTCTGGGTGTAATTTATCTATAATATGTATGTATTTACAAAAAAAAAAAATGTATATAAGTAGTATATCAGTTGTTTAGTACCCATAACACAAGCAAATATAATTGCTTAATTTGGGGCTAAATGGCGCTGTGTGAATGTGGTAGAATATTATTATTATTATTATAGGTGATCTTTGTGTTTCTCAGCTTCTGGGCTGGTTATAACTACATTTACGGGCTTGCAACCAAGTAAATGCAGTGTGTGGTGTGTAGTGTTAACTTGTGTTTTGGTCTGTTGTGTTATTATCCTGAATTTGCATAAACTTTCTAACTATCCTACAAGTGTTTAGAATGGCTGCTTTTTGTAATATTATGTATAGGTTTGCTGACAGTTCTAGTAATTTTAGGCTACGATGAAGATGTTTTGGAATGATACCAGTAGTAGAAAGGACTATGGGTACAACGTAAACTTTATCCTGTTTCCATATTCGAGCTATTTCTTCTTTTAGGTCTGCGTATTTGCTTATTTTTTCAGTTATTGTTTTCTGTAGGTTGTGTGTATTAGGGACAGCTATGTCTATTAAAAAAGTGGTCTTATTAATTTTATCCTGTAATACTATATCCGGTCTATTATAGTGAATGGTTTTATCTGTAAGTATGGCACGATCGTAATAAAGTTTGTAAAAGCTATTTTCTAATATAGTTTGTGGTGTATAATTGTAGTAGGGTGTGTTTGTGTTTTGTATGAGGTTGGACTTACGTGCTAAATTTTGGTGGATGATGTTCGCTATTTGGTTATGCCTATGTGTGTAATCTGTCTGTGTGAGGGTTGTGCATGCTCCGGTTATGTGTTGAATGGTTTCTGGTTGGATGTGGCACCTACGACATTTATCGTTAGTAATGGTTGGGTCTTTAATTATATATTTTCTGTAGTTTCTTGTGTTA
Source organism: Parascotia fuliginaria (assembly GCA_963082885.1). Lineage (NCBI taxonomy): Eukaryota > Metazoa > Arthropoda > Insecta > Lepidoptera > Erebidae > Parascotia > Parascotia fuliginaria. The sequence continues at coordinate 3,199,552 of OY720172.1, forward strand.
ACAATTTGGTCTTGTATAGCTACCATAAACCCTTCTGTCTCTGGGAATAAGTTACCAATTTTAAGCCATATTATTATTATTATTATTATTTGTAAGTAGCACACTAGTGAAGTATATACAGCCTAGCAATAGGTAGTATTTACATAATCTATGTACGACCCCCAATCTCAATCTATCTGTTGATCTAAATAGTGATTATGCTAAATCTCTCCAAATTTCATGTCTATTTTCATTCTTCCAGTGATTATTATTCTAGTGATCTATCAAATAGTGCCTCCAACATTAGTGTTCCTCTTACTTCATACAACTTTTGACCATAGTTGATCCATGCTTAAGCATGAATGGCCCGGATCGACCAAGGTGGTACTAGCATCTCTTGGAAGATCGGCTTATGAGTAATAGTATCCATATTATTGTGTTGCGTTTGGTGAGTGAGAGTGCCGGTGGCTCAAGTTTCCTCCTTTCCTTTTTCTCACCTCCCTCAATTCTTTTACCTACCTCACTTACTTCACGGTAGGCAGCGGCTTCAATGCTAGGGACTGTGAGTCATCCATGAGCACCAGTTACCACTTATTTGCTCCTCTACCACTGTCGCCAATAAAAAAAGGATTGTAGAAAGTCTGTAACTCCTAGCACCCAGAGTTCTTTGTTGAAGGAACCATCAAAATATGTTCATCCATTTTGGTTTGTTTAATATTATTGCAACATATTTTTATTTATTTGAAATACTGAGTTAATTGTTTTATTTAGAAAATATACTTTATCTTAAATAGTCATAGTCATCACTCCATCAGTCACTAATGACAATTTAATTAGGTATTTGACTTAGAGTTAAAAAGTCTGATGAATATGCAACATTTCCACTGATTGTTTAGTTTCAACTATAGATTATACACTTATGTACTGTCTCAAATCTGAGAGGAATGATTTTTATTCAAAACAAGTTGTAAAGTTCCAAAAGAATTTTTTTTTCTTGTTTGTTAGATCCATCAAATATGATGCAGAAAAACTACAAACATTTACTGCCTCCGTGGTGCAGTGGGAGCGCAAGCGACTGCTGTGCACAAGGTTGTGGGTTTGATCCCCATGCGGGACAAAACTTTGTGTGATCCATAAATATTTGTTCTGAGTCTAGCTGTTCTTTGTGTCCATTAATTGTACCTATGTTTGTAAAGTCCCTCGCAACGCAGGGCTTGTTCCTTAGCTGGAGTTGTCTTTTAAAAAGATGAAGATGAAACCCATACTATACTAATATTATAAATGCGAAAGTAACTCTGTCTGTCTGTCTGTTACGCTTTCACGCCTAAACCTCTAAACCGATTTCAATGAAATTTGATATAGGGATAGAATAGATCTTGGAGAAAAACATAGGCTATATTTTATCGTAAAAATGACTTGAAAGGGTTGAAATTGAAAAAGGGGATAGAAGTTTGTATAAAAAATCGTCAATGTAAACAGAGATATAACCGACATTCACACGGCGGAGCTGCGGGCAACAGCTAGTTTTAGAATAAGGCAACTAACTAGTGGTTTGCAACTATGTTCTTTATTTCAAAGTTAATGACTCATAGTGTGTGAGTGTTGTTTACCTCCATTGTCATAATTTTATAAAAATAATATTGCACTATGCTATGCACTTATAATCTAAAATGAGTTATTATTCTGATGCACGTGTTAGTCCGTATATATGATATTTTGTATCTTATTGTTTACAATATAGAGTTCAAAGTTACTAAGACCAAACAAATTTTATTACATAGACTAGCTTCCCGCAGCAGGATTTCATCCGCGTCATTGCTTACTGCTCTGCTCCCGTCGCCAGTAGCGTGATATTACATAGCCTTTTACCTTCCCCAAGAACTGGGCTATCATACGCAAAAAGAATTATATTCAAATCCGCCTGGAAATTCCACAGATTAGCACGTTTACACAAACAAACTCTTCTGCTTTTTATAATAGTATAGATTATACAAATATGTGTTTTGTACCTTGTTGTTTACAGAATAGAGTTCAAAGTAACTAAGCAAAATATCATTCCCTTCCAAGAACAAAAAAGATTTATTACATAGATATAATTACGAGTAAATTGATGATAGGATTACAATTTTACATTTTATAAAAGAAGGCACAATGTGATTTGTCAGAGACTACAAATTACAAAGTTATTAATGTAAAATATCATTAAAAAAACCTAGTATTCAAATATTAACCTCTATAATGTATTTTTCAGGCAAAAATAAAACCAATATGGGCTGGACTCCATTACATTTAGCTACTTACTTCGGACATCAAGATGTTGTAGATACCTTGTTGGAGTTTGGGGCTAATGTTGATGAGGTTAATGACACTGGCGATACTGCACTACATAAGGCTGCGTTTACTGGCAATGTGGTGAGCAATTTTAATATTTATGAGTCATGTTATAAGGTTCTAAATCAAATATACTTATTAGGTTAAAACATATGTGGTGTCCAGTACACTACTCTTTTCTTTTTTTTAAAGAGTCCTGTATCTCAAGGAACTTTCTATACTAATTTAACTAATTTATAGAATAGAAACTTATATATTGTACTTACACCAATTATTATTATCAATACCTACATACAACCATAAAAAAACAAAAAAAGTAACATAAAGTTTTTAACTCCCGTGGTTATATGCGATAATTACCATTTAATTCAACAGGACTTAGTAATGCGACTGATTAAACAAAATGCAGACGTAAAAATAATGAATGGTGAAGGCAAAACGCCTTGTGATGTGTCTAGAACAAAAGATATAAAGCGATTGTTGGAAGCGGCTGAAAGATCCGAGAGACAAGAAAGGGAAAGGTTACTGTTATGTGCTGCTAAGGAAGGCAGAATAGAGGCTATACAAGAGATGGTAAGTTGAAGCAACAAATCAACTATGATTGCAGTCTACTGCTTCCTGATTCTGTCTGCAGTGTTTTGTTCTTGCTAGTCAATATTACTTGAGAAATCTCTTTAAAATAGCGAGTTAAAAACCTTCAACGCAGTCGCCGATGCGCGAGTAATAATAATACCACAACAACCACACAATGCCATCTAGACACAAGTAAGCATATATTAATAGCTTGTGATTTGGGTTCTAGAATGCGGATAAACACATTTATATACTTTATTTTTGTAAATATATACATAACATACATGGAAACACCAGAGCAATGCAAATGGCCATGTTCATGCACACAAATATTTGCACTGAGCGGAAATCGAACCCGCGGCTTCTGCGTGGCACTCCGTATACAGTTCCACCGAAACAGAGGTTGTCAATAATATTCCTGATGTTGCAAGTGTCTCACCTCCGGATGTAACCATATAGGAGACATACACACTAAGCGCGCCACCTCTAGTGAGGCAGAATCCACAAAAATTTTAACTAGTGTAAACTGCTCCACTGAAATCGTATTTAATGCCAGGACAAAAAAGAACATGAATTAAATCATTTTGCAGTTAAGCAGTCCCAACGCACCGAGTATAAACAGTATCGATTCACAAGGCAACACGTGCCTACATTGCGCTTCATACAGAGGGCATATTAAATTAGCAGTGTTATTGCTGCAGAACGGAATTGATACCACTATAAGAAACCACTGTGGTGAGATGTTTATTATTTTATCTTGTGTTTTACTACTACTGTAGCTAAGGCCGCATATAGGCAACACACGCACAACCCATAACGGCTTTTGCTAGCATAAGAATTCACTACGGACACTACGATTGGTGCATTTCTATGAATTTAAATGTTTGATCTTGAAATAGCCAACCACAGCTCAGCTTTAACCTTCCGAGCATCCAGTTTTTAGCCCTTATTTTATAGGTTCGACTCAGAACAAATAAATGTTAATGCGATATCTATTTTATTTATTGATAAAAAACTCTTTCTATTTAAATAAACATTTAGGATGCAGATAGATGTTAACTTGGTCCTTTAATCGCCTCTTTACCTACGAGAAGAGATAGGGTGATTCCATATTAGATCGGGGATCACTTGGCAAGACTGGATCGGAATACGACTCGAAACTTAATAAACTGACGTAAAGTGCCACCTCCAAGTGCCAAGCTAGAAGTCTACCTACTTCTACATCCCAAAAGAGTGATGCTATATATCTCTTGCTTATAGGTCAGCAAGCCATCGATATAGCTAAAGACAGGGAGATGCGCGAAGTGCTAAGCGTCCGTCCTGTACAGAGGTTACAGCGAACTGCTGCTAGGTTTGAAGGGCCTTTGCTGAAGAGATCCAGATTCCTCGGATGGAGACCTGTTTGGGTAAGTTGGAAATTCATATTCAACCTACATAGTACAGCTAGTATAATTACAAATGCTTCACGTCGTGTCGTCGTCAAAACTTACTCGCTGTGTGTTCTGGATTATAAGGCTCACCCTACACTGGTCATGCGCGTTCTTCGCACAGCGCGCTTACGCTTAGCCCACGTGTTAATACAATTTTGTGAGCTCAGCGTGCGCCAGCAAAGTGCGACGCTCGCCGTGCACGCGCACGTCCAATGTGAGGTGAGTGTAACCGCTGTCGTGGGTGCGCAGGCGGTGCTGCAGCGCGGCGTGCTGCTGTACTACGCGTCGCGCGCGGAGGCGGCGCGGGGCGGCGCGGCGTCGCGCGGCCGCAAGTACCTGGACGCGGCCGCGCTGGCCGCGCCGCGCAGCGAGCCCGCGCTGCTCGTGCTCGACTTCAGCGACGGCGACACGCACCGCCTCGCCGTGCCCCGCCACGAGCAGCCCGACGTGGCTGCCGCGCGACAGGTACGTACCACCACACCACCACACAGTTACATGCAGTACAGAACAGCACATGTAGTTGCAAGCGGTACATCACATGTGTGCTGTCCGCATCGCTCACATCTACCTCTTTTTTTTTTTTTTTTTATATCTTTATTTGGTTTGGGGTTTTTATTCATTTGAATACGTCAACCCCATCGTGCCTTACACAATATAAACACAAAAATAAAATTACATCTAAATACAATTAGAGAAAAGTATTAATCAACGAAGTCCAACAGCTCACATAATCTTTTTGCGACATCTGATGTTGGTTGCGCTAAAATTGATTGGACTAATCCTACATCTACTATATTTAATTGGAAATCGTTGAGTAACACTTCTCTCTCCTTATGGTTCCGAACACAATCCATCAGCAAATGATATACATCTTCGATCACATTACAGGCGTTACAATTAGGTGAAACTGCTTTTTTCATTAGAAATGCAAACTTTGCCGATGGATAGTGTCCGGAACGCAATCTTAAAGCTAACTTAACATATTTTCTACTTAATCTACCATCAAACCAGGGAATCCGAGGGAGTTCCTGCTGAATTGTCTTGTACCATATTCCTTTATCTTTAGATTTACTGTCAAAATATTGCTGCCAATTGTTGTGACATTTAATTTTGAATTTAGAAATATATTCTATGGAGTCTGGCACATGTTGCAATGCACTTTTACTATCAGAGAAAACCACAACCTTATTGTATTTCTTTTCCATTGCATAGGATAGGGCTTGTGAAATTGCAATGAGTTCCAGCGTCATCACTGATACGTTTGTGATTATTCTGAAACCTGTTCTAAAATTACAACTTGGATCATAAAACGCAGCTCCTGATCCATGGGGACCCTTGGATCCATCTGAGTACAATTTATGCCATTCCCTATAATTAGTATTTAATTCATTTACTACATTACTTAACAAAACATTAGGATCATATCTAGATTTAGCTAATAATACACTATTCAATTTAATGTTTAAGCATTTGTGAAAATCTATAGCAGATAACCAAATATTAAAACAGAACATCCTAAGAACTGCCTCCGTAGTACAATTCACTTGATTTATATCATCACAAATCTGAGCAAGTAAAGGCTTCTTTTTATTTGTCCAATATGTGAAGAGACACATTAAACTTAATTCATTCCCTGCCTTATTCGTGGACAAAGAACAATTTTTTAATGAATATTTATATGCTAGATACTGCCTTCTAATAAACAGAGGTGGAATGTGCAACTCACTCTCCATAACATGTATGGGAGTGCTTTTGATAAAACCTCCTATTACTCTCAGGGCTTGATTCTGAAGTTTATCAAGCTTGCTAATATGACTTTTAGCACTATTGTCGTATAGAAAGGACGCGTAGTCAATGCGACTTCTAATCAGAGACATGTATAACCTTCGCAAATGCATCATATGCACCCCCCAAGAACTGCCCGCTAGTAACTTTAAAATATTTAAAAACTTTGAACATTTGTTGACCACCTCATTAATATGCTTTCGCCAGTTTAGGCTTCTGTCTAGCCATATACCTAGATATTTAATATTATCAGAATATGAAATTGGATCTTCTAATTTTAAAACCGGGAGAACTCGCCTACGACCTCTGCTAAAAAGACAGTACTGTGTCTTGCTTGGCGATAGTATTAATCCTAGGTCCTTCAACAATTCTACAGTGACATTCAATGCTTTTTGTACATATATTTCTGAAATTTTAATATCCTTATTACTGACGTATATAACGAAATCATCCGCATATTGTAACACTAACACGTTTTGAAGGGTTTGACAAATTTTTTGCGTAACTAAATTAAAGAGTAGCGGAGAAAGTGGATCGCCTTGCGCTAAGCCCATATTGGTATATCTGCTTATTACATTACCGTCACTTAATCTAAGTTTTAAATGCCTCTCGCTTAAAAACCGCCAAAGATAGCGACAGAGCTTAGAACCGATTTTTAGATTATCAAGTACCTTTATTGCAACATCAACCGACACGTTGTTATAGGCATTCTCGATATCCAAAAAACACGCCAACTTGGTATATTTTTGGAAAAACCAATCTGTGTGTAAGTGACAAAGCGAGTTAAGCAGTCTAAACAAGACAGAGACTTCCTGAAACCTATAGTAGATGAAGAGAGTAGTTCCTTTTTTTCAGCAAACCATTCCAATCGTTTAAAGATCAGCAAATGAAAAGTTTTACATATACACGATATCAAAGATATAGGTCTTAATTTAACGTCGCTAATATTATTGTTATTATTTTTGGGAATAGGAACTACTTGGATGGTTCGCCATTGAGACGGAATAATACTATGTTTCAAAATATTGTTAAATATATCGAGTAAATACTTTTTGGCTATGTCTGGCAAATAATAAAGCATGGTATAAGAAATACCATCCTCCCCAGGAGATGAGTCCTTTTTTTTTAAAACACCTTGCAGCTCCTGCATTGAAAAACCTGATTCCAAAAGCTCATTCACCGATGAGAAAGTTGGTTCTGAATTAGTAGCGTAATAAGCAGTAAGTGAATTTAATAGGCCCCAGGATTTTTCAATGGAGGGGTATACCTTTGAGTATTTCAGACCTTTCATCCATTTCATACGTTGCCAAATGTCTGATGGTGACATCTTTTCATCCAAGGAATTACAAAACTTATGCCAACTTGCCGATTTTGCTTTATGTATTAACGACTGAGACCTTTTCGTAATGTTCTCTAGTCTAGTAAGATTATCAGGTGTGGGATTACGTCTAAAATTGGCTAACGCTAACCGTCTCTGTGCGACCACTTTAGACAACTCTGGGCTCCAATAATCTTTTGGTTTAAATTTTTGATTAGGCCTATCACATGTCTTAAGTAATGGTATATGTTTATTTGCCGCATTGTTAATTACACATAGAAAATTGTTATACATTTCCTGAATATTTTCGCTAACGTGGTTCAGAGTAGAATCTTCTAAAATCGCTTGTAAATATAATTGCCAATTAGCACGTTTGCAATTGCGCTTTTTTATAAAACTGAAATCATTTGTGATATTTAGTGATAACTTAATTACTATGTGATCACTACCTAAATGTTCATTAAAAACTTGCCACCAAAACTTAACTGCTATGTCGTTAGAGGCAAACGAAATATCAGGCGAAGTCTGTTGCACATGTCCATTTACCAATTTCACTCTCGTGAAATCTCCGTTATTGATAGATATGAAACTATTTTCTAAGGAAGCATCCATAATTTGGGTGCCACGTACGTCTGTCTTAACTGACCAATTAGTATGGTGGCCGTTGAAATCTCCAGCTATTAAAGTTTTCTTGGAGAACTGAGAAAAAACATTGTGCCAGTCTAAGTCCTGCGTACGTACGCTAGACGGACAATATACCGACACCACATATTCTAAGTCTTTGCAATTAATTAACCTTACACAAACTACTTCTATACCTGTATTATTTACCTTAAATGACTCTAAATAGGATTGTATCGACTTGTGCACTATAATAGCAACACCGCCGTATGAATCGGCCCGGTCCTTTCTATACATGTTATAGCCACTAATATTTATATGAGAGTCAGTATCTAGCCATGTCTCACTAACTATTGCTATATGAACAGATTCTCTAACTAAAAGGTCTGAAAATGCTATTAATTTCGGCCGTAGACTTTGAGCATTCCACTGAATTATATTAAGCTTAAAATGGCGAGATGTATTATCCATCATTAAGATCAAAAAAACTACTCAATATATTACCATTTAACAACATTTTGACGATACAATTTTTTATGATTTTGATCACCGATGCAACTTTTTCTTCTAAGTTACTCTCAGACGTAATAACACGCTTAATCTTAAACCAAAATTGCTTAAATTCAAACTTATATTTCAAATGCTCATCTCGTTTTATATTATCCTCTCCATGATTCTCTCTATTCTCTAAATCTTGATATTGAGCCTTCATGTTAATTTCAGTGCAGCTTTCAGTATTTTCTGATCTCTTAAACACGTTCCTTATTTTTGTATTCGCACTTTGCCTTGCGTTGTCTTTCAAGCCAACAACCGTTTCTTCGATATTACTATGCAAACCTTTTTCTACTTCTTGATCGACAACTTCTACTTGTTTTTGTACTGGGTCCTTGCTTAAAATACTGCTGTAGGTCTCCCCTTCCCTTAGTGTGTGTATTGGCTTGATGTTATCCGATGATATTGTATATTCTTGATTATATATTATATTTTTATTCTTCTTTGATTCAGTATATAATTCCAACGCTTTTTTGTATGTTACTAGTTTTTCACTCATAATACTTCTTATTTCCTTTTCTTTAATAAAAAATGGGCATTTTTTATCTAGAACAAAGTGGTCACCTTTACAGTTCAAACATTTGAATGTTTTGATACCACAGTTATCATGATCTGAGTTACCGCATTTAGGGCATAACATCTTTTTAGTGGTGCAGAACTTTTTTATATGTCCAAATTGCCAACAAACTGTGCACTGCGATACAGGGAACCTATATGTATCTACTTTGAACCGGCATTCGTACGCATATACATATTGTGGCAAGATGCTGCCCTTGAAACATATTTTGATAGCCTCACTTTGCACCCATACACCATCGGAATTCATTCTGCTTAGCCTCTTAATGGTCAATATTCTAACGTCACTTTCAATAATATTAATAAGTTCTTCCTCACTTAAATCGAGATCGATACCTTTCACTACTCCATGTATCATATTCAATTCATGCGTAAACTGGATGCGGTACCCCATTTCCTTGAGCTTTTCGCATTCTAAAATATTCAAAGCATCTTCTTTTTTAAGAAAAGTGATTATCGCTTTACACACATTCTTATACTTAATACGATCAATACCTGTAATGTTATGCGACCTCAATAATTTCGCCATAGCAATCTGTTTTGGCAAACATTCTAAAGCGGTAATGCAAACTTCGCAATTTTCAATATATTCTATATTTTCGCTATTTTTTTCAACTACCCTCACATTATTTGTTTGTAACAAATTGCTCTTAATCATTTTAGTCTTTCTTCTAATAAACGTTGTAAATCCCTCATCTTCGTTGTTTGAACCCTCTTCTGTACTATTTTCATCCCTTTCTTTTCTCTTCATATTTTTCTCCAAACTTTCACATACTATACTTTTATCAGAATTTTTATTTATCGATATTTCTAGTTCCCGCTCAACATTCACTAAAAACTCCGAGTCACTTAATTCCTCTTCACTCTTCTTTTCGTCCATTTTGCAACCAAAACCACAAACAAAATAAAACTATAAATAAAATATCCCAATTCGCTATGACAAAATTGTGCGTGTTTACTGTATGACAGTTCGCGCGGCACTGATCTACCTCTTATTTTTGTGAGCTAGATTCAGAAATGTATTAGAGGGCAATCTATGAATAGAGGTCAGTTACTGACATGTGACATCGCCGGAACAGTTATGATGATCGGCATTCTTTAAAAAACTCTTTGTCATTGTCTTTCAAAATTCAAAGTGTATGGCAGATTTCAAATATCTATCAGTTTGTGTGTTTATTTTATGAGTTTATTATGAAAATCCTACAATTTGAAGATAAAATAAATATTAAAGTTAGAGAAATGGTACAGGTATAAAAGTGGGACTCGTTTTGAACGGATTGTGTTTTAAAAACATTTTAATAATAAGACAATCAATATGTCAAAATCGGACAAAGTCTGCCGGTCGTGTATTAGCACTTGTAGAATATGCGACCGTTGTTCGTCTCAAATGTGCATTACTTGCAACGAGTTAGTGAAACAGTTTCGTTATTGCGTGTTCGATATACATGGCTGTAGATCTTGCGACAAGCTGACAGAGACTTGTATACGTTGCGAGCAATGTATCGTGAATTGTTGTCGATATGTAGATAAATGGAGAGACATCGCGCGCCGTGCAACCCACACATCAACCACGACCACTCTGACAAGAGTGCCCGATTAAGAAGAAGAAGAATGTAGATAAATTGCGGCAATGTAAAAGGTGTATGAAACGTTTGTGTGGGCGATGTGCTACTATATTGAGTTTGTGTCGGCCTAATGGAATTGTATTATATTTCTCGTGGTAATTTGTGGACATCTTGGTAATACATAAAAGCTTAAGGACGTTTGAGAACAAATGCTTAAAATGCCATCGAAAGAGAACAAACTCATTGTCATTGAAGATTGATACGCTGAATTGTTAGTGGAATTGGAATTGTAGATTCCATCCGGCTTATTCCAAGAAAGTACTGTTTCCTTTGTTTACTACCAAAGGTTGTGGAAATGCCTTATTGTTGTATATATTCATGATATATTGTTTATGTAGGGTAATTTTTTATACTTGTATTATTTTTGGTTTTTATATTTATATTTTTGTGTAGACAATAAAATATGATTAATGTTTTTAAATTTTGTTTTCTTTGAATAGCTACGGCCATGGCATTGTCGGACGTAGTCCAGGCTAAGAAGTAAAAAAAAATATGACAAGACAGACTCAAAGCTGTTTAAACAAAGCTTTGGTCAACATTATAAAATGCTAATCATACTACACTGCTTAATTGGTGGTTTGATTACCGAGTCGGCTATTTTTTTAATTTCTTGTGATACCTATAATAACTGTTTTATTTTTTAATATACGTCCCGAATAAGTATGTGATTTACAACACTAATAGTTTCTAATCGATTTTGAACAACATACGCAACATTTTAAAGCAGCTTTTTATTCCACAAAAAGGTAAAATACAACATCTAAAACAAGTAGTTATTACTAGGTATACTAATTTAAGTTTATAATTATTGTTTATTATTTGAGTATACAACTATATCTCATAACCTGTGGTAAAGCCCTGGTACCCAAAAAACAAATTAAATCTTACCTTGGCAACCAGAGTTCAACCTATAATTTGTGTAAAACGTTCTGTTGAATTATCTGAATGTTTTATTTGTGTGAACTTTTATGGCAATAAAAGAATTTATTATATATTTATTTAAGAGGTTTTATACGCTGTTGTAATGTCGCAATTATGTGTCATATTTCGTGATTTTCAATTTTTATTATTTAATCTCAACTATATTTAAAAAAAATAAAAATATGTTCTGATAATATATTAGTATTAGGTAAAATCTGCATAAAAAGTAAGAACCCTTGCGTTTACAGTTCTATTTACATGAAACAGTTCTATTTATATGAAAATAATACATTTGAAACTTAAATTGCGTTATATTATAAATAATTTTAAGCATTAAGGTTACATAATTTTTATAGAGCATGTTAGCAGAACATATTTTTAAAATATAGCCAAGATTAAATGATAACAATTGAAAACCACGAAATATTACACTAAATTGCGACGTTTCCACTCATGAGGCGTAAACGCTCTTACAAAGTGCTACATACTTTGTGAGTGTACCAACAAAATGAACTTAATCCAGCAGTGGGCAACTTTCGACTGTATGATGATGTACAGTTTTGTTACAGTCATGGGTGACGGCGTTGAACGAACACATCGCGTACTCGGGCCACTATTTATGGGCAGGCGCGTCTCCTGACACAGCCAGGGAAGCCACTGAAGACCTAGAGGATGAATGTAAACCTTTGGGTAAGGACTTTGCTTTTTTTGTAATTTTTGGACGAAAGTACATTACTAATAATAATTTATTTTTAGATTATTATATAACTAGCTTAATACTGCGGTTTCACCCACGTTAAGTTACATCTATTGTTTTAATATACGGAGATTGCCCAGCCGGGCTATTACTGCATTTTTTTTAAATTGCCGACAGTCGTATATCTATATCTGTCGCTCATAGACGACTCGAAAGTCTCTGGCATTGGATTTTTGCAGTCAGTGAAATCCAGAAGTGGCGGCCACTATACCAAAAGCCATCGTCTTAAACTGCTGGTATGGTGGCCGCCACTTCTGGATTCCACTGACTGCAAAAAACAAACGGTGGTGAATGGAAAAGGGGGTAGGGGATGGGAATGAGGGAGGTGAGGAAAGAAGAAAGGGGAGAAATTGGGCCTCCGGCGCTCTCACTCACCGAACGAAACGCAGTAGTACGGATACTACTACTCTTAAGTCGATCTTCTATGAGAGGGTAGTACTTCCCCGGACGATACGGCCCATTCATGCTGAAATCAGCGTGGATCTACTACCGTACGCAATGCCACCACGGTGGCAGTTTTAATTCTAGAATGGTCAATATATAACGTTTTCATAGGTTCAATGCAAGATGCGTTAACAGCAGCGACCAATAGCCTCGCGCTATTGGACACACAGTTACGGGAGTGCGCGGCCATAGTCGCAGCGTTGGACAAGAGCGTGAATGTCGGCAATTCACTACATCACTCTGCTTATATGGTATGTTTATTATTATCATTAAGTTTATGTAATCTTATAATAGACAATTTTTATAGGTAAATGTGAGATAATAAGTTTTTTTGCACAATGGCGAAGGCATCCGCTTCGTAAACACGAGGTCGGAGGTTCATATCCGGGAAAGTACCAATGTGAATTTTCAAATCATTTTTTACTTTCTAATATTGTGGACAATACTGACTGACGGTAAAGGAAAACGTCGTGAGGAAAGACTTCCAAGGAAGTCTGAAATCGCCAATCAAGCGAGGCGATCAATGCTCATTCCTTCTCTGTATGAGAAGAGGCCTTTTCCTGCAGTGGGTTAATAATGAGCCGATTTGATGAAGTTTTTTTGATGTATGTGATAGGACCTCAGATAGTGGTAGTGGACTGTCGCCGTATACCAAGAGGTGCAGGGTTGAGTCCCGCCTCTAAGTTTAAACACTTCTACATATTTTACTTAATAAGTTTGGTCAGTGTAAGATTGGTTGGCATTAAATATTTTTACTATAACAAAACTTTTTATTCTTTACGGAATGTTGACGGTAGATCAGATCAGCTACCATTAGCGAAGAGTGAGACATACAATGCAGTGTAACATTTCAGTGCACGGGACCGTATTTCGCGAGGCCCGCTTTGAGGTTGAATTTCTTATAAAAAATAACTGACAGTACGGGTGCGTTTTTACTGACGCGGAGCTGAGCGGAGTGGAGAGGAGCGGACCGCAAATTGGCCAATCACAGCATTCTCACTGATGCAGAGTGGAGATTAGAACACGGTGATTGACCAATTCATGGTCATCTCCAGTCCGCCCTGCTCCGCGTCAGTAAAAACGCACCCTTACTTGTATAATTTGTTGACACAGAGGTTCCAACACGCTTGCGGTTCGGGGTCAGAAGCTTTATCAGCGCTACGACATTGTGCCGCGTTGGTAGCTCAAGCTAGGGATGCGGATACAGCCCGGCTTAACAGAGAAGTAAATATGAGTAACATACATACTTACGCCTGTCTCCCATTAATAGGGTAAGCAGAGACTGTAGAACGGCCATTTGCTGCGATCTAAACATACATCCTTTGCCTCTTCAGTAACACTGATCATATCAGAAGGATCAGTATTATGCTGTTATAACTGGCACTTTTGGTGTGTTTGTTACCAGGGTTCGTGATGTAATAAGTAATTTAAAGTTACGCGGTTTGCCTATAACGGGTAGGCAGAAGTATATTACCCTCACATTCTAATAAAGGATTGATGTATTTTCTCTTTTTATATTAATTAATATGCCAGTGGCCGCATTTACCTGGCCTAGCCATTATGCATAGTTTGAAAATAAAAAAGTCGCCTACGTGGATGTAAGTGACTATTCAAGATTCCCTCTATCGTGTATCCGGTGTATCAATATTATATTAAATGTAGTTATCTTTTTAATTTTAACAGATTGAACGCAATAGAGTGTTAGAAGAAGCTTTAGCGGCGTTAGCCAGAACTCATCACGCGTTGGAAATGTCCGTCGCTGAAGAACTCACTAAGGTATGAACGTAACTATTAACATGTAGTTAAACACCTTGTTGGAACAGTGATACTACAAATTGCCACGAATGTTTCTAATTCTATACCCATGTCATATGAAGTAATATTGGATTAAATGAAACACTAAGCTTTTGCTTGCGATTTATATACAAAATTTTATTTATTATATTAGGCTTATCAACAGTTGTTACAACATTTCATGCTTAATTACAATTGCTGAGACTTAGCCTATTGTAAAATAAATTATTGATAAACACAACATGCCTTTGAAATATCTATACATCAATATTAATTAAATTAAAATTAACAATAATGAATGAAAACAGTTTAATGATTAATTGAAATAATAGTAATGAAATACAATTGCGAAATATTATACAAAGATTAAAAAATAAAAAACATAAAATTTGTCATTAGAATCCATAATAATACATTTAATTTTATATAAGTACTTACATATTAATATAACAGATGAATTCATTATCAATTTGGTATAATAGAATTTATTTGGCGTTTAAATGCATTTTGACTTACTACTAGTATGTCTACGGATCCGACGTGATTATTATGAGCTCTACAGAGCCGGGGAATTGGTGAATTAAAACCTAACACTGTTCTACGGTGAGGGGCCACTAACATAGCAATAAGTTTACGGGGTATATGATATGGCACTCTAAACCTTAAGTTACTCAATAATAAGGGGCAATCTATTTGGTTATGGATAATTTTATATAGGAAGTTAAGATCTAGTAATGTTCTGCGTTTCTCTAATGATGGGACTTTGTAGTGTTCGAGTCTATCATTGTACGATCTGAGCGTTCTCGATTTTCCTTCGAAATACGCCAGATGCCATAGAATGCGTTTTTGGATTCTTTCGAGTCTTAATATATGGGTTGCGTAATGTGGTCTCCATACAGTTGTACAGTATTCTAATATACTACGTACCAGGGTATAGTATAAAGTGAGTTTTGTTTGGGGTTTATGGAACAACTTGGCATTTCTAATTACAAATCCCAGCATGCTGGATGCTTTTTTAATAATAGCGTCGTAGTGAGGTAGAAAAGTTAGCTTCTCATCCAAAACTACCCCGAGATCCCTCACCTGTTCAATTTTGTGTGTGAGTCGACTTTTTATTTATATGCTGATTGGATTGGCACTAGTTTTCTAGTAAAAGTAATGTGAAAGCACTTATCAGTATTGACTTGCATTTTATTTACTCTACACCACTGGTATAAATTATTTAGATCACTTTGTCGAAGATCCACATCCCAATTCGAATGTATGACGCGAGCAATTTTCAGGTCATTGGCGAACAGATATGATTTCGAATGAGATAAACAGCTGGTTATATCATTGATGAATATTTTAAAGAGGACTGGACCAAGATGAGATCCTTGCGGCACACCTGAAGTTATTTTGCACAGTTCAGATCTATATCCGTTTACTACCACAAAAAATCGCCTTTTATTTAGATACGAAGTAAGCCAATCGAGAATTTGCCCAGAGAATCCATAAGCTGAAAGTTTTCAGACCAGTAATGCGTGCGAAACCTTATCAAAAGCTTTAAATGCTTTAAATGACGTCGACTTGTCCACCGTTATCTATGTATTGCGTCAATAAAATAGACTATGTGCGAAAATAAACAAAAAAAATAGTTGAATAGTTTTTGAGTTACTAGTTAAACTAATACAAAAACAAAAAATCTAATGTATTTTTTTCTTTATAATACGTAAAAATTAGTTATATTGCATCTTCAGTGGCAAATAAGCATATCACCTCTTGATTGATCGGTTTAAAATTACAAAAACCTTTTATCTTTGTTATCTATATCTATACCTAATAGCCTATAACCTTCTTCGAGAACTGGGCTATCATATACAAAAATAATTTTTCAAACCCGACTGGCAGTTTCAGAGATTAGCGCTTTCAAATAAACAAAAAAACTCTTTCGCTTTTTATAATACACTAGCTTTTGCCCGTAGATCCACCCGCGTTAATGTCGATTATATTTCTGTTTACATTTTTTATACAAACTTTCATCCCCTATTTCAATCCCTTTAAGCCATTTTTTGCGATAAAAGATGTTGCTCCCCGAGGCTTAATCTATTTCTATACTATTTCTATACGTTTGAAGAAGGACATGTCATAGGTCCTTCTTCAAACGAGGTTTAAAGAGAGCATTAATATCACGGTAGGCAGCGGCTTCGCGGAGCCCCTGGCATTGCAGAAGTCTATGAGCGACAGTTACCACTTACCATCAGGTGGGCTGTTGGCTCGTCTGCCACTGTAGGCAATAAAAAAAAAAAAAATACTAAATTTCATCAAAATCGATTCAGTGGTTAAGCGTGAAAGCGTAAGAGGCAGACAGACAGAGTTATTTTCGCATTTATAATATTAGTATGAATATAGAGTATTTGTTTGTCACAGGGTAAGAGAAAAAAGAAATCGGTCTCACATTCAACATTAAATGACTCCAAAGAGTTCCTCGATATATTTTCTAGTGAGTATTATATTTTTATTCAACTAAAGCTCCATAACATTCTGATTGTAATGCAGTTATTTTGTTTGCATTTTGTTAGAATTAATAATAGTGTATCTACAATTTTTATATTTTTAAATGTATGTTTTTATATATACTTATATATAAAATGTAATTTTTGAGAAATTATTTAAATAAAAGAGAATAATAATAATATTTCAACAACTACACACAACGCCATCTAGACCCAAAGTAAGCATATTATATGCTTGGTTCTAGAATGCGGATATACATACGTATAATATATTTTTTTTTTGTAAATACATACATGTCATATTACACACCCAGACCAATGCAAATAGGCATGTTAACTTAATTAACTTACCTTGTTTACAGATACAGACGACGAAGATGATACTTTAGTTACAACGGGGGCGTCAAGTCCACTGGGTGCCCTTAGTTCTTGGGGCAGCAGCCCAGATATGCGACGGAATATTCTAGATGATAATAATGGTTAGTATTTATTTATTCATTCAATATACTTTATAGTTCACAATATAATTTTCATAATTTCTAAATACGCTAATAATCAAATATATATTGCTAACACTTTAGAATTAATAGAGAAAACAATAGGTATTTACATAAAAAAAAAGTTAAGCTATGCTTGTAACTCAAACTCAAACTCAAAGCATTTATTTCATTTTGATCCTAAAGTATGATGCTTATGAAAAGTCAAAATTACATGAAGTCAGCTCATTAACCTACAGCCACTAACTGTAACTATTAGTATTAATATTTAAATGTTGTGTTTGAGTGTGTGTGTGTGTGTGTGTGTGTATGTGTGCTTGTGCGTATGTGAGTATTATAATTTATCATATCGGCTCGTTAAAGTCCCACTGAGCATTGATCGTAACGTGTGCTTAATGCGGATTGACAATTTCAGACTTTCTTTTTATATATTTTTAATATTTGTATATTTGTTTTTATATATTTTTTGTGTGCAATAAATAATAATAAAATAATCTGCTAGGTGACAAAACCCCTACAAACGAAGAGGATCATTTAGTATGGCGATCATGCCTATCGCCTAAATCCCCGGGGTCTGCGGGGTCTCCGGGGTCAGCGGGGTCTCCAGGGTCTCTACACACGGCGATCAGCGGTGCCAGTTCGTGTGGTACTTTAGTATCACAAGGCGGACATGTATATAGAAACGCAAGACCTTACCGCAAGACAGTGCATCACAGGTAACTAATTCTTTATTATATTTGTGTAATATTTCTAGGAAAAAATAGAGAAATACTATTTATATAATATTGTGTCCGTATTTTTGCTATAGTTGACATTAACTAACCTGTCAACTGGGTACCCAGGTACCCTGTTTTTAGGCAACTATCTTGATGGTATATAAACTGACGAGTGTGATCGACACAAAATATAATAAAAATAAATTTCATTTCCGAAAACATAAGACAGATTTTTACACAATAATAGTACATGTACTTATGTGTATTACTATTATTGTGTAAAAATCTGTCAATGTGTTTTTGGAAATAAAATTTATTATTATTATTAATATAGAACTGATGAATCGAAAAAAAGTTAGCTGTTGTCTATTGAGTATATTTCAGAACAGTTTGGTGACACTACCAATAAAACATACCTATTGGGATAGAACAGAAATAAAAAAACTGCATCTACCTACCTATTAAGTACAGTTCTATACTCCTGTCATTGTACTGAGATGCGAGCCGGGTACTGACATCGTGTCCTATAAGAAATTTGAGTGCGTCCACACTAAACACTTAGTATTTACTATTTCAGCTGTTAAATATATTACTTAATATTATGTTATTTTATACTTAAGTGGGTATTTACGTAAAAGAAATTAACATATTTGGAATCCAGAAAATACTTAATAAAAGCTTATCGACTGAAAAATATGTATTTTTCCAGTTATGTGAAGCTTTGGGCGTAAATATCGTTATTTTCAAAAAACTTCTTTAAAACATATTTTTTTAAATATGTTTTAAAGAATAAATAATAAATAATAACAAACACATTTAGATTAACCTGTTTCTTTTGAGAAACTATATTTTATTCATATATTTAATTATTAACAACCATTTCTTTTTGTTATTTTTAATAAATTTATTTTGTTATTTTTATTTTGTATTTTTGTTCCAGTTCTCAGTCGTCCCTTTAGAGTAATATTACTGGTCAGTATAAAATATAAACATTAGTTTTAGAGAATCGAATAAACTGTGACGGTTAAACACTTTAGTTATTTAGTAATAATGCACAAAAAGACAAATTGCACAAACAATGCAATGAATAATGCACTCTATATCAATTATATTACAATACATATTTGATAAGTTCCTATTTGACAATAATTTATGAAATGATTTAAAAGCTATATTTAGGCAAGATTAAAAAAAATACGGTTAGGGAATTTTAGATCTTGTATTTATCAATATAAGATTGATAGTCTTTTTCACTTATTGCTTTTAGTCACCGAGCACTAATAGACTATTTAGTAAACACTGCTATTCCAAGTTCAATTACTGTTTTGAGTGTCCATAGGTTTAAGTTAGACTGCTCGAATAAACAAAGGTTTAAAGTAGTACTTTTTTAAGTAGCTTTTTGGTACCTTTTTGATCAAATGTGCCATTATTATTATAATTTACACTACGTGCTGCAAAAAAAAAGCAAAAAATAGGTGTAATAATAATTATTTTTTCAAATTTATACAATACGACACCACAAATATGTTTATTGTTTCTAAGTTATTTGCTTTTTGCCATATAAATTGTGAAAAATTGCATATTAAATTATTTTGAAATAAACCATTTTTTTAATTCTATAATTTTCTTTTTTATTATAATTTGTCACCAAAAAGAACTTATTTTTAAATTATTTGATTTGATAATTAAAATCTCAAGTATTATTACTATATTAAAACGGTACCTGACACGACTATGTAAATTGCAATTATTGTGATAAATAATTTTAGTTTTTATTTATTAAGTTCAATTTTAAGGGACATTTATTTTTAATAAATAAAGAAATATATTATAATTATTTCTCTTTTCTTTTATTTGTTGTCCGACTGCCGTAGTCAAGGAGGGTAATGTTTTTCGAGCATATGTATGATGTATGTATGTGTGTGAGTATGTATGTCTATGTCTTTGGCACGCTCTACGGCCTAAACATCTTAATGGATTTCAACATATGAGGTGTTAGATTCGTATTAATTGTGGGAGTGACATAGGGTATATTGTATTTCAATGAAGCGTCGTCAAAAAAAAGGGTTTCTTTCTTTACGCTTTGTTTGAGGCAGGTGGGCTTTTGTTTTTTAATAATATATATTACTTGTTTATTACACTATTATGTTATCTAAGACTCAACTTCAATGTTCATTTTGCATTGCTTACAGTACTATGTTCTAGCAAGACTCACAAGTTGGTATCCCAAGAGACACAGATTGCGTTCTCTTTCCACGATCGAATATTCTCGTGTACGTATTACCATTTAATTAGTGAGGACACAAGTCTTTATACAGAGTGTATAAGACGGTTTGACATTAAATGAAAAGGCAGGTGTTACTAGCCCATATAATGATTTCTAATTAATCACAAAAGTAATTTTAATAGTAACGAAGTAATACACCATTTTATTATGACAAGTTCACTGAACTGTAATGAACGGCAACGTTTATCCTTCGACGTGGATTATGACTTAAGTCAGTGACCGTTTGACGTACTTACATAATGTTAATTTTTTTTTTAAATTTGTCCTGTGTCTAAACTATTGAAGATATTTAGTAGTTTTTTTTTGTCTCGCTTTATAATGTCACATACTATACGTAATTGCATTTAATGTCATACCGTCGTATACACTCTGTATAATAGAAAACTAGCCTTGAGTCGAAGGAAGGTCTGTAAATATTGACTGATAAAGAATGCCTTTGGCATTAAGTCCGCCATTGTACGTTAAGCGCATTAAGTTTTAAATAAATATATATATCACCATTACCACGTCACCGTATTAGAAAACATTAAAATTAACCAGATTTAATATTTGTGAGCGATTCCCTTCCACTACATTTTCATAGAAGATCGACGTAAAAATATTAGTTTTCATGCTAATCTGTTTCGCTCGGTGAGTGAGAGCGCCGGCAGCTAAAAAACCCCTTCGGTCCTCTTCCGTTTCCCTTTTCCTTCCTCATCCTCTTCTCCGTAGTCGGCAACGGCTTTGTTGTGTTTTCTAAGCATTATTACATCTGCGATGCTTGGAAAACACAGCCATGTGTATAAGTTACGTTACGCTTACCATCAATTTTTAAATTTTCAATTTTTCAATTAATTTATTAATAAATATAAATTACATACAATATACAATATAGGTAGATTCGCTTTGGTCCCAAACTAAGCTAGTGCTTGTATCTTGGGCACCATCGGGATTACAATTTTAATAAATATAAATTACATACAATATAGGTACTTTCCGTTTGGTTCCAAACTAAGCTAATGCTTGTATCTTGGGCACCATCGGGATTACAATCTCTAATATACATATCCTAAAGAGACATACATACTTTATAATAAACTAAACAAATAAATACTGAACAAGATTTAGATAAAACATAATTATGCATGGTCAATTAGATATTACAATGAAATTAAGCTTAATAAAATTACTTAATGAAAAATCTAAGAAGTAAACTTAATTAGTCTAATTTAAATACATAGGTATCTATTATAATTTAAATATCAATGGTTAATACAACTTTTGTCTAGTCCTATTATTATGTCTATTTGTACAAAAATTATCAAATACTAAATAATCTTCCAAATAATCTTAACAAAAAGTTACAAAAAATTAAAGTCATTTACGCAATTAAATATTTTCGTAAGTTACGGAAGCATTAGCCTCATCAAAATTACCTACACAATAGTATTATAATTTGGGTTAAAGTAAATACAGTTTATGTCACGTTCGAGGCTACTCATGTTCATTTAACTTTTTTTGCTGTGGATGCATTTTGTTCTTAAGTAAATAGCAATAAAGCGAGATTTACTATCTAGGTCATTAAAGTCTAGGTGATCAGGTGGACCGTATGCTTGATGCCACCAAAGCTGTATAAAAAAAAACCTAAAGCCATATTTTGTTTAGTTAATCCAGTATGCACTGCTCCAGAGTAAAAGTACTTGAATCTTTTATGAACTTGTGTATTCAACGCTCAATCCTGCACGCCGCAATCCCGAGGCGCTCGTCTAAACACGTTGATCTAAAAATGTTCTAAGAGTATGGAACTTAAGGTTAAAAAGAAATGCTAAGTTTATAAGAAAAATAAAATTCTGTGGGCCTACCAGCCCAGCAGTATTATTTTAATATTACTTTGTGTTTTGTCTTTTTCTTTTGTAATATTATAAACAAGGATAGAGACAAAGTAAGGTTATATTAAAATAGCTTTAAGAGGTTGTAATAGGACCTCTGGTGTATTTTGATATATGAAGTTTATTTTGTAATGCGTCAATTTAAGTATGAATGTAGCATGATTTCAGGTTAGGTAAGGAAGTTAGGGAAGGAAATGTGTGATAGAAACCAATTGAAGGAAAAACCATATTTTGCTGATTCAAATACCTAATTGAGATAATGACATACATTTTGCTTTTGTAAACTAGAATCAGAAATTTGTGTCATTTAGAAATTTCACCGCGGTTTCACCCATGTTAATTTATAGCTTTGATTACTGTTCTGCTCCCGTCGCCAGTAGCGTGGTGTTACATAGCCTTTATCCTTCGTTAAGAACTGCGCTATCAAACGCAAAAAGAATTATTCAAATCCTACTGGTAGTTCCAAAGATTAGCTCGTTCAAACAAACAAACTCTCCGCTTTATTTATTATTAGGTATAGATTAGTTGTCACCATTTATCCAATGTAGGTTAAAGACTAGCCTTTTTAAACAAAGACCTGAGTCAATATGAAACGTGTCTAGGTACATCGTTAATTGACAGGCAACAGTATACCAATAAGCTCGATTAGGGTTAGTAACCATCCATGCATACCTATCTATATAGATTAATTTTTACTTTATAAATGTTGAAAATATATCTAGTAACCAGCTACGTTCCACGGCTACGCCCGCGCGTAAAATATGATTTGTTGCATTCCTCGGGAACATATCTTTTTTCTCTGAATCTATCTCCATACCAATTTTACACACACACACACTCCCACACACACACTCACACATACACACTCGGACATACACACACAAACTTTCTTAAGGAAAAATGCAGTGTGAGAGAAGAAAGGATAAAGCCACTAAAATAAAGCAAAACAAAAACGAGAAGGTATGGAAGAGGAGAAAAGGAAATATATTTTGCTATTCGAAACTTACAAATTCAATACAATAGTGAACGGAAAAGTTTTGAGTTAGTATTATCCGAGATCGAGGGTGGAATTTCCTTGTTGAAATGTTTTAAATAAAGTAAAACAACAGATCCGCAACAATGTACTCTTGCCTACAAAGCAGTGGAAAATTTTACACTAGTTTGGTACGCTGTGTGAAGTTCCGATGCGGGGGTCGAGAGGCAATCCGTACACAGTACCGAGCAGGTACATATTTATTCAATATACTTACTAATATGGAAATTGACTGTCAGTGTCTATTCGAATTTGTTAAAAAAGCCTACCTATGTGCCTATATAGGTTGTCTAGCAGAGATCGCTTTTAACGATGAGACCGCCCATTGTCTCTAATTACTGTTAAATATGTAAGTTATGTGGCATCATCTGACCAATAGCGACCCACACAAAATCAGCAGAAGCGAAGTCGACGACTACGAGTTGACAGCATAGAAAACATAGATAGCGCTGATTAACACATTCAACCAACTTCTTTAAAAAAAAACACCAAAAATGTATGGATGCCTGACTCGCGATATTAACTTTCTCACATCAACTTACTATATATTCAAGTCTCGACTACCAACTGTTAGGCAGTAGCCTGCCAGGCACGTTCACCTAGCCTGGTCGGAGGATCCTGCCTTTGGTTGGAGGTATATGGTGTGATACCTCCACAGTTACATATGGTTTAAAGCAAGTAAAGCATATTCTAATCTATATCTGTGTCAAATGTATGTAGGTACATACACAGTTTGGATTCAGTCAAGTACCTATAAGCACCATACTTTTATTACATTTGCTTTTATGACAGTCGTCTGTTCGTAATGGTGTATGTTATATGGAAGATGTGCTTAATATGTCTTCGGTCTGGCTATAAATTATCTTACTTTGTTCGTTTAAATGAAAAGATATGTCTTTGAAATGTTATTCGTAAATCGGTTCTTGGGAGTGCTTTCTGTACAACCTATTGATATCTATTCTATGTCTTCTATTCTATTCCCGGCACTGACGTAAAAGTTTTATTTCGAATGGCATATAATGTATTTTAAACAAATATAAGTTGGTAGGTAAGTAAACAAAAATTTATAAACTTTATTAACGTAATTATACAAGCAGAACGTATAAATATTCCTAATTAATCGCTCAAATCAAGGTACAGTTCGTTGCGATACTTTATTAAAACGTTTATGAGAACATGCAAACATTTTAACCGCAACAATGCTGGTCCCAGTTTGTGCGCCAATAGTAGTTTTGCGGCGGCGCGGGAGGTGGGTGGGGGACGCCGCCCAGTCTTTTCAAGCTTGCAAATCGCCAGTTGCGCCGCAGCGGTTGCCGCGCGCATATGTCCGTTGCGTTCGCGTTTCGTGCTCTCGCCCACACATGACCTAGACATCAGTTTGATTGTGAGTCTACGGTTACATAATTGTTCACTATAATTGATATTATTTATGATTGTATTATTAATATAGACTTAAGATAGGTACCCTACTTACAAATAGCATTTAACTGTCGCATCAGGTCTAAATCGTATTCGGCTGTTATTATTTTCTTGTTTTGATGAAATCAAAAGTTTTAATTTACAGAGGCTAGTACTGAATAATTAGTTTAATTTGATCTAATTAGTTGTTTTTTAAAGTCAGAAAGGTAGCTATTGCTTAAAATAAAAGTTTCAGTACTCTATAATATATGTATAATTTACCACATAATATAATATTCTTAAAAAAATGGTTTTCAGATTTATGGCCTATTTACATAATTTTGCTAGA
The DNA here is from genome assembly GCA_963082885.1 of Parascotia fuliginaria. Classification (NCBI taxonomy): domain Eukaryota; kingdom Metazoa; phylum Arthropoda; class Insecta; order Lepidoptera; family Erebidae; genus Parascotia; species Parascotia fuliginaria. Next base: position 3,224,901 of record OY720172.1, read on the forward strand.
GAATACTCGATATTCAGAATTTATAAATGAAATATTTTTATGAATGAATAATTTAATTTTCCTTTTACTAACGGAAAATCGGTTTTTCATATTTTTTATTCATTGAGAAAACGGAGACGTTACGAATGTACCTACGTACCTATGTATCACGATATTCTCAGTAATATTTTGGTATATCTTTTATTTCGTGATCATTGACTAACAAAAAAAAACATTTAAATAAATGTTATGTCTCTAACATTTATATCATAAGATGATATTATCCTGAAATTTTCAATAAAAATCATCATCATCAACCTATCAATGCATCATCATTAAAAAGCTTTTGCTCGGTATCTAGTACATATGAACATAAGTACGTATTTTTCTCAGACTAGTCACATAGACCTGCAATAATGAACATAGAAGAAAAGGGGTTAGAAGCAGCTCAGAAGAATAAAGTTTTAATGACATAACTTTTGAATATGATTTGACCCTTTGAAATTTTATTTTTTTCCTCGAAACCAAACTATGTCGCCAAACAGATTTGGCTACGAGGAATTAAGGCCTTTTCCAACAGCTGGCAGACTATATCTACGAGTACTTTCTTGTGGAACACACACAGCTTTGTCCCGTTAGGAAATCAAATCGATTTGAGACTCGATTCTTTTGCATGACTCTTGGTACTTTACTGAACAATCGAGTTAGTCAAAGGAGTTAGTTGCGCTTAGTACCTACGACTAACGCGCAGAGTTTTTGCGTCCAATCTACTAAACGAGTGGCGGCGGGTTTTTCGATCGGGAAATGTCAGTATTCGCCCAGAGTCGGAAATTATTCTCGTGAGCGACTATAACTTAATATAGTTGGCGAACCGTAAGCCTATTCCTTTACGAAAAAGCGAATAAATTGAGTTCTAAGTAAGTTTGTTTGAAATATTATAACGTCTTATTCAAACATTTTATTTAACGGTGGTAAAAGGAACAACCCTTTTGCCATTATTCTCTTTCTTCATCATAGATTGAACACATTTTTAAATAAAAGTTCTCTTCGAGCCTTTCAGTTCATGCAATTGTATTCATTGTTTCTTTTTTTGCAGCATCAATTTGTATAAATAATAATTATACTAGCTGCAGCCCGCAGCTCCGCCTGCGTGAACGTCGGTTATATCTCTGTTTAAATTCACGATTTTCCTTACAAACTTTCATCCCATATTTCAACCCCTTCAAGCCATTTTTCCGCGATAAAATAAAGCTTATGTTGTTCCCCGAGGTCTAATCTATTTCTATACTGAATTTAATCAAATTCGGTTCAGTGGTTAAGGCGTGAAAGCGTAACAGACAGACATATATACTTTCGCATTTATAATATTAGTATATTAGTATGGATTATCTACATGCCACCTCATAGGTCAATTGTCGGCCACATTAGTCGAGAAATTCGGTGACAAACGAGCATACGGCCCGCTTGATAGTAAGTGGTAACCTTACCTATGGTCATGGCTTTGTTTTCTAAGCATCGCAGAAACAATACTTAGAAAACACCACAAGTTATTATAACTGTAAATGTAGGGATTACGGATGAAAAATAAGGATCCAGGAGGTAATTACTCACTCAGTTGTGAGAGGTTAATGCTTACGTTGTCGATCCATCTATCGGTCGGTCGATCTACTAATAGGAATATATTAAGTACTTATCTGTTTATATCCGCCTTCGTTCGCGTGAAAATTCTGATGTGTGCCTGTATGAGAATATGTTCTACCTGATCTTACGACAATCGCTGATGGCTGGCCCGTGCGTCATGCTCGTGAACGGGTGCTACTTGGGATGACTGGTCAATCTTGGCATGGCATACATTTAATATTCAATCCAGTATTACCTTGTCGTGCAATGTGACCAGGAGGTGCATTTACCAGTTTAATTAAAATACGTAGTCAAATTACCATACATTGAAATCCTCTCTTTTTTTTCTTTAATTTTGGTATTATATTATTTGGTTAATTTGTAATAATTACTTTGTATGTTTCTTTGGTTGCGATGAGTGTTTAAATTGTAACTCATTCAAATAACTGTAATTATCTGGTGATTGAAAAGAATGGCGTGAGTATCTTGCCAGTTCTTCTCACAGCTCAACCTCGTCAGCGAACTGACTGTAGGTCAATTGGCTGACAAAACGTAATGTTGACTTTTCATAAGCATCATAATTTATGATCAAAATGAAATAAATGCTTTGACTTTGACTTGACATCGTACATGTATTAGTAATAATCAGTATATTGAGGGTAGCTTCTAAATATTAAAAAATGAGTATTTTCTAGTAATTTGGAAATCCTACCTATTAAATTATTAATAAAATTATTAAAGTTTAATACATATATTTGAGTGAGTGAGTGACCTTTCGCTTTTATATATTACGAGTAAATGTAAAGTATATGGTTCTAAGAGCATATAATGTAGGTACTCCACCTAATATCAGTCATCGATAATTTTGTTAGCGTCTCGCTTCTTGATTAAAAGCCTTTCTTCTCGCCTCAAGAAGTGAATAAATGGAAATATTATTATATTACGCGCGATGAACCTGTCTACTTACTTGGGACTTAAGTATATGTATGTAATTGTAGGTATTGTATAGCCGTCATCAGCTAAGCTTATAAACATACTTACCTAATAAAGAAATACTTATAGGTAGGTTAGCTTAAAGATAATAGGACAGAAGACAGAGCACTCAGGTGAACTAAGGTACCTGGTTCACTAGACGGCTGCGACCACGACCAGTGGCAGCAACCACCAGATTAACTGAACAAACCATATATTATAAACGCCGTGCATTTGGACGCAGCCCGATCATAGCTTCTGCATCCAAGGTTGCAGCCATGGATACGACACGGTCAGAACCTTGCGGTTCCTATATAGGTGAACCACGAACGTAGACCTGTGTGAGTGTGGCTTCTGGACAGCTCAAGAATAGTGTTGGCCCCTAGACTCTCCTCTCTGGATCTGCTAGTGCTACGAAGTATCATGTTTAGTTGAATTCGAGTGGTTACACGACACAACATGCTCTGTTAGCTCCCTAGCATCGAAACCAAGAGATAGGTTCATTATCATCGTCTTTCGGCTGATATGATAGCGAACGTCCACTGCTAGACATAGTCCTACCCCAATTTTGGCCACCTTAGCCGGTCGTAAGCCGACCTCATCCATTAGTTGCCCGCCAACCCTTATCAGGTCGACGGAAATAGGTATAAAATGAGTAGTACCCAATAGCCTAGTGGCATTATTTTCAAAATAGATACCTGTATTAGCAATTTAAACTCTCTACACATATCGAAGGATTAATATTAGAAAAGTTGAACTCGATACTTATACATAATTTAAATAGATTGAGTCAGCGGTGCCTACGTGACGAATCAAGTAGCTGATGTGCTCATCTAGAATATTCCTTGAATTATGCCGCTTATCCCTACTTCGAAATAAATTATCTACGATAAAACGTTTTATCAGTTTTGTAGATTAAGGTGACGATAAAGAAAATGCGTTCTTTATTAATTTGAGGCCTCATTCATTGCGCAATAACCTAGTAGTAAATTCTCGGAAATCCAGATAAAAAAATTGACGTTCGTAGACCACATCAAATAACCATGATTCACGCAGAACGCATTGAAGAAATCGAAGTTCTGTTGTTTCAAAACTCATATCGATCACATTCATAGCTTATGTAAGTACGTGCTGTGCAAACTTCATTGAAGCGCGAATATTTGCTAAGTGTGTAGTCGGCGTTGCAAATTAGTTGTCTCTGTGTGCGAGTTTGTATCCGTAAAACGTCCGCAAAATTAAACAAGATTGATTAACATACATTTATTTTGACATAATATTGAGATCAATCAATCAATTTCTTAATAAATATAACTACATAAACGTCGAAGTCTCGAAGTTTTTAATTATGCAAACTTACCAACATTTTGAGTTTTTAATTCCACACTTAAACAAACTTTAACGTCTTGACATCCTGACATGTTGAAGACAATGTGCAATGGATTCGTTTTGAGTCAATTAACGCAATTCCCCAATATAACGACTTCAAATCACTGCATTTTTGTTGATACAATTTTTCTTGCGACGAAATATCTAACAAATTGATAATGACACTAAAAATATACGCTTCCCTGAATTTTAAAGCTTTACCTTGTTTTAGTTTTTTCTCATAAAATTCCAACGTTGATTCATCAGTCCTTTGAACCGTTGAAACAAAATCCTGAATTTCTTTTCCAATATTTAGACAATCGAAAAATTGTTGTGATTTTCGAGATTGCTTTCCAAATGGTTTTTCATTTATGTTCATTTTCAAAATTCGAAGAAATATGAAATTGCGAAGGTCCCAAAAAATGGTGGACCTGGGTTTGATGCCACAATTTAACAAAATAAGTTGCAAGAAAGACCAGGCGAGCTCGTCAACAAGTAAAAATCCGAAAAAGAAATGAGCACAGGCGTATTCTAAAATGACACTTGAATAAATGACTGGACTTTTGAGATCATCACTTTATATAGATTACTGATAAGACCGATTGATACCTTATCTAACGTAATCGATAATATTGGCAAATAATTGCACAATAATTTCATCATACTGGTTTGGTAACAAACATTTTAGCATTGTTAACCTAGTAATGCAGTTAAGTCAGTCGCGCCGTTTGTTGTGTTTGATCAAACATATAAAAATGTACTTGGATACAAAACCAAATGATATTAATTCAAACACTCGGAACTCTCCCGACAAGACATTTTTGTAAGCACATTTCATTGCGATTAACGATGTCTACACAATGAAAGACCCATGTAAACTCAAACAGCAAACGTTAGTCTAGAACATACTTTTGAGAGTGCCGGAGGCCCAATTTCCGCCCTTTCTTCAACTCCCTCATTCCCTTCAGCTACGCCACTCCCTTTACGGTAGACAGCGGCTTCGCAGAGTTCTTGGCATTGAAAAAGTCTATGAGCGACAATTACCACTTACCATCAGGTGGGCTGTTGGCTCGTCTACCACTGTCGGTATGAAAAAATTAAAAATGGACACTCCAAACATAAAACTGGGTGTGGTCACAAAAGCGGGGCAATTTTATTAGTCTCATTGTATGCATTGCTACACTTGAATGATGTTTTGAGTTGCCTACGTGACCAATGTGCTGTGTTATCAAGCTAAGGTTCTCTTCTAGAACATTCCTTGAATGTCACCTTACTCATATTTTGATAGAAATTATCTTAGATATAAATTGTTTTATCAGTTTTGTTGATTATAGTGATTATAGATTATAAAGCAAATGCGTACTTTCGTTATACCGAACAATATATTGCTAATAAGGCATTAAGTCATCATTAGCAGGCTCACCTATGCATTTTATAATATTAATTTAAAATGTTGAACGCCAAGCCACCAGACACAATAAAAAAATCTATTATTGAGAATTCACCGGTGACCTTACGCCTGAGCGTAAGGTCACCGGCAGTTTTTGTAGTGTTAATTACATTAAGACTGATCTTAATGTAATTAACACTACAAAAACTCATGCTAATATTATAAATGCGAAATTAACTCTGTCTGTCTGTCTGTTACGCTTTCACGCCATAACCACTAAATGAAATAGGGGATGAAAGTTTGTATGAAAAACGCGTTAACCGACATTCACGCGGGTGGTACTGCGGGCAAAAGCTAGTACAATTATACGCTTCAATTATGCACCCAGTACACCTCACTTTTTCCTCACCTCCCTTAATTCTTTGACCTACCCCACTCCCTTCACGGTAGGCAGCGGCTTCACAGGGTCCCAATGCCAAGGATCCTGCGAAGCCGCTGCCTACCGTGCAATACTAGGGACAATAATACACGAGCAATGCTGGGGACTCTGAGTCGTCTATGAGCGACAGTTACCACTTACCTACCATCACGTGCGCTGTGTGCTCATCTGTCACTGTCGGCGATAAAAAAATAAATAAAAGATACATGTTATTGTCGCCTACTAAAGTGACTCCATTTTGCCTGATGGTAAGAAATCAGTGGCCTCAGTGGGGTCCAAAATTGGTGGAGTCAAAAGTCATCGTGCCAAACTGTCATGATGGCGTCTTTATGAGATGATTGTTCACGTCTTGCTTAAATCTTTCATGGACACTGCTGTAGACACAATAGATGTTTTATTGTCACGGCCATATACAGGACAGTAAACGTCCTGGAATGTGTTAAATGACCCTGGATATTTCGTCTTGAACCTCTCACTAATTTTACCACTGATTTTACTTTTACGCGTGAACGTATGGCTACGCTTATTCATAGACTGGTGAATCGCCAATTTATTTATTTTAGATAGCTATTGATAAGTTATCAATCCTTAATAAGTACGAGTATTAGTCTGTGTCCGCTCGCTTCTTCTAAACCAAATAACCGATTTTAGTACAGTTCAGTATAGGACGGTTTATAAATATAATATTTGTATTTTTTAGTCGATAAAAGCCGCAAATTGATTTCTAATCATGCCCAAAAAATAAAAATGTACCTATGTGCAAAGCGGGGGCAGATCGCTAGTGATTAGATATATGAAGCTATTGATTATAGTGTATTGGATTTTTCTGTCTTATTACTACGGCTTCATCATCTTTTAGGATTAAGACGTCTACTGCCAAAAATATGCCTTCTAACAAGCATTATTTGATCATAACATTATTTATTTAAACGATCTTGAGAACCCGTCGTTTAACCAACATAACTGAAGAGTAATATTATATTACTAACTAGACGTCTTACGCCCTTACTTCGCTTCGGTATCAAAAGTTTCACTCTCACAATAAACGCCTACATAAAATATTATTGAATTATTACCGAAATCTGCGGAATATTGCTATACTGTAAATTTACTTTTGCTGTCTTCTGTATTGCAAATTTACAAATATTAAAATTCTGAAAATTGCTAAAAATATGTTAAACATAGATGAAAAAAATATAACCTATGTTATATTTACCGCTTCATTTATTGATTTCTAAAGGTGGAAGAATTTTTTTTTTGTAAATCTTTACAACCGAACATACAAAAAATCTAATCTTTTCTTTTTTAACATTAGTTTACACAGTATAATAACCTATTTAACCTAATCAAATATATAAACTTAATAATTACGGCAATAGAGTATGTAGTACGGAACTCTTCACGCTTGAGTTGCCTCTTGACCCACATCATAGCAAACGGCGTGGGCGTACTCCGTAGCTATTACTGCTACGCCGTAGTCATTTGTAGCCAGTACACGTAGCATAGACATTTCCGTAGCACTATTTTTCTGCTTTTGTTTTGAAGACTGCCGTATGTTTCAGTACTATTGATGAAGAATAGTTTGGAGAACATAGCTTCATATTTTATAACAGAAGTAAGCAGTAGTATATCGTAATTTTGTTTTATCGTCTAATTTCGTTTTAATTAAATTTTCAAAAAAAAAAAATTTTATTTACAATAGTACTCTATATTAAATAAAATATTTTTCTTAAATATACATTATTTATTAAATAAAATAGAATATAGGTAAATTTTCGATTAATGTGGCATTGAAAATCAATTTTACAAAACAACGAGAACCACTTTAACGTTCCCGGCGACACTAAGCCAGCGACAGACAATTTATTTAATAAAAGAGATAGGTACAAAAAATACTCAGGCAACAATAAAAAAGAAAATATTTACAAATAAATTGATTTTCTTTTTTAATAAGATAACATTATACAGAATATTGACGTATAGTATCACTTTCTTTATTAAAGCGGATCGTTCAGCGAGTAAGAGGTCTGGAAGTCTAATTATTTCACTCGATCTTTTTTAGAGTTCCGTACCCAAAGGGTAAACCGGGAGCCTATTACTGACACTCCGCTGTCAGTCTGTCTGTCTGTCCGTCTGTATCTCATAAACCGTAATATTAACACAGTTGAAATTTTCACAGATAAAAAATTAAAAAAACAATAAAATAAATATTTAAGGAGGCTCCCATACAACAAACGTGATTTTTGTGCTCGTTTTTGTTCGATATTGATAACGGCAACAGGTAGACGCCTAAAATATTCAGCTATATATTCACTTTAAAAATAAATAATTAAATTACAATAAACAAATATTGAATTACAATAGACATTATATATTTTTTGCTGTTTTTATAGATAATGGTAAGGAACCCTTCGTGCACGAGTGCGACTAGCACTTGGCTGATTTTTTTCTTTTCCCTACATGGTCGTCATGGCTCGGCTGGTGTTTTCTTGTCATTGTTTTACAGTTATGTGTGTGTATATGTGTGTTACGGTTACCTCTTAGCTTGTTTGTCAATGAAATAAAAGAAAAAATATTTGTAAATTGCAAATACTAAGAATAGGTATTTCTTTTTGTCCAGTCTTGAAAATAAAAAAGAATCATTTATGTTATCAGCCATTTTAGGCTTATGTTTTACGATCATCCTAGCCCTAAACCCTTGTATATGTCCACCGTAATCTGCCAGTGTCATAAAACCTACACAAAAATATTCGGCTATACGAAGACCAAAAAAATACTTAGTTTAGGATATTCGAAATTTATGAATAATGGAGTATTGCCATTCTAAAATTTATGTCAAAATCATGGTTTGTATCAGTTTTATATTAAACGACTGCCGCAGTCAAGGAGGGTAATATTTTTCGAGCGTATGTAAGTATGTATGTATGTGAGTATGTATGTCTATTTCTTTGGCACGCTCTACTAAATTAGTAAAATCTAAATCTGAATTAGTTTTACCTACTCTCGCTGTACTTGTAAGTCTAAAGTGCGTTGAACTTAGTTTAAAGCTGTATAGCAGTATACAACCATTAACGACGAACAAGGGATCACAAAGTAGTTTTGTGTTGCAAATTGAATCGAACTTGTTAAGTGTTGATTTAACAGTTAAATAAGTCTGTCTCGTCTTAAACATTATGATATTTAGGACAGGTTAAAAAGCGTTAAATATCAATGATATTTAACAAAGATACCAAATCGGCTGTTAAAATGGAATAAAAATTAAGTGATTTTCATTCCATCAACTGCCAGTTTGGTATTTTTGTATTACAACGATATTTAAGGCTTTTGTCAACGACTTAGTGTTACATAATCACACAAACACAATATTGTATATTTTTAACCGACTTCAAAAAGGAGGAGGTTTTCAATTCGGGTCGTATGTTTTTTTTTTCGTATTTTTGTTACCTCATATCACGGTCATTTATGAACCGATTTGAAAAATTGTATTTTATTTAAAAGGGTGTACTCTGAAATTGGTTCCATATTTTTATTACAAAAACAGGTTCAGTAGTTGTATGTTTGTTACAACAGAACTCGGTCATTTATGAACCAATTTGGAAAATTATTTTTATATTTGAAAGTGTATACTCTGAAATCGGGTCCCATATATTTTTTATAAAAAATGGTTCAGTAGTTTGGCTTTAATTTTATATTTTTTATTTTCGTATGCAAGGAGTGAAGACGTGTAAAGCAACGCGTCGATATAATATATAGTTTTGTTAGAAACAACGTGGCCGTGGATGAGTAACCATTTGTGTAACTTCATTTTAAGCGTCTTCATGCTTAAGAAGCAGTGGACTCTGGTTATCACTATAATTTAGTAGTCTTTAAGCCAAGTTGGAGGCCTTATGGTCGTGAGAAATTCCAACAGCAGCGAGCGGCCATAAGCCTGCTTTTTCAGCACCACTGTTTATTTTTTGTATATCTGTTACGCTATGCTCCGTCAGTAAAATTATGAATTCTGATGATTCTTTATTGTTCGTAGGTCATCACTTTTTTGTTTTAGTTTGTGGCTTCCGGGATTCAGAGTTCAGCGATCAGCAAAAGTGTTGATGAAAACTTTATGTCTCTATATTTACAATCTTCCCTCTCGTCACAACTTTTTCCGAATGGCCCTATCTCATTTGTGCGGCCTACTAAAGGCCTACCTATATCAAATATATTAACAATACACGCGGCGATTACTTCCCACTAAAAGTTTACACACAAAAATATTTTTTAGAAAAAAAATCTTAAACCGACTTCAAAACAGTACCTGAGTGTTCAATACTGAACTAAAAAGTAGAAAATAATATTTTAATTACTTCATAGCTAAGAACATTATAGGCGAATCAACTCAATCATTGATACCTATAATACTTTACTATTTACAATTTATAATCAGTTATTTTGGCGTGGGTGCCAACCAAGAAGGATCATAATGACCTTAATAAATATAACCTACCTACTAACAAAAACAACCTACTTGATTAATCTATTTATATATAAATATAAATTTGTGATTTAATACAAGAAATCGAACGGAATCTGATAAGTGTGCGTTCGATATACATGTATCTAAACACGACTACGTTTGCCTTCACGCGTATGACTGCGTTCGGGTAGTCCACTCAGGCATATGCCCCGCGCGTGCCATTACCGCCCCGTGCATTTTGAAAGGCTGAAATAAAGATCCTTCTTTGCTGGCACCGACTCCAAAATAACTGATTATAAATTGTAAATAGTAAAGTAATACAGGTATCAATGATTGCGTTGATTCCCCTTTAATGTATTAGCTATAAAGTAATTAAAATATTATTTTCTACTTTTTAGTTAAGGATTGAAAACTCAGGTACTTACTGTTTTGAAGTCGGTTTTCGTTATTTTTTAAATAAAATAATTTTATTGTTTTCTACACTCTTTCGCCATTATAAACTTTAAGGGCAAGATTCACAGACCGCACTTTGACTTTACTTTGATGCAAAGATCTACTTTGTACCAAAAATATGTTTCTTAGGCCCAGATTCACAATCGTGACTTTACTTTACAGCAAAGGCACCTTCGCAAAGTAAGCTTTGTATTGCCGAAGATTACTTTCAACTTCATATTCAAACATATTTTTGGTACAAAGTAGATCTTTGCATCAAAGTAAAGTCAAAGTGCGGTCTGTGAATCTTGCCCTTAGTATGCCAAATCTCACACTACACTAATGTAGGTACTTAAATACTTTTCCTTATTTATTTTAGCTAATATTAATTTATTATAAACTTTCCTAAACCTGCCCTAACGCAAATTTTCGATTAATTTACAATCGTATTTTTTTTTTTGATACTGTGCCTATATCGTTAAATACTTTATTATTGTCGGCTATTTATATAAAATAGTTCATAAATTTACAACCATAATATCATTTTTATTTACTCCTAAGTTTTTATGTACCCTGTTTGACACAGTACACAAATAAATAAATACTAGCTACATGTTACGCATCATTTTATTTTACAGAGGTTATTGACACGAGCGTTTACAAATAAATATTCTTATTTATAAGATTTCTTATAAACAGGACGATGAAAGATATTTTCTGTGTGCTTGTGAACATGTATAATTTTAAAAGCAACGACTGTCTGTTTTCATTTTTGTATTAATAAAACCGTCTCTCTTTGCTTTTTCGTGAACAAAAACTCTGCTTTTTTCATGGAATGAATTGAAATATTTTCTTGTCGAGGTACATTATTTTGTTTTTGTACAATTTATTTGGTTAACAAGCGGAAATGTGATATTACGTGGTTATGTTGTGATTATTTCAAATAGTCAATTAATTAAATAAGTATCAGTTCTATCCCATAGGGCGGTTGAACGAAATGCGATAGTAGATACTACAACTTTATATTATATGAGATGATACTTCCTTCATCGATCCGGCCTATCCACACTGATACTAGCAACGGTAGGTCTTTTCTTCCGTAAAAATATTGCATGACACCATAAATAAAACACATACGACGATTCAAAAAACCAAATTTGTTTTTACTATTATACATACATACAGCTTTACGCCTTTTTTCCCGAAGGGGTTAGGTAGAGGTGTTTAAATACTCACGTTTCGCCATTTATTTTGGGTCCCATGTAACAAGGGGCGAGCCTGTTGTCATAATATCGGGCACAATGCCAGACCCAGGGCTACTACTGACAATTTCTCGGGGTTCGAACGCGAGACCTCCGCGTGGTAATCTGTATACAGTACCACCTTACCGCACTATGTATTATACATTTACATGGGAAAGTTTTTTTAAGTCGTCGATATTAACGAACGCATAAAATACAATACGTATGAAAACAAACTCATAAAATACTGTAATATGAGCAGTAAAACAACATTTATCTGGGACACAAACATACAATCACGTCATGAATAAGGTGAATACACCGAATTCAGGTTGTCCAATATGTCGCACCCTTAGTGGTAAACAGGCGCACCTATGTTAAAGTATGTTCGTATTTTGGTCAATTTTTATCTTGTGACTATACGATAATTATCTTCATAATAACATCAAAAAGACGTCCTTTGCTGGACACAGGCCATCCCTATGTTTCATCACCTTCACTGCTCGTAGCCGTCCTCATCTATCGGTTGCCCGCTACCCTTATCTGGTCATCGGTTCATCTTGTGAGGGGTTTGCGCATCACGTTGTATCTTTCTATTTGAGGTTGCCGGGAGCTTTTGTGCCCCAACGGACATGAGATCTGCGAGCTATGTGTCGTGCCGATTGCCACTTCAATGTGCTTTAAGTTAATTGTATAATGTATTATACAAGTAAGAGATATATTACACACGTTTCGTCACTACTCGTATGAGAGAAAAAGCCTGTTGCTGTTTATTTATTTGTAAAGTTCGATTTTCTACGCAGAAAAACCCAATATCAATTGACTAAAAATTTTCATCAAATAAACAGCTACATAAAATGACGTCACGATTGTGGTATGGCTACCAATCGGCGACCAGACTCGGCGTGATTCAGCTTGAGCTACGATCGATACTTGGCCGACAGCCAAACGTTCAGCTGACTTGCGTTATTGCCTAGGGAAAGTTCTGTTATTTACATTTTTGGACATTGTTGTGTTAATATTATTGTTATAACCATAATAGCAGTCATTATGATTATTTTCTGATGACAATGGAATATAGAGATTATGTAATATATTTTTATGTAGGTTATGGACATGTTGCGTCTTTGGACACTACTCTGTTCCCGTGGGTGATATCGAGATGTTAAATAACCTATAAGTTTCTTTAAGAAATAGATTATCTAAAGCAAAAAGATTTTATTTTAATTCAACTGAGAGCTTCAGAGATGATTACGTTCAAAAAGCGAATGATAAATATAAAGTTTTTAGAAAGTGTCGAGAAATACAACAAAACATTCGCATCGCACTTTACTGGAAAGAGAGGTAATTTCTCTTACCTATCACATACACTCGTTTTACAAGAGTCACAAGAATATGTGTAGGTAGCTACATACATATATCTAGTTATGTATCAGTCGATGTATGTATTTTCACCCAATACGGAATAAAATGTTGACAATGAATATTTTAATTTAAATAATAGTGCGGATTGGACTCGCTCACCGATGGTTCTGTACAAGTAATCTATATAAATAACGTGGATGACCATATATTTATAAATATTTTGATTGCGCTGACATAGAACTTTGATTTTTCAAGCCACAGCTTCAAGAGGTTGCACACGGTTGTATTCGATATGTTACTATTACTGTTACTGAGAAAACAGACAGATAGGCAGACATATGGTAAAACAGTTATTCTACGATAAACTAAGCTTATATCTTATCTTTATTTCTTACAACCTTTGTTCACCTTCATACACCTAAATAAACTTAGCCCCGAGGTAATGTTATTTAATCCTTGTTAGCTCAGTCAGGGCTACATCTTCGATGTACGACGGAACAAATATGATCTATCGGAGTAATAAAAATGGTGTGAGATCGAAAGCTAACTATATATATATATGTACTTAGGTATAGTTGTTTTGTAAAACTTTATGCCTTTATTTTTGGCATGATGCAGAGAAAATAAGTTGTTACTGTTTAATCTTTTGTAAAAAATTTGGTTTTGTATACCACTAAAAACCGGTTTGCTAAGAAAACACAACTAAGCCTTTTTATGGTTTCGCGGTATTACCTAAAGTAGGTAGGACTGTAATTACGTGAATATAGTGTTATTGGGCTATTTGTTGCATCCCTGAAGCAATTACTACACATGTTCGGTTTTATTCGACTAGTGGCAATCAAGTAGTTCATTTATTTAATACCGTCCCGCTGTTAATAGGAAGTTCATTTATTTAACATCGGCCCGCTTTTATTCGAATGGATTTAACCGAATATTTATACAATATCCGATTCGTATAATAAGACTGCCGCTGTGGCACAGTAGGAGTGCCTTGCGGCTGCTTTGTACGAGGTTATGTGTTTCATTTCCACATGGGACAACAATTTGTATAATTTGTCTAAGGCTGGTTGTGCTTTAAGTTCTTTAAAATGTTTGTAAAGTCTTTCTTTCCCTGTTCGTGGTCGCCACTTAAGGACCTTTTTGACCAACGGCCATCAGTTCTGCCGACATCTTTCTACTGCTCAGCGACTTTTTCATTTACTTCTATTCCTCTTTACCCGGCTGTGCAGATGATTACTAGCCCACTTTACTGCTTCTCTGTAGCGCCTAATAAGCATTGTACAAAAACTCAAGTAAAGTTTTTAATGAATCATTACACTTCTCGTATTGTTTGGAAGTAAATTAAAAGGGACGTACACATCAAACTTCGGATTAAAATTAAATTAAACTTGGTACAAAGTCCACCAGTTGGAATAACAAACAGCCTTCAGAGAACCTTGAAACTGTCACAATTACCCACGAGCAAATATTTAATTCGAACTTTCTTTTTTCACAGCGTCTGATATTTAATTCTTAGGGTGAAAAGGAACATTTTTTGTGATTTACGATTTTTTATTTTTATATTGAGGGTAGCTTCTGCGCTGTACTCTTTAATTACTGTTGACAAAATTCTACTGCTGTGTAAAGGCATCTTAAACAATACATTTTGAGAATTATCGACTAAGGTTCTTTTACAAGATACTATGCAGTGCCATTGTAACCGAATAATGGAACCATATCAGAAACTGCTGTCATTTCAATAGTCAAACAATTTGTCTATCGTTGTGATTATGGCAAAAACTCTTATAAAATGTTTGAAATATATAAATCTTTATCTTCATTATTTTCTACCGTCGCGCTGAAGCAAGTAAAAATAAAATCAAGTTCAACGAAATATAGGTACAAAAATATATTTTTCGTGAGATGTGAAAAGTTGGCGTGTCTCGGTTATAATTTTACATGTGCTTTTATATCTAAATTGCGCCTCAACATTTTGTGTGACATCTTCACAAAATTATATTTGTATATTTCATTTTACCTACAGTTTAACTGACAAGCTTGAATTCCTTTCTCTTCCAGTTCTAACCAATTAGCCAGTAAATAAACTGTTTGTTAAAATTTCTAATAAGTATTATAAATTTGTAAACCATTAAACAATATTTACACAGGAAGTTCTGTAAAACGTTTAATAAAAAATAATCCGTCAAACAAAAAGATTAGTAACACCTGGAAAAATCTGTTTTATATAATTTATACTTTAATACCGATCCCTGAGGCAAGCTTGCGGTGGCTTGCTAACCAAAAGTTTGCAGTTTCGGGAATGTGCGCCTAATTTTGTCACTATAAAGATAATTTTGCCGTAGCTTGTTTGAAACACATACAGCGTTCTTGTTTAGTAAGGCAGTAATTTGGTCCCGAGTAAAACGAGCGAGGATGACCAGTGATGCGTGGCACGATGTCGGCGCACATGGTCTTATGAACACTGATATTGTTTACCTTTAATGATACATAGGCTTAATCGATTTACGTTTTTATTGCTTACGGTAGCTAAAACAACAGCTCGCTTGATGTAAAGCGGTTATTGCTATTATAGACTTTATTAACACTAAAGTACAGTCTGATATGGCTCCGATATCATGTTCGTTGTGTCATCTTTACTTAATTTATAACAGTTTCAAAGCATAGCTGCTGCTAACAATATTCGTAACAAATTTATATTTCATGTCAAAAATGTATTACACTCTAAGACGTTTAGTAAATGTCCGGAATTTGAATACCAGGTGTAGAAAAATACAAAAGTTTTTCAATTTCCAAACTGTAGTGAATGTTTGGCACTTTGCCCTTTATAAAGCTACTTTGCCACAGTTATGTTGAGAGTCTGCGACCTAATATAGTCAATCGTCTTACCTGACTTCTGACCTGATTCGTTGATGGCTATTTGAATGTAATTGCCGCTAGTCTGCATTTTAAACGGACATTATGCAGTATTGAAATGTAACAATTAAAAGGAGTAGATTAAGTTATGGACATTGAAAAATATGGATAGAAGTAGATTAAAAAGTATATTTCATAAAGTACAAATGCCTGGTCAAATGGTTATTAGACGTTTTTACTACGTTTGAAACAACATATTATTATCATCAATTTAAATTAAAAGTATTTGTGTCGTCGTAATACTATATTACCAATTTCAACTCCATAAAGTGCTTATTTCGATGTTACTAATAAAAAACTTAAATATAATTATTCTTCATTGTACAGCAAGTAAATATAACAATAGAAGAAGTAATTTCAAATATAACGAGCTGTATAATGAACGGCTTTACCGCGAACAGGGATTTCCTCTGGACTTAGATTTTATTTAACATTCTATTTACATTGCCAATATTAGATCTTTAATTAAAAAAATACTACAAATTTAAGACTTTACTTAACATTCTTGGCGTTACCTTGAAATATTATAAAAATATTAGCTGCGCCCTACGGCTTCGCCTGCGCCTAAAATGTATTCCGTCTACCTCGGACACCACTGATTTTTTAGATAAATCCTAATGATCCTATGTACGTCTCCAGCACCGAATCTAATCTACCAATTTTCATCAAAATTGGTTCAGACGTTCAGACGCTGAGTGGTAACAAACACACACATACACACAAAATTTTGCATTTATAATATTAATAGAATTTACAATTCAACCAAATGTGTACTTTTGCTAAAATATACTATGTAGCGACAATTCAATATATCCTACTATCAGTGGCAAAAGTGATGTAAAATATGCGATTTTACAATATTAGACTTTATACCAATTGTCACAAGAGAACCATTGCCAAAGGCGGGGTATATCGCCTTATGCTCGTTTTCCATTGAAGATTTGATATTATTCCAATATACTTCTCAGCGATTAATCCGATCATGACACCGATTCACACCGCGGTAAACAGCGCCTGTATGAGGCGATTCATCATAATAGCTACGTAACTGCTACGAGCGTAGTCATTTCGTAGCAAATGTCTACGCGTCGTAACCAACAGATGTCGATATCCAAGCAGAAGCCCGAGACAAGTGTCAAAGATTTCTATTCTATTCATAGAATAGATAAAAAAATGTATGAGATTGACATAAGCGTTGGCGTTAGCTTATGTCAATCCAATACATTTTTTAATCTATTCTATGAATAGAATAGAAATCTTTGACACTTGTCTCAGGCCTCAGATGGTTTGCCTAATTTGAAATTGAAACGGAGCTGTGTCCCTCCGAAGGGTTCGAATACTAATATATCGAAAGGTCTCGTAGGAATTCGTATTAAACATATTAGTAGTTATTTTTTTACATTTATTTTTTTAATAGATAGTAATTTGCTAAATATCGGAATGTATTTAATTTTCCATTTGTTCTGTTTGTCTGTTTCATTCAAAAATTTGTTAAAAATCTAGACAAACGAGTAAAGTTCTCTTTACCTTGAGCAATGCTGGTAATATATTCTCTGTATGTAGTAGTAACATTCGTTAACATTACATTAAGTATCAATAATCAAAATGTCTATTAATTTTTAAGTAGGGTACCTATAAATTTCCCTTTAATTTACTGTCTGCTTACATCGCGCGACTAATGTCTACTCATATCAAACTCTAACATACTATACTTTATTGAAGGATTGAATAATAGTAACTAAAAGATAGTAATAACAATTACTAAACAAATAGTAAGTGAACCAAAATAATGGAAACCAAATAGTTAATAACGGTTAATTTCCATATTCAAACTTTGAATCAGTAGTGTTCGTTTGTGTTCGTAAGTGTTCGTGTATCATCGGTAATATTCGGACGATATTGTGTGTACTCGGACGGACCGAAGGCTGATGTGGAGTGGAGGTGTAAGATGGAAGATAATGCTGACAAGCAGTGTAACTTTAGGTAAGTGGTTTATTTTCTTTCACTGTAAATGTATATCTTTTTCTTTTTCTATATATACTATTCTATAAAGCGGAAGAGTTTGCTTGTTTGTTTGTTTAAATGCGCTAATCTCTGCAACTAATAGTCGGAGCTAAATAATTCTTTTTACGTATGATAGCCCAATTTTTATGGAAGGTTGTAGACTATGTAGCATCACGCTACTAGTGACGAGGACGGAGCAGTAACCAAATATGCTTCTTATATATAAAAATCATTGTTTGTATGTTTGTTCTCTAAGCGTTCCGAAACCATTAATCAGATTGTGATGAAACTTTACTAGGGCTTTTTGGGGACGCACGCGAGGGTTCCTGGTCAAAAAAATCTAAACATATATACATTTTTTATACTTTACGTGGCATTGTAACGCATATCAGCCATAGCTACTTTTGAATAAAATTTAATGTACACTACACATGACGTACTGTCCAGTGACACTGACCAGTTGATAGAACATAATGGCACCAAAGAAAATGTCTTGTTTTAGGGATTGTTGTCACGTTGCCGTCTCATCTCAAAGGCTTAATACTGTTCAATTTGTCTTTTATCCTTGTTCTTACTAAAGGATAAAGATCTCTCTTCATATAGAAAAGGCGAGAGTATTAATCTTGCGCTTGTTCAAGGCGGTTTGGAAATGTCAGACTCAGCGTAGATGTAGGACCAGATTTATCACTCGATGTTTTATTACACCATTTGTCAGTAATACCCATTTAAGATAAACTTACAAACTACATAATATGGACAATTTGACGTGTTAATAAATCTGGTTAAGTACTTATATAAAGTAACAACTAACCCCCAGTTTCTAAAAGGCTGATCAACGAAAATTTAACTATTCACCTGTTAAATCTCATGTGAAGTACCAATTGGGTTGCTAAAAGTATGAATAATTAGTTTTATTTGATCTAATTAGTAATTAATTAGATCAAATTAAATTAGTTACGCATACTTTTAGAATGCTTTTAGGTACTTTACATGAGATTTTACAGGTGATTAGTTAAATTTTTGTTGGTCAGTCTTTCAGAAACTGGGGGTTAATGTATGAATAAAATATTTAGAGAACATCCTATTAGGTACCTATCAATATTTGCAAGAATGCGTCCAGGATTATCATAGTTATGTTTATTTGTAAAGATTTGATTTTTTTGTATGTTTGTTTGTTTGCAACGATTAAACTATAAATCTACGTTGCTATTTTGAAAAATTCTTTCCCATTTAGAAGTCAATAAATGAAGCAGGTAACAATAAATATGATTGCAATATTACCTACGTCTGCGCTATACTGCAAATTTACTTTTGCTGTCTTCTGTATTGCAAATTTACAAATATTGAAAATTGCTAAAAAATATGTTAAACTTAATAAAATATATCGTATGTTACCCGCTTCATTTTGTGACTGCTAAAGGTGAAAGAATTTTAGTTAAATCATTGCAAAGCAACAAACAAACATACAAAAAATCAAATTTATTAGATATATATTAAACATTTACTATTAAAGCAGCTAGGATTATGGTCTAAGGCTCTTCTCCTTATACAATTTTAGTAAAAGTAATCCCGTATATGGATATATTACGTCGAATACCTACTTGTAATATTAATGACTGCCTCTGTAGTTCGGTGGTACTGTGTATGGACTACGCAGAGGTCGCGGGTTCGATTCCCGCTCAGTGCAAATATTTGTGTGCATGAACATGTCTATTTGCATTGGTCTGGGTGTTTCTATGTATAATATGTATGTATTAACCAAAAAAAAATTGTATTTAAGTATGTATATCCGCATTCTAGAACCCATAACACAAACTATAATATGCTTACTTTGGGTCTAGGTAGCGTTGTGTGTAGTTGTTGAAATTTTATTATTATATTATTAAATTGTCACTGCCGTCGAAGGCGTCAAATGCCGTTTTAATTGGTTGACGCGGCGTAAATGCCTGTCTTTGAAAAACTGTATCGGACAAAGTCTAATGAAATGGACATTGGATCTAGAATAGAAAAGAAAAATTATTATGTGCTTTTTCAGACTAATTTATAAACTTTTATATTGCACTATGATAAAGCTACATGCTTTGTTATGTGTGCAACAACGTAGCAGGCAGATAGTTGGTGCAAGTAGATACTTTTTAAGAGGATAATAATATTATTAGAAAAATAATCATTCGTTTAAAATAGTATCTACTGGAAATAAAGAGCTTCTTTCTCTTTCTCTTTCTCTTTTTAAGTATCTCTAAAGATACTTAAAAAGTACAACTCCTTATTAAGAACAATGTAGCGGCTGTAAACGCTGTTACCTTCTAATTATCAAAATCAAATGTCGAGTGGTTAGTGGTCAGGATTTGTTCAGGCCGCCCTTAAAGGCATCCGACTTGACCTAGCGACTGTTATCAACTTGGTAACAACCGGGACCAACTTTTGACGTCTGCTCAAAAGCAGGGAGACGCTCAGATCAAATAATATTATGTGGTCACCCATTCATGGGCCTGCCGCACTCTATGTTGCTTAACCCGCTAATCGTTTAACGAGCTATGAGCGCTGCCTTCTAATTATGATTTTGGTTCTTTCTAAAGTGGCGTGATAAAGCTCATACGACTATAGTGGGGTCTACCATAGCAATTTGCCGTGATACCAGCCACCACTTATGAACTCAACTAACTACCGATTATGGCTAAGTAGAGTAATTTTCGTTGGTTAATATTTAAAAGACGTATATAATATATATATATATATACCCACGCCTACGTAAGAAATAGAACTCTAAGAACAAGTTTAATTCACTCACGAGGCTAAATAAACTTTTCTGTTTATATTTCTTATAAATTGAATTGTAATTGAGTTTGTTCGGCTTATATAAACATGAAGTTTATTTGCTTACTTCTTAAAATTATAACTAAAGGTTATGCAAAGAAGATTTTGTTCATTTTATTATATGTTTAACCGAGTACGAATTAATATAGCCTTTAGCCACGACATAGGTCAATATTGAAGGTCAGTGACCTATAATAATGTAGTCTGACTTATAAGTTTATTTGTTACTAAGTACCCGCTCTAATATTTTGGTGCACAACTTTCACTTTTATAATATAACAAAGACATATCAGGAAAATATGCAGTTACAAATGTTGTACTGTATTCTCTGTGGAATAAGAATTAATTTTTATTATATCTACCAAGAACAAAATATTAAGGCTTTGAAGTCTGTAAGTAAACCGCATTGCAGTAATTTGTTCATTAAATTGTCATCATGTTTTAAAGTTTAAATGAACTTTTTGTATTCTAAGAAGCTCCTTGGGGTTCCGTTTAAAACATAAGTGCTCACTAAGATAGGATTTTGCGAAATTCATACCCTAAGGGGATAGCAAAGTTTGAAAATTCTATAGATTTGATGGAGGATTTCCAAATTCTAGAAAATACTCATTATTTAAATAAATTTTTGTTGATATTTTTAAACAACCCCTGACTGTCGGGTAGTGTAGTGTACCAACGTAGACATTGAAAAGAAAGTTCAGAATATTGTTTCGTGATGCATCTGTGATTAAAGTACGTAGTTTTAAGAAAATACGCCAATTGTTAATACAGATTTTTATTGAGGTACTTGTCTGTGCTACTACAGATTTTAAAAGTAAGTATAATATATTATTTAATACGTTTACGTGGTAAACAAGCATACGGCTGTGCTCTAAAAGTATTGCAGGTATAGGTAATAAAAATATGTTACAAGATTTAAAAGGAAAAAGGAATGGGGTAGGAGAAGCCATATAATATTCATAGTCAAATCATAAACGTTTTGGGTTATATAATTTGTTGACAATTTGATATGGAATAAACCCCGTCTAAGTAATTAAAGTTACGTAATATATTAAATAAGGGTGGTTAAATATTAATGTTTTTGCGTCAATAATTTATATGTTGACATGTACGTGTTGCCAGTAATATAAACGTAGAAGTACAAATAAGATTATTTTATGTGTTAGTTTAAGTGGTTTAGGCAACTAAGTGAACAAGCTTTGTAGTGTTTTGCTTTCATTATATATTTTAAATGTCTAAAATAAAGTAATATAAAAGATATATGTACTAGTATCGTAATAAGTAGTAGGTAAATGTACAGCTCTTAAAACTGTGGATTCAACTCCCAAATGAGTCACAAAGTCACAATTGATTTTTAAAAAGGAGCATTTTAGACCCTACTGATATACTTACCATCTGGTAGTCTAGAGTCACTTTGGTAGGCTAATATAAAAAAAAATGAATGAGAGAGGGGAAGAAAAGAGACAGGAATTTGAAAAGTAATTGATTGATTGAATTAATTTACAGATACTATCAGCTTACATCGATATTCTATGAATGGCGTTCTCCCTCGAGCCGCCCATCATTCATGTAAAACAAATCTTTCTTCCTTTAAAACAAATCCGCAACTAAAAGCTTCATATCTGTGTTAAAACAATTTAGCCACTTTGAGCCTTTGTTTTAAAATAACAAACCAAGAAAAAAACCATTTTTAGAGTTAACATTTGTTAAATCAATATTAGTCGAAATAAAATCGTAATTGTCGTCGACATTTTAAGCTGTTTTAATTAAACAAGAGTATTTAATCTAAATTCAGATTATGAAGTTAATTACAATTAAGTAGGTACTAAACTTAAATAATATTTATTTTTGCGTTCATCAAGTTTGGCCAGCGTTTCTTAAATACGAATGCAAAATAAATGTGACGATGTAACCTTTGATCGAGTGGTGCAATTACGCAACTGATAAATTGAACTGAAAAGATTTTGGAAACTTACTACTAATGTCATAAGAAAGAACACTATAGAGTGTAAAATGTCGATCTGTATATTTTATAATTATTACTTTGCAAAGCTCTTGAGCGTCTAGTCCAGGAGGCCTACCAACATCTTATAGAGCAGTATTATTTTAATGTTACTTTGTGTTTTGTCTTTTTCTTTTGTACGATTTAAAACAAGGATAGAGACAAAGTCAGTTTGTAATAAGATTGATAAAAGAGGTTGTGTGAGGGCCCCAGTTACTACTATCTCTAATTAAATCAACTTGTGAACCCTCGTCACCGGTCTGATCAATTTGGTAGCCTTCGGTATTACGTATAGAACCTTAGTGGTATATTGAAATTAAATTAAATTTATCTAATTAATATTCTGTCGCGTCCTAACAGTTGACTGGCATTAATTTGACAAAAGTCAAGGCGATGTGATTTGGCAAAATTGTCGAATTAGGGAGTACTGTCAGAGAATACAATGCGGTATATCTCCAATTCGTGGTTTTAGGTATGACTAATTACAGATTACAGAGGACGCCGGCAATTTTACAAAAATTATAATATAGACAAAAGTTTTTACTTAATCATTACCACTTCATACAGTTGAAGGTTAAATATTATAAATTCAAATAACTTCAAACGTTTTTTTTTTTTCATTTCTTCAATGCGACGGTCGCCTTGTAATTTGTGAGATAGCAAGTTTACTGTAAAACGGTATAAGTAATAATAACAAGAATCTATCAGTACTATTAAAGATGAAGTATTTGTTTGTTTGTTTGTACGCGCTAATCTCTGGAACTACCAGTCGTATTTGAATCATTCTTTTTGCGTATGATAGCCCAGTTTTCGGGGAAGGTTTTAGGCTATGTAACATCACCGCGAAACCGAGCTGCTGGAAGCTAGTAATATAATAATGCACAGAACGCTAACTAAAACCAAAAATAAGCATATATTATACATATAGCTTGTGTTATGGCTTCTAAAAAGCGAAATATTTTGATAGATGATACTACATTATAGATCTTGCAAGTGCAACAGCTGGCAGGTGAATACATCAATGTGTATTTGCTTATTTAATCTGAATAGAAATTGTACGCCACTGATATTATGAAGCCATGACTCATGCCTTTGACGTTGCAAGTGGATTATAGGTTGTAAACTTACTCTAAATAGTTTATAGTCAAGTCGTCGTTTTCTTCTGTTTCTCCGTTCTTCACCACTACGTAATTTGATATGGTTTTTAGTATGATATCGTTTATAGAAGTTCTTCTGGAAGTATTATACATACATATTATAATACAGATACCCCCGAGCACAGCCAGGGCGGGTCGCTAGTTACTTTTATACAAAACTTAAAACGCCATATAATGATAATCTCGCTGGAAGCTTTGGAAGATTAACAAAAATATAATTCCACCTTTTTCTTCGAATTTTGTGCCCCATAAGCATTTTGGCCTACAATTAAGATTAGGGCAAATATAGTTGCCAATCGTAATACAATTTCGCATTATAGATAATTCTGTAAGTTCAGCTAATGTTTGAATCACGAACTAACTTAATTTAAATTAATAGGTTGCAACTTTGTCTATTTCGATAAATACGTGATAGCTTAAATTCGATAAGTTATGTTATGTTGAATGCACCATTTATGAAAGCAGATTAAATTTTTTTTACAACTTTGGAGGCAAACAAGCATGCCTGGTGGTAAGTGGTAACTGTACCACAGTCATGTCCATACATGCAATATAGAAATAATGTTTAAAAAGCACACAAGCAAGGAAGAGGACCGGGGAGTTAAACGGCTGCCGGCGCTCCCAAAAATATATTTGCAGCATAAATAACTTGATACCTGTCTTGTTCTCAACCTCCGAAAACGAAACTTTTCTAATTCGAGAGCTTATGCATTGGATGAATACCTAAACGCTATTCATAAACCCGAAATCCAAAACTTTTTAAGGTTCTACCCAAATCGAAGAGTTTGAATTTGCGAATGAGTATCTGAATAGCGTTTTCATATCTATGGGATCGACATTTAGTAATCAAATGAGTTGTGAAATGCGACGTGAAAACCTTATAAAGGCTTGACAAAGTTAAGAAAATATAGTTAAAGAATTTGAAGTCAAATTTTCACATCAAAGGTCTTAAAATCTCTTTCAAACAAAATTACTAGTTTTAATCACCACATAAGGCAGATTGATAAAATACATACTACACTGTATTGTATATATTGTCTTAGTTGCTGCTCGTCCTATTTTAAATCCATCGGATGCCCGCCACTCTTATAAGGTCGTCAGTCCACCTTGTGAAGAGTCTGCCCACGCTGCTCCTTCTGGTTCGTTGTTGCCTCTTAGAACTTCTGGCCCAACGGCCGTCAGTTCTGCGAGCTATGTGTCCTGCGTATTGATACTTCAATGATGCAACTCTGCCAGCTACAACGCCTGCTGATTTCGTCGTTTCCTAAAGAAAGTGTTATAATCCCATAAAATAGACGAAGAAGATATATTCTGGTCATACCTCAATGGTGAACACTTCAAATTAGTTGGTATTGCGCAGGCCTTAGAATTGGCTTCCTAGGCTGGATGGAGCATTCAGACTAACCTTGCAGACAGCGTTCATAAACCTCAGTCAATACGGCGCCACTTAGGTAACCGCGGCTCCGATCGATAGACGCGCTACCCTATATAGGTAACCTGTTGAGCAATTACGTTACGTCTGCAAGCCGGATCCATAAGCATGTGATGCACATTAAATGAAATAGAGGCTAAAGGCGAAATGCATATTCGGATATATTTCTTGTTGTCATTGCCACAAAGTTCAAAATTACTAAACACATTTATATCATTAAATTCATCTTGGAAGATTTTTACTACCTAAAAATTTTAGATTTGTACTAGGAAAAGGTAAGCTTTTAGAAAACTGACGTTGATAATAGTATTCGTACTTAATTTCCTTTTCGTTCCCCAGTCTCGTTTCCTTCTATCAATGTAAATTAGGTACGTACCTAATAATATCCGTATTACCTTCCTCATTTCCTTTTCGCTCAAGGTCGGCAACCGCTTGATTGTCAAACAGCCGAACCATAATTAAGTGGCTTTCGGTATCACTGTCCCGGTCCTTTGAACTTTTAAAAAAATCATTAAATAAAAATCTGTCGAAACGGCAATTAGTCGTGTTTTTTCGCATTATTTATACAACGCTTTTATTTTATATTCTGAAACTGTACCAGATATACAGACATATTGCTTACTAAACAAATATTTAATTTTATTTTATGTATCTCAAGTCTAGTATTGCATCTTTAATTTAAAGTGCCGAAAAATTACACAACACAATTTTAATCTTTATACAAATAACTATAAAATCTAATTTATAATATCTACGTAACAATTGCTTAACG
Source organism: Parascotia fuliginaria (assembly GCA_963082885.1). Classification (NCBI taxonomy): domain Eukaryota; kingdom Metazoa; phylum Arthropoda; class Insecta; order Lepidoptera; family Erebidae; genus Parascotia; species Parascotia fuliginaria. Next base: position 3,251,254 of record OY720172.1, read on the forward strand.
ATTATTTTCGGCAACAAACATAATTTAGATATTTATCTAAATACTTCTATAATAATCTAAATTTATTTACTTGAACGCGCTAATTTTTGAAACTACCAGTAGGATTTGAAAAAGATTTTTGCAGCATTTGATAGCTCAACTCTTGAGAAAGGCTTTAGGCTGTATAACAGCACTCTAGGACCTATGGGAGCGGTGCAGTAATCTAAGACAGCTAGTATTATTATGCCTAGAACTCAACACGAAGGTGTGGTATTATGGCTCACAGTTCTTCTTATAGTCACTGAATATACAAAATTCTCGCTCATCAATCAAATCAACTGTCACCCCGGCACGTTCAAGCTCTGTATATTGGTATATTTTCGCCACGAATATCCTTATTTCAAGGTCTTCGTATTGATCCGGGACGAGCCCGGGGTGTGAACAATTAAACAAGCTAGGAGGCTATAGAATTTCAAAGGATTTTGCTGTCAAAAGGCTTTGCTGAAGGTTCTGGTGTAAACAGAAAGCTGTTTATGTCTGGACTGGTTTTAAATTAAGCCTATGTATTTTTAGAATAGAATAAACAGTTGTATGACTGGATATATATATATATAACTCTATTGCTTTTGAAGTGTTAGGCACCACTTCCAAATCCTACTGACTGCATACCATACGGCGGCGAGGTCTCACTTTAGTTCGCTATTTAAAAAAAACTATTAGTTAGTGCACTGAGTATTTTTATGGATGTTTCTACCCAACTTCCAACATCATATAACCTTTGAGGAAATTCTCTCACGTTGCGGAATGCAATTGACAATAAAACATGAATTTTTTCGCATTTCTGCTGACCTAGTGACCTTTCAAATTCCCTGGTGCAGTATTATAGCTGTTTTGAATTTTATGAAGATCCCGCCTCATATATTTTTATCCGTGTATTTCGCGTATAAGATGATAGACTGGGTTGGGTTAGGTTTAGGTGTTAGAAGCTCACGAAAAATAAACTTCTTGGAATACCAGAAAGGCTGCAGGCTATCTATTTTTGTGAGCTGCTTTTTCACGTCCCACAGAATACAAAGTTATAATCAGAAAGAAACATGCACCACGAACGAGTACCAGGGTTTAGTTGACGGACCATAGAAAGTGCCGTTTGCTTGCTCTTTAGATTAATTACACTTAAAAAGTGCCAGCATAATATATTTACGTCGTTCTGTGGAAAAAGGTCATTGACTGCTTGCTACTGAAAACAAATTGTATTCTTAATTACTTCCTATACTGCCATAATTTATCTGTCTAGCCTTTTTCCATTTCTCTCAGAATATTGCTTGTTTTTGAACGTCCAATATTTAGCGTTTTGCCAGTTTGCGTAGTATTTACTTCACCTAGGTACCTTGAAAAGAAGGGAACTCAGAGAAAAATTGTATTCTTAATTACTTCCTATACTGCCATAATTTATCTGTCTAGCCTTTTTCCATTTCTCTCAGAATATTGCTTGTTTTTGAACGTCCAATATTTAGCGTTTTGCCAGTTTGCGTAGTATTTACTTCACCTAGGTACCTTGAAAAGAAGGGAACTCAGAGAACTATTGGAATATATTATATGTATTTGATATATATGTATTTATAGGACTGTTCTGAGCGCGCCTTTTGGCCTTTTCATCTAGTCCTACCCTCGTCACATGAGTTATATAATTTACGAGTATGAATGCCCTATTATACGTAAATTCGTATCAGCATTGAATATTTATACATCTAATGTTATCATGTAAATATTTGTAAAAAAGATTTACTGCAAACTATTACAACGAATTGAATTTTAAATTCACGAATAAAATCTGACTACCTAAACCCTCTAAACCCTATTTCTTCGGAAATTGGCAAAGCTTTGTGTTCAACCCTTTATAAATCATGTCGATAAGGGAATAAACGATTCTAAAATTTTAGCACCGTGTCGTTCGGTAGGTACTGTATCGTTGATGCTACCAGTCTATGTTGCCGACATACGTAATAATACGTGTCTCTATTATACTTATTCACTAGTATTATATTTATATAGAAACATCGAGCAGAGAAATTTAAACATAATTACAGACATAATTAAAAATAAGGACTTTAACAATCAACAAATTAACTTAAATAACTTTACTATTTTAAGAGTAGATAGAAATAAAAAGTATGAACTTGCCATCTAACCTAATAAACAGATGCAGAAAATTTATTAACTAAAATTGCTGTTACTCTACTAATTTCTTTGAAAATAAATTCCAAAGGTTTATACAATTCATGCGTACAAGCATAGGTAACATTGTATACCTACATTAGGTCGCTAGTTAGCTATAAAAAGATAAAGGTATTGCTATATTTATATTTTAAATTATTTTCTGATTTTAGTTAAAAACTAAGATCAGAAAATAATTTATTAATAATAAAAATAATAAAAATAAGTAATTATTAATTTTAGTTTTACCTTTGTACTAATTTAAGTGTGTTCTGTTTGTTGTGTACAAAAATAAATCTTTTTCTTTCTTCTTTTCTTTCTTTCTTTCTATATTATTATTTCAAAGGACGCGATTCTCGCGAAGGGATTACGAATACACCATTACGAGATATTGATACAAATTGGAAATTGGATTTTCGCATTTGTATATTCAATTAGATACACAGAAATTAACTGTTTTTATGCTCATAGCAATTAACTTGAGGCTTCATATTTGCAAAACGACGACTTTTTTTAATAATTTTAATCGACGGAATCGGTTGAAATTATGTGATTTACAACTTACAAATATTATTAGAGATGATGTATTTTAAAATAATTATTTAAATAAATTGGCATATGTCCTCCATACGTACGAATCAAACGTTCAAGTTAGATGTTTGTGTTCGCTATGTTCGTGTATGCACGTGCGTAAGCGGTTTTATACGAACAAACACAGCTGCAATGTCCACAGGCTTAGAAGATTCGCACCCTGCCCCGAACTACGCTGCGTGCTGCGTGGCGAAGGAACATCTACTCCGCGCGTGAAAACGCATGAATGCGTGTTCATTGTGTTGTACCATGCATGATTTGTATACAAAGAGTGATACTTACAAACAACGCATGCTTGTTTGCTAAAATATCTTGTATTTATTATCGAAAGAAAAATACCGTAAGCCCTCTTAGAAATGCTTTCACAAAATAACTACCTATGCCTTTGTCTACCTAAATACGTCAAACCAAGCTTTGTTTGCTTAATGAAAGCATTACTGCCTTTGTACTACATAAATACCGCATTACCATGTGGAACAAACTTCCCTTCAAAGACTTTATAACTAGTCTTTACCTTGAAGAATGAAGATGTAAATGGCCTTTACGTTTTGTGTCGTCGCCGTGGTATGTTAATAGAATAATTGTTAGAATTTCACGGTAGTAGACTCTTGTTGGTTCAATTAATTAATGGGCTGAATAGACCGGTGAAGTACTACCCTCTTAGGGTGCGTTTTTATTAACGCGGAGCTGGGCGGAGTGGAGAGGAGAAGAGCAGTAAAAAGTGGCAAGTGTTTCAATTGATGTGGAGCTGAGCAAACTGCGGAAGGAATCGAGCAAAATCCACAGTTTGCTCGATTCCGAGCTCGATGCCGAGCGAGGGCACCACAGTCCACTCAACTCTGTTCTATTCGGCTCGGGGCTGCGTATTTACATATTTTACTTAAAAGTCTGCTCAGCTCCGCTCGACTCCGCTTACACTGTGTCTACTGAAACGGAGTGGAGCATTGTGATTGGCCAACTCACAGCCCGCTCCCCTTCACCCCGCCCAGCTTCGCGTCAATGGAAACAAACCCTTATTGAAAATCAAGATAGAGTATTAGTTTACATACCAGTGCGTTTCGTTTAGTAAGTGAGAGCGCCGGAGACTCAATCGGTTTATTTTCTTTTTACTTTCATATTTAAAGAGAACATGCACAGATGGGGTTACAGCTCGGGACCTGCTTGCTTGTGTAGTGTCTCTCACTAGACCATGGCCAATATTTGTCCTGCCCTGCGTGTCCTGCCACCTGCACACGCATAGACTTGTACAGCGCTACAGATAATGCACTATTAGTGGCAGCGTCCTGGGCCTACCACCACTTTATATAGCAGTATTATTTTAATGTTACTTTGTGTTTTGTCTTTTTCTTTTGTACCATTAAAACAAGGGTAGAGACAAAGTAAGGTCATATAAGATTGCTATAAGAGGTTGTGGTACCTGGGCCTTACAAATTTGACTCGTCCGTGTCGACACGCCAAGGAGATCTTTCATCCCCTTCTCCCTAATACGGTCGGCAATTGTTTGGTTGTGATTTCTTAGCACTGTTTCTGCACTGCTTCGAGACCACAACCAAGTTCACAGTTATAAGTATCACTAGCTTTACGCGGCGCGGTTTTACCCGCGTGTTTGCTTACTGCTCTGCTTCCGGCACCAGTAGCGTGATGTTACATAGCCTATGACCTGCCTCTAGAACTGGGCTATCATAAACAAAAATAATTTTTCGAATCCGACTGGTAGTTCCAGAGATTAGTGGGTTCAAACAAACTCACCCGCTTTATATAATAGTATAGATTTAACATCACCACAAGATTGAATAAAAAAGGTGCTAGTGCTATGACTACACTCTTCTGTAGGACGCAATCGTCTACTCGTACCGCAAGTGAGGATCTACTTAAACTTTGATATCTTCTCTCTTACCTTTAAGCTAGTTCCATTACTAGTTACTTGCTTTAGTATATATCCACTAAATACTGTATACCTACTTCCTCGGGTGAAATAAGTATGCTCAATGCGAGTATACGGGACTAGCTATTATTGTCCATTGGTTGATTCATGTCGCCAGTGAAGTGCAACGGAGCGATATGAATGCATCTACATTGTCGCTTACATACTAACCATATTGAAACCTAACCGTTTGTGAAATTGCTAAATGTGGACAGATAACATTGTTTTTAAATGGTGTATCATTAACATAACATTGCATTTATTTTTTACTTTATTTTCTTTTTTAGTTTTGTTTTTTTTGTTTTTTTCTTTGTAATAATTTAAGTGTGTTTCTGTGGTGAACAAAAAATAAATCTTTTTCTTTCTTTCTTTTTTTCTTTCTCTTTCTTTCATTTCTTTCCACGAAGCGTTTTCCCAAAGCGTTTTAAGAGCCTTTTAAACAAAAAAAGCGTTTTTATACGATTAATTTATGATTTTGTATCTTTTTAATGTAAATGCCTGCGTGTTGTCTTATATTCAATCTAAAAAGAAAAGGAGTTAATCTGTGACCCTGATATTTCGATTACATTCTAACAAGGGTTATTGGATATCGACAAATTAACTTTAATGCTTGAAGAGAGTTCAATACACTAATCCCAATTTAGATATATCGAGGGCTTACGTCGTACGGATTCACGCAAAAACCGTTACGATAATCCTTTGCAAAGCAGGAAGTGTTAGGTCGTAGTTTTTTTAGTAATTAATGATTTCATTTTTAGTGTATACAAGAATAATTGATTAACATTTGTTTTTATCTATTTTTTACAAAAACACCAAGATATGTTGACAGCATACTTGCTTTTTATTCACAATAGCAAACAATGTTCTGTCGTCAGCAATAAATAAAGTAGGTACTTTATAGCATAACTAGCTTGCCGCAGCCCGTCGCCAATAGCGTGATGTTAAATAGCATATAACCTTCCACAACAATTCGGCTATTAAACGCAAAACGAATTATTGAAATCCGAGTGGTAGTTCCAGAGAATAGCGCGTTCAAACAAACAAACATAATCTTCCGCTTTATGTTTTAGTATAGATTATAATTATCATTATTTTACACCACTGCTTGGGAAGTCGATTAGCGATTAGTATGCAGTATCAGTCTTATGGCGAAACTGTGTTTTCTGTCCAATCTTAGTTGATTCTTCTCCTGCCTTGTCATGTAGTGGCTTAACATAATTATTTATTCATTAGGTAGAACAAACAATAGTATATTATGAATATAAAAAACAATCTTAACAATAGACTTAACAAATATACCTACTATCCACTACATTTACCACGGATTACTTGAAGTTATTACATAATTTGTTTGCAGTTACCTATTGTTTGTTGTCACTGCGCGGCGACCTTAGTAACAAATATTAATAAGGTTACAGAAAAAGAAAATAAGTATAGGAATTTAAAAGTACAAATAAAAGAAAAATAATTAAAAATTAATGCTACATAAATTATATGCTTGCTTGTAACGCCATAGAACTCACACATCTATTGTCCATCCTTGTCCAGTTAAAGTGCTTAACACTTTAACTACATACTTACTTTAACAACAAAAACGTATTAATTACTTGCTTCTGTCCTAGTGTTAATAAAAAGAAGTGTTATCTAACACTTACCCAACTTATTATCTTATCTAACTTCAGATCAGCTCGTTGAATTTAAACTCTACAAGTAAGATAGCTGGTCTTAAATTTGTGCATTCTGAATACGTCCTTGGTCCTATTCCTTTCACTTTTCCTTCCATATCCCCTTCTCCCCTTCTCTCGGCAACAGTTTGGTTGTGTTTTCTGAACATTATTTCTACAACACTTACAAACACACATGTTCATATTTTATGGTTACGACTACCCATCACCTGATGGTAAGTCATATGTATATACTGGTTTGGATCCAAGGTTAAAAAATATGTTGCTATATCCACATTTAATTTAACAAATTTACTCAACTAAACGATCGCCAACTTATTTTATTCAATGACAATTACGTTGCAATTAAGGCAGGAAGGGATGGAAAAATATATTCAAACAGTTTCACAAACAGCTGTGCTTGGTATTGATCGAGCTCGGGACTATGACCTTGGAACCGGGGACACCTTACTTCGTACAGCTCATGTTTGTGATATAAACAGTTGGCAATCAATTTCTGACTTTAATAACGACTTCGATTAAATTCTGTTGCTATAATTACGTAGCTTTGATAAATGATCGCTGTAAGTTTTGTATTTATAATTATTTTGATTGTAATCTTTATATAATTATATATAAATTTTTAAATATTCTGCGCATAATCGAAGCCATTTAGATGAATACCAAAACTCTAAGCTGTCGATTAGCAGAACACCGCTGGTTTTAGTATGAATAGGACTCGACTGGGGATTCGTTGAGTGAGAGCTGTGTGGCCTAATTGCCTTCAACCTTTTAGAATTGTTTCTTCAAAGCTGCAAAGAGCTATTACAGAGATTATGGTTATTATGGAGATTATATAAGGCCGTATGCTTATTTTATCACCAAAACAGGACAACGTGCAATGTTAGTATGCAGCAGAAGGAGAGAATTAGACTACGATGATTTTTTACTTTTTAAATTATCAGTTATCACTGTTATCAGTCAGTCTTATCATAAGCCAAGAAGATGAACATGTGTATGTAGATACTTGACTTTAACAACTTAGTACATTATCCTTTAACAATTTTATGCATACGTTTATTACAGATTTTATCAACGATATTCGTAATGTCGATAATTGCGTTTATAAGCAGTCTTGTAGGTACCCTTACCTACTCTTCTACAGAACCTTCATCATATCAGCCAAAAGACGTCCACTGCTGGACATAGGCCTCCCCCAATTTTCGCCACCGTGGCCGGTCGTTCGCCGCCCTCATCCATCGGTTGCCCGCCACCCTTATAAGGTCGTCGGTCCACCTTGTGAGGGGTCTGCCCACGCTGCGTCTTCCGGTTCGTGGTCGCCACTCTAGAACCTTTCTGCCTCAGCAGCCGTCAGTTCTGCGAGCTATGTGTCCTGCCCATTGCCACTTCGGAGAAGCAACTCTGCGAGCTACGTCAGTTACTTTGGTTCGCCTGCGGATTTCTTCGTTTCTCAAACGATCGCGCAGGGAGACGCCTAACATAGCCCGCTCCATCGCCCTCTGAGCGACTTTGAGCCTTCGGATGAGACCCATAGTTAGCGATACAGAACCTTAGTAAGAGCTATTAAACCTTTCTGGATTATCGATTTGCGTGCTAAGTACTGCTTTTAACATTACAATTTTTTTTTAATATTACTCATAATCCTTTGAATTTGGAGGAAAACTCAGTGAGTCACTAAATAAATCATAAATTTTGATATCATATTGGTTAACAAGTTGTTTGCGATCGACACGCAACCAAAGAGGGTTACGGCTCAGTCTTAAGCCGCCCTTGGCCTAAATACGTGCGGTCGATTTTACCCTCCAAACCATTGTTGCGTTAATTTGTGATTTTTTTCTTTTATTTAAAAGGACTTTTTTTATTTCTTATATTCGAAGTCGGATTGGATGTGAGAGGATCTCATTACATGGAATTTCTTGTATGAAAGCGTGTGGTAGATTTTATATTAAGTATTTTTTTTATAAAAATTTGTCAATAATTGTGTTTTTTAATGTAACATTAGAAATCATGTCAGTGAAAATGTGATCTTGAAGACTGAACATGTAAGCCTGTCTTAATTAAATATATTATAGAGATATTTCACGGAGTAAATTTTTTAAACTTTTGTATCATAGCTAAATAAATTGCTCGTCGATGATCAGCGACTTTTTTTTTGGCTTCACTTGATGTCTTTACTCTATCCAATGGTAAGCAGTCATTGGGATTTAGAAGTGATGGATATCTTTTATCCAAAAAACTATTGAGTCAAACTTCTAGCATGGTGGCCCTACGATGGCTTTGCGTGTAAATATGGCTTAAAACGAAAACTATAGCAATCTGTTTGTACGGGTAATGTACACTTCTTGATAATGTGATAGAAATGATAGATGATATAAATTGCACACTTATTTATTGATTACCGAAATACTTATAAACTTGATAAATTATTATGCTAAATTATGATAAATGATTGATATGCTAATGAGTACACAATACGCTTGCTGAAAGTGAACTGATTTATGAATAGTTACAAAATCGTCACGTTGACGGTAAAATGCTGACCGCGACAATTGTACGGTCGTGGCCCGTACACTTTTTGTACCTATAATATCGAGTTACCAGTTTTCCAATCATCGTTATTATAAAATATTGGGCATAAAATAAATCATGATGTTTACAATGTCGCCTGACGACGACGATTTACAAAATTGAGTTGATACTGTAGATTAAACTGTCATAGTAAGATTGGTTTGCTAAACCTAACTTAAAACTTTAAGCAATTTAACTAATAAAAGACAAGAAACTAGACTTATTCTTCTTTCTCATTGTTCTTAGTGTTTTTTTAATGGTACTTTGAAAGTATAAATAGGCTATTAAACGATTTAACGGTTTGATTGTCTAAAGAGGGGTTACAGTTATCTTCCCAATATTGCGCAATAACAACCACATTTTTTGAATGTAATCCCTAGCCACCGCTGTTAGGTTAGGTTAGTTGTTCCATTTAGGACACTGTTTGGATATAACGTTATTTTATAGACGCAACACATTACTTTACAATAAAAAATAAACGCTTTTGATGTATTAGGGTTTTTTGGGCTAATTGTTTACACTGGCGGAGGCGACATGTAGTTAATGGCAAACATTCAACGAAACGGTCTTTTTTCCTAACAACAACAAACTTATTTAGCAGCACTTGCACCGTGCTGAATAATGTGGATCGAATAGGTAGGTACCTAAACTTAATCCGTTGGTGTTGATAATATAAAGGTTTATTAAAAAGTTAACAAAGGTGATTTTCTTTTACTTTAAACATATTTAATACGTCATGGTTTGCATAAAAATGCGTCGGCAAATTGCTTTTCACGATTTTATTATTACTTTCCGCCTTCATACTTTCTTCTTTCAATTTAAAAATATTCCTTATTAACTATGTGTTTTATTCTAATTTTAATAAATAAAAGCATCTTACAACATCAGTAACTTGTTACGATAGAAGTTGGGTCAGTATCCTCTATTATAACCCCACTGACTTTTTACCATTAGGCAGAGAAGCTACATTTTGTTATGTTATGATGATATAAAAAAAATGTTAGTTAAAAACTTGTATTTTATTTATTAAATAAATTAAATATTTAATCAATTAATAACTAGTTTAATAATTAATAACTAAACACTCCACAGATAATCAGACGGTCACACTTCTCAACACTGTTCCACTTACTGTTAACCTCAGTTTTCAGGCAACCTTAAGATTTAATCTGTAGCCTAAAATAAGCCTAAAGCACTCTAGAGAAAATATGAGCAAAGGTTAAAATCGTTTTACGTAAAAAATTTTGATTAAAAAGAATTAAAAATATACTAAAAGGGTAAAGCGATGATAAGTACAGTGAGAATTCACGACCCGAAACATTTACCACGACGTACATATTAGCAAGGGTTTAAAAGTATGTTGAAAGTGAAAATGAGAACATTTAACCCTTCAAACGTAAAATTTTTTAAAGTACAGAGAAGAGATTAAAAATATTTTTGTAAACATTCCAACCTTTATTTTGGCTTTAAGGGCTGTCTTTTTGGGGTCTCGATGGATTTGGATTGGATACTGATATTGGGAGAAACCCAATCGATGTCGCCAAAATGTTGATGACTGCTCACTGACCAAAGTCTGAAAGGCCAAAGCCTATTAAATGCCAACTTACTTCTCCGTATCTCGTAGGATCTAAATAACTATCAGTATGGGTGATAGTTATTTAGATCCTACGAGATACGGAGAAGTAAGTAAGTAAGTAACACCACCTATGGGTAGGATACTTCGCCTACCCGCAAAAAGTAAAAGTCATGATTCTGGAAGACTACGTCTACTAAACCTTCATTGGACGATAGTACATGTTTAAATTATCCAAATTTTCGATTCGGTTCAAAATATTTTCTATGGATTCATATTGTTTTCTTTTGTCTACAGAACCTCCCTCCCAGTGGCTCAATTCAGCCGCGGTGACTTTTCCCTCTGGTCTGTACTGAAGAACTGTGTCGGAAAGGAACTGTCCAAGATCACCATGCCGGTGGTATTCAACGAGCCGTTGTCCTTCCTCCAGAGGATGCTGGAGTACTTGGAGTACGCACATCTTTTGAGAATGGCGTCCGAACAAACGGATCCTGTCGCTAGAATGGAACTTATTGCTGGTAAGATCTTAGGCTAAGTCTTATTAAACTCGTTAGATTTTTATCTTATTTTTCTAAAAAACAGCTAACTTATTTAGGCCGCTCGCACTCTAAACAATAATGTGAACGGGTGTAGTAATTAAGTAAAATTTGGTACCACGCTTTTTTGTCTTTTTCCAAAAAAAATGAAGGACTTATTTAGCAGCTCTTGCGCCGTGCTCAATAATGTGGATAAATCTAATAGGTACACTTAAATCACTTCCCTACGACCCATTGATAATATTAAGGTTTATTAAAAAGTGAAAAAAGTAATATGCTATTACTTTAAACATATTTTATATGTCATGGCTTGCATATAAATGCGTCGGCAAATCGCGCTTTACGATCGGCGGCACGCACAATTTTATTATTATTTACCGCATACTGCTACGTTCTGTGGTGCTGTTTTACTTTCCATAGATAATGGAAATATCATCATCATATCAGCCAAAAGACGTCCACTGCTGGACATAGGCCTCCCCCAATTTTCGTCACCGGATTTTTGCCTTGATATGTGACAAATAAATTCAACTGAGTCCTAAATATCGATTTCGCTACTTTGGAACCACCTTAACGGACGCAATGAAGGTAGTGTTCACTAACATCTATCAAACATTATTTAATACTAAATACCATCAGTCGCTGGAGTGGCTTCTTACAAACGGAGACAGTGATGTTATTTTTATTTATATAATTTTCGAATAAGTATATAACGTAGGTAGACCTTATTATTCGTATTTGATAAAGAAGTTCCCTATATCATATACAGCCCGCTGAACAAGTTTCCGTACATAATATCCGTAACTAAGGGGATGAAATGAAGCCTGGCATGTCCGTCCGAAGTAGACAATATGTTATTCAATATATTTCGGACGACTTGGCCTAAGTAGGCGTATCAAAATAGATTGTCACGTTTATCGATAAAGGTGACCTTGTTATAGACCTTCTTACACGCGGGCGTTCTCAGAAAGTTACCTACCCTTTGGTTGTATGTATGGTTATTGTACCGCGTCCCCCGCATGCCGTACGCACCGTACGTCACGGCACTTCGCCGAGCTCTGTTACCGGTCCGACACAAATTGCGAGACGGCGTCGGGGAGCAGACGCCATCTCTCAATTTGCACCGAATCATAACCGAATACAGCAGTCGCACACAGTCTCACAGTGTCGCAGACATACCGAATCAAAATTTAACATACCTACTTACCAAAGAATCACGTCTCTTTTCCATATGGCTTGTCTTTACGACACGTGCGTGCCGTACTCGCCGTACATTACGACACTTCGTCGTCCTACCATTAACCCTCCGGCACAAGTTGGGAGACGGCGTCGGGGATCAGACGCCATCTCTCAATTTGTACTGAATACCTTAATGTCTTTTACTGGTAGAAAGTAAGATGGTAGTAGATGGTAGCAATATTAGTTTTACACATCTATTTATTGTTTATTATTTACAATTGAAGACATGAGTGGATGAAGGTGATATGATACAAAAACACTTACTAGGTGTGTTTGGTGGCGTGGTTGGTCACGGTGCAATTTAATTTATTTGTGTCATGGCAAATTTTAATAAATTTTAATAGTTTTTTTAGTTAACATAGTTCAGAAAAAGAACATATGCTTAAATGCAGGTATCCTACAGCCTGATTTTTATATTAGTGTTTATTCTGTCACAGAGTGTAATAATAAAAATATATTGTAATTCTTCATACCGCACGTGACGCGACTGCCGTACGTCACGGTTCGTCCCCACGCTTCCAACTACGCTCCGGCACAAGTTGAAAGACGGCGTCGGGGAACAGACGCCATCTCTCAATTTGTACTGAATATTTTGTCTTATTTCACTAGAAGCAACTAGTGGGTATTAGAATGTAGGTAAAATAAGTAGTCTTGCTAAATAAATCATTGTAATTTCTTAAATTTATAAATAAGCCTAAAGCTTTTAGTTTTGCTGGCTTTTGGCTGTACACACTTTGCTCATTTATATGTATATTCGCATTATTTTGATTGCGATTGAGCGTGTTTAATATTATAATGTATCTGTGGTTTAACAGGAAATTATAATTTCAAACAATTTTTTTTTAAAAACATTATTGCTATTCTCAATTCAGTCACATCTTTTTTACACATTGAATCATTTTTAGCATTACAATTATTTTATTTTGTTATGGCATAAGGCATCATGACTAGTGTGGCACGTGATGGTAAAAGTCAAAATGGCCTAAGGATAAGATATCGGCTTTGCAAACAAGAGCTAGTGTGTTCAATCCGGACAAGTATAATGTGATTTTTCAAATCATTTGTGCTGTCTAAGTTTATCTTCGACTGACGGTGAAGTAAAACATCGTGAGGAAACCTGAAATTGCCAATATGTTTTGAGCAAAAGTGGTGATTAATGCTCATTTTTCTCTATGAGAAGAGACCTTCGCCCTGCAGTGAGACAGAAAACAGGCTGGTATTATTATCATTTATATTATAAGTAATATAAATGATAATGATAGTAATATAAATAGTTTAATAATAAACAAGTAATTAACGTGAGGTGCTCAACATCTGTTTTTCATGAGGCTTAAATATTATTTACCCCTTAGGATCACGTGTTTATTAATCTATTACTAGCATATATCCCACGTAGATAGTACGCCTGCGCAATCCCACGCTTGCCGTACTCGCCGTACGTCACTTCTAATTGCCGTGTTACCACGGTCGCTCCGGCACAAGTTGGGAGACGGCGTCGGGGAACAGACGCCATCTCTCAATTTGTACTGAATAAGCAATCAAACTGGCTCGAGTGGCTGTTTCGTGGTACTATGTACGGACTGTCACGCAGAGGTATCGGGTTCGATCCTTATGTCAGGCAATGTGTAATTTGGGGAATCGAAATAATTTTGGTTTTTCTTCGTGAACAAATTCTTAGATTTAGTACTTATTAGAGAATTGTACCTAGTAAATTCTACTACATAGAAGTAAACTCTATCTAGTAAATCTCTAGGCAATTAGCTCGCCCCTTGTTGAATAGTACTTAACATATTTGGCAAAAATGCGTGTTAATCACGTCTGCCTGTTCCTTTGAGAAAAAGAGCTGAAACGTTTCTCTTTTGTTTATTTTATTTTATTTTGACCTACCAAAATGATTCCACAGTGTCTTATAGTAAACAGTCAGTGGAGTCCAGGTATGGTAGACATCCCTCCCAAATACCATAGAGTCAAATTGTTATTTCTACTATAGCTATAAAAATAAGAGCTTTATATTTGAAGATTTTTATTGCACCAGAGAGCTTTAATTATATTTTAATTGTTCGTACCACGCGTGACGCGACGCGGCTGCCGTACGTTATTGCCCGTAGCCACGTCTCCAACAACGTTCCGGCACTAGGTGGGAGCCGGCGTCGGGGAGCAGACGCCATCTCTCAATTTCTACTGAATTTCTTAGTGTTACTCGCCACTACTAGCTACTAGTAAGGAGTAGGCGGAATATGTACAAGTTATATTTTACTGCTATATTTTTCATGTTTATTATAATAATAATTATATAATTCCTGAGGTGTCCAATAATGATTCTGCTTAAAAAGTAGGAGGAGAAAAGGGTCTGGCCTGCTGCTAGACCCTTCAATTCGTAAATCTTACGCATGTTGGAAACGAGAGCCGCTACCCATCCGGAGAAGCGGCTGCAAGGAAGAAAACCTCTATAAAAATTGGATATTTGAAGATTTCTATTGCATCAGAGACGCTTTAATAATATTGTTATTGTTCGTACCGCACGTGACGCGACGCGGCTGCCACGTCATTGCTCGTAGCCACGTCTCTAACAACGCTCCAGCACAAGTTGGGAGACGGCGTCACGGAACAGACGCCATCTCTCAATTTGTAGATAATATCAGTGTTGCTTGCTAATACTAGCTGCCAGTACGTAGTAGAGGCATTGATATATGATGCACACAAAAACAAACCACCACCTAGATACTCCCCGCGTGGTGGCCGGGGAAGAATGGTCCCAACCCTCTCTGTCCGTGGGTGTCGTACAAGGCGACTAAGGACAAAATGATGACAGTACATCAGTTTACCGAATAACGGCGGTTAAACCGTTACGAAAACGGGTGGTAGAAAATCAGCACAACACAGGACGGGCAGCAGCGTCCTGTGATAAAGCTACCACCACTGCGATCGCCAACCCGCCTGCAAGCGTGGCGATTATGGCAATATCCCCCCAAATGGAGCTACAACAAAAGAAATGGCCCCCAGTCCCCGGTCATCCCGCTATTCCTGGCTACGGTAGCGGCCATGGTAACGGTGGGTTAGGAGGAAAAATAATAGAATAAAATAATAGAATATTTATTATAATAATTATCATTTCATTCCTTAGGTGTCCATTAATGGTTGTAGGTCGAAAGGGAGATATTTACTACAATATATCTATTGACGATCGCATAGGTGGCAGACATATTAATTAGCTACTGCTTGTTGTGCGTTAAATGATTTTTCATCGTTTCAAATGCTGAACACAGCGAAAGGTTAAATAAATCTAATGCGTGTAGGATTCAAATATAGAAATACTTAAACGTCAGTCAATTTTAAAGTGGCCTTTCAACCATAAGCTATCTCTTCTTACTTAAATGCAAATTAAAGGCTAAGTCAAACTTAAAGTTAACTACCATTTGCTTATTTGGGCAATAGTGTATTAAGTAAAGTTTGTATCTATGAAATAGACCATTTAATTCAGTGTGTTACGCTAATAGTGTAATTGTTACAATTTGGAACCCATAATAAACTCGTTATCTTGGTAGGTACTGGGCGCCATTTGTGTATACCTTTGTTTTTATTAGTGCCAGGTTGTCGGTTTACCTTTTGGGTTGGACTAACGCTGCTAATAGTGCTAATTATCTAAATTTTGTGCGAAATATAATACCTAAATATAATAATAATTATATAGGCACGACATAGAGGTTAAAACCGCGAAATTGAATTGGATTTATGTTTTAAATGCCGGAAACTCGATGTGAAATTTTTATTACGTATATCGCTTTTAAATTTTTAGGTCATTGACGGAGTACATTGTTAAAGTTATGGCATGATTGTCAGTTTAAAAGATTATCTAATGTATTCTTAAACCTAGTAGGTATATTAAATAAATGACACAATAAATTGAATGAAGTGAGGTTAGTTTTTATTAATTTACTAACAGTTAATTTACCTGCAGTTTTAAGTGTACAGTTAAAACTGTCTTTAATTCGTGTAGCAGGAAAAAAAGGGTGGACTAATAAGTACATAAGCCCCCAGTTTCTGAAAGGCTGATCAACGCAAAAATAACTAATCACCTGTTATATTTCACGTGAAGTACCAAAAGCATGCTAAAAGCATAGATAATTAGATCAAATTAAACTAATAATTATCTATGCATTACGTAACCCAATTGGTACTTCACATGAGATTTAACATGTTAGTTTTTCGTTGATCAGCTTTTCAGAAACTGGGGGAAAGTATGTTATAATCTCGATCAGTGTAGAGGTTAGCTATGACCCTAAAACTAACTTTAAAAAAGATCAACTAAACTTGCGGATTCTTAATATAGTCTTAGTCGTCGAATTTAGTCTTGACTCCTGAAACAGTGGATTATAAATAGTAAGTAACCATAATGCTTACAGTTATTTTACTATGAAAATAACGCAACTAAAGTTTCAAATGTATTATTTGCTTATAAATGGAACTGTAAACGCAATGATTTTTTACTTTTAATACAGCTTTCACCTAATTCTAGCATATAGACAAAACATATTTTTAAAATACGGCCCCGATTAAATAATAAAAATTTAAAACCACATGACACTAAATTTCGACGTTGCCACTCATGACGCGTAAACGCTGTTAAATAAAAACCCTAGGTATCACTTGATTACTAGTCTAATACTGCCTACTTATTCAACGCGCCTGCGTGAATAACGCTTGCCGTGCCGTGACTGCCGTATCTCACAGCTCTTCGCCGCACTACTGTCAACATTCCGGCACAAGTTGGGAGACGGCGTCGGGGAACAGACGCCATCTCTCAATTTGTACCGAATACCTTAGTTTATAGTACTGGTTGCTAGGGGCTGGTGGTAGCGTTATTTATTTGACATACTTGTATTTGTTGCTTTTTAGCTTTAATTAATTTCATTAGATTCAGAGAGCCAATAATTTTTATAGGTATTTTCGATGAAACAGTTCAATAAAAAACATGACAATCTGGATTTTTCCTATATCTATAAAGCCTAATTTGCATTTATTCTTTGAGAGAAGGAAATCTAAATATATTTATGTTGTATTTTACCGCGCTACGCGGTTCTCGTACGACACTACGGTCTTTGCCACACCACCGACAACGTTTCGCCACAAGTTGGTAGAAGGCGCCATATCTCAATTTGTACCAAATAAGTTAAGGTTATAACGCACTTGTTGCTTAAATATAGTGTAGTTAAAGCGTTATCTTATCGGATGGTGAGCGACATAATAACATCATCAAAAGACGCTCACAGCTGAGAATAGGCAAACATATTAGTGATCACAGTTTGAGTATTTCTATCACAGAAAAAGGATATCCAATGTTGGCATTTTAATAGAAATTATTCGGTTAACTCGTTCCGGTAGTGAATATGAACGATTGGTTGGTGTCTTAGGAGCGATGGAGTTATCACTTTCCGACGCCTTCCGATAACGGTGGAAAATTGGTGACTCTATATAACTAACCGCCTTCTAAATAATTAATATCTAATTGATATATTATTTAAACATAGACTTGTTTGGATGCACTCTCAAAAAATTTACACAAGTCGTGTATTGGGTGTGCAATACATAATAGGTTACTGTTTATTGTTGTATTTTATAATATTGTAAATTTTATTCTTTGTTATTTATTGTAAGTTGAAAGGTAGGTATGTAAGGTAGAATATGATTATTGTTTATTATAAAAATAGGAACCTAGTAATAAGTCTAATATTAATGTAATTAATAATTTTGTTACTGCACTATGGCATTAGGTTAGCCTGTAAGGATAGTTGTAAGTTTTTTTCTTTTTGATAAATAAATAAATAAATAAAAATAAATAAAATTACTAACGCGCGCTAATATATCATTTATGTAATAGTAGCGTGAACAGGTCATATATTTTGATTGCGTTTGAGAACTTGATTTTTTTACAGCTTTAAGAGGTTGTAGTCAAGAGGATACGATATAAATTTCAGCCTGATACCTCCATATGTTACTGAGAAAAAGGTATTTACAGACAGACAGACGGATAACAACGTGATCCTATAAAGGTTCAGTTTTACCTCTTGAGGTACGGCACTCTAAAAAACTACGAATTTGCCTCTTATGTACTTTTAAAAATATTTAATTATTTGACCTTAACCGTTCTAAGAATATTGACATTGTATTAAAATGCAATATAATAAACGCATGGTGCTAGTGCTAGCCTAACAATGACTGTGTTCCTAGCTATACATCTTCAGATTTGTTTATCATATTGCCATTGGTAATTAACAGTACTTACTTCTCCCTCAAGTGACATAGTGTTTGAGCAAACCCTTCAATTTTATCTACCGCGTCTGCGCGACTCAAGTTTGCTGTGGCTGCCGTACGTCATTGCTCGTAGCCACGTCTCCAACAACGCTCCGGCACAAGTTGGGAGACGGCGTCGGGGAACAGACGCCATCTCTCAATTTGTAGATAATATCTTAGTGTCTAGTACTGGTTGCTAGGGGCTGGTGGCAGCATTATATATTTGACATACTTGTAATTGTTGCTTATTACATTCAATTAATTTCGTTTGTTCCCTGACGAGTGCCAATAATTTTTAGGTTTAATAAAAACATAGAAATATGGATTTTTGCTATATCTAAAAAGCTTTGCATTTATTCTTTGAGAGAAGGAAATTTAAATATATAAATGTTGTATATTTACCGCCCGACGTAGTTGCCGTACGTTACTACGCTCATTGCCGCACTACGGACAGCGTTCCGGCACAAGTTGAGAGATGGCGTCGGAGAACAGACGCCATCTCTCAATTTGTACCAAATACCTTAACTTGCTACCTACTACTAGCTATTAGCATGTAGTAGAAACAAAAATAAATACGAATGATACTGCAAATTTATTTAATAAACCTATTTATATAATATACTCATAGGTGTAGTAGGCCTCTACAGGTATTAAAAACCCGGCCATCCTTCGCACGTGGGTATTTTTTGGACATAACTACAAATCATTGAAATTAGCTTTTCTCTGGTATAGTACGCATGTATTATACTAATAAACCTACCAAAAGAAATACTGCAAGCGATAGTGAAAACCGTAAAATCAAAATCCATTGTGTGGTTTAGAAGAAAAAGCTTGCGGAGAAACAGAAAATAAAACAGCAGATTCAGAACGGTGATAACCTTACATTCCTTCTTGTCATCAATAGTTAGATTTATCACGTAATTAGTAATTTTGTTTATTCCTTACGTTGTCGTGTCCGCCGTACGTCATTGCTCGCAGCCAAACCTCCGACAACACTCCGGCACAAGTTGGGAGACGGCGTCGGGAACAGACGCCATCTCTCAATTTGTACTGAATATCTTAATGTCTGTTGCTGATTGCTAATGAGTGATATTAGTACCTATGTCGTACAAACGAAGACATTATAAATCACTAAGGACCCGGCCCTGCTTCACACGTAGGTAGATACTGTTGTGTTTTTTATGATATGATTATAATCATTGAAATTCTTGGTTTTCATTACAATAGGTATGAACGCATAACTTCGGCATTAATTAAATGAAACTTATAAACGTTCCGAAAAAAATGTTTAAACAGTAGTGCAAGCCTCCTTTAAGTGTTCTGAGGTGTAAACTGTACCAAAATTGTAGCGTGGTTCATTAAAAGTTAGAGAATAAACAGACAAGAAAAAAACAACGATTTATCTTCATAGGTACTACAAATGTATAATGAGTTGACCCTAAATCTAAGCATCTTGATATTTTATCAAAATTCAATATTAATAACGCATGGCGCTCGCTTAAGGGCGTTCCGTCACATATGACCTTGAGCGTTTCGCTTCCTC
This sequence comes from Parascotia fuliginaria, assembly GCA_963082885.1. Classification (NCBI taxonomy): domain Eukaryota; kingdom Metazoa; phylum Arthropoda; class Insecta; order Lepidoptera; family Erebidae; genus Parascotia; species Parascotia fuliginaria. The sequence goes on from OY720172.1 coordinate 3,271,397, forward strand.
ACCACCCCGCGCCTCACCCGAAAAAAACATTGCGTGCGAGTTCGCCCTCTAGCGGCAAGTAGCAGTAGCACAACTATAAGGCAATGACCTTACTTGTCCGAAACCGCAGAGCTAAATTCTGATAGACGCGCCAATAATGAATTTTTTTTTAGTATCTTTTATTATTTCGTTTAGTAAGTATGTATATTTTTTAGTATATATTATTTATATAGTAACGAAAGCAAAGATAAGTGTTTAGAATCATGACGTTTGTTAAATATGTACCTAGTAGAAATAAAAATAACTACTGTGGGTTAATATTTTTTGAAGTCGCTTAAAAATTAAGTCCCAATGACAATACACCATTGTGATAAATTCCTATAATTGACAAGATGTGTATTTTTCAACTAGTACTAGTACACTTTAGTTTAGTAACCCTGCCGAGTTTATACTTATTTAGTTAGATATATATATATAGGTTTTTTGTACATGAACAAACTAAAACATTTTGACTTAAAAAATGTATTAACATCCTATTAATATTATAAATGCGAAAGTTTGTGTGTATGCACGTATGAAACGTATGCGTACCTCATCTTCATTTATATTTTTACTATTTGCAATAGTGTCTATCATGAAGCCGCTATGCTAGCAGTTTGAGACAATTTCTATTAAAATAGTGTCTTCCACTTCTGGACTTCATTGGCTGCTTACCGTCAGGCAGAGGAGTGCGTTACCCCAGCAAAATGTTGATAAAAATGTGCTTATAAGAGGTGAGAGTATAACAGATAATTAGTGCGTCGTAAGGAGTAATTTGTTTGCCTATAGCAAAATTTGTTTGCATTATAGTTTTAAAGTTATTCGGAAAAAAACAGATTTTGCTGGGGTAACGTTTGAAACATTACCCCAGCAAAATGTCTTTTCTTTAAATTATCTAGGCAGAGTCACGTTGGTAGACCAGTATGAATAAAATAACTGTATCAATAGTACTAGTACATGACTTTTTAAAACAATACTGAAAAATTTAATCTTTATTTATTAACTCCACTGCGTCTTCATGGACTGATGATATGAGGTCCTGCATCAATAATAAAAAAGCATCTCATAAAGACCACCTAGCCAGCAGTTTGAAACAATGACCTTTGGAATGGCGGCTACCACTTAGTCTTTTGGATCCCACTGGCTGTATCATAAAGCAGAGTGAAGTCACTTCGATAGGCAATTGTACGGCATGGTTATATTGATGTATGTAAAGTAAGGTTTTGTGCAAGACAACTTTTTCTTGGTTCTGTAGATACGTACTACTACCAAACTCGAGTAACAAATCAGATTATACTTGTGCATTGTCCTTTCAATTCGGCCTCTATCATTAAATGGCAAATCTTGCGGAGTGTATAGGCTTGGAGCCTATTAAATGCAAAACAATTTTGAAGTGCTACAGACTGTGGACCTTCTAAACACTATTTAATTTCATCAGCCTTAGTCCACGAGGTAGGAATAACAGGCACAGTCTGCCAAAAATGAACACAAAATAGTAGGACTGTGATAGCCACTCATGAGTTGGTGTTGTCTGATATCTGGTCCACTGCTTTTAGCGCTTTACAGTTTGCCATAGTAAATTCATCCTTTATAATAAGGCTTCTATCGCGCAGCCAAATCAGTAAAAGGATTATCTACTCTACGAACACGAATCTAATCGAAACAAAACGCTGTTCTGTCTCTAGCAAAGATGTATACAGAATATTATACTAAATTATTCATACTTTATTTCCATCCTGTAATCTCGCTTATTGATACATTTTGGCATAAAATGTTTTTTTTGTATTAATTATATATTACATAATGCTCGAGCCATAATTGTACAGTTAAGTACACATTTTGTATTGTTTTGTTAAAATTGTATACTTAGTATTATAAAAATTTTACATTGTGATTTGTGAAATAGAGGTGTAAATTAAGTTCATCTTACTTTATACTTATATCGAAAATTAACAGTTTATATAATACTTACATAGAAACATTTATTACAGTTCACATGTTGCCTTTACCTTTTGTAGCAATATGCAAATTGAGGCAGCCTGTAAAGCACACATTTTACTTTTTATTTTTTCTTTGCAACATAGAAAGGTGTAAGTATTTAATTACCTATAGAGTTAAGTGTATTGCCTGTGTCACTTTGCATGCTACTTGAAACTGTAACTTACAAAAATTGTAATAACCTGGCGATTAAAAAGAGTGGCCTGAGTTTCTTGCCAGTTCTTCTCATGACTCTACTTTGTCAGCGAACTGGTTGTAGGTTAATTTGCTGACATTTTGTAAATTTTGACGTTCATAAGTGTTAATTTAATTAACCTATATGAATTAACATATTTTCATTTTCCTTATTTATTTTCGGTTCATCTGGATATCACAAATATAACTTCAGTAAATCGTTCTGTATATTGTATAGCCAGCAAACATTTTACGGAAGTAGATCTTTTATAATAAGCGGGACGGTTTGGCTGGAGATGTGCATTTAACATGTACATAACGACGTAAAGTGTAAGTTTTGTCTGAAAATCAGTTGTCCGAAGGCATAGTTAGCACCTCGGTCCTCTTTATTTCCTTTTTCTCCCACAGTATCTTTACTCTGTATGGCCACCACTGCACTGAATTTGAAACAGCACCATACGCCAGCAAAACTGAATTCAAATGATGGAACTGATAAGGATTTTCAGTTACACATGCTTTAAACAAAGCGTCATCATTCCTATGTTGATTATCTTCTAGTAAGTGCCCGTACGTAAGGTACACAATATCATGTACCCTTAGCAAAATAAGTAAAATTGCCAAAGTAGACGCATTGTACCCACAGTTTGAGTGATTTGGATGTACCGTGAAAATTACCTCGCTAGAGATTCATTATAAGTATAGATTACTGCAATATGTACATACAAATATATATGTACATATTGCAGTAATCTATACTTATAATGAATCTCTATACTGCAATATGTACGTACATACATATATTTGTATGTACGTACATATTGCAGTATTGTAAATTCTATACTCTATACATATAATAAAAATGTGCCCGGTCGCTGTCTGTACATGGAAGATATATGAGAAAAAATATTATTGGGACCTTTATCAACGCAAATAGAACCCAAAACAATTATTGTTACAATTTTTGTCTGTTTGTCTGTTTGTCTGTTTATCTGTTTATCTGTTTATCTGTTTGTCTGTTTGTCTGTTTGTCTGTGCGTTTGTTCACGCTAATCACAAAAACGGCTTATCCGATTCAAATATGGTTTTCACTGATACATTGTGGTAAGCTTCACTTAACATGTCAATCGGTTCATAAATAAAAAAGTTATGCCAATTTAAATAATCACGTCATACATGTGGTATGTATTTAGCTTAGTTTTGTGTGTTTTTAAGTTAGGTTAACACGTCTTATTTCTTTATCAAAATGTAAATACTTTGTCAGTTAAAATGTAAATAAAAGTTAGATGTATATTTTTCTGGACTTATTTTCTTTTTATTTTTTGTGATAAAAACATGTTTGTTAACACGTCTCATTACGGAATAGGTGGAATTAAAGTGAATTACGAAATAGTAGTAGTCGATTTACGCTGGTTTCAGCATGAAGGGATCGGATCGACCAGAGAAGTACTACCCTCACATAGAAGATCGACGTAAGAGTAGTAGTATTCGTACTACTGCGTTTCGTTTGGTGAGTGAGAGTGCCGGGGGCCCAATTTCTCCCTTTCCTTTTGAGTTTCCATCTAACTTTAATCCTGAGTCTTTTAAGCGGGGCGTGAAAAAGCATATCAATAAGCCACCATAGTGGATACCAGTAGTTTGGAATGGTGTCCACCACTTCTGGATTCCACTGACTGCTTACCATCAGGCAGAGTAGAGTCACTTTGGCAGGCTATTATATAAAAAAAAACCTTATAGCGTTTTTATTCCTCGGATTTCTCTCATTCCACACAATTTCCCGTTTAGTTTAAACGAGTTCAGTTTCCAGTGAGCCTATGTTTCGCGATGACAATTAATAAAGCCTAAGGTCAGACACTAAATGTTGTGAGTGTGAATCTAAATATTAGCTGTTTTTAGCATGATCAGCTTTATGTGGATTTGTCACGTGTAGGTAATTCAAGCAGCCTGTATGGCTTTGATCCCCGATGGCTATACGTCTAATATCGTATAAAGAGAAGCATTTACTGTAAAGATTTTTCTTATTCACCTAAACGAAGATGTTTATAATTCAAAACAAACCAAAAGATATATCCAAAAAATGCTGCCCAAAATCACTATTCCACGCGGACGAAGTCGCGGGCACAGCTAGTGTATAATATAATGCAAAATCGGTAAAGTAGAACTAATGTCATATTATCGCTAAGTAACGGATCCATGCGGACGACGTCACGGGGTAGTTTTACAGTACATACACTTATAATATAATATAATAAAGATACATACATACATAGAGTGCTAAAACATAATTCTTTTGCCTTTACCTAGTTAGGTTAGGTTAGACTGTACAAAAAAGAAGAGAATTCTTTATACTGTGCCACCGTGCCGGGTCTATTACTTTCTACATACACCTATCACTCGAAAAATACGGCATTAGTTTTGTTATGTCCAGTAGGCGCTCAACAATATATTATTTAATTTTAGGATTAAAAATTCATATAGTACGATAATAAAGGAACAGAGTAGGATTTTTAATTTACCTAATTGTGATAATTTCAGTCTTCAAATATTTTAGTTTGGTTAGAGACTAAGACGTTTTGTAAAGCCTTTTTTTCTTCCTTTCTTGCAATCAAATAAATAAATCAAAATAAGATGCATTGAAAGTAGAAGGGTAGGTATTTACTTTAGCCTAGTATCTTATCACTGATTTTATCAGCTCATGAAAAAAAATCTAACCAGGTAAATACTTGAATATTTTATCGGTATTACTTACCGATAGAATATTCAAGTACACACCGTATGTATAATTATATAGAATGTATAGGTATTTATGCTCGTGCAAGATAACGTAGATAGTTAGGTACCTAACAGCAGCGTGTATGGTTGTTTTGTGTAGGTACCTAACTAGGTCGCAAACCGACGCATGTCACGTATAATCATTGTAATTTGAGTTCTATGCTAGTTGTACAACCGACGCCGACGTTCGTGTTCCGACCGAAACACCTCGTACCTACGCCGGCGTCGCCGTCGTCGTCGGTCGGAATCGGAAAGCGCCCTTGCCACATGAGTAAATATCCAAGTTAGATATTTTACTCATGTGCCCACCTACCACACACCTAGTTCGAAATGATAGTAGACATAGACAATATTGTAGCAAGCTCATATTCATATCCCTAGGGTATATAACAGCAGAAATTTACTGATTCTTGAGGCCTGGTGTTGCCTTGATCTTATCACGAGCGATAATAGGCTCACCACCTGCTACCTAGTTTACGTGGAACTAAACATAATTAAAGGATATCCTAGGTAAGTATCTCAAAGAAGGTATTTTACTAAAAATATGAAGGTAGGTATATACCTACTTACAGGATATTCATGTGTTGAATCTTTTGCATTTGAATTTGTTTCAGTCGTGAAATTTTAGTCATTTTGATGAAAAACAATAATAAATATAGGTAAATACCTACGTATTTAATACACTAAAAAAATCTAAATAACTAATCTAATTTATTTGCAACACTAAATCTATCCACACAATATTTTTTTTTTGATATTATTTATTTGCAATTATTGAATTACGTAAATATTTTTTTAAAAAACCGCATACGTCCGTCCGTCAGAAGGGCTTACGCCGCTCTGCCGCTCTGCCTCCCGTCGCCCGCGCAGAGCCCCTGCGACGCTGATTCAGCCAAATTATCAATAACTATTGAAACATTATCCTAATAAATGAAATAAATCTACAGAGTTGACATTTGGTTTATTCCGGTTGATTCAATATAACTTTTATATTTATAACTATAGTAATTACAAAGTAATATTTCGATATAAGTGAAATCACGTTGTTTTAATATCGTTGGTATAAGTTATATAATCAATTATTGTAAATAATTCTTCTACTATTCTAAAGTTCATGAATCAAAGTATATTGTAGTCAAAAAGAAAAATGAATAAATAGCATTAAAATCTACTAAATATCGAGATGAAAGTCGCGGATTTCGGCGAAATTTCGTCGGAACCACCTTAACAATGTGTTCCTATTCTTGTTTTTACTCTTTATTTGTTACAAGGCACTTTTTCACAACAGTTATATGACAGTCCCATCGGACCTTCTAACGATTACTTAATGAACTAAAACGCAAATTGACAAACATAAATAAACAATAGGCATCCCTAAAATTAGGTGCAGATATATAATATACTGTGGAACACACTCACATTATAAATATATAAACTTTATTATAAACTAAGGTCTCGAAATAATATTTCCCGTGAAGACTGAAATCTAACACATGCCGCCAACAAGTGTAATACATCTTCTATTGTTCCACACACTTCATATATAAATATTCTGATTTGCTTACCATATTGCCATTGGTAATTAAATGTACCTGCTTCTCCCTCAAGTTGGTATATTGTTTGAATAAACACCTCAATTTTAACTACCGCGTCTACGCGCCTCAAGTTTGCCGTGGATGCCGTACGTCATTGCTCGTAACCTCGTCTCCAACAACGCTCCGGCACAAGTTGGGAGACGGCGTCGGGGAACAGACGCCATCTCTCAATTTGTAGATAATATCAGTGTTGCTAGCTACTAGTACCTACTAGTATGTAGCGGGAACAAAGACAATATGAATGAAGAGCTTTCCGCGACGCGGTTTAACCCGTGTCCTTGCTTACTGCTCTGCTTCTGTCGCCAGTAGCGTGATGTTACATAACCTGTAACCTTCCTCAAGACCTGGGCTATTACACAAAGAATTATTCAAATCTGACTATTAGTTCCACAGGTTAGCGCGTTCAAACAAACAATATCTATATAATAGTATAGATATAGATTACAAATTGTTGAAATATTTAGCTTTTCTCTGGTATCGCATGTATTATACTTATAAAGCTACTAGAAGAAATGCTGTAAATGACCGGAAAAACCAAACAAAATCCGTTGTTTGATTTTCTAAGAAGCTAGCGAAGAAACAGTTCTCTGTATGAAATCAGCAACTTTAAGCTGTTTAGAGAACGGAGCTAACCTAACATCATAGGCACAAATATTCATATTTATTTATCGTGTCAATGGCTATTTTAATTAATTTTCAAGTACCATTAAGTTTACTTATCTAGTACTACTGCGTCTGCGCGACTTAAGCTTGCCGTAGTTGCCGTACGTCATTGCAAGTTGGGAGACGGCGTCGGGGAGCAGACGCCATCTCTCAATTTGTACCTAATACCTTAATGTCACACGCTACTACTAGCTACTAGTAAGTAGTAGAAATATAGACAATATAAATAAGCGGTTGGAAGGAACATGGATAGAGGTAGATCACTGTGTCGCCCAATTTCTTACGGGTCATGGTAACTTTAAGAGCAAACTATTTTCGTTTAAGTTAGTTGATTCGCCGAGTTGTCAGTGTTCCAATCAAGAACAGTCTGCTCATCACATTCTTTGGGAGTGTAGTCTTTGGCGTAAAGACCGCGAAATAATGTTAAATAGTTTACAAGTTACATCAGGACCAGTTTATTATGAGGATCTTGTGTCATCTAGGGTGAATTTCCGTGCGTTTAAGCGTTTCTGCCATACATATTACTGGAATCAGATATAGCTCACATAGGTCCCTTAATATTACGTGTCCGTGGTGCTCTCTTTTAATAGGTCATAATCCTATACAGATTAAATTTGTCGCCCGCTTTGCAATGGAGGGAAGTGGACATTTTATTTCCAACTCCTCCTCTTACTTCTGATTAAATTCGTTGCGGGGTCCAAGACAGTAGGTTTAGCAGTCCCCGGGACTCCCGAGTGTCAAAGCTCGGTGTTTTTTCTTGGATATCACTGTTAATCCTGGCTTACAGGAGTCACAGTGATGGGCATGTGGGTGGGATTGTCCCGTTAAAAAAAAAATATAAATAATGCTACAAATTTATTAGCTATACATATTTTACAAGAAGATATATTTTCGGACTGTCGTAAAAAACGTAGTGTACAGACTGCAGTAAATTTAAAGCTAATTTAAATACTAGTCTCGATGTGTTTTAAAATGCGATAAATTCTAAGCATGACCGCAGTATGTGCTCAAGCGCACTCTTTGCAACAACGACCTCGCAGACCTATCGATCCGTGCTGTCTTGACTGTAATTCACAAAATAGAAGTTAGCCTGCCAAAGAAAGAATATTATTTTTTCAGCAAAGCCGTGGAGGATCGCCAGGCACCACCGATGTGACTTTGCATGACAATACTTATGATTTACTACACATATACCTTTCAGAAAAATTCTCTAAATTTTCTATTAACACAAGACGTTCTTGAGGCCCTGGACAAGTGGCATAGATTTCTATTTTATTCATAGAATAGATTTAAAATGTATGAGATTGGTATAAGCTAACGACAATGTTGGTACTTATGTCAATCTTTGTCTAGAGCCTCAGATATAATGGCGGGCAAAGAATGAGAGCGCCGGCGACCGTTCAAAGCGCCGAAATTTTAAAGAAGCATATTTTCCAGCAGTGGATGTCTTGCCACTAAAATGATAATGATGATTAATAACATCAATTCTGAGTCCCTCTGCTTACCATCAGGCAGAATGGAGTCACTTTGGTAGGCTAATATATAAAAAAATACTTATAACGCATACGAGTCGTTGAAAGGCATATTTACGTAATCTACACATTACAATATGTTGAAACTCATATTTACATCACTTTCTACAAGCAGATTAAGTCTCGTACCCTCATGTTCTCATAAAATACACAAGATTATGCCTCTGCCCTTTGAAGGTTCTCCAAACGGAAATTTATGATAGCTATATAATTATAAGATTAGGCATCGAAGTTATGTGTAATGGGTTTTCCGAGTTTCTGCTTTTGTTTTATTCGTTTTTATTGGATGTTTGACTTTTGTGACCTACGCTTTCGCGCTATTATAAAGCCTTATTAATCGCATTATAATACTACTACTATACTATACATATCTAAATAGTATAAAGTATTTTTTGTACTGTTTGCTATATTCTAAATCACGCAATCGATTTGGATACGGTTTTCTCTATAGTTCAGAGAATTCCTTCGTGAAGTTTCATTATATTACCATATTAACGTGTAGAAAATAGTCTGAAAAGCCCAATCCGTTTTTTCTTATCCACCCCAAATTCCGAATGTTCTTGCCTTCTCTCTTTATGGAGAGGGGAGTACAAAGAAATGCCTCATATTTCGCAATGGAATCTGCCGTACTAGTTCAAACTGGTGGGTAAATTTTCCCTGTACTCTTTTGTTTGTTTGGACCTAACAAAGTTTTTTTTGCAGCCTTTGCCGTGAGTGCTTTGGCATCAAACTGGGAGCGCCTCGGCAAACCATTCAACCCACTGCTCGGCGAAACATACGAACTAGAACGTCCTGAATTCAGGGCTGTTTGTGAACAGGTGATAAAAGATTTGTTATTTGGTTTAAAATTACAGCTGCCTTCGTGAGCATCTATAAGGGAACTCTGAGAATCATAGAGTTGGAATAACGCAAACAGTAGACACTATATACAGACTGTTTCCTTTAAATTTTTTTGGCTAAGATGATGATAGTGACTAAAAACCTTAAGACCATAATAATTTATCGTAAATATGTTGTTAATTCCATTATTCATCCACGTTTTTTCGAATAATATCTACTATTCTCTTGTTAGGTGTCTCATCACCCACCAGTGTCAGCGTTCCACGCAGACAGCCCTCACTTCGTGTTTCACGGGTCGGTGCACCCCAAATTGAAGTTCTGCGGCAAAAGCGTCGAGATACAACCCAAGGGACATGTCACTGTCGAACTGCCGCGGTAAGTTTATATGATTTAAAGTACTTCAAGCTTCATTTAGATTTTTTGTAACAAAATTATATTACATAGGATCCTTAAAATATGGTGTTAATATAATAAAGAGTTTTAATGTGATACTATTTTACCCTTTTTTGCTCGAAAGAGTAGACAGAGAGACAGCTAGAGGTGTCTACTGTCCATTCACGTTTCATCAAGTTGGGTCACACGTATCCGGGAACGAACCTGTTGCTGTTTACCGAGCACAATTTCTCCGAGTTAATACCTATTAACCTACTCATTAATCAACAGAAAGATCCAATATCAGTTGACCCGGGAATCGAATCCGATACCTTTGTGTGGTAGTTCGCACACAGTAGTTAAGTCGGATCGTCGAGGCATTTATAGGTTAAATAAATAATTATAATTGTAATAAGAATCTTACTAATATTGAAAGTTTGTGTGTACTCAGCGCTTAAACGGCTGAACCGATTTCGATGAAAAATGGTATGTAGATAGATTCGGTGCCGGAGACGGACACAGGCTAGTTTTTACCCCGAAAATCGGTCCGTTTCCCGAGGGATACAATGCAAAATAAATTATACGCGCGGCCGAAGCCTTGGGGCGCAGCTAGGTAGCCTAGTAAAAATCTAGGAATCTATACAATTATGTCAATCTGCTTTTTACCTCTGAATAATTAAAATTAGCCTCGACTCAAAACCCATGCGAATTAAACTCAGCAATTCATGTTGGTTAATATTTTATTTGTAATTTAAACAGTAAGTGGCCTACATCTAATGGGCTTTTAAATTGAAATATTACGCAAATACTTGGAAATAAATGGACCGAGCCTGGGCCTGAATAATGACTGTCGTTTAGTGTACCATTTTAAGTACATTACCGCTTATTCATCGCTGGTTATAAGCGCGCTTATATATTATCACAACAGTTGAGTATTTAGTCATACATACTAAAAGCGGACTTTTTCGCTTTATATAATTGTATAGATAAATATTATTATTCTGTATATATTATAGTCCTCAAGATTTAAAACCACAAGCTTTGAATATATTTTCATAAGGTCATCAGCTATTAAGTAGACCTTACAATATAAATAATTCTTTACACAATTAGCGAAATAAGGGCATCAAAATTAATTAGCTAAATAGAGAATACCTAACATTAAACCTATTCTAGAAAATTTATGCAAATGAGATAAACAATTTCTTTATTACGCGGCTGATTAAGATTGATGAAGGTAAATTCTCGAAACCTGAACAGACACCTTGAATAAATTATGGAGACTTTTTTTAGCTTTTTAATTATTTAAGAGGAATGGGACTATTAGATGAAAGAGTGTAGGAGTTCGACGACTTCCGATGTCGAGGAATGAGCGAAGTGGAGGGTAAATCTGAATTACTTAAGACTTTGAGCGCTACGTAGGTGACTAGTGACTCCCAAACAATACATTTTCTTTTGTGTTTGGTCGGTAAAAAACACCTAACTAATCACCATTGTAACTAATCGCCAGATGGGGCGAAGCTTACACATGGAGCAACGTGAATTGCTGCGTCCACAACGTGATAGTAGGCAAGCTGTGGATCGAGCAGTTTGGAGCCATGGAGGTGATCTGTCATGGCGGCGCAGGACTCAAAGCCAACCTTGTGTTTAAGCCGGCTGGATTCAACAACAGGGATCTGCATAGGGTTGATGGACATATTATGGATGCTAAGTAAGTGAAAACAACTTCTATTTATTCTGAACAGAACTTTTTTTTTAATGACATCTCCCGCAGTAATGAGTCGCCCACGACACAAAGCAACTTACTTGACAGTTGACACAACTACACCCAGACTCGAAAGAAAATAAAAAAAAAAGGAGTTTTGTCCGAAAGAATAAGACTGATATATCTACATATATTTTGCCTCATTCACTCGTTGCTAATTATGTCCGTCGTACTTGAGATAGAGAATGCAATAATAAATGTTCTATTAATAAAAAAATTGATAGTTTTCCTTTAACATTTTCAGTAAAAAACGCTTAAAATACCTATACGGTAAATGGACGGAGTGCATCAAATGCTGCACTACTGCTATGTACGAGCAATGGGCGAGAGAGCGCGGGGACGAGGCGTCCGCGCAAACACCCAGCCACACTCCTAAGAAGATGCTCGCTAAGCTAAACAGCTTCAAAGTCGGAGCGCTAAGATCTATGTCTATACAAGATGTGAGTATTGTGTTTGATGTTTGTGTTTGAAGTGTGATGATTCCAATATTGTAGGTATCCTGTTCCAACTACAACCCACTTTTTGCATTTAGGTCCGTGTCCGTGTCCGTCCGTACGTGACATGCAGGCTTTAGGGTTGGACCACATCAGCTGACAGCACGGAACCACACTTTCCTATGCTTTTATTCTTTTTAAGGCCAGTTTTTTAGTATAAATACGCAATACAGCGACGATAATGTACAAATTAGCAATTAATTATAGTTTATGCAAAAAAAAGGTATAGTAGGGATATTGATGTAAAAAAAAACTATGAAAATTTTTATTATTGGTTGTAGGTACTTTGGTCAGTGGGACCAAGCAATTTAACCAAGCAGTGAAATGAAGAATCCGAAGCCTACATTCTTTGCATATATTTTGTTTACAGCCCGATGACGGTGATACTTCAGAAGATGTACCAAAACCAGATGAAACGTACAACATCGACATTCCTGGCTCAGTCACGCTGTGGGAGGCAAGACCACGACCGCCTAACAGTGCACAGGTAATACCTACTACTGATATTTTCATATTTCTTAAGTATCATTATTAAATTGCATTAAACTAAACGTGTAGCTTAGTACCTAATACATTAACCCAATAAAATATATTTTTAAGATTAAAAAGATTACCTAATCCGGATTTAGACCAGCAGTTATAAGCTTTAATTTTAATAAAAATCTTTTAAAATCGTAATACTTATAACGTGAACTACATTCAATCAATAAATCATTCGGTCTGTTTCATTACCCAGCTGTACATTTAAAAATTTACACGACTTTTACTTCTATCTACATACAGGTATATATTTGCTAATTAAATAAAATATTGAAAAATTCTTAAATAAAACTATGTATATCTGTAGGTATATTTACAAATAATAATTTTAATTTAGCTACAATAAAATAAAATTTGATTATTTTTAATTTCAGTATTACCAATTTACGGAGTTCGCCATGTCCCTAAACGAGTTGGAAGGTGACATGAAGGGCCAGCTTTGTCCAACTGACAGTCGTTTGAGGCCTGACGTAAGGTTGTTAGAACAGGGAGATATAGACGCTGCAGCGGCTGAAAAGACCAGGTTGGAGGAAAAGCAGCGCACCGCTAGAAAACTACTCAAGAAATCTACGGAGGCTTGGCAGCCGAGGTAAGCGATTTACACGTTTTATTCAGATGTTTAAAAGGTTATGGTTGGGCTTGATGATGGTGCTTAATAACACTGGCCAGATTAGGTATACTAGGATATTTTTTGCAGATGCAAAATGTAGAAACATCATATCATCATTGTTTTCCATTATTTCTAGACAATGACATAATATTGCCCTACGTGAGACATTATACTTGATTAAAGGTGTGTGTAACCCTCAGAACAGTGAAGTAGGTGTAACCCTTTCGCGAAAACAGCGCAATTATGTATGTAAGTAGTTAAAATAAAAGTAGACCGAAGTCAGACTTAAATGATCGTATTTTCTAGATGGTTCAGTCAAGGCACAAACCCTTACACCAAACAAGAGGACTGGCTGTACAACGGAGGCTATTGGGACCGCAACTATCAACACTTGAAAGATGTCGACATATTTTAATTTATTGTTTGCTCCTGCCTACACAGTATACTTTATACGTACAAATAACGACTGGGAAAGAGTAGATTCTATAAAGAACGTATTATTTCTACTATTAATATTTAGAGTTACTGTACTTTGTCAAGCATGCGGGTTTATTCCGCATGCGTATGTTTATTTTATACCAGTTTGTACTTAAGCGAAAGAAAATGCGTTTATGACCCGCTTACTTTCCTACAATCACATACACGTGTAAACTGCATATAATGCGCACCTAATGCAAAAGAGTGGCACGAAGAACGATACAACACGCATGCGTGAGAATCTATAATGTCTTTACTACGAAAAAATAAAAGTAAGTACATGTCTATATTCAATTTACCTAATTGGATTGAATACAAATTTTATCGACAAGCTAATGTGAAACATTTAGTGAATTCTATTGCATGCGTTTTTTGACATAATACTGATAATAATAATAATTGGAAATATTATAATCGTCAACTTGAAAATTCGAAAATTTGTAAAGTAAATAATTGTAAATTTGGCTTAAGGATGGCCAATATATAAATTTGAATTAAAAAGAAATTAGAAATGTAGCGGACCAGGTCGGAAAGGAAATATAAAGAAAGATAAAAAAATATTTTCATTGCGAAAATGTAAATTGTAGAAAATATGTTTATAAAAGATAAAACTATGTAATAAGATGTCGAGGTCTGGATTACAATGTAAAGCATAAGCTGTAGACAACATCTCAATATGCTAAGCTAGAAGATAATACTTAAATATTTTTGTATTAAGTTGTCATTGTAGTGTGGAGCGATTTTGTGTAATTAGTGTTATAAGATATGTGTGCGTACTTTAGTTTCTAATATAAAATGTTGATATGTGTAGCTTTCACCGTGACTATAGATACCTTATTTAGCAACAACTATGGTCACTACTAGGTAAAAGCAAGCAGAAAATCTTTCGGAGATAAAGAACATGCGTGTGCATGCGGAAAAGTTGACGTTACACTTTAGATAACATTCAAGTCCTCGGTATTTTATAGGACTATTTTATTCGATGTATTGTTAATAAATTTATATGATAAGAGTTCATTCAAGGTGACAAATATTTATTGAATTTTTTAAATTCAAATAACATTGGTTCTTATTGATTATTACCTATGTATTTCGTTGTTTCAATGTGTATTTTTAGTTTTAATAAGAGAAGAATATGTTAAAGCATTTGTTGTACTTTGCAGAGCTTTTTATCTAACTGTAGAAATATAATATATAATGGAACATTATGTTTATTTCAATATTTGTGCAAATGGTTACTATGTAATTGTGTTTGTTTTGTCTAATCTATATTTTCTTCCCAATGTATTCAAACAAAGTGAAGTCAATTATTACTTAAAATTGTATAATATATATTCGCGTCGAATTCATGTTGTGTCAGAATCAAAACATCTATTTAGTAATATAATATGAGCAGAAAGATAAAGTTGGTGAAACGATGAATGTTGATGAATGTGAATGAACAAAAATCGAATAGGCTAAAATTATGGAATACAGAAGTAGAATTTGCATTATGCATCCGTATCATCTGGACTCAAAATATTAACTGACTGTTGCTTATTTAAAGAGTAAAGTTCAATCAGAATGTTGTTTGATGATAATATTTTTCACTGTATCATTCACACACATAATATTAATATTCTGACACAATATTCGACACTTTAGTATAATAATATGAATAAAGCTTGAATTTAAAATACTCATATGTATAATACCTAGAATAACTTGAATATTGTTTTACATTGGAGTAGTTCAGTGTTAGTTGTTATCAGTAGCGTGAATATAAATATAACAAATAATCTCCCTAGCTTTAAAATTGCTTAAGCATGTAATGCTGATAGGTAGTAAGCAGTTATAATTGTTTGCTCGGCAAACCTTAACTGCTTTAAAGTGTAAAATGTATTAATGGAAAATTACTTAAAAGAATAAATTGTAAAAATTGGCTTTCTTCGAAAAAAGTAACTGCGAAATAATAGTCCTATGTTTCTGATGATCTCGGTAAAAATTGAAAAATGTAGTGTAAGTATAATTTATTTATTTGACTAGAATAATTATTTTATATTAAGAATTAAAAAAACATAATCAGATATATAGGTATATTTAATTTACCTAGTACTTTCTCAAGTATAATATTATCAGTTAATCACTGGCCTCAGTTGTACTACTCACTTTAGTATATTAATGCAACCTGGTCAAATTTAAACATACAATAATTTACCAAAGATGCACTAGCACGCATGCAAAGCTGCGAAAACTTTCAGTGACTATTTTAATAGGTGTATAATTATACAACGCTATGTGTAAAATAATTAATTAGATATTGATTATCATCAATATTTTTTTTATATCGTACAAAATATCTGCTTCAAGATGTATTTATTTCATGACCTTATTGCCTAATTGCCCACTAATTGTTTATTGTATGCGTCGCTTTTATTGGATACCGAATATACCATTGCCCATTTGTGATACCCAATATAATTAGAAATAAAAAGGTATAGGTATGTTACTATAGTGCTGCATAATTAATTTACCATATTAAAAGCTTAACTGGTACTTGTATAGTTAAAGTATTGTAACGTTTTATATTATTTAACTATACCTTTGTTATTTAACTAATTAGTTATTTTTATATTAAACATTAATAAATAAACAAATAAATAAATAAATAAATAAATGATAACTTCCATTTTATGTTAGTTAAATTTTAGACATTCACTTGATTTAAAAATAGTTATAAATACTCTGCAGTCATACCCCATATTTGTTTTGTCATATTTTCTTTTAGAAATAGCAAAACCTATACCTAACTGACCTTCATAAATAGACAATATCCACATGCTTAGGTATTTTTTAGTATATGCGTTTTTCATTCCGCATGCGAGTTTGATGATAGAGTAGATGGCGATGTACACTCAAACCATCAAATTAGTTCAGATGCTCGTTTTTGTATTTGAAATTGTGAATTCAGTTAATAATCATGTTTAACTAATCGACGTGTCTATTTTTGATTAAGAATGAAGATATATTTATTTTTAGTTTTAGCATAAGTCGTCTACATAAGCTAAAACTAAAAATAAATATATATATATAATAATGTCTAGTGTTAATGTAGGTAATTTGTGTTATTTAAAATTTCTTTATTATTTTGTAAACCTGGGCAGTTTACGCAGGTTACATTTAGCGGTCTCCATATTTTAAGATTCTGAATTATATTTGCAAAAATAATAACTAAAGTTGAATCTTAAATATTTTAAGCGTATATAACTATTAAGTAACGCAGCACGGCGTACGACTGTATTTTTTCTCAAACTTGCAGTCTTACTGTAAACCTAGCTAAGAATAAAATTAGCGTCGTTCAATATACGGTGATATACGCCAAATGTTTCTAGGATTTATGTGTATGTAGCGAACTGTACATTTTACCTAAATGTGAATATCCAACCAAATGTAAAACTTGAAATAAATAGATTGAGAAATATCTGGGTCTTACTCTAATGATTTGCACCTGTTCCATACAAAAAAAAAGTGTCACGGGTTTCGGTAATTACGGTTCTTGTAATTTAACCGAGATGTCGTTGGGTACTGGGTACTAACGGGTTCTTAAAATAACCATAACATAAAATTTATTCATTCTTTTTTATTTCCCCTGTTTATAAACTAATTTTAACCACACTATTTCACACAGCATCACAACATAAAAATTAATAGGACTTGGCAAAATAGAATAGAAAGAATAATATAATAAAACAATTATAACCAATTCTATAATTTCAATATTATTTTTATAATAATTTTATAATATTGTCAGATTATAAAAATAATAATGAAATATGACCAATGACTTGATTTTGCGCCAAAATCATATACTTATTTGATATTTGTAAATATTTAGATATTAAAAACTTACCCCCTTACTCATAAACATATTTAAAGCTTATAATAGGTTTTTATTTCATTTGTCTTTATCTGTCACCTTGACATTTGTACTATTAAGAAAGAGACAAACCCCATTTTAACTCTACAGAAGATTTTTATGAATAAAGGGGTTAATATATAAAATACATTCATTATGCTCTAATTAAAATCATGTCCACGAAGATTTTATTAAACACCACGTGGTTTAATGATGGCACTGTTGATATTTGGAATGGAAATCACTTACTATACAAATTTTACAAAAAAACAATATTACTCAAAAGACAAAGTCAGTAAGACATTTGTTTTGAATAAAAGTAATTTGTACAAAATACAAATAAATTACACAAAGTACTAGGTACATAATTAAAATATTGGTTCAATTTGAAACTACAAATATACGTTTGTAAGTTTGTTATTTGTATTGTTTTATATAATCACTTTGTGCTGTAATTTTGTAAAACCATAAATATCAAATACAAACATGTTATGTGAGCATGAAATAAATAACACATTGTAGATTTATAAAGCAGTATTTACGTATCATATACTAAATAGATACATAGTATATTAAGTAAAAATATTAAATTCTAAAAATGTAGGCAAGAATTTAAATTAAAATGTCATTTACACATTAAAACAAGTTTACCAAGCAAGTTTTGCAAACCACATGAAATACTCTTTACAAAACTTGCATTGTGTATAATTACCGTTTAAATTTAATTCATTTTCATTACATTAGGCACTCATATCACATAAAATTGCTGTTGTCTGACTTTTCACTTAAACTTACGTTTTACTTTACAATTAAATACTAGTCTAAATTATATTTAAACTAGATTATAATAATAAGTGTTAAATATAATTTTGGTACACAAATGTACAACATATTTTATACCTACGTAATTACAAAATTTAAAAATATACACAGTACCTATTAGCGAAATGAAAGTGTTATTGAACGTAACGTATGTATATTAATCCAAGAAAGAATACATAAGTATAGAAATACAATATTAGGTATAGTTATATATTAATGTTTTTAGATATATAAAAATTAATAACTTGGCTGTTAATGAAACAGATTTTTATTAAAATTTATTAGCAAACATTTAGTTACGTGACGTTTGTAATAAATATCAAAATATATTTATGTATAGGAAATATATATTATGCGTTAATTTCATAACTTTGTCCCCAAACCTAAATTATTATTCGTAGGTCCGGCACAAATATAATACAATCAGGATTGTTAATGTGAATTTACAAATGATATATAAATAATATATATGTACTTACATTATAATGTACATGCATAATTATATATTAAAATATATAATTAATATAATTTTATATTAAAACAAATATGTTTTTGCATTATTAGATCGATATCGACGAGAACTTGTTTTAAATATTTAAAACAAGTTCTCGTATATATATATATATATATATATATATATATCATTATATTTAGCTTACGATTTATCGACATTTACTTAAATAAATGTCATGAAATCTCAAGACAGCTAAAATAATTAAGTAAATATTATATTAATATAATTATAATTATATAAATATAATTTAATGCTATCATACAACATGAGATATATTAAAAAAGATATTAATAAACCTTATTTTTAATGTAGACTGATTGCATTGAAATATTGCGTTTCTTGTTATTTATTTTCTTGAAAACAAGAAACGAACGAATAATTTTATTTTAGACGTATATTCGGTCCCAGTATTTAATACTTCTATTTAATCTTAGCCTTTTGTTTGACTAAGTTAAACTTGTTTGGATTTTTTACAGAGGTTTATAATTTATGTGTGCGCGTTAAGTCCTGAATCCAAAAAGTCCTTCAAGTATGTTGGAACTTCTCTCGGGAAAACCCTGCATATCTGAAAAAGTAAATAATTAATTAAAAAAGGTGAAACTTAGTAAACAAATTTGAAACAATAATGTCTGCCATCATGTATATGTCGCAGGCTAATTTTATTAATCGGCCGTTTAATCTGCCTCGGCATATTACATAACGCAGGATATGTTAGGTTAACAATGTTTATACCTAATTTGGGATGTTTATGCTAGTTTGACAACAAATATAATTCGTACAGCACTCGCCGGCCGCGTAATTAGGTACTAACTATATTAAATTAAACTAATTATTCATGCTTTGAGTAACCTAATTGGTACTTCACATGAGATTTAACAGGTGATTAGTTAATTTTTCGTTGATCAGCCTTCAGAAACTGGGGGTGAGAGACTTCTTGTATTTAAGATAGGTAGGTACCTAAGGTAATCTAAGGTTTACAGAATAATATGTACAAAACAATACTTGTTAAGGTCGTAAGTGTGGACCTTAAAGTTAATACCTATAGGATTCTAAAGATAAGTTGTATATTTTTTTATGGTTATCCTTAATAAGTTAGTCGTCAGTTGTAACTAGATTACGTTAGATACGTATTGTTATAAGTAAAAATATAGATAGGTACTTATAAGCGTACCTACGAATAATCAAATCAATCACTACTTGCTGCTATCACATAATGATCAGGCGCTGAGCAACTCCAAAATTGAAATCGTTTATTATCTACTCATCAAAACTTGTTTAAAATACAAATAGGAGGAAAATACAAACCCTCAAAATAATAGGCACAATAAAAGTAGTACGAATAATAAAATGAAACTTGCTTAGTAGATCTGGTTTTGAACTCGTATTCGTATTCAAACCGTGACTAGGATGAAGTAGCAAGGTGACACCTGAGCCATTATTACAAAGACGCCATTTTATCAAATCCTGTTTTGAATAAGTCATTGTCTACTCCTTGGCAACTACGTTTAACTTTCATTATGTGGCCAGATTATGTTTAACTTTCATTATGTGGCCAGATTTTTATCTACTGGTCTGACATTAAAAAAAAGTTGACTCAGTTTTTAGTAACGCGTTTGATACAGTCACTACAACCGATTATAAAAATATTTGCAGACCGACTGCTTTAATGGATTTATCGTTGGCTTTCTAATTCCATGTATCGAAAAAGTTTAACCACCCATTTTTCGCAACTTTTAAATGGTTCCATGTAAAATGGGGCGAGCCTGTTGCCGTTTATCGGGTACAATTTCTGGCTGAAACTCCGGGCTGATACTGAGAATTTTTCGAAAAAGATCCAATTTCACTTTACCCTAAAATTAGTAAATAGGCGTAAAATTTGTGCTAGGCTATGCAAGTCTCTATTGTCAGCGATCAAATCAGATTTAAATATAGAATTACCAGGTTAACATAATATAGAGAGCCAGGGATGGTAATTTCATAGTAGTTCCTCCTCACAGCGTCGACGATGCTGTCTGCGGCCTCCTGAGGGCTCAGGATCTTCATCAGCGAAGGGAACCTGTTCTTCGGGTTCTTACACAGCCCCGTGTCCACTATGTACGGACAAATAACTGTGAATTTTATCTGGAAATAATAGTTTATTTAAATTCATATGAGCTTTATTTATATGCAATCATCGGTTTAGAATTGCAAGAAGTTTGTAGGCTAATAAGTACTCAAAAGATTTATTTACGTTAAATTTAAAACCCTTGTGATGTTAAAATTAGTTTGTTTAGCCTAATAAATCTTTGATAGTAGAAAATCGGTGAAAAAGAGTTATATCGTAATTACAAGTACAATTCAACACAGTAAATAACTTTAACTTTTCTCGGTAGCCATTCTCTTATTATTACACCACATATTATTAATTCCTCTATAGGTATAACAAAAAACCTTAGTATAAGGTTTCATGAAACTTTAGAGATAGCAATGCTGTACTTACACCACTGTAGTCCTTCTTATTCTCCCTGAGTTCTTCATGCAGAGCTTCCATGAGACCTCTGACGGCGAACTTCGTAGCGCAGTATGGCACCAAGTTACAAAGACCGACCACACCAGCCATGGAGGACATGGCGACGATGTGGCCGTGGTTCTTTTCCATCATTGAGGGTAGCAGCGCTTGCAGGAGCTGGATAGTGGTTTTATATACTTAAGTATAAATTTGAAGTGGCAATGGGCTGGCCATGTCTGCCGAAGGACCGATGGCTGATGGACCAAACAAGTTTAGAGTGGAGACAGTGACTCGATAAACGTAAGATAGGAGGACGAACCTCCAGCCAGGTGGACCGACGACCTAAAGAAAGTGGCTGGGAGGGCCTGAATGCGGAAGGCAGAGGACCGGATGTTGTGGCACAGATTGGGGGAGGCCTATGTCCAGCAGTGGACTGCGATAGGCTGATTTGAAGTATAATTTTATTGTTAGTACACTAAGTCGGTGGTTCAGTGATAGGTCTACAGTTTAGCACTGACTGCCTCACTGAGGTATCGGATTAAACCCCGGTCGGGTAGAGTGATAATGGTTTTTTTATCCAGAATTTTTTCGTTAAGAATTGTGACCAGTAAATGGAACACGCTCGGCTCTTATTATTTGGGACCCACCCAACAACAGTTGGCGAAATGCGGATGTTATAAATCTCTACCTATCCCTTCAGGGAAAAAGGCGTGATTGTATGTTATGTAAGTAGATTATTGAGATTTGGTGTAGTTGTTTATATTATAGTATGTTTGACGTCATGAGTGGATCGTACAAAATGAATCGATGACCTGGTCGGTTGTTTGCAACCGATTGAAGTGTACAGCTTGGACCGGTTTTTATATTACGTATTAAATTTGTTACAATATTAGGCTTCGGCCATCTCCGCTCTAGAATATAAAACTAAATTTGGCCGTGTTTGTCGTAAGAGGTGACTAACAGTGGTTTTCTATATACACACTTCAATCCAAGATTCATAAAAATCCCGATTTTTCTTTCGGTGCTTAAACGCTGTCAATACATATTGACATAATTGTAAAAGCGATTCAGCGCTGAACGATCCACTGCATAAAATCGGATCTTAAAATAAAGATCAGAAAGTCACTATAAGAGGTTAACAAATAACAGGCAGCAGCGTCAACTGCGTAATAAACATCATTCCTATCTCGCCTGCCAGGCGTGGTGCTCTATATCCTGCCGGGTAACGTCTCCAGGCTGATGATAATGACACTAACCCACAAATGAGAAATAACGTTGACTTCGAACAATGCCCTGATCTCCTTCTCGGAGGTCTGCAAGAGCGGCTTGCACGGCATGATGCCGGCGTTGTTGACGAGCATGGTGACATCTCCCACTTCGCGTCGAACTTGCTCAGCTAGCGCGTTAACAGCTTCACGGTCTGTCACGTCACATCTGTAGAGTTTTAAATGGATTTTGTATGAAAGTTTTTACATTTACTTTAGGACTCTTGCGACTTAGGAAGAAACCTGCGTCGATTTACGATCGGCCTACTAAGCGTTGTGGCATGGCAAACTGCTATATTTTGCAAGGGCAGAATCTTTTGTGTTGTATTTGATAACATAAATAAAATTAAGTATTTAATATGCACATTAGTCAGTACTATTTTTCCTGTAAGATAAGAATTACTATTTTACTTAAACCTGAAAAGAATTTTCAAATTAATTTTGTCGTAGCCTAAAGACGTGCGAGAAGAAATACAAATAGGAAATTTAAACCTTAAGCTGTTAGCATAAGATGTAAATTTATAAGCATGTAGGTATCTACTTATTATTTTCTATTGAAGGAACGTTAAACTCGTTTAACCATGTAAATTGTAGATACGCGATTTGCTCGTAGGTACGTGTATAATTACCTACAGTCCGACGAATATTAAACAACTGGTTGTTGGCAATGAGCTGGTTACTTCAATGTAGACTTATTTCTGCATATGGATTGCATTTAGATGTCTTACGTGAATGCTTCTAACAACATTGTTTTTTTACTGAGATTTCGATAGAGAGTAGGTATATATATCGTCACAGTACAAGATGATGTTAAGCGAGAGTGCGTTTGACTTTGTGGTTGTTCTTGAGTGTTGTGAGAATTTCCACAAGAGACACTGGTGTGAGAGGTACATCAATGTGTTCGAAGTCTGGATATGGTTTGCCCACAGTCAACGTAGCAAAAGTTCCCCTAGTTCAATTAATTGATCCTGATATTTAAACCTCTGGGAATGAAGGGTTTATACACGGCTAATTATGTCTATCAAGCTTGAGGGCCTAGACAAGTGACATAGTTGCTAATATAATACAATAGATTAAAAAATGTATGAGATTGACATAAGCTAACGACAATCTTGGCGTTAGCTTATGTCAATCCCATACTTTACAAATATGCCTTCTATAAAGGTGCTACTTACTCGTATCTATGAGCTTTCCCCTTATGTTCTTTTATGAGATCGACGGTCTCCTGGTTGCCTTGTGGGTTGATGTCGACGCAGATGATAATGCCTCCAAGCTTAGCGAATCGTAATGCTGTTTCGCGACCCATACCGTGACCCGTTCCAGTTATCTAAAACAAAAATGTTAAAAAACCATCAGCAGGTATTATGAGCGGATGAAAATATCTTGGGAATACATTGTCCACCATCTTTATCAGTTTGTTTAAACACTACAAACATATTATATATGACTTTCCGGAAATATATTTCTAATACTTGAATAGGTATAAAATCCACTGTACTTGATATGACGCTAGCGAAGTACCCACAATACCCGGTAGCCCATACGGGAGCCGTCCGATGGAGCGGTGGATCGACGACATTCAACAGGTCGCGGGTAAATCCTGGCTTGGCACAGCACAACAGCGGTGTAAGTGGAATTCACAAAGGGTGGCCTTCACCCAGCAGTGGGTACCTATAGGCTTTGGATGATGATGATAATAGCATAGTAAGTAAATATGAGCATACTCACTAAAATAATTTCTCCTTTGACACTCTTGGGTTTTGGTGGAACGACCAATTTGTAGAGACAGTGCAGCCAGGTGGCCGTCATTTTGAAGTAAAGAATCAGTATCTCGAGGGCCATCGCGACGCCGTTGTACACCTTCATCGCTATGCCTTGCTCGTCAGTCCTAGGAAGATAAAATAAATAAAATATCTTCTTTCCAACAAAACAAGAATCATCAAAATCGGTGCATAAACGACGAAGTTATCTGGGAACACACATAAAAAAAATATATATGGTCTAATTGAGAAACCTCCTTTTTTGAAGTCGGTTAAAAAACGTGACAGAGACAGGAGTAATTCAAATTCAACCTAGCTTGTTTTGTTTCAAACGATAAGTCGGTTAAAAAACGTGACAGAGACAGGAGTAATTCAAATTCAACCTAGCTTGTTTTGTTTCAAACGATAAGTCGGTTAAAAAACGTGACAGAGACAGGAGTAATTCAAATTCAACCTAGCTTGTTTTGTTTCAAACGATAAAAGCTGTGTGTTGAATTTGTTCCTTACTTTTACTTAGATATCGATGTATCAAGAAAAGGAGTACCATCAGATGCATGTTTAAAGTCGTTACGTTAGGTACGTTAAATAAAATGGTCGTGAAAAATTTGACGTCTGTAAAAATTTACTTTTCAGAGTAAACATTAGGGGCGCTGATCATTTTAGTGGCGACAATGTTAAGTTTGCGAATGTCAATGAATAATGGCAGTAATTCTGCAAGGAGTTACTTCTTGCAATTTTTTTTTAATGAAGAATTTCTTCTTTGTCTTTTGAATGGCACGTATATATGCATTAGGGATAAAACCTCACCTCACGAGATCGTTTACAGTCAAAATCAAAGGCTTTTTAAGTTAAGAATTCAGTCTTTCTGTCGCTAAAAATATGAGGCTTAATTACTACCTAATTACTTAAAATTAAAGCTTCAGTGTTTGAGTAATACTCATTTATTTATTTAAACCAAGTTGTCGATCTTGGTCAGCGAAATGACTGTAGGTTAATTGACTGACATTTTTTTTTTACGTTTATAAGTGTCACCCATGTGATCTAAATGCATTAATGAGTTTCGAGTTTGTTTTGTAACTAGCGATTCGACTTCGCGCGTATATTTATGTTTGTTTATAAATATTAATAAACCTTTCGGAACAAATTCTTTTAATAATAGTCAAAATCGTATCAAAATCTGTAGCGTAGTTTAAAAAAAGTTTCATGATTTGTAAAAAGAATAACAGCCCGATTTTACGCTAGTCTTTGGTTACTGCTCTGCTCCCGTCGCCATTAGCGTGATGTTACATGACCTATAACCTTCCTCAAGAACTGAGCTATCATACGCAAAAATAATTATTGAAATCCAACTGGTGGTTCCAGAGATTAGCTAGCGCGTTCAAACAAACAAGGCCTTCCACTTTATATAAAAGTAGGTATAGATAGGTATGTAGATATATGAGAAACATGTAAATAACTTTTTCTTACTTTTATTATGAAGATAATATAATTATTATGTACATAAAGTATTGGTTTTTGTAAAAGACAGACGATATTTTTGAGAAAAGTTTCACACTTAAAAAGTAGCCTATACTTATCATAATATATGTGATACATAGCATGTTATTTACTATAGTAATATTATATAATATATACATTATGTAACTATAAGAATATTGTAAATTGTTTGTACTTAATTGTAGGTTTAAATGCTTAGATATTTTAAAAAATGTTACCTTAAAGTATTCTATCATTGTTGTAGTTTCTTTATGTACATCACTTTCTTAAACACGTACAGCTAAATATAATTTAACGTACGTAACAATGCCGTATCTGATAATAAGCAGTATAACGTTCGACCTCATTTACTTAATCCTTTTAATACACTGCTGCTCGGCTAAGGACATAATAACTCCATAAAAAGCGAATAAGATTTGATCTGGCATCGGGTTATTTCGCAATGCACCTCCTATTTCGCGCCGCAGTTAGGTAATCATTGCCCCAACCTTACTAGTTAGTTGTTATGTAAAAACAACATCTCTTGTTATGAATATATCTATGAAATAATTGTTTTAATGTTTTAAATTGTAGATTATAATTGAACGGAATTGTTAATGCACTACGTGAATTCGACAAATGGATGTGCGATGAACGCTTAGGTAACAGAATTGTTCAGTGACTTTTATGAGAAGGCGGCCTTTTACAAAAAAGTCTACGCGTTATAAAGTGAGTGATGTCGACCACTGCTGGACATAGACTCCGCACTAAAGCAATGAGGGTCTCGCCAGCAAAGAATACAAGTCACACTTGACTGGCGTTTAGCGGCAGTTTTATCACAAGACGCCAACTGAAACGCTAACACAAAAAATACTACCGCTTTTAAAGGCTAGTAAACATAATATTTATAATGTCATACTAAAAACTGACCCGTCGGCAATCAGGTAAATCCGGAACATGTTTTCATACGGAAAATTACAAATGTAAGTCTTTAAATATAAGCACTACGTAATACGTTTATTGTCCCCTTCAATTTAGAAAGAAACGGGATTGAATGCAAGTTTGCCAAGCGAATTTTATCGAAGGCCATTTGAAATTTTATAAATAAATCCTACTTAAATTATAAACGGAAAACTTTGTGTATGTTTGTTTCGGTATGAAAATTAGTATATACATAGATTCGGTGCCAGAGACAGACATAGGATACTTTTTATCCTGAAAGTCGGTCTGGATCCCGAGTTACATTAATTAAACACATACCAATAGGCGCGTGGGCGAAGCTGCAGGGCACAGCTAGACAAATAATACTTTATTTTACTGGGTCGGACATATTTTATAATATGTTGCATATCAGACGAAGATAAAACTTAATACAGTGTAAAGCCCACACAATGCAAGACAGCACCGCGGATATATTATCTTTTACATATAAAGAAAGCATGGCGACCAATGGTCAATAAGCTCATGCCTTCTCTGTATGTGAAGAGGCTTTTGCCCTGCAGTGAGAGCTGGTAATCATACTCCATAGTAATACTATAAATGCGAAAGTAATTCTGTATGTCTGTCTGTTACGCTTTTACGCCTAAACTACTGAAACGATTGTGATGAAATTTGTTATAGAGATAGAATAGACCTTGGGAAAGAATATAGGGTATGTTTTATCGTGAAAAAAAAATGGTTTGAAGAGGTTGAAATTGGAGATAAAATGGGGTTTGTATGAAATATGTGATGGGTATAACCTACATTAACGCGGGCAGAGTTGCGGGCAGAGTTGCGGGCAACAGCTAGTTATTTATATGCAGTGCATGCACATTTAGGTACTATATTATTAAAGAATTATCGAGAACTTAAAAGATTTGAAATAAAGTCGTAAAAATCATATTATGTGTATTTACGTGCGAAGGCTTTGGCCCGTATCTAATTGCTATAATTATCTAGGCGCCAATTTTAATATAATACCTATACATAATGTTATGTACAGATTGTAGGAACGAGGAAATACGACTAATGACTATAAATTAGAAAGTCTTAATAGAGAGTTATCATTTAAAAAAAGTTTATATTAAAAAATATCTCAATATTTAAGTATTTAAGTGAATATTTTAAGTTACTTAAAGTGTTTATTTAATTTGTAAAGTTATGTTTCACACGCATGAACTAGAGACGTATTTTTATTAAATCCCTTACCAACTTGTTTATTAAATTTAGTATATTATAATTTTTATTAAAGTATTTTTTCTTATTAGCAACATTTTTTGCCTTTTATTAGGGATGCCCTTGACTGCATTTATTTTTGTTTGACCGGACATTTACTGACCGCAACCGACCGACGCGACCTGAATAAAATCATCTTTAAGTGAAACCTTATCTCTTAAACCATTAAAGAAAGTTCATATTCTCAAACCGGATTTCAATATACTTTAGATAATGTATGTACCTACTAATCTAATGTAAGTACGTAGATAATTATTGCAATAAAAAGGTTAGTTTTCTATTTACGCATGTTAAGTTATATTATTTTACTAAACGATGTTATGCACAGCTCGTAATTCCTTGAAGTTTACTTAACATAAAAAATGTTTTAGTAAATATTTTATTTGTTTGCTACTAGCAAACAAATAAAATATTTACTAAAACATTTAGTAAAATATTACTTGGCCTGCATCAATATCTTCTTTATTATCGTATTTAAAATCACGTTGATTTGCTAAAAACATTAATTTTGCCGGGCAAAGAAGGAAGAATCCCGAATGACGAAATTTGTCGTAGCGACATTGCGGTACATCATAAGCTTTACTAAAATAATAATTTAATAAAATATATTTTTCTTACACAAAAATTACACAAACAGGTGTTATTTACACACAGTGTGCATGCAAGTTTTGTGAAATAGGCCTCGGCGGTTACACGGTGCTATGAGCACGTTCTCAAGTTCGAGGTCAATACCCAGACGCAACAGAAACTGGTTCAACTACTCTATACACGTAATGTAACTCTCTGTTGCTTTTACTACTCTATGTTTTGTTGTTCTGTATTTGAACGCAGTATTTACACGTATTTATACGGGAGGGTGCCAAAATTACTATTCTATTCATAGAGTAGATTAAAAAATGTATTGGATTGACATAAACTAACGCCAACGCTTTTGTCAATCTAATACATTTTTTTATGTAATCTATGAATAGGATAGAAATCTTTGACACTTGTCTAGGGTCTCTGCTTATGGCTTAGAATAACATTACTACGAAATAGAATAGTAATTTTGGCACCCTCCCGTATAAATACATGTAAATACTGCGTTCAAATACAGAACAACAAAACACAGAGTAGTATTGTTGCCACTTGTCTAGGGTCTCTGCTGTTAGTATAACCTGTTAGATTTTATATTGCATCGACGCGATCCACCGCGACTTCTAAATATAGGAGGTTATTAATTCGCCTACCTACCTATACAATGATCGGTATAGTTACGCGATGTCTTATTAATTCATTGTGTTATAATAATATATGGATAGTTACATTTTAAATTGCAAATTAATTGATAGAGAAATAAATCTAGTTTAATGAATTTAATTTACATCAAATTCATTATCATCTTAGCCAAAGACGTTTCCTGCTACACATGCTTAGGTTTTCCTACTTATTAATAGATTTAAAAGTTGTATTAAATAAAAAATACCAAAATACTGTCTACCTACTAAGACCAAACAAACAACAAAAAAAAGTGGGTACTTAATAAGAGCCGGTTTGTAAATGTACTTAAGCTACTTTATTAGAGTGCGACGGGACTTGTCATTAGCTGTGTACGTAGTCAAATTACTGCGTGTAGTAGCACATAACCCCGGAGTGCTGAGCTACATAAAACTTAACGTGCCAGACAGATATGTATGGAGACGGCGGAAACCACAGCTGCTCGCAGTGCCAGTAGCCAGAACCAATCTACTGGTGAAAACATCTCTCACACGAACCATCCGAGTGGTGATTGAAACTCACGACAGAATTGATATATTCTCGTGCAGTTTGAGGGAACTCGTAAGGGTTATATTATATATTGTTAGTTATGTAAGTTAGTAAGTCTAAGTCATTTGATTCATATTATTAGATTAAAAGTAAGCAAGCCACACTATTGAATAAGATTTAGGTCTGTAATGATAGTGTTAAGGATTATATATAAATAAATATTAAACTTAAATATTTTTCTAAAGATCGAGCATAGTAATCAATGATCAATGTCTTCTCTGTAGGTAGGTATACTGCGCACTGGGGTACTGCGCATTAGCTAACATTATTTTTAATTAGGTATCTGCATTAGGTCACTGCATTGTCTGTTTATAAATTTTACTCACATGGAACAACAAAGTAGGCAGAAATCATAATTTAATTGTATTACAAATGTTAATACAAACTTCGTGCTAAGAATATCAATAAGTTTATGATTTCACGCTACTACAATTAGGTTTTAAAGCATTTTAAGGTTCAAAGCACTGAGTGTCTTTGTTTTAAATCCAAGACCATTTTTTATATTTCTAGGTAGCTACTCATAAAGTTTAAATTCCTCGAAAAGCACCAAAATTATTCCTCAAAACTCACCAGTAATATAATTTTTTAGTTTAGAAAGTACCATATTAGTGCGTTTCAAGGAATACTTTTGGTGCGTTTCAAAGTTGTTGCGCTTCAAGGATAATAATTATTAACAACATACGACCCATGATGATGATAAATATTGTTAAATTACTGTAATCTTTTTTTTTTTTCTATGAGACCGTATAATACATTTAAGTAGGTACAGTGCCTAATATAATATAATGTTCAGAGAGCAAACTCATGTTCCTATTCTATACGCTATAGCCTTGTAGAAACGACGCTAAAAAAACACTCAAACTAATGCGGACATTAACTGCCTTAATGTCAACTGCTCATAAAGTTTCCGCATTGATGACGACAGCAATGCTGATTAACGATCCGATATGATTCTAAAATACTTTTTTAAATCCTATCAGAAACTCTTTTGAGTTTCCAAAGATCAAAGGCACATTGGCACGACTAGCCCGGTATCATCGAATCCTCAGGTAACGTCACTATTAGACGATTATCACTGGGGTACCTATTCCTCGAAGCGCACTAATTTTGAAACGCACCTAATGAAGCGCACCAAAGTTTTTTTCAAAACGCAACAGTTAGAAAAAAACCAAAAAAATAAATTCTACCCAGTGGTAGTAATTTTTTTTGTTGTTTATTTTGTAACGCACCTGTGTGTGTGTTTCAAGGAATACTTTTAGTGCGCTTCATTTGGTGCATCTCTAAGTGCACCTCCAGGGATACTCCTCACCTCACCACCATCACTGTATATAATATCTACATACCTATTCATATGTAATCAATCATAATGTTGCATGTCGCAACGTTGAGCAATGTTGCACGTTTCATCACACGGGATTGCGCGCGCAGCTTCTTGACACGGTTTTTGTTGGATGTGCTAAGTCGTGATTGGTATAACTAGAGATAGTGGACAGTTCTAATATTAATTTTTTTATCGTATCTTTTGGTTTAGTGCTTAAACTTTTGGATTCTTTTGTGCTATATATTTTACACCATTTTGCGTGATGGTAAATAGTCAGTGGAACCCAGGAGGTTTGGTATTTACGTAATTGATGACATGGCGTGGTGACTCCAACTCTGATACCTCTGTGAAATACTTATTACGGAATAACAAATTGGCAGAAATCACATGCGCTGGTAACAATGTTTCAATTTATCGATTTGGTTAGTTCGTTCGACCATTTGGTGTGAGAAATTTTGGATTCATGTGCTACATCATGAAGATCTTGTGTAAACCTTTTTACAGTTTAGTAGTGTTTAGTAATGTCGTATATATTGTTTACGAGTACATTAAACGCTTATGCGTTGCTTGTTACTGAAATCAAACACAGTTCATAAAGCACCTATATTCTTTTAACATAGTGTTGTTTCTTTTCAATAGACAATGATCTAAACAGATTTATTTTGTTGTCTAAGGTAAGTAGACAACTTTCTTACTCGTCAGTCTTCTTTCTGATATAATGTTCAAACAGCTGAATCCGGTGGTTTATTGTCTTTTCTCCAGTGTTATATTTTAGTTCATTTGTTAGCATTCTTCATGCAAGCTTCATGCGTAATAATGATTTTGTGAAAATTCTTGCATAAACAGATATAGGCATATAGCAAACTCCCCATACCTCTATACCGGCTATATTTACGAAATCAAAGAACAACTAGACATAAACAACCTGCTTTGACTAATAAGTATGTATAACATTACTTTGTAGTTAACCTAACCCATTACGCAGGATTTCATAAATCGCTTTAATCGATATGAAATCTGTAAACCTTGGACGTCGAGGTTGATCGCGGTCAGTGATGGCCATTACGTAAACTGTTGAAGGAATGTAGGTACTCAGAGCTGAAGTGTACAACCAATGAAAAAATGTTAATGATTGAAATCAAAGTGGACCACCAGTGGACTGGAAAAAGAGATATTAGTTCTATAGTTTATGCTTACACCAGTAATGGTAGAAAGTCGTAAATTTATGTATGTATACTATGGATTTGGTATATCGTTGCTATTTTCTGCATGAATAGATCTACCGGGAAAGTACCTGCTACTAGCATACATGCCCAAAAGTAGCACAACTTGTTTTAATTGTACTGTAACATTTTTGTAACAACCTGTAAGCTACAATTCTTGAGAAAAAAATAAAAACAAAAGTCACAACTAAATCACTCACAATGAAATAAAGTCTCGCCAAACTTGCGAAATGAAGATGAATCTTCGGGCTAATGAAAACTTTTTCTATCTATGCATGCACATGAATATTCTGTCTATTTATTTAAACTTTAAAAATAACTGCAGATAAGATATAGTGATAATAATACAAAGACTATTGTGTTACTTCTAGGTAACGCAAATAACTCTAACCACAATAAATATAGAAAATATTAGCCAGATACAAGCAAAATCAAATAATTTAATTAGCACTTAAACGCCACGCAAGCAGACAGTGGAAAATGTATAGTTTGGGGGACATCCGTGAGAAACGTGGCGCTCATAGTCCTAAGTTTAAAGATAAAATAAAGAATAGCCGTCAGACCTAGACTACAATAAATAAAGCACAAAATACCCATACTTAAAAAAAATCTTGCAATCTTAACATAATAATATCAAAGGTAAATTTTAAGTAGGTATATATTAAGACTAGACTGAAAAAATCGTATTGGTACTTGCCCGGTGTGATTTTCTGCTTTTAAAAGATAACAATCTCCGTGTCGCGACGACTTCACGAAAAACAATCTATAGATAACTGAAAATGTCGCCTAAATGGATGAAACACACTTCGTAGCAGTCGTGCGCACTTCCACTGTTTCACCGAGACAATAATGAAGAAACAT
This sequence comes from Parascotia fuliginaria, assembly GCA_963082885.1. Taxonomy (NCBI): domain Eukaryota; kingdom Metazoa; phylum Arthropoda; class Insecta; order Lepidoptera; family Erebidae; genus Parascotia; species Parascotia fuliginaria. Next base: position 3,304,889 of record OY720172.1, read on the forward strand.
AAAACACAAGCTCACAAACAAAATGCACTTACTCAAAGTAGAGAAGGTTCTGTTTTCCACCGTTTTTTCCAACAAACGTTACATCGAACCACATAGTGCACAATCAGGTAACCTTCAGTCCATACACAAAAATCACTTAACTACTAAGTGAATGAAGGACTTGTGTCATTTAAAATTTTTATATTTTAATAGTGCTGGTATACATGCGACGCACAACACGTATTGGCTTTCACTGGTGCATTAGTTGCAGCGATGTGTTGTTGCATAATAATTGGAGGAAGTTTCGAAAATCAGCATTATCAGTCGGTGCATCCTGCGAAGCATCCTGTACGATTAGTGAAGCATTACAGCTGTTGATCGTGTACCGCAGCGTTCTCGGCCTGTTCACGCATAATTGTTCACACGCACGTATCGATTTAACTGAAGATATAATATGATTGATTAACGACCCGCCGCGCTGATGATCTGTGGGTACTTTTATGTTTACAAGATGACTACAATTCGTTAAATTGTCGGATTGTCTTTACTATAATATGCATGTATTAAACTTATAAATCTAGTACAAATACTTATTGATGATTAGTGGTTTTCGCTATATATTATTATTATCGTTATATATTATATATATCTATTATTCTATTATTTATATATATATGTATATATTATATCTATCAAATGATGCCTTTGTCACAAAAAATAAATAATATTTTAACTCCGTTAAAGTAATAAATAGTGCATAAAAATTTTAGATTAAACGCATACGTGACTAGATAAATTCGTATTAATTATTCATGTATGTATAATGAGGCAAATAAATAATTATAATTTTAGTTTAAGGCGTCAGTGAAGTATTAAGCATCCTTGTAAGGATGAAGAGATAAATGTACTTACCTTGGTGAGGCTTATACAGATTACCTTTATAAAGTGTACAACCTAGCGATCGTATAAACTACACTAACCACATAATGACGGACATACTATCACATGAGAAGGTGCGAAGAAATTAAACATCATCAACAACAGTGTACCCGTGACTGCCACTTCTGCGATCTCCATTCCGCCTGGCATATGGCATGGCGATTAGGGTGAATACAGTACTCGCCGACTGCCTATGTAGCTCAGTGGAAGCATAACCGACCGTTGTACACGGAATGTGGGTTTGAGACCCATACGCTGGGACAAAGCGTTGTGTAATCCTATTAATATTATAAATGCGAAAGGTTGTGTGTGTTTGTGTGTGTGTGGGTGTGTGTTTGTTACTACTCAGTGCCTAAGCGGCTGAACTAATTTCGATGAAAATTGGTATGGATAGATTCGCTGCTGGAGACGGATAGGCTACTTTCTATCCCGGAAATCGGTCTGGTTCCCGAGGGATAACATAATTTACCCGCGGACGAAGCCGTGGGATGCAGCTAGTACATAAATATTTGTTTCGAGTCTGGGTGTACTTTGTGTCCGTTAATTGCGTGTTTTTAATGTCCCCTGTAATACTTACTAGGCATGATTCCCAATGAGAGGTCTTTTTAAAAATCAAATAAATGAACACGTCGTCATCTCACATAAGTAGAATCTCCGCATGTAAACCAAATTTTCGTATAATGTATTTATAGTGACATAAAATATTAATTTTTCTTATTGTTTGCAAAATTTCCCAGACAGCAAACAGTTGTCTGCGTCTATAGATCACTCTATACAAGAACACAATAAAAATATTGCATGTAAAACTAGAATATTATTAAAATAATTTTGTAGGTAAGTGTGTTAAAAATATTATATAACATATTCAATGTTTGTGTGACAGTGAGTGTTAAATATAAATGTGTGGTCGCCAGTATAGAAAATTATATCTTTTCTCGTTGTGATTTCGTGGTGACTATGGAAAATGGCTTCCTTTTCAAAAGCATAATACCTAATATACATATTCAGCGGTGTACATTTGTTCTGTTTAGGTTGATACGGTAAAGTTAAGTTATTATTAGTGTCGTGCACTTTAATCTCATGAAAACTTTAAGACGTATTTAATCATGCATTATTTAATTCAATTCAATTTAATTCGTTTATTTTGTAAAACATAGGTTACAGAAATAGCACAGTGGTACAAAACAGTTCTTCTATGATTCGCCGAGACGGCATACGAAAATTAAAAATGTCTAAAGTGAATTTAAATTATAATTTAATTTCAATTATAATCAGTGAATATAATGCTCTAAGTTCTGTTTAATAATGATTAAATTCATTATAAAGTAAAGATTCAATTAGCATTTAGTATTGTCACATAAAAAATCATAGATACAATATATCTGTTAAAAAGTTTGCGTTTATACTTTCTGATATTCTTACAACTTCTAATATTCTTTGGTACTTTATTATACACTTTTGGAGCCATTGCATATATGCTTTTAAGTATAAAAGTTGTATTAGCTTTAAGCAAGTGAAGTGTGTCAGAGCGACGTTGACTCTCTACTGGCTTAAATAGGTGCATATTCGATTTTACACTGTTAGTAGTGCGTTGTCATTGGCAATTTTTCCTAGCCTGCACAGAGCACAAAGATATTGGTTTATTTTGTTACGTACGTAGTCAATGTGCGTTTTCCATGTCATATTATAGTCAATATATAACCCTAAGAATTTTGTCACCTTTAATTCAATAATGTCAGTATCATTATATCTAATTTCTGGTTTTGATGTCCATTTTTCTCTTAATTGGAAATACATAAAAGTTGTTTTTGTGTGATTTACCTGCAGATTATTTGCATTTAACCAGTTAATAATGTATGAGAGTATTCGTAATTAACAGCGTCATTTTGGATGCTATTTATATAACTCATATTCTTTTTAATAATCTGGCAATCAAAATAAATGGCTTGAGTTTCTTGTTAGTTCTCTCACGGCTTTACTTCAGCGAACTGACTTTAGATTATTTGATTGAATTTTGATGATCCTAAGTGTCATTCATAAGAGTTTGAAATAACAAATCGAATATTATCGCCGTATATTTTGTCGTAATTTGTGCGTATTACCAATATTACGAGGAGATGTTTGGTCAAGGCTTTATACACGGAAACTTTCACTTATAATTATAATAAATTCTAACATTCTTGAGACATGGAGAGATACCAATAAAGTTAAACTACAATTAGTCTATGAGTTAATCGTGCAATCGACCGATAACGTTGCGGTTTAATTGAGATCGAAGGATCGGGAAATTTTATTCAATTATTTTAGAATCTGTGTCATGTATGTTGTAAACATGTGTGTTTTAGTAATATATCATTAAATAATACTTAGGGAAACGTTAGGAGAAAACAAAATAGGTACATTAATCGGCGTATCAATATTTATTAACAGCAACACTGACCCGAGTTGTCTTTGAATTCGAAGGGCAACCAGTAGAAATGTGCCCCTGTATGCCACATTTAAAACAACTTCGTTGTTGATAAGGACAGTCACGTACCCAATGTCCAGTTTTCATACAAGGGCAAGGAACAATATCGAGGTTAACAGTTTCAGGCTTCTTATCAGTTTGTGGTCCCATCTCTCTACTTGCTCCTTAATGATCATTAGTCGCGGTCGAGAGCACACAGGTATCCTTCATACTGCTCGTCCGGAGGATGAAGAAGAATCATGCACAGACGAAGATTATTTTTATTTTACATATTATACCCCTTCTTGTTTTTGACTTATGTATAAACTAATGTTATGTATGTACCTAGTCGATGACTATGATGTACAGTAAAACTCGAATGAGTTTATGTTTGCATCATTCAATGTAAATCCACAATGTATGTTTTTTTTTGATAAATAAATAAAAAAAAAAAAAAAAGAAGAAAATTTTCTTGGTTCAAACAACTGTCGTTACGTCTTTTCATTTTTACGTGGACATCACTTCTGAATCTATAATACTTAGAAAAACGTTAGAAGGAAACGAAATAGGTACGGTAATCGGTGTATCAATATTTATTCTTTTGCTTTTGGTGAAATGTGCACACGTTTGATTCTAACGTTTCCATATGTATTATAATTATGATTTTTTGCTCGAAGCTTCGACAAAGGTCTATGCACGCATTTTATCAGTTAGCTTTAATAAGTATGTCCAATTTCGAACATTGTTCCGAGGATTATATTCATCCAGATAAGTATTATTAAAAAAACTACGACAATATACGAAAAGTAAATCATAAACCCGTCCACTAAGGCTTTCTCGTCTATGAATAGAAACCACGTCATCACAATCAATTCACGTCAAATCACAACATTAAATTAACAAGTGGTCTGCGGTCTAAACTATACATTTCACTTTCTGTGAGTGTCATAAGAGCAAAAAACAAGCTTTCTGGGCTATTCAATTATTATTTTTATGTTTCCTTACCCAAAGGGTAAAACGGGACCATATTACTAAGACTCCATTGTCCATCCGTCTGTATGTCTGTCTGCACGTCTGTCACCAGACTGTATCTCATGAAATTTTCACAGATGATGTGTTTCGTGTGCGTTACGATTGCTCCGCCAAGTTATCAAAACAGAAAAAAACTTTGCCCGATATTTTGTCAGAATTTGTCGAAATCGAAGGGTACAAACTAAAAATTTGTCGAAGTAGATAAAGAAGTTATAAGGGTTTTAAGTTGGCCGCGCCAACGTAACGTGTACGATTGCGCGACCATGGAGATCTCAGCAACTGCTTAGGTTAGAGATCTAATTCTTATTTATTTATTTATTTATTGCACACAAAAAGATACATAACAAGGAAAATATATAAATAAAAATTATGTACATGCGAGCTTAACTCAGAACTGAGTTCTCTAACAGCATATATTATATTATTATTTTTGTATATTGAAGACTGAATTTGTCGAAAAAAGAATTAGAAGTTCTAGATAAATATGTTACGAAATATTTAGGATTGAAAGTCATGGCAGCGCAATCGTAACGTTGTTGATTCTTTATTGTTAATTATTTCTTTAAAACTTAAGACTTTATACATTAAAACTATTACAAGAAGAAAGGTCTTAATTTGTCGAAACTAATATAACCAATAAATGCTATGTCAGTTAAGTCAAACTGACGAAATCAGCACAAAACAGTCGTAGCCCTACTTTGCACGCTGATATCTCATTATCTGTAATTGCTAGGAATTCGGTGTGAACATCAATTTGTTCGACATATTAACCTCAGAAGAATGACATATCGCTTTACTCTCAGAATAGTTTACATTGCGTGTTATCTCAAAAATTATATTATCTCGTATCACATCGAAATTATGGTTACCCTATTTAATAATTTTTGAGATATTACACAATGTTAACTAAAATGATGTAATCAATAACCTAAATACTTTATATTAATAATCTACTATTCGATAGAGGAATAAAATCATTAGTAGACAACAGAGATAAATAATCATTATCTCTTTCCAGTAATCTAAATGAACATGTATACCTCCCAGTGGCGAAGCGTCCATATAACACGATTCCTGACGGCTTCCCTTTTAAAATATGTCCTGACCTCCATATATCTACCACTACTTGTGTGTCTACTCAAAGACTAACTAGCCTTTCGAAACTCAAAATATTTTAGTCCCACCGGCTTCCCTACTCGGAAAAATGACTCTTCGCTACTGATACCTCCAAGCTTTATTACCTAGCTTTATTAGTATTTACTTGAACAAATCCTTCTTAAAATGCAGTAGTTGTAGTTTCAGTTCATGAGATTTCTTTTTTAGTTCGCATAGTAAATACCGGAGGCGCTGTTCATTTGCCCTTTTAAATACTTCAACTGGTACGACAATCGTGTTATTTAGAAGCTACAACTAAAAAGTGCTCTCCGCCTTGGGATTTAGAAGCGTATTTGAGAAGTGTACCTATATTACAGTGATAAACTAATGTATTGCATATAATAATAATAATAATATGTGGACACTATCACACATCGTCATCTAGTCCCAAGCTAAGCAGAGCTTGTATTATGGGTACTAGATAACTGAAATATAATACATATACATACTTTTTTTTTTTTTTGTAAATACATACTTAGAATACATAGAAAACACCCAAGCTGAAGACAAATACAAATGTTCATCACACAAATATTTGCCTTCCGCGGGAATCGAACCCACGACACCCGGCGTGATATAAAGCATTGATTCGTTACTTATAACTACGTTATAGATAATAAATTATATAAAAGTTAATATCGATTCTCAAAACCTCGATTATTATTTTTGACCGCTCATAACCTTCAAAATACGCTATAAACCAAAAAATCAATGTCATACAATGTCACGTATAAAGGTCAATAGTCGGAGCGTGATCGAGATGCGCTCGCGTTGTGTAACAGCGCATGCGCGGACAGATAAATGGCGCTAACTTAGATACGGATTTGAAGGCTTCCTTCCTTTGAGGCACACATGCACACTGTTGGTCATTGATAGACATGTAAGAAGGTTAAAATGATTAAAATTGTTAGGGATTATTATTTCTGTGAATATAAACTTACCTACTTTGGTTCCTAACCAGCTTATAAAGCGTGATGGCTATGACAAATAAAAATGTAAGGTCTAACACAGTGAATATCTTTAAGCTAATATTTATATTATTTAGAGATTATACTGCTAAAACATTATATATCAATATAGGTAGCTGATGAAAGGTTGATGTTATAGGTACACCTCTACCTAACTCCTAGGTCGAAAAAGGCATGATGATATGATATAATTGTTATACCTAAATCTTAATTTTGTAAACGCTTTCAGGCTTTGATTCTGACACGTGTCTTTAAACGTTTTTCAATACCTACTTATTAGTACCACTTTAGTCATTGTACGACTTAGGTACCCAATAAAAATATATGCTTCGAATTTATAAAAAAATACTAAATTGTTAAACAGTCTTAATTTGTACTGAATAAAATTTAGATTAATGAATCTATTATTCAGCAATGCTATTTAACTTAATATATATATATATAATATTCTACCACATTCACACAGCGTCATCTAGCCCCAAATTAAGCAATTATATTTATTATATTATTTATTTTATTTAATAATTCCTTATTGATATAAATAATTTAATGGTTAATGAATAATAATATAGTTAAGTATACCTATCAAGACAAACAGTTAAAACTTCGAAGATGATTTTTTCCTTTTCAAATTTTCTCTTGTTATCAGCTTTGAAGTAGATTAAATAAATGGTTATTACAGGTTATTACAATTAATCGGAAACCCATTGTCTTGTTAATCTAGCAGTGGCATATACTTCACTTGCTATTTATCAATTAAATAAACGATAAGATCAAACCATCACATAGGATCCATCTGTCTCACAGGAAGCGTTCTGTGATTAATAAGTAACACTGCGGTAATCGCAAAAAATTCTTAAGTACTTATACGTAATGTTTATGAAAAGGTTGTATCAGACAGAACGTTTTTCAGAGTCGGCAATCTTGCCCTCATCAAATTAAACTAATTATCCATGCTTTTAGCATTCTTTTAGGTAGGTACTTCATATGGGATTTACCAGGTGATTAGTTAATTTTTTGTTGATTAGTCTTCAAAAACTAGGCGTAAGTAAAGTTTGGCGCTAAGCCTGTTTTGCGGTTAAATTAGGGTGATAATATATGATATTGTAATAAAACTTACCATGGTGCATTCTCCATTAATGTCTGTGTGGCTCCATTCGTACTTGTTTTCATAGTGGCTGTCGCCATTTTACGTCTGCAACAAAAAAATCTTTCTAACTAACTGTATGATCTAAATATTCTTTCTATAGCAGCAAGACCTCTGCTCCTTGCAAAAGTTATGTCTAAAAAGAAAAAAAGTATAATCGCATAATAATACCCAAGTAGAGAAACGCCTTATCTGAAATATGTACATGCTCCAACCCTAAAATAAGATAATACTAATCAATCTATCCTGATAGGTAGCAGCAGTAGTAGTAGGAGTCAGTTACCACTAATCATCATTTGGCCTGTGGGCTCGCCTACCTCTATACGCAAAAAAAAGACATAAATGTCATGCCAGAGATGTCAACCAATTTGCATGGACATTCGGTGTAGACGCAATAACGGGTAAAAAACTAAGGCGATTCTTTTAATCGGCACATAACAATTATTGGTAAGAACTACCTATAATTTGTAATAACACGCAAATGTAATCAAAGTACCATGCAATTACTGTACGCATCAATTAAGTACTATAATGACCTTTGTCATAAATTCTATGAAACACAATGATGCATAGGTATGTACAATGAAATGTCATGGTGTCGAGTCAAGCATGCGTTGAATGAAAATAGGACTACTATTCATTGGCATACAATTTACATGATGTGGAAAATCATAGAGAAGATCTTTGTTCAGCAATGGGACAATGCAGGTTAAAAATAAACTATGTAAAGGTACAATAGTTTTGTACTTTTAAGCCATTGTAAGATATCCTGTCCAAATTAGTTTTGTCAACTCATAAGTATTATTATTATTTATGAATACTAATACCAGCCTGTTTACTGTCCCACTGCAGGGCAAAGGTCTCTTCTCATATAGAGAAGGCATGAGCATTAATCACGACGCTTACTCAAGGCGGATTGGGAATTTCAGACTTTTAAGTCCAGGTTTTCTCACGAAGTTTACCTTCACCGTCAGTCATACAATAAATGTTCTAAATAAACTTAGTACAAACTTACTTCAAAGTACATTTGATTTGAAAAATCGTGTGATCCTACCCAACATGATCACGGATGATAACCTCAATTTTAATGCGGTACATATTCATGACTTAATTGTACTTATGAGTTTAAAATTTGTACTCACATATTTTCGCTGTTATAACATATAGGTCGTGGTCGTGCTAGGTAGTACCTTCCTGGCACGACCACTATAAATTTTAGGTATTTTTGTAAACATTAAGATTGAGAATAATGTAAATAAATTGTACTGAATTGTACTCCATTTTATATATAATTTTGAGCAGTCTTTATACCGTTTCAAACGTTTTTTTCTGCGGTACATCAAATAGCACAATTTTTAACAAACTTTTAATACTTATTTCGTTTTAACCAACGAATAAACGAATAAAGCCTTTATTCCCATCTGCCAAATTCGAGCTTGCCATCGGGGTGGTGGTTGGCACTAACTACTGGCAATTATTATTTTCTTTCAGACACTTACTTATTTATACTATAACAAAGGGGGCAGATGAAACTAAATAGGTAGGTACCATTGATCACCGGGGTGGTAAACGCCACTTATTAGTGCCAACCACCACCCCGGTGGCAAGCCCGAAGGTGGCATATAAGTTTAAAGTATATATATAAGTTCTTAAGTCGACGCATATTTTTTTTAATTAATTATATTTCTTGTATTAAATTCAATTAACAACGTTGTAAACTTAATAATCGCCATCTATGAAACAGCACCTTTCCGCAGCGCGGTTTCACCAGTGTCTTTGCATACTGCTCTGCTCCCGTCGCCAGTAGCGTAATGTTACATCCCCTCCATTCCTCAAGACCTGGGCTATCGAACACAAAACTATTCAAATCCGACTGGTAGTCCCTGAGATTAGCGCGTTCAATCAAACAAACTTTTCCGCTTTATATAATAGGTAGTATAAATATAGATAGATAAATAAATACTGTTTTAGATTGCCCTTGGCTGTGTAGATGTTGTATAGAATCTATTGAAGAACACATGCATATAATGAGCTGGAGTACGTACAAAGGCGGTGATTAAAGGCATGCAAAAAACATGCACACACGCTTACATATCTTACCTACTGTACATAATAGAAGGTTGATTACGTCTGTATAATGCCTACACCGAGGATGTAGTTTAATTGGTCTAATGAAATATACGAGATAACGTGACCTAAGCTAGAAATTAGAACGGTTAATCTATACTATTAAATAAAGCAGAAGAGTTTGCTTGTTTGTTTGAACGCGCAAATCTCTATAACTACCAGTCGGATTTGAAAAATTCTATTTGCGTATGATAGCCCTGTTTTCAAGGAAGGTTATAGGCTATGTAACATCACGCTACTGGCGAGGGGAGCGGAGCAGTGAGCAAAGACGCGGGTGAAACCGCGCCGCGGAAAGCTAGTAATTTATAATACCAGGTTGTGCCCCTGCAGGATAAAGGCTCTTTCCTATGGAGAAGGTAAAAGCATTGATTACTCACGCTTGCATAAGGAGGAATGGCATGACCTTCTTTAAACATGTCCAATAGTTCTATATTTTTTACATAAACTATGTATGTATAGTGAGCATGCAGCTGTTTTTATTGGTAATAGCAATACAAGCATGCAATTAATTTGAAGACTATATAAACGGGAAGAGTTTGTTTGTTTGTTTGAACACGCTAATCTCTGATATTACTAGTCGAATTTTAAAAAATCTTTTTGGGTATGATACCCCAGTTCTCGGGGAAGGGTTTAGGTTATATGTAACATCACGCTACTGGCGACGGAAGCAGAGCAGTAAGCAAAGACGCAGGTGAAACCGCGCTACGGAAAGCTAGCTATCTAAATAGGTACGTGTGTGTATGAAAAGATTAATGAATGTTGAGGAGGCAAAGGAGATATGTTTGGATTGTAGCAGTAGTAGTAGTGTTTGTTTTTAGTCTCTGCTTACCCTATTTATGAGAGACAGGCGTGAAGTATGAATTTAAGAGAGTATTACAGATAGTTCGCGACAGAAAACCTGCAGATTAAGAAGTTACCTTCGCAGCTGAGTGGCCTCGTACTAAAAAGGTTAATGTAATGTTTAAAATACGAATTTATTGCTGCAATTGAAAATAGGTAATTAGGAACTAATAATCTGCAGCGAAGATCGTGTTTAGCCAATAAAAAAATGAAACATTTTTATCCTTGTTTTTTTTAATGCCGACATTGGTAGGAAAGCATACACCCCACGTAATGGTAGCTGTCGCTCATGGACGACTCATAGTCCCTAGCATTGCTCTTGCAATGTCAGGACTCTGTGAAGCTGCTGCTTAATGTGAAGAGAGTGTGGTGGGTGAAAGGAGGTGAGGAAAAAAGTAAAGGCGAGAAATCGGGCTCACTCACACTTTAGTGACAAATAAGAATCCGATCCACATGATGGTACATGGTAATCGTTACGTCACATCAACGATGTGGTCATTAAGCATGTATAAACACTGCTAAGAAAATACAATTAAGCTGTTTGCATCCATAGGGACAAGTGCATGAAGGACTGAAAGAAATAAGACCGAGGGATTTGGGCCTTTCGGTACTCCCGTTCACCAGAAACTAATAATTACGTGAGGCACGCATAGCTCGTTGCGCTCACTGAACGGTAAACGATTAGCGGGTTAAGCAACTTACGAGTGCGGCTGGCCCGTGGATATAGTGACATAGTGGTATTTGATCTGAGCGTCTCCGTGCACGTTAAAAGTCGTTTATTTTATGTTAGCGTACCAAAGTGTCTTTATCCTGCCTGATAGTAGGCAGCCAGTGGCATTCAAAAGTGGTGGCCACCATACCAAAAGCCATTTTCTTAAACTACTGGTACGGTGGCCTCTACTTTGGCGGCTGGGAATGGGGTGGGGGAAGGGAATGAGTAAGGTGAAGCAAGAGGGTAGAGGGTAATTGTGCCTCTGGCGCTCTAAATAACAGTGGTTCGGTCAACTCGGATGCCTATAATAAATGGGCGACCTGGGCAAATCTTGACACAAGATTAAGCACTAAATCATATATCTAATGGAGATATTTGATTTGATAATACTTTACGTTAAATCTATAAGACGGTAGTAATTTCTCGATTGATCCGTCTTATTTAGCTGAAATAAGCTAGCATCTATTGTATTTTTTTGGAAGATGAAATATACATACCGAATTATGTATACTGTACATATCTTAGTGTAGGTACTCCAAACATCTATTGTGTAGAGGTCATGGGTTAATGTATAAGATGGCGGCGGATAATGAGACGTATTTTTAGTGATAACTGATAACAATATGAGGTGAAAGAGCTCGAGGTTTGAGTCTTATAATTAGTTTTGTTCTATTGCAAATATATACAGTTAAAATACAAAAACTGTAGGTAACTGATACGCTTTGTATTTTGTCTATATAAGCAAAGGGCTATCATACGCATAAAGAATTTTTCTAATCCTACTGGACGTTTCAGAGATTATATAGAAACTCTTCCGCTTTATATTAGTAGGTAGTAGGTAAGTAAGTAAGAAGGATAGATGTATCATCAAATTTATCAAACAATGTATCCATGCAAGTGAAAATAAATTGAATTTATATTTTGATGGACTCACTGTGCACTAAATGTTTTCTTTTTGCCCGACTACCAAATTCAAGGTGGGTAATGTATTTCTCCTTTATTTACATTAACTGAATCTATGAATATGTCAGCAGTTTTTGTAACGTCAAGTACCTATAAAGTAATCCCTTAGGTAATGTATTTTTAGTGTTATTTTTAAAATTTTATACAACGACAAGAACCTACAAGTTCATAGGTTAGTGATTATTCATTCCGTTAATATTTTCACGTGTTTAATGCTACTCAGTTGACAACATTAAAAATGTATTTTCTAATCTGACTGTACGTTAAGCTTGTGACCTTGAATAATATATTCAGATTTAACTATTTAAGTGATATGGTGTCGCTGTTTGTAGCGAAATTTGACATGAATGTATTTACATTGTTTATTAGGTAAGTATACAAACTGCGGATAATTTTAAACTCTTAAGAAGTCTTTGATTATCGGATTTATTGTTGAAATTAATCAAACAAACAGGAACTATTCTAACTATTCATACTGAACTATTTATACTGAACCCAGACACCCTACCACAACATCTATAGCAATCTTTTTATAAATTACTTAAACTCTATCCTTGTTTTTATAGTACAAAAGAAAAAGACAAAATACAAAGTAACAAATAATACTGCTTTAGGAGGCGGTGGTAGGTCACCAGCAGGGATGTAGTTCAGTATGAATGATTCGGACCTATTTATGCCTACACTGCCGGCTAAGTATAGCTTGATTTCGTTTTCTTGCATAAATATTGCAAACAAACATTTAATTCTTGCATTCGTGCATAAACAAAGCCATTTTCATATATTAAGGTTACCACTTATTAGTTTTCCACCGAAGTTACTAAAAACAACATAGGTAGGCGTCTCTAACCTGCTTCGGAAACCGCTTACAAAGTTTCCGTATTTAATGCTAATTGCCGATAGATAAAAACACTTTTAAAAGATCCTTTCGGAAACTCACAAGATCTTTCTTATTTCGGATAGAACTGTTCAATCTTAAGATTTAGGGTTTATGCTTAGCGTTTTCTTTCGATGCGTTACCTATCCCTACCCGTATTTGGAAAAGCTTGGCTGGGAAACAATCTTACTTTTAACCTCCTTTTACATTCAATGTACGTAGAGTAGAGGAGAAGTATAAGCGGGTTTGCTCCATGCGGGCGCCATGTGGTCATTTCGTCAAGCAAAGCTGTAGGCTCAGCAGGGACCATTATTTGTGCAATTTGCGGTTATTTATATTATAATAAATTTTATTACTCGTACTTTGCATACGTTTGTTGCATTATTTATAAAGTCATCCGACAGCCTTATATCCTGGTATGGAAGTTGTTACTTATAATAGGTATAAAAAAATGACCCAAAAGCCAGAAATAATATGCATAAATTATTTGTTTTGAAATCAACTTCCTGTCATTATGAATACCTCATCGTGATATTATTTTAATTGAGCATTGCAACTTAAAAAAGTCAAGGATACGAGATTGAATCGAGAATTAAATTATATTAATATTTTTTTTATTTAAATGTATAAATGCTAAGGACAATAGGTCGTTTGCCGCCTGGTATTCGTTCTAGAATAAGTAACTACAGTCAGTACGGGATTTAGCGACATTGAAGGGACCATTAATTTCCGACGTTATGCCCGATACATAGTTGTTAGCAATATACACAAATAGTCATATTAATTGTCTTATGTATCGGTAAAGGTACATGCACTTGTTTTCAAATAAAATATCGAAAAGTTAAAAAGTTTAATAAAAATAATTTAACTATCACACTAAATAAGTCGTGAAACATGCAAGGTCAAATGATAAAGAGCGTGGAATATGTTCAGATGGTGTGAAAGAAACCGCGTAAGTAGTTAATTATATTAAGGACATTACAGGACCCAATGACTGAGCATTTGACCTCTAAACTAGTATTTTGTAAATTTTGTTTTTAAGACGCCACCTACCCGTCAGAAAAACTATACTACTATAAAAGGAACTTATGATTACGCCAAAACACAGTAGATGTGTTATTGTGTTGAATGTTGATGACAACACAATGAGGTTTATGCCTATTTTATTTAATATCTGAGTAACCTACTCGTAAAAAAAGTTTTGAAAATCCTAGAACGAGTACCTCTATTACAACATAATTTATTTTTGTTTTGAAATAAATGTTGTACTTTGCGTACATAGTTTAACTTGCTATGATTTTAAAATATTAAACGTTGAAAATATGTAGTTAAAGTTATCCAGCTTATAACATTTATTTATTTTAGCGCTGGAATAACTGCATGGTACATTCTGAAGATAATCACGTCAATTCTTGTTGTTTCTTAGTAAATAAAAGTCATCTAAATTTTGTAAAGTGAACTAAGAAAGTCAATTTTTTATATGAATTTAAAAACATCACATTGGTACTTTTCCGAGTTTGAACCCACGACCTCATGCTTAGAAAGCGGATGGCGCCTAACTATTGTATAAAAGCCTGAATTTCCATTAGTACAGTGTCAAATGCACCCCGAAGCGCTGCGTCATCGTACGCTTGGTGGAAATCGTACATTACAGTCAATTACAGTCGTAATACAATGAAGTACTTTATTTTTCGATGTAACTAATATTCCACTTCTTCTTAAGGGTGCCTTTCCAACTAGCAGAGGTTAGCAGTCTACTTACCAATAATTTTAAATAGCTTGACGACACTTCACTTTACATTTATTTTTATACTAGCCACCTACCCACTTGCTTCACTTCGGTATCAAAAAGTTCTATCTTTTATTAGCGGACGCCTACATAAAATGTCTTTGCAGTACTGTCTGCAAACTATTATTGCAGTGCTGTATTTAAAATTAACAAATATTGAGATTTGGAAAATTACTAAAAAATACACATAATAACATAATAAAATATAGTCTATGTTATCCACTACATAGTAGAAAGCTTTAATAGTAAAGCTTTCTAAAGGTGAAATAATTTTTAAGTCAGTTTCGTAGATTCTAATTTAAATCATAACAAACAAATATAAAAAAAAATCGGGTAAGGACGGGCCCGTGGTCCAACCAATTTGTCCTACTGGTGGGATTACGGTCTACTACTATGTATCCGTAGTTCTTCTGAGCTAGGAATGGATTAATATATTGATATGTCGTTATTTGTATTCGATAAATTATTGAAATTAGCATTTTCTTTTTCAAAAACAAATGAATATCGTGGAAAACTAAAGACTATAATTAAATTAAATGTTTGTCATATAAAAACAAATGAATTAAATTGCCTCTTTGACATTAGGTATGCTGTTTGAATTTTAAGTCCCATGTAACAGGAGGCGAGCCTGTTGCCATTTATCGAGCACAATTCCAGACTCTGAGTTAATACTGAGAATTTTTTAAAAGAAAAAGGCAATGTAACTTTACCTGACCCGGGGATCGAGCCCGAGACCTCTCCGTGGTAATCCACGTACAAAACAGTATGGCCGAACTGTGTACCTGTTCGTTTGAACGCGCTAAAATCTGGAACCACTAGTTGGATTTAAATAATTGTTTTTGCGTTGGATAGCTGTTTCTGAGAAAGGGTATAGGCTATGTAACATCACGCTACTGGCAACGGGAGCAGAGCAGTTGGTAAAGACGTGGGTGAAATCACGCCGCGGAAAGCTAGTTTGAAATAAGTAACAAATTATCACAGGTTTCAGTGAGTAGTTTCAGATTCAAAGAGTTTCGTTTTATAGTTATTTAATATGAATAATAATAATTAATATATTCCATAATTAACATTCACAGGCAGCTTTTAAATGTTATCAGTAGATAGGTATTGGGCAAATATTTTTGTGCATGAATATGTATATTTGCATTGTTCTGGGTATTTTTATGTATAACATGTATGTATTTACAAAAAAAGTATATAAATAAATTCATCCGCATTCAAAAACGCAAACCACACTTAAATGCTTACCTTGGGTCTAGGTAGCGTTGTTGTGTTCATGTGATATTATTATTTATTAATTATTTGTATATTTTTTTATTGATATTCATTTGGCTTTCAAGAAGAAAATGCTAATTTTAATTATTTATTGAATAAAAATACCGACACATATCGATATATTAATTCGCCCTTAGCCCAGAAGGATCACGGATGCATAGTGGTATAGCGTAATCCAACCAGTCGGACAAATTGGTAGGACCACGGGTCATTACCCATAAGATAATTTTTTTTCTCTTTTAGGCATAATAGTCAAGATATAATTGTCACGTTACTCTATGACATGATCAAAATACGAAACTAACTTGCGAACAAATTCTTATATATTTATAAACGGAATTTCTATTTTTATTTTACGTTATATTTATATTTGTGCTACTTATAATATGTTTTCATTCAACAATTATTTGAAATTAATATTTTTTGTATTTTATTTCCATAAAAAATTGACGTACAGTCCTCCTTTCACACGAGTCGTTGAGACTCGACTTATCGACTAAAGTCAAATTTGACAGTTTTACAGGCCTAGGGGGGGTGCTTCTAGCAGGGCGCCACTCTCTAGGGGTTTTCTGTATTATTTAATAATTATGAATAAAACATAAAAATTAATGAACACGAATTGCTTAATACGTTATTACCGTTATTTTATATAAAATTTATGCATTACCATTAAGTACTTATTATGAACATTTTCAATTTAGGTAGAAGTAGGGTCTATTCATTTCTTGTTTTATCAAAATTTGGTAAAATCTATTAAAAATTTAATAAACATGATTTGTTTGTAATGATCTTAAATATTAGATTATAGTTTGTATATGATCAATCCACAAAAGGTTCCGTCTTAAATATGTATTTTACCTAGGGTGTTTTTGACATTTGAGCCATGTAATCCCCTTAGTGTCAAAAAATTCCTTTAGAGATTAGTATAAGTTTGAAAATGGTTTGTATTGTTTTGTTTTGCAGGAACAAGTAAACTGTTGGTCGTTATTGTCGATGAAAATAGATAAGTGTCGTCGTTTTAGGGTATCGTTAGAGGCGACTAGAACTACCAAGTCTAGAAACAGCTCTTTCCAAACCCAAAAGTTTAATCATAAACGGTGAGAGGTTCGTCAATTCGATCGTATACATATTTTTTAATGTGTGTTCACAAATAACTTAGTCGTTTATGAACCGATTTTGTTGATTCTTTTTTTGTTGGAAAGGGGGTATCGTAAGGGTGGTACTATGATAAGGAAACCAGGATCTGATGATGGCATCCTAGAGAAATCGAAAGGAAAATTTGTAAGTTCTTTTCATTATGAAGCACTTTTTAACTTTTTAATTTCCTGTTTGAAGTCGGTTTTTTTTTGGTAAATATTATTGTGTGATGGTTTGACCGACATCACTAGTTTGAATGATTGCATTAGTAAAATATAACGACCATCAAGTTGTAAATACTTCACTAGTTGGGTGGGATAGACAGTTTCCGATCTTTCTAACTATCAAAATAACGCCTGGCATTCTTTACCAGCGCATTTGTTTCCATCTAACTTTGAACCTGGATCTTTTAAGCGGAACATGTAACACGTACCGCCATAGTGGAGGCCACCTTGCAAGCAGTTTGAGACGGTCCCATCCCGATCCCACCGATCTTCAGCCTACACTTTGGTAGGTTAATATAAAAAATTTAAATTTAATACTTCTAGTAGAATCACAAGTACCTAGGTAATAAAAATGCCCGCGGTAAGTACTTACTAATAAAATCTAATAATAAAAACTAGGTACGCGGTAGAAACAAAGACTTCGGATCCACTCGGCCAATAAACTCGACATTATTACAGCACTAAATGAAACAGTGTTAGTTTCCTTGACCCCTATGGATGTCATAACTATAAACACCGGTTGTTTCTCATTGTTTATTGATCGGTGTCGATATGGTAATCTTTGAATTATTCATTTATTCGTTTGCTTTTATAAGTTCATGGTGAATTATCTTTGTAATAGGTATATTTGAACAATGAATACCTAAGATTTGTTAACATTAGTATTACAAAACGGTTACATTTAAGCTTCTGTTTTTAAAATAGAATAAAATATGCTTCATTGTAGGTACCTAAAATGAAGCATATTTTATTCTATTTAAATACAGATATCACATCACACATACATATTATGAAATAGAAAATTATGTAGCAATAAATAGTGAAATGGGATGTCTTATCGCTTAAAACGATTTTAGACAACTTTTGGATGGACTTAAAGTAAAAATTTCGAATTAGGTAGTTGCTCAGTTTATGGCGCACACGCATTCAAAAATTTATTTAAATAAACGAACCTACCTACATATTTAATACAAAACAAAGAGATACTTACTACGACATTGTCATATTATTTTAGGATAGTAAATCCGTGCTGCTTTTCGCAATGTGATAGAGAAATAAAAAATATTAGTCAATTAGTTGTTGATGTTATATAAAAATAGCAAATGAGTTTACTTTGACGCCGTAACAAATAGCTATAGTAAAAAGTCACTCAAAACAAGAAAATTTAATAAATTAATATAACAAAAGGTAAAAAATTAAGTACTTACTTGGTATTTTTTATATAAGTACCTACTTAGCTACTTATATTTAGTCAAAAACAAAACCCAGTTCAAAGATATTTTGTATAAAGTACCGGCCGTAAAAACACAAAACACAAAAAATACAACAAGGAAGGAAAACAGGTAATTAATAGGTAGCTTGATAATAATAATAATAATAAATAGCTAGCTTTGTGTAGCGAGTTCTAGAATGAGGATAAACATACATATTTACAAAAAAAAAAAATTATAGAAACACTCAACCAAAATTTTTTTTTATAGAAACATCCAGACCAGTAAACAGTTTGCCACATGATGTTCATACACGGCGAACCGATACACTCGGAAATAAAATAAAGTAGGAAATCAAATTTAATGCTTGCCAAATTTGATAATATTTAAATTACAATATCCTGAATTATTACTAATACTTATTCTATTATAGATACTATGACATATGAATATTAAGAATATTTAAAATAATTTAAGTTTGCACATTTTCCATAATAGAAAACCAATGTAGGATGTTTTAGCGATTATGATGTTTAATGTTTTATTTTGGGATTGACCATAAAAAGTTAGGCAGTCTTAAAATTAAATTTGATAGACTAATTAAATTAAGAAATTACAAAAATATCTGATTATTTTCACGCTGACGAATTTAGTTATTTTTACCGACCATTTTGTTTTTCAAGTTTTTTTTTGGTAGGCTAATACCTATATAAAAAATAAGATTAAATATTAGGCATAACCACAATATACATATATTATAATAGTAGCTACTTTAACGAAATACAGAAATAATATGCATATTTATAGTATCTTTATTAAGTACTAGCTTTCCGCCTCGCGGTTTCACCCGCGTCTTTGCTTACTGCTCTGATCCTATCGCCAGTAGCGTGATATTACATAGCCTATAACCTTCCTCGAAAACTGGGCTATCACACGCAAGAAGAATTTTTCAAAACCGACTGGTAGTTTAAAAGATTAGCGCGTTCAAACAAACAAACAAACTCTTTCGCTTTATATAATAGTTAGATAGTAGGTATAATAGATTTTAAATTTTTAATTAATCATTTTCAGTCAAATTTTGAAGCAATGCGTCACTTTTTTAATAGCCAATCTAAACAGCTTTTTTAAAACACCAAATATTATAGTAGACATACTACCCACATCTTTTTATTTATTTCTCTTCATAATTCTTTAAGATTTTTGTTCATTTGGATATATATATTAATGAATATTTAACGACATTAATTAGTCTACATTTTATTATAGTTATCGGTCGAAAGATTACAAGGCCTATGTCTAATGTTGTACATCGGTATCTTACATTTTTATTAAAACCGATTCTTAACCACCCAAATCTATATTAAATTATTTTTCTTAATTTATAGGTAAGTACTTACCTAAATATATAATATGTATAATAGTAATTGAAGTAGGCACCTAATTAGGTACCTACTTAATTTAAAATTAGGTATTAAAGCTACTAAGGTGTACGCGAGAGATCATTCACAAGAAATAAATGTTTTAAAAAGAAAATAAAAATAAAATTAATTGTACTAAAAGTACCTAACTACCTACCCTCATATTTTTTTTTTTATATTATCCCACCAAAGTGACTCCACTCTGCCTGATGCAAGCTGTCAGTTCATACAAATGAACTCTGTGGCTGTCACTAGAATCCAAAAGTGATGGACACCATTCCTTAAGCCTAACTACTGTTGTTAAGGTGGCCTCCACTATGGCGGGCGGCTTAGTGTGATGATTTTCACGATATACATAATTATGTACATAATAAAAATATGAAAAAAATATATCAATAATACACTTATATTTTTAAATACATACATGATTTTCTCACATTAAAAAGCACAAATAACGAATCGAAATTAAATTAAATGTACTTACGCAAATAACAAATAAAAAAAACAAACTCCGATCACTAACTGTCAGATTGTGGCGGGAAATGACACGCAATGGCGGCAGCGTCCGCTCTTGTTCGGATGTCGCGAGTAACTAACGTAAAACGTTCCGATTGATGTCGGACCAAGTTCACAATATCATCTGCGTACACATGATAACTTGTATTTACAATAAATAAAACTTGTCCTGTTTTGTTTAATGATCATCGTCCTTAATGTTTTAGCTTTTTTAGGCTTTGGTTGTAAAATAAAATAAATAAAAATCTATACTTAGAAGGTACATTTGTGTTTTGATATTTTGTAGGGTTTTAAAATTCTTTTATTTCTCAAGTCTCCTTCTCGAGTTAGTTCATTTATTTACACAAAAAAGTTGAATTTATTTTATTGTAAGGTTAACCTGCTCTTATAATAGCTACCTACTTTTACTCTTTTCAAAATCGACTAGTGTTTTACTTTTGATCTGTAACAGGTCAAAGGTAAACAAAGATAGGTAATAAAGTTAGAGAAATAGAGTAGAATTTAATATAGAATAAGGCAGCCTAAAACAATACGATCTCTTTTCTATTTTGCCGCTCCAAAATCTTGGACTCCTAAGTATGGCAAAGTGACTCCAGTGATGGTAAGCAGTCATTCATCCAGAAGTGGTGGCCTCCATTCCAAAAGTCATTGTCTTAATAAGGCTGGCCTCCACTTGTGCCAATATTTTTATATAAAAGCCATCCTGTCATTTCCTTAAAGCTTCCGCATTCTTTTGTATTCAAATGCCGATTGCCGATACCACAAATTTTATAGCACATTAACAGATTCTATCTTAGAAACCACGTTTCGCATATAACTACCTAAATTCAGCAGTGGGTGGACGTTTTTTGGCGGATATGTTATTAAATTATTTATATTTATTTGCATAAAATTGTACAACATTACAATAAATTTATAACAGTGATATTATTATTATTATTAATAATAATTTAGTATCTAGTATCTTAGTCTAAAAAATTTATACATAATGTCATTTTATCGCAATTTTTCATCCATCTTCTGACAAAAACTCATACAACCACCACACACATTTATCCATCTCGAAGCAAACAGATCGCACTGTAGTTTTGAAGTCAGAAGCTTGTTTAGCATAGCCAGGGCACAAAGTAATGACGAATTGGCATGCGCCACAGTGCGTGCGGGAGGGACTGCCAACAACTGGCTGTTCCGTGGTCTGCGTTGATATTTAATATAGAAAGCTTTACTAGTTAACTTACAAGTTCAGGGCAGTCAGTATCAAAACACAGCAGGCAAAAATAAGTAAACAGTAGTTAGGCCCAACCTTAAGGGAATTAAAATTTAAGATGCCAAGTAAAAACTGTGTAGGATATAGAAATATAATAATAGATATTGTTTGTTGTTGTGCATCCTATGATTTGAAATTGCCGTTTTTGATGGTGGAAACTAAAAAAGCATTATAGTTTCTAGTAAGTAGCAATAAGAAGTAAAAGAAAGCCATTTAACCGCTATATTACATAAGTAAGTATAGTAATATCTAATTGATATTCATATATTTAAATTTGGATAACCATACAAGTACTTAACCTGCAATTTATACTCGTAACTCACGCATTATTATTGCGTAATTATAACCTCAATTTTATTAAGATAAACATACTTTTTAACCCGGTTGAGAACTGCAAACCTGTTGGCAGAATAATTAGCTTTACTCATTGTATAAAACATTATAATATTATAGTTAGTGCCTAATGTGCAAGGTCCAACTTGGTACGCCAACGTTTAGGCATATTACACTGACGGACTCATAAACTGCATCAAAGTAATAGACGACTTTGAAATAAATATTTTAACCAAGTATGCAAACTTTCTATACAGATTAAAATTGAAACCTCTAGATTGGTTCGTGAACTTTAAAAACAGCGTAGGGTCATATCCTTAAGTTTAAGTTTATGTACTGGAAAGGACCTTAAGAAAAAACAGAAATTTAATTTATATTAATAAAAAAAAAAATGGTTTTAACAATAGACTCAAACCTTATGCAAGGGTTTATTTATGTTTCAATAAGGTGTATTACCTCCACATGCCCTTATTACGGATTCTAATCGGTTCCACATAGATTTTATTAGGGTTATTAAAAGATCTTGCGGAATATTGTCCCATTCTTCTGAAAGTGCTGTTTTTAGTGCTGCCACTGTCGTGGGCACAGGATTTCTCGCATATACAGCTCTTTTTAAATTGTCCCAAACATGCTCAATGGGATTAAGAGCCGGGCTGCGTGCTGGCCAATTCATTGTACGTATCCCAACCTCTTAGCAATATTGTCGAACTTGTGCAGCAGCGTGCGGCCGGGCATTATCGTGCATTAAAGTAAAATTTTCGCCTATGAATCCCATGTAAGGCACCACGTGATCTTCTAAGATCTCTGTTATGTAGCGATGTGCAGTCAAACCCCCTCTATTACAGTTTTGACGGACCATGTCTATGAACACAAGTTCTGTTCGCCCGTTCATCGATATGCCACCCCAGACCATACACGAACCGCCTCCAAAAGGAACACGCTCCTCAATGCAACTTTGAGCATTAACGCTCCCCACATCGACGATAGACTCTTCTGCGACCATCTGCACCATATAAACATGCCCTACACTCGTCCGTGAACAATACGGAGGCCCATTGCTCTTCTGACCAATTTAGGTGATCACGGGCAAATCTTAAGCGAGCTTGTCTGTGAGCTACAGACAACTTTGGACCATTTGCTGGTCTAAAAGGGGTGATATCGGCTTCCTTTAAGCTTCTTCTTATTGTTCGTGCACTCACATTTACTCCACGCACTTCATTGAGCTCTGTTTTGATGTTAACTGACGTGAGAAAACGATTTTGCAGGGAAGTTGTAACAATAAATCGGTCATCACGACCGGTGGTTGCTCGAGTCCTGCCTGTACCACGTCTCCTTCTGTAAGAACCTGTCTCCACAAACCTTCTGTATATTCTAGAAACCGTAGACTGGTTTGAATTTAAATTTCTACCAATCGTTCGTTGATCCAAGCCCTCCCGCACCAGTGCTACAATTTGAGCCGCTGGTTCGGACGAAGTATGCATATTATGGTTCAAAAACTCTCGATGAGTTAAAAAACTAACCCAAGAATTCTGCTGGTAACAATAATTCAATTGACAAAAGAATAAAAAATCAATGCGAATCAATTTAAAACTTTGCTTTAAATAACACGCAAATCTGATACTACGAGTAAATTTTCTTTTCCCGGCTACATTCATTTGTTTTACTGCAGTTCTATTTTTAAATTTTGCTTTTTTTTAAGATTAAGAGCCAGTCTTTCCATATTTATATAATTTAATCTAAAAAGTTTGCATACTTATTAAAAAAAATCATTTCAAAGTAATCCTGAACTTTGATGCAGTTTATGAGTCCGTCAGTTTATATAACCTCAAAGCATTTACCATAATCTACACTGTCACTTTTGTGCCCAAGAAAGAAAAAAGAAAATCAACGTTTAGAAGAAAATATGAGCTATGGTTTTAAAGTTAGGAATTATAAGAACGAAATACATAATTACCTAATAAATAATAATAGATATTGGTATGTTTCAGAGATTATATAAGTAACGCAATACAATGTCGTTAGTTCATATTACCAAGACGTACGTGAGATTGAGCCTAGAGTTAGTAATAATAAAAATTAACCTGTTACTTGTATTATTATCAGTACAATCAGTATTTATGTTGCAAGTGCTTGTAAGCTACGAAGACGCGGAATGTTATGGTGGCGAAGGAGACTAATAATGGTTGTTTGTTCGAATATAAGTAGGAGCATTTTCAAAGGACTTTATTGATGTACAAAATGGATTAAACCTGGTAGTATTGATAATATAATTTGATTAACATGTAATGTAAGATTAACCCCCAGTTTCTGAAAGGCTGATCAACGAAAAATTAACTAATCACCTGTTAAATCTCATGCAAAGTACCTGAAAGCATGCAAAAAGCATGGATAATTAGCTCAATTAGATCTAATTAGTTATTAACTAGATCAAATTTAACTAATTATTAATGCTTTTAGCAACCCAACTGGTACTTCACATGAGATTTAACAGGTGATTAGTTAATTTTTCGATGATCAGCCTTTAAGAAACTGGGGGTAAGTAAAACTGCATTGTTGGCATGTGAACGCTAACTGCGTGATGCATTCTTAATTTAGGTCGCATGCCTTATCACTAATTGAGGATGAGAGTACTGCACAACGAGCGGCGTTACTGATAACAGATGGTGGTCAAAGGATATTTATATCGAAGTGCTATAACAAATGCGATATTTTTACCAACGATATCAAGGAAGCTGATTAAAACTTGAACGCTGACGCTGTAATAATAAATCGGCTTCTATTGGTGTTCATAGCTCATTGCACTCACTGATCGTTATACCACCAGCAGGTTAAGCAACAAAAAGTTTGGCTGAGCCATGGATCGATTACAGTATTGTGGTATTTAATCTGATCGTCCCCGTGTTTAAAAGAGCACATTAAATTCGGTCCCAGCTGGTTAATAACAGTTGTTAGGTCAAGTCGGATGCCTCTATGGGTGAACTGAACAAATCCTAACATTAGGTTAATCACTAACCACACGATCAAGAATTTATCACGATATTTTGAATTTGAATCGAATTGAAATGAATCAAAACGGATTAAAATCTGTTTATTTAGGTAGGCTTGTTATGATAATGCAGTAAGTATTTATTAGGTTGCTACCCGTTACAAAGCGTGTTTTTACCTAAAACGTTTTTTAAGCGTCCTTTACACCACCTCCGAGCAGAGGTAGTGTGATTCACAGTGCTTAAGTATAAACATGCAAATACTTATAAACTTTAAAATAGTGGACGTTCCGTGATTAGGATGAGAAGGAGAAATTTATGTGGGTTTCAGAAAATATTTTGTGTTGGTGTAATTTAGCCCCATTTTTATTAAGTAACAATTCGCCTGCATAGCATGTTTTCAAATTTCACCTTATTGGCGAAGGCCTGCGTCCAACAATGGAAATCGTGGAGCTGTAATGATGACGTCAACACGCTTAAACTATAGTAATATTATAAATGCGAAAGTAACTCTGTCTGTTACGCTTTCATGCATAAAACACTGAACCAAATTTGATGAAATTTGGTATAGAGATATACTACACCTTGTGGAACAACATAAGCTATATTTTATCTAAAAAATAGGGGATAAAAGTTTGTATCTATAAATAAATCTTCAGTATATAAACAATATATTATGCGATATAACGCGGAATTGAGCTGCGGGTAACAGCTATTATGTTTTATTTGGTAGTAAAATATTACCTATTATAGGATTATTTACTACCGTTGTTACGTTATACGAGATAGAACTGTGACATCACAACTTTAAATGACTATATTTATTACAATATTAATATAGGCACGTACCTTCTCTAGTGTAATCACCATCAGACTTTATTTGTACAACTAATAAGCATTTACTATCTAATCATGACATAGCTACTTGCGATGTCTAAATTTGAATTTGTAAAATCCATAAATGTCATGTGACGTCATTATAAAACATACTTGCACACATTATAAACAGTTTGTCTAAAATTTTATAGGTTTTTTTTTTTTTTTTTTTATAGTGTAGCCTACCAAAGTGACTCCACCCCGCCTGATGGTAAGCAGTCAGTGGAATCCAGAAGTGGCGGCCACTATACCAAAAGCTATCGTTTTAAACTGCTGGTATGGTGGCCTCCACTATGGCGGCTGGGAATGGGGTTAGGGGAAGGAAATGAGGGACGTGAGGAAAGAGGAAAGGGGGAAAATTGGGCCTCCGGCGCTCTCACTCACCGAACGAAACGCAGTAGTACGGATACTACTACTCTTAAGTCGATCTTCTATGAGAGGGTAGTACTTCCCCAGACGATCCGGCCCATTCATGCTGAAATCAGCGTGGATCTACTACCGTAAAAAGGTAGGTATGGGTAAGGTAGAATACTAGAGGTAAGGTAGGACATTACTAAGGACGTTCAATATAGGATGTAGAACATTTCCATGTTTGTCATAGGCACCACACTTGGCACTTGGACTTGGGGTCGGTGACCGCTATAAGGTAATTTTTAGTAGGTACCTGTGCAGGCAACGCTGCCAAATATGATACCGTCATGGAAAGAGGCTTCAAATTCGAGACCGAAGATTACTTACAGTCACAGTCATCAGTTTTTGTATTAATTTAGCAAACCCTTTCATTTGACATCCATCATAAAAGTAGTGCATAAAAAATTGGGATGAAGAGGCCGATTATTACGTACTTATAAAAAAAGAAATGTCTGGGATTTAGAATGACATCTTATAAAGATACGTCGTGTATTGTGTCTATTTATTTTGTAGGTACTTATACCTATAAATAAGTATTGTGTACTTTGTGTATTTACTCTTCTGTTTTTTTTTCTGTTTTTGTTTTAGTTTTAATCTATCAATAATTAGTTTACACACTGTGTCTATGTCTCTCATTTAATTTTCCTGTCGCAGGTCTGCTGGATGAGATTTCTTTTGAAATAAGCAGTACTTTTGTGCTCTTCTTACTTATGTTCGTTTTCTATAATTGTCGTGTGTGTACATAAATAATAAATAAATAAATAAATACATTTTCATCCAAACTAAACGTGTAGGTTTGCAAAATTTCGCTTATATTCAGTTGCAAAATATATCCTTACTAACAAGGTAAGTTAATTAACCCCGTGTATAAATAAACAAAACTAAGCAGGTACTTAGTAAAGTCGACAAGTAATTAGTAACAGAAAACAAATAGTAATTAATTTAGTTGTATAGTACAAACATTTAAAAATAACAATGAATCATTTTTATTTGAGATGTTTTTGTCTTCCTATAACTGTCAGCTATGAACCTTTAAACATTGCCCACCATTCATACCCAAGTCTATGTTTAAAAAAAACAAATTCATAAACAAAAAACTAGTATCTCTACTTTGGATAAAATTATGTTTACAACAAGACAAAAAAAATCAGTGCAAAAGATTTTATTATTATTGGTCAAGGTATGGAGTTGGGCACTTAATAGATAAAAACACTAAATCAATTAACATTTCCTTGCGCACATTTTAGATCATCGGCTAACACGATTAGATAAATTTATACAAAAAAAATAATTCCCAAAGTATTTAAAGAAGCCACAAAGTTTATTATTTAGGCACCTTACGATATGTTTATTCGAAAACATTTCCTTCTTAGAACATTTAAAGAATTTGAAATTTGAATTTTATATTCTCGATTTGATTTGAATTTGGACTGAACTAATCTGGCCATCAATATTATTGTTAAAACTCGAATATTTTGATTTAATTTTTTGAATTGTAATTTGGAACTCGTTTATGTTAGGAATTTCATAAGTAATTATTAATGTAAGAACTCCAGTAAAGGGAAACAGCTAAAGCCACATAAGTATATATAATATGTCACAGGTTTTTTTTATTTGGTGCCTGAAACCTAATTTCACGAAAACCTACACTTTGTTTGTGAAAGCCATGTACAACCACGGATCTCCATAAAAATCGCGAAAACAGATTGAAGCTACAAATACCAAACGGATTGTTACTTACAAAATCTACTGGGCAACGTTTCAAAATAAGAATATGAGCGATAATCAGAACCAGCTTGCCGAACTTCAGATTCTAGTCATTACTTAATATTTGTTTATAAATTTGACACATAACCGTTACGTCACCAATTTATAAAATAATATTGCTAATATATGGATATCAACAGCCATGTTATAGCCGCACCCTCAGTAGGCAAAAATCGTAAGACGAAATGAACCTTTGGCAATTTATATTTTATTACAATACGTTATGGTTGAATATTGTTTCATGATTTTTCGACTTGTGTTCTTTTTCTCGAAAGGTACGATTTTATAATGAATGTCTTGTGTAATTGTTGTGAATATATCGCTCAAAACCTTACCGGTTGAGGAGCAACACAGGTCAACAGCGTAAACGACCTTCGTATAGAAAGCACAATTGTCGAAAAGAAGGTAAGGCATTAATAGTAGAGAGCTTTTGATGTAGTAATTTATAAGTTATATCTGTTTTGCAAGCTACGGAAAATACACGCCGATGATATAATAAAATTATTCAAGTATTCGTACCTAATCAGTAATCATGTTTCTCGTTTCGTTTTGGTTGCTAACTGTAGTAAACTGGAAATAAAATACCTGTCCCTATTATTAGATACCAAAGGAATATTATTATAGGTACAAGCATCTTTCCTTAGCTATGTCGGGCCTCACGTAACAAGGAGCAAAACAGTTGTCAGTTGACAGATAGAAGCCTGTTTACCCACTGCAGGGCA
Organism: Parascotia fuliginaria; assembly: GCA_963082885.1. NCBI lineage: Eukaryota > Metazoa > Arthropoda > Insecta > Lepidoptera > Erebidae > Parascotia > Parascotia fuliginaria. The sequence continues at coordinate 3,334,001 of OY720172.1, forward strand.
AAGGCCTCTTCTCATAAAGAGAAGGCATGAGCATCACCACGCTTGCTCAAGACGGATTGGCAATTTCAGAAATTAAGTCGAGGTTTCCTCACGATGTGTTCCTTCACCGTCAGTCAGTAAAGTCCAGATAAACTTGGAAAGTATTTACATGTGATTCGAAAAATCACATTGGTACTTGCCTGGATTGCCTCGTGTTCACGAAGCGAGTGCTTAAACCACTGGGCTATTACGACTACATTTGACACAATTCCAAAATCCAGAATAATAACTAAAAATTGCCCAACCAGAACAAAAACCACTACCCTAAATTTGAGGAAATAATAATTTATTTTTAAATCACTTGAAACTTTGCATCTATTAAAGGATAACGCACTTAATCACCCATATGCAAAACAAAATCTTGCTTTGATCACCTTTAGTATAATACTGATCACACAATGTATGTACTCATATTGATGAAAGTAGTTTAATTCTACCACTCTCTAGCTATCTTCATAAAAACCGGTCCCAATCAATCCTTGTATTACGATAAACAAGTATCTAATATTAGCCTTACTTATGTAACCGACAAGTGGGTCTAATATTAAATCTATACTATTAAATAAAGCGGAAGAGTTTGTTTGTTTGTTCGTTCTAATCTCTGGAAGTATCAGTCGCATTTGAAAAATTCTCGAGTAATGTTATTTATAGGCTATGTAACATCACGCTACTGGAGAAAAGAGCAGAGCAGTAAGCGAATATGCGCCACGGAAAGCTAGTAACAGATTAAACTTCTGACTTTGTTAGGTACTTTATCATTCTATGAATTACAGAAACTTATCAGTTATGAAAACGACAAGCTTTCGTCATCATCATCATATTATTATTAGCATAGGCCTCCCCTAAATTCCGTCACACCGGTGGTGTGCCGCCCTCATCCATCGGTTGCCCGACACCCTTATCAGGTCGCTGGTTCACCTTAAACATTGAAATTAGGTATCAGACAAAGATCTGAAATCCTTAAACAAAGATAATTAGCAAGCCAAATTCACATAATTGTTTATTATTGTGAGTTTCTTGGTATACCTTGGTTACCTATAGGTAAGACAGACATAAAAACCGCGTTAGCGACCGTGTCTGCAGCACATGGCCCGCCACGTGACTTTTTATGTAATAGAGTTTACGTAGTCCACCGATCACTTAACGTTATTTTTATATCTGAGAGTGTAGAGCATCAATAAAAACCTTGACCTCTTTACCATTGCTTGTTTCCTTCTAAATTTAATAATAATATATCTCAACAACTACACACAACGCCATCTAGACCCACAGTAAGCTTATGTGATAGCTTGTGTTTTGGGTTCAAAATACGTACGTGCGTGTGCGTGTGCGTGTGCGTGTGCGTGTGCGTGTGCGTGTGCGTGTGCGTGTGCGTGTGCGTGTGCGTGTGCGTGTGCGTGTGCGTGTGCGTGTGCGTGTGCGTGTGCGTGTGCGTGTGCGTGTGCGTGTGCGTGTGCGTGTGCGTGTGCGTGTGCGTGTGTGTGTGTGTGTGTGTGTGTGTGCGCGTGTGTGAGCGTCTTACCGGCTAAACCGATTTCCTTTTGTACATAGATTCGGTGCTAGAGATGAACATAAGATACTTTTATCCCGAAAATCGGTCTGGTTCCTGAGTTACATTAATTAAATATATACCATTTTCCGCACGGGCAAAGCTGCAGGATGCAGCTAGTATACAAACATGAACATACTATCTTAAGGAAACGTGGCTCAAAAATCAAGAAAATGATCCCCCAAGCCATTATAGAAATGCACTAAGGACGCTTCTGTCACACACACACAAACACACACACACACACACACACACACACACACACACGCACGCACGCACGCACGCACGCACGCACGCACGCACGCACGCACGCACGCACGCACGCACGATCGCACGCAGGCACGCACGCACGCACACACACACACACACACACACATGTGTGTGTATTTGTTACCACTCAACGCCTAAACGGCACAACCGATTTCGATGGAAATTGATATGTAGATAGATTCTACCATACTACTACTGCTACTTTTTGTCTCGAAAATCGGCCTGGTTCCCGAGGTATACAAAACATATTTTAGCTAGTAAACTATAAATAATCAATCATGTCTTTATATAACTAATGTCTATTACAAAACAAAGTTTAGATATTAAACGACATCCATACATATCGTCAATCAAGTCATGGGTATTAAATAACTATAGTTACGTAAAAGATAACGTTCAAAACAACGATCGAGGTAATCAAGTGTGCAGAAACCTTACCATAAGTATAATATATTACTTTAAAAAACCGTATCAAGGCCCTTTGCAAGTTATTTATAAATTAACTTGCAAATAAAAAAGGGCTAAAAATCATATTCCTGAGAATAGAATATAATATTGCCTAGAGAAAAATTAAGTTCTATTTTTATGCAAATAATACATTGGAAACTGCATCGCGTTATTTTCACAGTAAAATAACTGTAAGCTGTATAAAAAATAAAGTAACCATAATGTTACTTACTTTTTATACAGCTTTCACGTAATTCTAAAAGTATTCTGCTAATTTTTTTAAAATATAGCTGCGACTAAATGATAAAAATTAATAACCACGAAAATACCTCTAGTACCAGCTTTGATAGTGTTAACTACTATAGTAAAATTATGCTGCCTTATTTTCATTTTTTATTTAGGTACATATTAATATTATGTACCATCACACAGTTTGCCTGGAAAGGGATAGCAGAGATGTACCATATTACATTCAAATACATATTGTAGTAGTTTAATATGAAGGCCTGATTAAAATTTTCCTGCTATGTTTACAAATTTCAGGTACTGTGTTTTCTTAGCACAATTAAAAGGTTGTTTTTAGAATTAGAGACTTTCTATTATCTACTTAAGATTAAGTACTAGATAGTAGTAGGTAGGTACATAGGTTACAGGTTCATTTCATGGCAAGAATTTGAGAAGAAACACAATAACTATACCACAATAGTTACTTAGAAAAACAAGAAATCCTATGAGTATGATTCGATGATAGTACCTATCTAAAAGGACAGGGTTTGATACCGTATAAATATGTAGTTGTTCGTAGAGGTTCTAGCATGTGATACTTTAAAATAGAGTAACATCATATTGCGACTAATTACTTACAGGCTGTGTTAACTGCTGACCATCGGGAAACCAGTGAGTTTATTTTTAGGACTGTAGTTGGATATAAAAATATGCATTGTCTAAGTTTTCCTTCAGTCGGTCTTCCCTTTGAGTCAGATATGTTTTAGTTGAAACAATTTGATTATATCTTTAGGGCACTATTACTGTTTAAATGTCAAACTCTTAAAGATCTTTAATTTTAGTACGCAAAGTTGCTATTTGCTATTATTTTTGAGAAAGGCGCTCTGTAAATTGAACACAAGCTGTTAGTGTTTGACTGCTTGCAAATTTGTGTTTAGATTACTTAAGGAATTATGTTAAGATAACTTTATATAATATTCATTAATTTAAGTTTTTAAAATGAATTACTCTGTCAACATGTCAAAAACGGCAAGTATCATACAACATAATCCTAACGGTGAGACGAATAAGTTTTCCCATGTCACATTTGCAGTTTATAAAGTCTGTCTCTAAAGAAGGTGTTTACGGTATTATTAGGTACTACCTAGGTTCTGTCGTCATAATCATCACCCCGCTTAATAGACTAGTTGCAGACCGCGGTACGTGTAGATATCTTCCAGTGGCGTGCACAGATATTTTTGCGTAAATTGTGATTTCAGGCAATGAAATGAAATGAAATGAAAAAAAAAAGGTTAATTAAATTAACACTTATGAACGTCAAAGTTTACAAAATGTCAGCAAATTAACCTACAGCCAGTTCGCTGACGAAGTAGAGCCATGAGAAGAACTGGCAAGAAACTCAGGCCACTCTTTTTAATCGCCAGGTTATTACAATTTTTGTAAGTTACAGTTTCAAGTAGCATGCAAAGTGACGCCGGCAATACAATTAGGCGCCACTGGTACCTACCTACAAAATGTAGTATCTGCTGCCTGGGGCTCTTCCACAACCTCTTATAGAATCCTCTGAAAACTTACTTTGTCTTGTCTCTATCCTTGTTTTTAATGGTACAAAAGAAAAAGACAAAACACAAAGTAACATTAAAATAATACTGCTGTAAGAAGTGGTGGTAAGCCCCCTGGTATCCCTTGTCTAAATAATAATGCCTTATTCTGCACCAGAGACCAGTACTGTAGTTAAATTCTATTTTAATGATAAGATAGAACTACGTTCAAAATCATTTCTTTCAAAATAAATGTTCTTCTTTCTTTCTTTCGTCATTACGTCACGGACCTAGTGACTCTACAAAGGCAAACAATGTTATAGATATAGATATTGTGATTAAATAAAGCGGAACAGTTTGTTTGTTTGAACGCGCTAATCTCTGTAACTAAAAGGCGGATTTTAAAAATATTTTTTGCGTATGATAGCCTAGTTCTCGAGGAAGGTTATAGGCTATGTAACATCACGGTACAGGTGACGGGAGCAGAGCAGTAAGCAAAGACGCGGGTAAAACCGCGTCGCGGCAAGCTAGTAGATAATAAAAAGACGGACAATGGCTTATTAAGAAGTAGTTATCTACTAACTTGAGTGCTTATCAGTGATAGAAATTATATCTTTTGACCTTTCTTATCTTGTGCATGGTAAAATAATAGTCTGTACACACAAATTTACATTGATGTATAATTATATTTGTTGTAAATATTATTATAAAGATATTTGTAAAGACTGTCATCTTTGAAATAGCTCTGCACAGTATACTTGTCTTACTTGATAGGTTGCAGCGGCGAGCAGTCCGTATCATCGGGAGCCCAGAGACTATCAAGTCCCTTGAACCTTTACAGCTGTGTGGCAGTTGTATAATGTACAATGGGAATCTTCTCGAACTCGGTTCAGTATTTTATATTTCAGATGCTCTAAAAAATAAAAAAAGCCTGGAACTCATTAGCAGCGCGTGTGCTTTCTTGCATTTTTGATTCCAGAGGCTCTAGACAAGTGTCAAACATTTCTATTCTATATAAAGAATAGATTAAAAAATGTATGGGATTGACAAGCTAACGCCAGCGCTTATGTCAATCCTATCCATTTTTTATCTATTCTATGAATAGAATAGAAATCTTTGACACTTAGGCCTCAGGTCCTTTATGCGGGGCGTAAAACATGAGACACTAAGTGAACAGTTCGATACTATGGCTTTTGTGATGGTGATTTTTGGATCTCACTGTTTACCATTAGACTGAGTGGACTTATTTTGCTAGTCAAATTAAAAAAAAATACGTATAATTTAGGTCAAGTTCAAAAAACCTTTTTAATAAACTTGAATAATTAACACAATACTCTTTATCTGACCATAACACAGTTTGGTGTAATTAAAACAATTATTCTTAATGAATTAACAAATTTGTTAAAATATCTTTAATTCTGTGCCATAATGAAATGTACTTTACGCCATAGAGGTACAGTTTAATTTTAATTAAGACTTGGCTGTTACTTAAGAACAATTACTTAATAAGGTATGATGATTCAATCAGACCTTAAATATGAGCTGTTATTGCCAGTGTGCCAGCCAAACAGTCATCTACTTGCATTTTATTTACGTAGGTGTCACTATACATAACATTACGAAAGTAAATGTAATATTTCAGTACACAGAACAGTATTGTATTTTATATGAAATATATTTACTATTGATTTGTCTGCAAATATGTCTTGTGTGAAATGATAATAAATGGTTTGGCCAACGACGGCGGATCCTGTGGGTGAACCGACAAAAGGTAGCATTCGATTTCTTTTCTATTTTTCGTTTAAATAGATAAATTGAACCGTTCAATTTGATGATGTGATCTTTGGCTTATAAGTCAAACATGATTAGGTAACTACACAATCTAAACACATAAACAATGCAATCACATTACAACAGTTATAAGTTTCAATTTTTACTGATAACTCGCGGCGTGTATCTAACAAAACAAAAAAACATTAGAATTATCACATTAATAAAAATATTTTTAACGGACTTCAAAAAAGGAGGAGGTTTCTCAATTCGACCGTATATTTTTTTTTTACTTACTTGAACAATGAAATAGAATAGACTACTTAGACATATAAAATAAAATATTTAAATAAATTAATATTGAATTTTTATTTGAAACTCCATGTTGATTTGATTTTTTTATTAGACAATATCCAAATGTGCATTGATACTGAATTTTAAATGTACATATAATGTATTTTTACCTTGATTTACTTTAAACAATTTGGGAAAAGTAAAGTTCCTCATTGATATAAAAATTATTTAATTCAACAGAAAATTATGTTTTTTAGACATAAGTAACCTAAAAGGTTTTTTGAAAATAAAACATGCAACAAAAATCGGCTTAGTTTTTGATTGCGTTGAAAAAGTTTGATTTTTTACAGGTTTCATGGCTCCTAAACAGGTTAAAATCGATAGGTCAAATAAGGGACTTTGACTCACGTATTTACCTACATGGACTTCTGAGCTTTAGTTTTCCAAGGTCAGATGGTTTACTACTAAAAATATCAGATTTTACGTACTATCGACTTATGAACCCTGCCCTCGTGCGAAACCAGGACAGATATAATAATATGTATATTCTGCAAAAGAATAGGATCCGAATGATGATATATTTTTCTAACATAATTATTAATCATACTTAGTCACTACACACGACACCCACAAACGAAAGGATTAAGCTCAATTTGAGATAAACAAAAACTATTCATTTTCATACAAATACACAGTCACCGTGTTATAAACGCTAACACAACGATACAACTGTTCTATTGTACCAAGGCTAAAGTTCACGAACAAAAATACAATATCAGTATTTCCGCTCTTAATCACAATACCTACTAGTGAATCTTATCAGTTGTTATCACCTAATGTATAAATAATAAACGTATTTTGTGCCTGTAGTAGCTACACGAGAAGCGAGGTGACAACATGTAAGTAACATTTATTCTCATTTTCACTAATTAATGTTCCCCTATACGTCAAGTCCCTTTACTTCGAGTCTTTGTGTCAAGTATGGTATAATAGAGTCTATTGTTCCAGAATAATAGATTTTAAGACTCGACATACAGGCACTTTTCATAAAGGGAATATAACATTTCCACACCATTTTTAAAATATAAGTTCTTATTTATTTTTTATACTGGATAGAGTGGGTAGGGTAAAGCGATATCTATACATAATATCTCTATCTTCAATGTTATAACAGAGCTGTTAGATTACTTGAAAAATGGTTTAATTCAGGCGATAAAGTGTCAGATATTTTACCAGTCGAAATAAGTGCAGTGCGTCCGTATGTTTGTAGAGTACTAAACAACTTAGATGGCAAAATATTATGTATAAATAGTCAATCCAAAGTAAACTTGAAAATTACTTAATAAATATAAAAATTCTCTTCGGTACTTGCTCTATTTCGAATCCACAATATCAAGTATAGGACGTAGTTGCTTTATTTGTTTATAATACCTACTTAAATTACTATCTAAAACATACCTATATACATGTATTGTATTTAATGAACGTTTTGACAGTACCGTGTTTACCAAATATTTAGTTAGACAGAGAGAAAGTTAGACAATAATAAACATTATTTTAGTGCTTGGTGAAATAAGAATGTAGATAGCTACGATTGTATAAATACATAATTATTAAGTTATATGAAATGTCGCTAGATACTAAGTCTTAAAACAATCTACTATTTGCTAATGATTGCTATACCTACCTGCGAACTTTTATGTCGCAATATGTCCCAAATTTTAGGAAGAGACGTATTTTTATTATATTACACACCTACATTCATTACTTCACGCCTTTATCGCATTAATGGGGTATAGACTAGGACTATAGAACGCCATTTGCTACTATCAAAACATACCTCTTCAACATTCATTTATCTTTTCATACACACATGTCGGTTACGTATGGATGCTTGTAATTGTACCCTTTGTCAACACATCTACTTAGTCCTTCTATGTCCATCTAGGGCGACACTGCCTGATGGTAAGAAGTCAGTGGGATATAATATGATGACCACAGCTTAGCTAGATCCCATTTATCAGGGGACCAACTTAAAGTTGACCGTAAACCGTTTTTAAACCATTGATTAAATTACTAAACATAATATTATCAACTGCATAGTATTGATAACAAATTAACAATCATGGTCAGTTTACATCCGTTTATTATCATATATTTTTATCACTAATAAAACTAATATGAAATAAGTAGATATTTTCCGTTTGTACTTTAGGAATAGACACAAAGTACAAATACGCATATACAAGTGTGCATGAATCGCACAAAAACTATTTTTAAATTTATATCTTTATTTAATTTATAGTACATATTTATCATTGAATTTATTTACAAAATACATAACCTAATTTTTTTTTGTTCGATACAAAATTGTACCTAAAACTATATAGAGTACAATTAGATGTTCCTCTGTCTCATGTCCCACCTAAGCAATTAAAAACTAAAAAGCCTAGCTTTAAAGTTTTGCCTTAAAAGACGGTCTACACGTGCTCCAATTCATAATCTATCTTGTAGATATCAGACAAAGTTAACCTATTCATCTAAACTAACATTAACGGCACCCATGTACCGAAGGGCGACAGGTCTAATTTTAGTTGTAATTCAATTGTTTTGTTCTAGGGCCGACGAACCACAAGTAATCTCCGCGACCAGAATATTTTTTGAAATAGTATGGACGATTATACAGCTCAACATCGAAATATTGAAAGCAGTGTTTAAGTTGTTTGTGAAACCACAACCTAAGGATGTCAATGATGATATTGTTTTGGTAAGTTAATATTCATTTTATTGGATAAAATATTACAATTCTAGAAAAATCTTCAGTTTAGAAGGTGGTACCTCACCATCTCTCGAATAAGGGAATCTCAAGTAATATGTGCAGCAATGTTACCTGCTATAATAAGCTTCTTTTTCAATCAATCTGCCCGCTAAGCGTGATGATAATGTTGTAGTGTAATAAAACAAAGTTGCCATCATTCTTTTAGTCCTAAGACGTTCTCTTTTAGACTAACCCCCAGTTTCTGAAAGGCCGATCAACGAAAAATTAACTAATCACCTGTTAATCTCATGTGAAGTACCTAAAAGCATGCTAAAAACATGGACAATTAGTTTAATTTGATCTAATTAGTTACTAGAAGATCAAATTAAACAAATTATTCATGCTTTTAGCCACCGAATTGGTACTTTACATGAGATTTAACAGGTGATTAGTTAATTTTTCGTGGATCAGCCTTTCAGAAACTGGAGGATAGACTTCATAATTAATGCTTCCCTTAATTGCAATTTCTATAATCGGCATGTTAGGCGGATTGGCGATCTTTTAGAACGCTAGCATCCTTATAACTGTTGTGTGTTAAAATATTTGTATTCCGCTTTCTCGTATGCTTTGACCGCCGTCATTCAGATGAGTAATTGCAATAAGGTTTAATACGGCCTCTAGGTTGTGTAGTTTACAACCGATTTTTTTTAACAAAAAAACAAATTTCGCAGTAGAGTGCATGCCCTGTGTCGCGGGGGACTTTACAAACATACATTTAATGAACACAAAGTACACCCAGACTCGGAATAAATATTTATGGATCACACAAAGTTTTGTCCTGTGTGGGGATCGAACCCACAACCTCGTGCACAGTAGTCGCTTGCGCTCCCACTGCACCACGGAGGCAGTCTAATATTGAATATTTATTATCAATTGCACAATATTTGTGTCCGAAGATTGGTTTATTATCTTTTTATTTATCACTAGACATGTTATCTTATCACTCTGTACCTAATAATAACAAGACCATGCAACAGAATTGGTGTATTATTAATAAATATTGAATATTTGACTGGTAGAAACAGGATGGATAGGCCTACCAAAAGGTTAGCTTCAACTAGCGGGCAACCGAATAATAAGAGTTACTCAGGATCTAGTTAAAATAGAGATGTAGGGGCCTAAGAACGAGAGAGAGAGAGAGAGGATGGTGAGACTGTAGGTCACAATAAATAAGTAAAGATATAATAGACATTTGTTCACCACATTACCATACAGATGTGGTCATAGTTTTCTTACAAAAGGCAGGACTTGGTAAATACCTCAGTCGTCTCCTATAACGCTTAAAGAGAAGTACGCCAAAAGAAGAAGAAGTTTAATATTCTAGACTTAACAGCGTGATGTTTCCTGGTATTAACTTTATATTTTATTGATAGATAACGGGTGCCGGCAGCGGCATGGGCCGTCAGGTAGCACTAAGGTTTGCTCGCCTTGGAGCCAAGGTGGTATGTGTAGATGTCAACGCCGAGAGTAATGAGGAGACCGTCAAAATGATCAAGCAAGAGAAGGGAGAGGCTTTTGGCTACCAGTGAGTACACGTTTTATTTACAAGGATGTGAGAAATAAGATAATGATCTGCCGGAAGATTTTCACTATTTTGTAGTTATTAGACATTGTTGTCCGGACAAGGAATACAATTTTCTCACCTTTGCTCTGTCTGATGGTACACAGTCAGACGGAACTACTATCTATTAGTTTGAAAAGTCTACTGGACATAAGGACCTTCGATTGGGAAAGGGTCTGTCATAGCGACCACGGTTTTGTGCACTACTAAATTAATCACATAAGTATTCATTATAGTTACCTTTGCAAATGATAATAACATACAATTATATATATAAATAATTACAGCAATAATTTCTGTTCACTACAAAATAAAAGCGTATGGATTAGAGTCTAATTTTATTGACTCAGAAATGTAAAACTAATAAAATCCATTATCCTCAATCTTTCCAGATGCGACGTAACAAATCGACAGGCCGTTTTCGACCTGGCAAGCAAAGTGTCGATTCAAGTAGGCGAGGTGACCATCCTGATAAACAACGCGGGGATCATGCCTTGCAAGCCTCTACTAAGACACTCGGAAAAAGAAATCAAGTTGATTATGGACATTAATGTGAATGGAAACCTTTGGGTAAGTGAATAATCATCTTAGCTATTAGGTTTTAAAACAAAAATCTTATGAAAATTAAATTGTTTCAAGTGGTTTTAATTAGTTCAACTTTCATTTATTCATCAGGTTGTATTAAACAAAGTGAACAGATATTAATATTAAAATAAAAATTATATTACATCTAAATTTTCTAAAATGAATCCTATTATTCTTGTAAACCTACACCGCAAGTTTCATAAAATTAAATAACGCAATGTTTTTATTCAACATCATTTAGCCAACAGCTAAAAGTAAGGTGAGCTACATTTAAGTAAGCAGATGACCTAAAAAAGACATTTGAGATAGATTAGGTAATTCTGTAGCCTTTGCGCCTTAGCATTATTTTTTGTATTGTACCTCTGCCTCTGCCGTTCTCCAGGAGTTCCTTCAAAGACGTCTCGTATTTAAAAAGTAACTTTTTATTAATCTTGAATATATAAGGACGCCCCACCGCTAGATTGAGCGACAATTTACAGCGGGCGGCTGGCGTGCTTTGGAGGAGGCGTATGATGAGCAGGGATTGCCGTAGGCTGTTGATGATATGAAGACATAGTAAACCTAAAATGTCATAATAACAGAAACAGTAACAATTACATAAGTATGCACGAACACGCCGATAATAACAAAAACAAAAGACTAAAAATACCTATCTAAAAACCCACCGATCGACACGGAATAGATAAAATGATAAACTTATCAAACAAAAAGCAGCTAATTCATCGTGATGTGACAGTAATGAAATCAGTTTAATTATGTGGGTTGCCCTTTTGGACTAAAATATAAATACTTAATACCTTAAGTTCTAAGTGCAAATTCACTTTTGTGCTTCTGAAATTTGAGCAAGAATACCTTGTACAAAATTTATAAAAAAATAATTCGTTTTTCTTGTACTTACAGCACGTAGGTTAATACAAACTCATTCTGATTTTTGTGAAACCAGTTATTTAACCACAATAATAATGTACGCATGGGATGTGTAGTAATTTATTCTAGTAAGGTCGAACTGTACATTACCTATTAATATTGAAAGTTATAATATTTCACAATCTAGTAGCAGTAATTCTGGTTATTTGGACAATTTTATAAGGATTTTTCACTAATTATTACAATGGTCATAGTACTTCGACTACTATTAAGTACAGCATCAAACATAATTAGGTATCAAATGATGAATGACTAGGAAGTATTCTCGAAAACGAGCCACAAAAATACTATAAGAGGGTTTACACCATATGAGTGGTAAAGTCTTAATTTAGTGTCATATTTCGTAATTTTACATTTATATTAATAAATTGAAGCTATATATTTTAAAAATATGTTTTGCTAACATTTTAGAATTAGGTTAAAGCTGTTTAAAAAGTAAGAAATCATTGCGTTTACAGTTCTATTTATATGCAAATAATACATTGCGTTGCGTTGTTTTCGTAATAAGTATAAAACCTGTTACTTAGCTTAATTTATGGTTACTTATTTTTTATACAGCTTTTACCAAAATGTTAGCAGAACATATTTTTAAAATATATCTTGATATATTCGAAATATTACACTAAATTGCGACGTTGTCACTCATAAGGTGTAAATGTTCTTAAGTTTCACGGAGAGTGATCTGAGGAACTGTTTAACTTGGTGCCATCGTCTGCTTTTTATCATCGCACCACACAAAATCACAGCAAAATGCATCCATACTATCTGGACACGATCTCGTCTAGCACAGTTCGTTTCTGGCGTTCATTCCTCCCACGTACATGCAGGCTCGGAAACGAACTGCCAGCTGCGGTGTTTTCCGAGCACTATAACATGTCCTTCTTCAAACGAGGTTTAAAGAGAGCATTAATATCACGGTAGGCAGCGGCTTGGCGAAGCCCCTGGCATTGCAGAAGTCCATATGCGACAGTTACAACTTACCATCAGGTGGGCTGTACGGATCTTCCTGTTGTTATTAGAGATTAAGATTATCATGCACGAGTTGTGTATCAGGTGTGTTAAGTACTAACAATCAATTTAATCCATTATCTCTAATATAAGATAGTCTTGTTTGTAATTAGTTATTGATAAGCGAAATACTTAAGATTGATTCTATTATCACCTGGTTAAAACAATCTGAACAAAGTGGAATTCATTATTCTCTAATTTCATAATTGCATGTCACTACTAGCATTTAAGGCTAAACTGGTGAGTCAGACACATAAGCTTGGAATTTGACACAAACTAACATAGTTCTAAGCCCGATAGCTAACCTAGGTTATTTATTATCATTTATCATCAGGTGGTTCGTTTGCAACTCTTCCGTTCCTCTCTAAAATCTTTTATTCCTCGAGAATTGTTTCATAGCTTTATTTTTACGTTAAATAATAGCAAACGTTCGAATCCCGGCAAGTACCAATGTGATTTTTCAAATCATATGTACTTTCCAAGTTATCTTGGACATTTCTGACTGACGGTGAAGGAAAACATCGTGAGGAAACCTGGACTTAAAAGTCTGAAATTGCTAATCCGCCTTGAGCAAGCGTGGTGATTAATGCTCAATACCTTCTCTATAGGAGAAGAGGCCTTTGCCCTGCAGTGGGACAGTAAACAGGCTGGTATTATTATTATTATTATTAATAGCAAACTAATCTTTAAAGCAGTAACAACATTACCATAACTTCTAAATCTTATCTGCAGATGATCCAGGCCTTCCTTCCCGCGATGCTCAAGAAAAACCACGGCCACATCGTTGCTTTATCATCCATCGCTGGCAAAATGGGACAACGAAACTTGGTACCGTATTGTGGTTCCAAATACGCGGCCAGAGGCATCATGGAAGCACTGGCTGTAGAACTACACGAAGATCCTAGAGATACTAATGGAGTAAGTTATTACAGTAATCAGTATTTAACTCACTGCAAACTCGAAAATTATTTTTTTATAAAAAATATTTATGTAGCTTAACTAAATATACTTGGTGTGAAAAATAAATATTTTAGCAATAAGTATATCAAAATGACTTGACTCTGCTTGATGGTAAGCGGTATGTTTATCACGCCCAGGATTGCCTTAATGACTGAATCTAAGATGGTATTCAGATTACCATTTAACTTACACACTATGCTAGTGGCATTAAAATTATTGGTTTGAAGGTCGCTGATTCCTAATACTATCAATTGTTCTTCCAGATCAAACTAACAACAGTCTGCCCATACATCGTGAACACAGGATTATGTCACAATCCTAGACTTCGATTTGAAAAAGCATTGAAACCTGTAGACACCAATGAAGCTGCAGATTGCATTGTTGATGCTGTACGCAGAGAATATCATGAAATCACCATTCCCAGCACTTTGTTCTACTCAAACAAGGTAATGTACATCTTTAAATACTAAAACATAAAATTGCTACAACCTTTTCAAGACAGTCATAATTAAAATTAAACATAGTTTTTCATTAGACCATACGCATCAAGCGTACCTAGTTATAAATTTCATAATCCAAAAGATCCAATTTTCCTAAGGTCTACAAACAGACAGACAGACAACACAGTAGAACAGTGAGAAGGACTGGCAAGAGACTCAGGTCACTCTTTTTAATCACCAGATAATTATAATTTTTGGTCCAATATAATAAAAAGCTAATATTTATAGCCATGAAAATGGTTAAATACGACGATATTATCACAAATTCAAGATATAATAATATAATATAATAATAATATTCTACCACATTCATACAGCGCCATCTAGCCCCAAATTAAGCAATTATATTTGCTTGTGTTATGGGTACTAAACAACTGATATACTACTTATATACTTTTTTTTTTTGTAAATACATACATATTATAGATAAATTACACCCAGACACAGAACAAACAATCATGCTCATCACACAAAGGTTTGTCCTGGGTGGGAATCGAACCCACGACCTCCGGCTTAGCAGTCAGGGTCACTAACCACTAGACCAACAGGCCAGTCAATAAAAGATATGACAACGTTCAAGAGACACCTTGATACTATTAGCTTCTTATTTATTATAAAATGACGGTTTAATCTATCGCTAACTCGTCTAACCATGACCATGTTTTTGATTGCAGATTTACTACCTGCTTCCACCTGCAGCCGCCAGAGTAATAACTGACTTCTTGGGTGCAGGCTTGGACCCTCATGACTGATTATAGCAATATGATTATTTAATAAATATAATATTGAGTTTAACTACATACTGGTTTTTATTAACAATGTTCCTCAAGGAAGTATCTTAGGACCTTTTTATAGAAAGAAATATTTTACTTAAGTAAGATCTTGTTGTTGAATTAGAGGTTTCATTTTTTTTTATATTAGGCTACTAAAGTGACTCTACCCTGCCTGACGGTAAGCAGTCAGTGGAATCCAGAAGTGGTGGCCACCATAGTAAAAGCCATCGTCTTAACCTGCAGGTATGGTCACCTCCACTATAGCGACTGGGATTGGGGTGGGGGGGAAGGGAATTAGGACGCAGTAGTACGGATACTACTACTCTTACGTCGATCTTCTATGAGAGGGTAGTTCTTCCCCGGTCGATCCGGCTCATTCATGCTGAGACCAGCGGGGATCTACTACCATTAAGGTAAAGTTAATTAACAATGTTAACGCCAAAAATAAGAAGACACGTATGATTTTGCTTAATGAAACAATAAACCCTTTTTTAGGTTTATCCGTTTTATCGTCAAACTTCACGACGACAACTGTAACGGCGCTCTCTCTCTAATCGGTCCCTCATGTCTGAGGATCATGGTCAGCATCGGAGTAACATCTGGAGCGGATGATCTTCCTCCACCGGTCTCGATCCAGCGCGTCTCTTACGACCGCGTGGAATTTGGAGGACGATGAGTCTTTCACTTGATCGGTCCATCTGGTTGGTGAACGACCACGCGACCGTTTGCCTTCGGTATACTGTAACGGCGCAAAGCCGCAGAATTAAGTTTACTTACAAGACACAATATTTTATAACTGCATAATGTCTTTACTGTTGTGGAAACCACAAGACTGATCGTATATTATATGCCTTAACTGCATCATGTACGCTACTGTAGCTTCCTGTGATATAACAACAATTTAATGATATTATCAATATAAAACCTGCATATTTATTTATTTTTACTTTATTGTACACCAGATTTATAAGATATACTTACAAGTAACTAAATTTAATACTAGCGATACTGTACTTATAGGTACAGTACAATAGGCGGCTTTATCGCTAATAGCGATTTCTACCAGGCAACCTTTAAAAAAACATAATCAGGCCGTTAAATTATTAAAAAAAAAACATTTTTTTATGTATATAATGTATATCAAGGTTTTCGTGACGTCATTTTGAGCGGCAAAACAGTGGTTTTAATAAAGGCACGTTCACATAGCCTGTTTATAATTATAATATACAGGCCATACGTACGCATTACAATATTGAGTTAAATTCGTCCCGTAAGATTCTCTTAACGATGACAACTAAAATTTAGGAAACCTGGACTTAAAGGCTGAAATTGCCAGTCCGCCTTGATGAAGCGTGATGATTAATGCCTTCTCTTTAAGAGAAGAGGCCTTTGCTCTTCAGTGGATCAGTGAACAGGGTGCAGTATTGCATGCTATTATTATACACAAACGTGAACTTATCGTAAGTGACCAATTGAATCTCGTAGTCCAAATTAAAGAACTTAGAGGGTGGACATGAATACCCACTACTTTAAGCGCACATATCATGTTACTAAACTCATTACGATCAATTTTAATCCGTTTATCTTTACCTACGACAATGATGAAACATGAACACATAACAAATCACAAAACTACTAGATCCTTGAAACTAATATTTTTCAGTCAGTTTATAGATAAAGATTATTAAGTCTGGAGTTCTACCGGGGTGATGCTGCGACCTGTATAGGTATTATAATAATTGATTTATTATGTAACTAATCTAACCTAACCTTTATATTTGGTTTGTATGCATGTGTACTCATCATTATTAATTAATATTAATCATTATTTAAGATCATACGTTCAACCTAAAGTGTTTACTTTTGTACGGAATAAAATATTGGTACTGCTACAAATTTCATAATTAAGTTATTCTACGCATTATATTAATTGTATAATTTTAAGCATTTGAGTTGAATGTTATTTATTTTAATATGTCTTTTCAACTGCCAATATTCTAAATTATATTTTTAAATATGAAACAATAAAATGCCCGACTCTTTTAAAACACTTTCTTTTGTGGTGGGAAATGATCTCAAAAATGTCAGTACGTATTAGTTGCCTCTTACAGAGCGTAGAGATGGGTCTTGCCCGAAGGTGGGTGTTACAATCACCACACACAAGTAACGTCACTACGTTTGTTCAAAGCGATGTTTTGCGAGTGGAATTGTCAAAATTTCAAAAAGAACACTGAGTAACAGCTAAACATTAAGTTAGCTAAAGTTAACTTTTATTTTGCTAGTTATAAAAAATCGATTTGAACGCACCCTAATACATGTACCATATTAGTGTTGAACAAAATCTGTAATTTTCATTTTTAATTCATTTTAAAATCTCGTTGACGGCGGTTGTGTGCCAGTTCCAAGTTTATAAGTCATTATTAAGTAAATATTATTAAGTGCTATGCGTCATTCTAGGCCTGAAGAACCGCATATAATCTACGTGATTAGACTATTTTTTGAAATAGTATGGGTCAGCTTAAAGTTTGACTATGAAGTGTTGAAAGCAATGTACAAATTGTTCGTGCCGCCAGAACTTAAGGATGTCAGGGATGATATTATTTTGGTAAGGGATTGTTTTATTTTTAAATATAAATAGTAATCGTATTAAGTCTATGGTAAACGATTATATTATATAAATATAAAAGGCCGGATAATTAACGTAAAGACGTTTTGTTTTAAATGAAAGCGAAAAGATGAAATAATCAAAATTTTTAGGCACTTTAAGAACGAGTAGTGTTATGATAAATAATTACATTTAAATTTCGCTTCTTAATATTATTGTTTTCTCTTTTAATACTGTAAATTTGATAATAATTCAATTAATTAACTAGTTTTGCTTTATAATTAAAAACCTTTCTCTGACGCATAATTATAATTATTATATCAACTAAGTAAAAATAGACATTTAGTTATTCTTACTTTTATTTTTATTATACGATTTACTGGTTTGCACAAGAAGCTAAAAAGAAATGAAAATAATATAATTGAGGTTGCTTTATTTTACGTACTCGTACTATGCCTTTCTTTGTTATGAATTATTACTTACGCAAGTCTATACTATTATATAAAGCGAAAGAGTTTGTTTGTTTGTTTGGACGCGCTAATCTCTAGAACTACCAGTCGGATTTAAAAAATATTTTTGCGTGAAAGCCCAGGTCTCGAGGAAGATTATAGGTTATGTAACATCACGCTACTGGCGACGGTAGCAGAGCAGTAAGCAGGAAAACTGGGCTGCGGAATGCTAGTTGATTAAAATATATACCTACCGCACGAGGCATTGGCATTTTTTTTATATGTTAGCCTGCCAATTTTCTACCAGGTGAAGCAGAGATGAGTGAAATAAGTGCATAGAAGTTATAAAAAGAAAGATAGGGCTTAGATAAACGAAACGTTACAAGAACTATGAAGTTATTACTTTTAAGCAGATGAATAAGTGACCACAACAAGGTGATATTTAATACGCACGTAAAGGCTGCAGCATACTTAACTAGATAATACCTTTGAACTGTACGGAAACGATACTGCGTTGTTTGTTCGGACCTGTGAGTGTCTGACATATTACTCTTTCGTATAGGTACATTTTGTATGAGACCGTATTTCCAAAATGTCCATTCACAACCTGTCCGTATAAAAACCCGTGACGTATTCCGCGTTTCCTAGCATAGGGATATATGGAGCGGTTCTAATAATTTACTATATCGTACTGAATAGATTATATTATGACATTGTTTTTATAGCTTACTAGATTTCCAGGGCTTAGTCCCCGCTTAACATATGTTTTGTTGTATCTCTCGAGAACCAGACCGATTTTCGGTATAAAAAATACCAATTTTCATCGAAATCAGTTCAGCCATAGGCGCTTTCGCATTTATAATATTAATAGGATGAACTTATAGATTTGATTATAATCACCAAAAGTTGGTACTGTTTATGATATTAATATTGTGGTTGATTAAGCCATGGTTAATGGAGTCCATTAACTTGACTTTGTTCTTGAAGTATAGTATATAGTTAAGTAATATAGTTTTTCAAGCAGGTAAATAAATATTATTAAGTAGCGAATGAAGTATTTTCCGTACCCTATTCTGAGCTAAATATTGTTAAGGATTATACAGCAATACAAATGCACTTCCTACGCTCACTGCCCATTAAAAATAGCCTTTTAACCTCTGGAAGTAATTATACAACATAAAATAACCGTAAAATATTGCAGTTTTCCTTGTTACTTAGTAGATATACCCATTACCAAGAAAAGTACTATTGATTAAAGCTAATTAGACCGTCATAAAAATGTCGGTCATAATTTATTGTACGTACCACGACCATTTGCATCTGGGTGTTTCTATGTATAATATATTTTTTTTATAAAAAGAATAATTAAGTATCTTTATCCGCATTTTAAAACCTTTATCACCATCTATAATATATGCTTACTTTGGGTCTAGATAGCGTTGTGTACTTAGTTGTTGTTTTATTATTATTCATTGTTTATTTGAATAAATAATACTTTTAGTTCAAATAAAAACTGCATTAAAACAGAACAGAAAATTATCATTTTGTAGAATTAAGTGTTTTTGACTCAAGGCGCAGCGGTAATAGTGTAAAATATTCATAATTTAGCTCTCAGGAGCGCGAGTTTATTTTTAATTTATAGATAAGAGAAAAATTAACGTGGACAACGTTGTCACAGCTATAATTGGTCTGCAAATACAATGGGATTCAAAGGATAACAATGTTATTTTTTTATAAATACATCGTTAGTTAATTGTTTGAAAAATAGCAACATAATTATCATTTATTCAGTATTTTTAATTTTATCATAGGTATAGGTAATTGAAATGACCTAACAAGTGCATTTTCCTCGCATAAAAATATGTTTTCAAATGAGATCTTTGTATCGCATGAAGAAGTTAAATAAATAAATTTATTCAAACAAGATCTTTTACGTGATCCATTAGAGTGAATTAGATCCATCTAGAAATAACTTTGTTTATATCAATTACGGTTACATCGCCTCATATTCATAGCTGAGGCATTTTTATTATACTGTTAAAGATGCTTAAATAATTCATAGTATTGTTACCGTCTATACTTATAGATATTAAAAAGAGATATACTTCGTGAGTTTGTGAAGTTATAGGGGGTTATTGCTGGAACTATTTTTTTTCCGTTTGATTATTTATTTACTTATTTTTTGATAGCCCAGTTATTAAGAAGGTTATGTAACATCACGCTACTGGCGACGGGAACAGAGCAGTAACCACAGCAGTAACTTAAGGCGGGTGAAACCGTGCTGCGGCAACCTAGTTTAGTATAATTTGGTAAGCGAATAAAAGGCAGCCGACCGTATAATATTGCTCGGAAAAGAAAAATGATCCAAGGCTCTATATGGCAAGGTCGTACTTCGTTAACAATAATAATACCAGTCTGTTTACTGTCCCACTGCAGGGCAAAGGCCTCTTCTCATATAGAGAAGGTATGAGCATAAATCACCACGCTTGCTTAAGGCGGATTGGCAATTTCAGACTTTTAAGTCCAGGTTTCCTCACGATGTTTTTCCTTCACCGTCAGTCATAAATCTGAAGCGTGGTGATTAATTCACCACGCTTGCTTAAGGCGGATTGGCAATTTCAGACTTTTAAGTCCAGGTTTCCTCCCGATGTTTTTCCTTCACCGTCAGTCATAAATGTGAAGCGGGTGCCTTATCCACTGGACCATTTCGACTAACAATATGCAGTTAACAATATGCAGAGGTATTAGCCAGCTTTGGTGGGTTACATAAAAGTGTTGTCGGATCAACCAGAGCGAAGACAGCATAATCCCGTAAAATTAGTTTGAGTGTGTTTGTTGTATTCACCTCCCTCAATCCATTTACCTACCCCACTCCCTACATGGTAGGCAGTGGGCTAGGTGCCAGAGTCTTTGGCAATGCTCCAGCAATGCCAGAGACTCTGAGCCCTCTATGGGCGACAGTTACCACTTACCATCCAGAGGGCTCTTTGCTCGTCTGCCAAATAAAAAAAGAAAGAATTGTTTACTGACCGACTCCAAGTAATTTCGAAAGGTAGGCAGAAAACAAAATAAAAGTATATTATGTATACAACTAGCTTCCCGCGTCTTGGTTACTGCTCTGCTCCCGTTTCTAATAGCGTGATGTTACATAGCTTATAACCATCCTCAAGAAATGGGCTAATTATTCAAATCAAAATAAAAAAATTATACGGTAGTAGATCCACGCTGATTTCAGCATGAATGGGCCGGATCGTCCGGGGAAGTATTACCCTCTCATAGAAGATCGACTTAAGAGTAGTAGTATCTGTACTACTGCGTTTTGTTCGGTGAGTGAGAGCGCCGGAGGCCCAATTTCCCCCCTTTCCTCTTTCCTCACCTCCCTCGTTCCCTTCCCCTAACCCCATTCCCAGCCGCCATAGTGGAGGCCACCATACCAGCAGTTTAAGACGATGGCTTTTGGTATAGTGGCCGCCACTTCTGGATTTCACTGACTGCTTACCATCAGGCGGGGTGGAGTCACTTTGGTAGGTATATAAAAAAAATCCGATTGATAGTTCCGTAGATCCGCGTTCAAACAAACAAAGAAACCAAACTCTTCCGCTTTATAAATGATTGTATAGATTATATTTATCAATTAATAATAAATGGTAACGTATTAATAAATTATTTTATTTAGATATAGTATAGTACTAGCTGTTGCCCGCGACTTCGTTCGCGTGAAAATTCAGATGGGTGCCTCTATGAGAATATTGCGTGCCTGATTTTATGGCAATCGTATATTGTATCAGTATTATCCGTCTCTATGGCGAATCCAGTTTAAACCCGCTACCGTTAAAACTGACAAACCACTTTCACACAAACTTGCGACTCTTATTTGCCCACTTAATAAGGGGGGTTGCTGAATAATAAAAAAAATGAGTATTTTCTAGTAATTTGGTAATCCTACTATAAAAACTATAGAAATTTCATACAAACTTTGCCACCCCTTTATACCCCTTAGGGGATGGATTTCGCAAAATTCCGTCTAAGTGAGCACCTATATCCTAATAGGAACGACAATGCAAAGTTTGAGATTCCTAGCACTTGTTGTTTCTGAGATTTCGTGATAAGTGAGTGAGTGACCTTTTGCTTTTATGTATATAAATAGCATTTTTATATTGTTTCAATACTGTTTTTCATACTATTTTTAATCTCCCATTCATACAAATCCTCTTTCACCTACCTAAAGATATCCCTCGTAAAAACAATATACAATACACAAAGGCAAATTTTCACTACAATAAGTTTTCCCTTCCCCTTCTTCCCTATTGAACTTTTTCTCCACTCTCCACAGTTTCCTCCTTCCTCTCTTCCCCTCCCCCTTCTCCTCTTCACCTCCTTTAGCATCCCTTGCCCCTCCTCCAGCATCTCTTGCCCTTTCCTCCACTTCCCTCTACCTTGCCTCCTCGTTTTCCCCTCTCTTCTCCCTTCCTTCTCCTTTCTTTTCCTTCTGTCCTCTCCCTTCCTATCGCTTACTATCCCTTCCCCTCTCTTTTTCCACCATTCGAGAACTACTTTCTTTCCGCGTTCCTTCCCCCTCCCTTCCTCTACTGTCTCCCTCACTTCCCTCTCACTTTCCTCTCATTTTCCCCTCATTCACCCCTCACTTAACCCTCACTCCCCCTCACTGTCCCCTCACTTCCCTCTCACTTTCCCCTCACTGCCCCCTCACCCACCTCACTTCCCCCTCACTTTCCCGTTTCTTCTCCGTCACTTTCCCCTCACTTCCCCTCACTTTCCTCTTACTTTCCTCTAACATTCCTCTCACTTTCCCCTCACTTCTCCCTGGCTTTCCCCTGACTTCCATCTGACTTCTTCCTGACTTTCCCCTCACTTCTCCCGCATTTCCCCCACACTTCCTCTTCACTTCACCCTCACTTCCCCATCACTTTCCTCTCACTCCCGCATCACTTCCCTTTCACTTTCCCCTCCCTTCCTCCTTCTCCTCAATTCCTCCTTTTCCTCCCTCCTTTCCCTTCCTCATTTTCCTCCATCCTTTTCCTTCCTCCTTTCCTCCCTCCTTTCCCTCCCTCCCCCTCCCTGTAAATTTCAAAAGCTAAAGATCTTTGTATAGAATATTTCATCCCTAATTTCACCCCTCTAAATCCACCCCTGTTAAAATAAAATTATAAGTATATTTTTTATTTAAATAGAAGTATTCCAAAACAAAATTTCAAAACTGTAAATTAAAAAATGAAGGAGATTCATACAGTTGATTTCATCCCTTTTCACACACTTAGGAATTAAATTTTAAAAACTCTTTTTTAGTACAACCTCTAGACATTTAGAAAAATATACCCTCCAAATTTCAAGTCACTACGACCAGCAGTTTAGGCTGTGCGTTGTCTGTTAGTCAGTCAGTCATAGTAGAACTACATATAAGGGAATTCACGCGACCATGTAACCTGGTCGAAACGTCAAGCAAAATAAGGTATGTAAATACCTAATGCATGGTCGCGTGAATTCCCGTATATTTAGTTCTACTTTATCATGCAACGCGAAAGTTTAAAAGTAAATAGTCAGTCAGTCAGTCAGGACAAAGCCTTATATAATATGTATGGGTGTATGGATGTATGTATTAGACGTATAGCCATCGGGGATCAAAGCATACAGGCTGCTAGGAATGCTAACACCCACAACTTTTAGTTGTGTCTGACCTTGGGCTTTATTAATTGTCATCGCGAAACATAGGCTCACTGGAAACTGGACTCATTTAAAACTAAACGGAAGATTGTTTAGAATGAGAGGAATCCGAAAAATAAAAACGCTATCAGCTATTCCGTAATCTGTTAGTCTCAGTTTCTATCAGAAAATGTTCGACGTGATTCTTTAAATTGGCATAACTTTTTTATTTATGAACCGATTGACATGAAACAAACACTAAATGTTAAGTGAAGCTTACCACAATGTATTAGTGAAAACCATATCTAAATCGGATAAGCCGTTTCTGAGATTAGCGTGAACAAACGCACAGACAAACAGACAAACAGACAAAAATTGTAACAATCATTGTTTTGGGTTCTATTTGCGTTGATAAAGGTCCTAATAGTTTTTTTCCTCATACATCTTCCATGTACAGACAGCGATCGGTTACATTTTTATTATATGTATAGATATAGACTAGCTGTGCCCGCGACTTCGTCCGCGTGGAATAGTGATTTTGGGCAGCATTTTTTGGATATATCTTTTGGTTTGTTTTGAATTATAAACATCTTCGTTTAGGTGAATAAGAAAAATCTTTACAGTAAATGCTTCTCTATCTACGATATTAGACGTATAGCCATCGCGGATCAAAGCCATACAGGCTGCTAGGATTACTTACACGTGGCAAATCCACATAAAGCTGACCATGCGAAAAACAGTTAATATTTAGATCCACACTCATTAATTGTCATCGCGAAACATAGGCTCACTGGAAACTGAACTCGTTTAAAACTAAACGGGAAATTGTTTGGAATGAAAGGAATCCGAGGAATAAAAACGCTGTAAGTTTTTTTTTTATATTAGCCTGCCAAAGTGCCTCTACTCTGGCTGATGGTAAGCAGTCAGTGGAATTCAGAAGTATCGGTTACATTTTTATTATATAAATAGATAGATAAAGTTGCCGGTAATCACGTACCGAGCACACTTTATTATCAACACTTGACCGTAGGGTCTGTAGGTAATAAAAACTTACTTTTACATTATATTATTTGCTACTTTTTATCTCGAAAATTGGTCTGGTTCCTAAGAGATACAATAAAACATATTATACGCGCGGGTGAAGCCGTGCGGCGCAACTAGTAAATCCATAATTTAAGTAATTAGATTTTAGATTTTTTTTTTTTATTATTGTGTTAATGTACAATTCATTTATCTCTGTGGTGTCTGTGGCATATGTTAAATAAATTTATTTTCTTAAAGTGGAGACCGTGATTTGGCTAAAGTAAGCTAGGACACGCTCCAGCCAGGTGGACAGACGACCTGAAAAAGGTTGAAGGTAGAAGATGCGTAAGACGAAGGGGCAAGTGTATGGCCTAAACTGGAATAGATCTATCTCCAGCAGTGGATTGTGTTATATTGACTGATTTTGAAAGTGTCTTGCGGACTGCCAAGCCAACTCTGACAAATCATTCTTCTTCTTTATTTAAGAGTTCACTCTAATCGCTAAAGCATTGATCATTATCTCATTAATTAACAACCATTAAATTTATGAATCTGTATTTTAATAAAAAAATAAAAACTATATTTATAGGAAATTCGTCGGAATGTTCGAATTTTAGTCATAATTAATGACCTTATTTCCTTTGTCCTTTTCATCGAAATTAATTGTTATGTCCAAAAATCATTTTATATCTTTTTATTTTACAAATACTACATTATTATCTAATCAATAATATAATAACATTTAAAGAACTGATAGTCATCGATGTCATAATAACACCTTTTAATGATTGACTCTGAACTCTTCCATCAAATGATAACGAATGAAAATGTGTTTTTTGTGTAGGAAATCCTAAGTCATTGAGTTCGGGTGTTGATAGTTTGGATAAGCTAGAACCTATTTCGGGTAGTTATAATCATAGTAGTGTTAATGAATGAGTTAATACAATAGCTTTTGAACCTCAGGTGTATGTAGTTGATCTACGAAAAATTAACTAATCAGCTGTTAAATCTCATGTGAAGTATAAATTGGGTTTCTAAAAGGAGTAATTAGTTACGAATGAATTAGATCAAATTAAACTAATTATCCATTCTTTTTGCATGCTTTTAGGTACTTCATATGAGATTAACACTTTGAACATAATACAAATAATTTAGCCTAACAGTACGTCACTGCAATGTTCATTTAAATATAATTATCGTACTCATTTAAGTTATTAAAATTTACAATTTAACGCATTTACCTTTACGTATATACATAATAGTTACAATACCGCATTCATTATAGAATTATTTCTAAAGACAAAGATATTTTTTGTAACTTAGGTCATGCATGAGATCGTACGGGTTGAGGCATTTGCACAATTAGGTACGTATCTTTCAAGTTCATTACAAATACTTAAGAAGAGGCCTTTAATATTATTAATGGCCCTGTGGATAAGGCACCCAATTCGTAAAAACGAGGTAGTGGGTTCGAATCCGGGCAAGTTCCAATGTGATTTTTCAAATCATAATATGCACTTTCTTAGTTTATCTTGGACATTTCCGACTGACGGTGAAGGAAAACATCGTGAGGAAACCTGGACTTAAAAGTCTGAAATTGCCAATCCGCTTTGAGAAAGCGTGGTGATGAACATGTACTCACAACTTCGCACAACAAAAAAAGGCGGTGGTGTAATAATATATGTCAAAGATTATCTAAAATTTACCCAGATTTGCCAAAAATCATTCACGTTTGAGAGTTTATTTGGCGTAATAAAACTTGACAACAATCATACTATAGTTGTGTGTGCAATATATAGACCACCGTCACATAATAAAGCTATGTTTGTAAGGGAATTAGATAGATGTATTTCTCACTTAGAACCAAAACACAACTTACTTTTTATGGGTGATATTAATATAGACTTAAAAACGGCCTCATCATACAAAGATTCATACTTGGCCACTATGAGCGAGTGCGGATTAATGTGTGGAATCACAGATTACACGAGAATTCAAAATAAACTTAATATTGTAACTAAGTCTTGCATTGACCATATTTTTGCTCGCCTTCCCACATTTCATCCGCACACGGCCGCTATCGATGTCGCACTGGCGGATCATCGCGCGGTCCTCTTAGTATGCGTAAGCGATGTTAAACGGAATGTTATACAGAGTGTCACAAAAAATATTATTAACTACGATATTTATTATCAAGAATTACTTAAAGTAAATTGGTCACAAACTAATAATATGAGTAATCCAAACGAAATTGTAAACTTTATCAGTAGTTCTTTTAATCATGCTCGGGAGGCCTCTCGTTCAGTCAATAAGTATCAAAAACCTTCAAAGCAGTTCCGTGTACCATGGATTGACACTAATATCATGCGACTGTGTGATAAACGCGATAAACTGTTAAGATTATGGAAAAATAACCCTAAAAACCCACAGTTAAGACTCGACTATAACAAAACTCGCAATAAAACACATAAAGCTTTAGAAGAACGGAGGAACTCCTATTACATAAGGCATATTGAGGATAATTTCAGAAACACAAAAAAAGTATACCAGATAATTAACCAGATGATAGGTAGAATATCACTATCTATCGATCAAATAATTTTTAATGCGTTTGACTCACAAGGACTTACACAAAAAGATATTGCTGACAATTTTGCTACAAGTTTTGAAGCAGCAGTTAATACTATAATACCTAAATGTAGTATCAAATTATTGAACGATGATGAATATGGTGAAGAAACTATTTCCAGCATTCGCTTCCAGAAAGCCACTAAGAATAAAATACACAAAATTATTAAAACTCTTAATTCAAACAAAGCTCCAGGAGTAGATGAAATTAAAGTCTCGGATATGAAGAAAGTGGGCGAAAATCTATCAATTGCCGTAGCAAATCTTATAAATTGTAGCCTTAATGTAAGTCTGTATCCAGATGACCTAAAAATAGGATGTGTTCGACCGATTTTTAAGAAGGGTAAGAAAGACGAATACACAAATTATCGCCCAATAACCCTCCTCCCAGCAATTGACAAGGTTATTGAAAAGTTTATCTGTGAACAAATTCATGATTATTATAAAAAACATGCTATTATTAATGCAAACCAGTTTGGATTTCAACCAGGTAAAAGTACCACGGAACTCCTATCTAGGTTCACAGATGAGGTAAATATAAATCTAAACGATAAAAAGTGTGTTCTTGTCCTATTTATTGATCTATCCCGTGCATTTGATACCCTGGATCATGCTAAGCTTTTAAGAAAGCTCGATCAATGTGGTATACGCGGGCCGCTTCTTGATTGGTGTAGAGACTATTTCAAAAATCGTAAATATAGTGTAAAAATTGGTAATACGCACAGCAACAGTATAGTATCTACACATGGAACGGCACAAGGATCGGTTTTAGGCCCACTGTTTTTCTTGTCATATGTAAATGACATGAGTAAAGTGTTAACAAACTGCTCATGTTATCAATATGCCGATGACACTTGTCTTGTTATTGCAAGAAATCATCTAGAGGAGGCATATCATCTACTACAAACTGACTTCAGTAACCTAAATAAATGGTGCCACGACGCGGGACTGGTTTTAAATGTAGATAAAACCAAACTACTACATATTAAATCACCATATCTGAAACATGCGCCTGATGGTCAATTGAAAGCTCACAATCACTATTGTATCCATTCCAATAGCCCACTTAGGTGTAATTGCCCTAATATTGAGTTGGTACAATCATATAAATACCTGGGGCTGATTATTGACAATAGATTCAACTGGAAAAATCACGTTGATCATGTATGTAATAAACTTAGACAATTTCTAGGGAATATGTACATCCTAAAAGATCGTATGCCTTTCAAAGTTAAAATAATGCTATACAATTCGCTCGCTGAAGCATATATACAATATGGTATCAGTAGCTACGGTCGTACTTACAATACTTATCTAAGTAGTATATACAGGCTTCAACTTAGAATATTAAAATTAATAGTATCTACACCAATTAAAGAGCGATTCAGGGACAATGAAATGGAATTATTTAAGCACTGCAGTGTTCTACCAATTCAACTTCGTTTCAAATATAATATTATTATGGAACAATACTTCAACTCTGAATTGTGTAAAAAAATAAACCATCCTGTATACACTCGATCGGTCGCCCGAGAACAGCTGCAAACTATACGAGCGCGTAATGTTTACGGCGAGAGGACCGCGCATTACCTAGTTCCTCGCCTTGTTAATGAACTACCCTCTACTAAAAAAAATGAGCTAACGCCAAGGAACATAAAAAGTAAGTTGAAAGCTTATTTTCTCCAAAAATAACAGTGAGGAGTGCATTTGTCTACGTCCTATCTGTTACTACCTTATAATACAATTGTACGTAAAAACGTTTAAAATTTTTATCTAGTTTACCTACCTACCTTATTCTATTTTATTTTTTAATTGTACGTCGTTATAACAACACTATAACTAATAAAAATCGCATTGTGGACAAACCTCCGTGGTTTAATGCAATGCAATTAGTATAATAAGTTTGACTACATTGTAAAATGATAATAAAAAAAAAAAAAAAAAAAAAGATTAATGCTCATTCCTTATTTATATGAGAAGAGGCCTTTGCCCTGCAGTGGGACTGTAAACAGGCTGGTATTATTTTAAAAATTTAATTAAATATAACAATCACTTAATAAACGTTTGCCGAACTTTGAAGAATAAATATAAATAAATATTTTTTTTTTTTAAAAATGTATTTTTATTTTTTATAGGTATCTATGTACGTCGTCTTTTATATCACAATAAAAGTTTTCTTTCTTTCTTCTTTCTTTCTTTAAATAGTCCTTGTCTCCCTCGACATGTTTAAGGTGCCAATATATCCTTTGTGCAAGAAGTTGCGGCTTGGTTTAGTAAATGTAATGCTTTTGACTAAATTCTTTTAACCCTTTCATGGACACTACTGTAGACACAATAGATGTTTTATTGTCGTCACGGTCATAAACGTTTACTGTGTCGGAAAGTGCTAAGTATTTTATAAACCTATAGTATACTATTTCATTCAAAAATATGTTGAAATAGTTTGTTCTTTTCTTAGTTCACTAGGATTCATTTACACCTAAAATACGTTTAAATAACATGTTATAATTTTAGATATGAATCGTAATTTAATGGTTTTTAAAACTGACCTAAGCCGGAGTTTTGACCTATTTTTTAAATAGGTTAAAACTCCGTTTAAATTAGGTCGTTGAGTCTTACATGGCTATTATCAACTTCCATAAATATTCTTAACCTAAATACTATTTTGTAAAATATTATTTGTCTTAGCCTAAGATTTATGTACTATTAAAAGAATAACAATTAACTACCTTTACGAATTCGTAACCGGAACAAACAACCCATTAATTTGACTTTTGTTAGTTATTTTAAACTCAAAATTTCTATCTTGAGCATTACAGTAAAAAAACAACTTAGACTAAAAATAGTACTGAAGATTTTAAGGACCGCTCTGACAAACTTTACTATAAGTATATAACAAATCCCCAAGTGCCATCAAATTATAGATATTTAAAATTGTAAATTTACTAGACATGGACAGCTACTGATACATTTAACCATTTTTTGATTCAGATTACAGGAGCGGGCCATGGTATTGGACGCGAGGTGGCGCTGCGGTTTGGCCGACTCGGAGCCAAGATAGTTTGTGTGGATATTAATGCCGAAGGGAATGAAGAGACTGCTAAGCTTATCAAGCGAGACAAGGGAAAGGCATATAGCTTTCAGTGAGTACTTACCTATCTTTTATATATACTATAGCCGTAATTCGATCTCAGACCAGATAAAGTAAAAAAAAGCACTGCTTAGCTTGGGACTAGACGACAGTGTGTGATAGTGTAAAAAAAAAAAAAAAAAGTGTTATTAGATATTGCTGTTGAGAAATTTTAGAGTACCTCACCCTCTTGTTGCTAACTATATTAAGTTCCATCTAATGGAGAGCGAATCTATTGGCAGATTACACTTTCAATGTATATTTTTCGCAAACGTATTTTTTTTTATTTAAATACCCATAGACTATATAGAGTGATTCATTCTACCACTATTCCGTTTTCTTATTGTTGTTATTAATAATAATATTATTATATACCTAACATTTGGGCACTTTTTACTTAACCACGAAGAACGGAATAATGGTAGAATGAATCACTCTTTGAAGAAAATTGTTTTAACTAAAATTAACCTATTGTATTCGACGATCTTTTCCATAACATCTAACTCTGCAATAGTTGAAAGTATAATTCATTGCCAAATGCTAATTAAATTCCATTCGCACTGTGTTTGTTCACCTAACAAAACACGACGTTTTTGTTAGTAAATACCCAAGCCATATAAGCCAGTTTATTTTTTATTTCGAACTTTCTATACAAAATGATATTAGATATTGATCCACGGAAGCCTGTAGTTATAACAGTGCCTCAGGTGTTGACCTTCAAAACTAAATTTTTTATACTAAATTATCGCTGTCACATTTGAAACAAACACGCTTGCATCATAAGCGTTATGGTAAAACTAGATATTATGTAGATAGTATAAGTATCACTAATATTGCATATTGCAACAAAGTGCAGTTGGTGCCTTTACCAAACTGTCTTTCGCAAAAACCATAATACCAAATTTAACATAAATTAATTTAATATTTAATTTAACATACTCGTAAGTGTATTTTACTACAAAATCAAATAAGTACTTGTGTATGACATTAAAATCTCATTATCATCTTTTCAGGAATCGTAGAAGTTTATCTATTTATGTATTTATGTATTTATGTATTTTTTATGTATTTAATTCTTGTGTTAATTGTTAAATACATAATATTTTTATTTTAGTAGGTATTACTTTAATGTGTCTCACTATTTTTGCATGTTGTGTGTCATACCTAAGTAAATTATAATTATTGTACACCCTGTGGGTATGTTACAGTGAAACATTTATCTACTACCACCTGTATTTCATAACCTACCTGTAACAAACAATAAAGGTTCATTTCATTTCATTATCATAGCAGATGCACGCAGAACCAATACATCACTGCAATATTTCTTTAATAGTATAATAACGTATGAATTCCAGATGTGACGTCAGCAATCGGCAAGCCGTTTTGGACTTAGCAGAAAAGGTAACGAGACAAATCGGCGAGGTGACCATCCTGATAAATAATGCCGGTATCATGCCTTGTAAGAAACTTCTGAGGCATTCAGAAAAAGAAATAAAAGCACTGATGGACGTCAATGTAAATGGAAACCTTTGGGTAAGTGAACGATGTAGCTTAGTTAATTTTGAAAAAGAATTGAGTTATAGAATTCACTCCCTGTCATGACTATTTATATATTCTGATATATTGAATTGAATCCGAAATATCTGTTTTTTTAATGACCACTATAGGCTGCATTAACCCTCTCATGGACACTACTGTAAACACAATAGATGTTTTATTGTCATCACGGCCATATACGTTTACTGTGTCGGAAAGTGTTAAGACAGAAACTCTGTCACACCACACGAGAGACTTTAATCAATACTATTACATAAAGCGTCAGATTTTGTTTGTTTGTTTGTTTGTTTCCCCAGGTCCTTGACCACCAAGTTGTGTTAATTATTATATATTACTAGCTTTCTGCGGCGTGGTTTTACCCGCGTTTTTGCTTACTGCTGTGCTCCCGACGCCAGTAGCTTTGTGTTACATAGCCTTTAACGTTCCTCAAAAACTGGACTATCATACGCAAAAATAATTTTTCGAATACCAGTTCCAGAGATTAGCGCGTTCAAACAAACAAACAATTTTTTCCGCTTTATACATATAATAGTATAGGTAATGCATAATCACTTTAATAATCTTCATAATATGCGATAAGCCATAACTGATTACATTATAAATTTTAAACTTTGAACTGTCATTATACACAAAGTAGGCTGACTTTGCAAATTAGTTTGATTAGACCGACTCCAGCGAAGAATCCGGCCTATGATGTTCCTCATGTGTACTTTTTATCTCGGTTCCTGTTAGCATACAGTGAAATAGAATATCATCAAATTGTACGATAATTGTACAATTCTGATACACGTACATGGACTAAAACATACCAAAAATATATACATAAATACATAACAACATTGGTTTGAGCAAAGTACGACAATTATTGCTCATTTCTGTGTGAGAAAAGACTGTCCTAGGATGGGAAATGTAGTATGTATCTTATGTAGGAATTTTGAAACAACCCTCCAAATTGGCGTTCGAACTTTGTCAGTTAATATAAAAGAGGTGTGACGAAATTGAATTGGGAAAATATACTTATGAATTTCAGTTTAGTAAAATACGTAAACAATTTTTTCTGCATATACCAATTAACAATTCATCAACTTCAATACTAATTAACACTTAACTTAACTGACTTATAGCTCGGTTGCAATAGTCAAAGAAGATAAAAAATGTAAGTCTATTTTATTAAATAAATACACCACATCTTTATGCTAACAACTAAAAATAAAAACATTTATTATTTAGAATTATAAAATCTATATTTAAGAAATGATGATTAATGAAAATAAAAAATTGATATTTAAAAAAATTATTAATATTTTGTTATAATACTTACAAAAAAATATAATAAAATTGATATATTTTGCACTTTCAGAAAGTCACAAAACGCATATATTTAAAGAAGCTAGGTCCAAAGTCGATGTACGGTACCTAATGAGAGTTAGATACTGTGAAGAGACAAGTGACCCTAGTAAATTCAGTATAGATAAAAGAAATTATATGAAATGAAATAAACTTTATTTTCCAAGACAATGTTATCTTACATTATTTAACACTAAGGTATGGCCGCTTATATGATTGAAATCAATCTTTGTTCATCATCATATTCATCATTTATCTACAGACCGAATTAATCCATTGCTATAGCCGCATATACGTAGCGAGATAAAAGTCAGTCTCGGCTATTACCATGTTGGTAACAGTCGTTAGGTCGAGTCGGATGCCTCTATAATAAATTATGTGCGACCTGAATAAATTCTGACCACTCGAAAATAAGAAGAAGCGAGATGGTCGGATGATATAAATCATCCGCCCGTAACACTGAGTAAGCAGTTTGAAAATAGAAAGATAACAGACCATTGTTGCGTAAAAGAGCATAAACTTACAAAAAGTAAAAGATATGAGAACGTGGTCTTTGCTCCTGACACTACGAAAAAGGGTTTGGTTTTAAATCTCAACAATATGAACAACTCACATGTAATAATGATATAATTGATTTATCAGACACATAATTAGCGCACTCACGCTTATAATGTTGGTGATAAGTACTGCTTTTATTGTAATAACATGACGTCAATTTTAGTACATAACCTTTGCTCTGATTTCCAATAAGGATGTATAAGTAATACCGTTTTCAACCCAATATCTTATCTTTAGATTTTGTCTGCCATTATAGGCCCAATTCAAAATATCTGATTTTAAGATTTTTGTGCTAATCTATTTATTTTTGTCAAGGTGGATTGCTAACTAACTATTTTAATTTTAGTTACGCACAATGCCTCCTGATATTAATTTAGCAAACAATGCCGTAACAAACACATCATTTCGTCGATCTTATTATAATATTGTACTTAACGACGTTATTAGTGTAGTTTTCAATCTTCACTGTCTCCGTCTTCATCGACCGTTTTAGTTGTCTAAAGAGCAGTTCTAATGGTTCTTTTTGCTTAGGTATGTCTAAATCCGATTTCATCTCTCCAGAATCACTTCTATTTTCTCTTTGGTCTTTCAAACAAATTGTAAGTATTCTGTTCGTAATTAATGTTTAAGTAGTAAACAATATGTTTTCCATTTAACATTTAGCACCCTCATTAAAATATTTTGTTCAGTTGTTTGTTTATTTCCATAGAACAAGTTACTTTAATAAGTAATATAGTTTAAGTCAAGTTTATCAAGTTCATGAAGAATGGGTGACCATGTACTGATCATAATCTGACTACGCAATCATCGAAATTATTTGGGTTTACAATCACGCTCGCAGATTGATCGAAATAAACACTTTGTTTAAAAAAATGTCTGTAATTTTATTTACAAGGACAAACATGTTGATGATGTCAAGCAACGATGAACCAAATTGAAATAATGATGACTGATTAAACTAAATAAGTATGCAAAACAATTTTTTTTCAAAAATAAATTAATATAAGGTAATTGGCATCCGTCTATCTTTCATCTATTTTCCATTACTTAAGTCTGTAATATTTTGTGAAATGTCATTGTCAACTAGATTATGACGACTGTGACTCAGAACAATAGGACAAAATACACTTTTATGTTCAGATGATCCAAGCTTTCCTGCCCTCGATGCTGGAGCGCAACTACGGCCATATAGTCACCATGTCGTCCATGGCTGGGAAAGTAGGACTCCGCAACTTGGTTCCATACTGCGGTTCCAAATACGCTGTCAGAGGGATCATGGAAGCGCTTGCTGTTGAACTGCATGAAGACCCTAGGGATACTAATGGAGTATGTATAAAAATGTTAACATTTTTAATAATAAAACCACAACAATAATATTAAAATTTAATAGGTATTTATGTTAAGGCTAAAACCCGAAGTGCGGATACACCTAGTTTTAACCGGCTGCTAAACCTAGGTGTCCACATTTTCTCTTGGTTAAAACTAGTATTATTCGATTGTTTTCGGGTAAAACTAAGTGCAGCCAGTATCATTCCAGCTAAAACTAGATCCAACTAAATTCTGGTGGCTTTAACTAGGAGTAACTTATACAGGTTAGTTACCTTGTGTGGAACTTGTTCTATTAACTCTACAAAATCACAATATCTCTGACTTTTAAAATACCTATTACTTACAATTTTTTTAAAAAGAATAAAAATGAAAATAAACTAATGTTTATACTTTAGAAATGTTTTTTTTTATGTAATTCTTTTTTTTATTTTGTACTTAGAATCTCTGACTCGAACTATTTTGTCCTATGCATTAGATTACCCAGGTGAACTAGTCAGGTGAACAATAGGTAATGCTCCTTATTTGATATACTTATATCTTACTTTCTTCGCGATTTATCCTTCAACTGATCTCAATTATTACATTGGTAAACCTCATATTTTGTCGAATTCAACATCTCAACAGCATTTCAAGTCGATACCGTTACTTCTTATTCTTCTTCTTATTGTGTAATTTATATTACATCTGCTACACAACAAATTTGAATAAGACTTAACTACAAATTAAAACCTTAATTTCAGATTAAAATGACAACTATATGTCCATATATTGTAAATACCGGATTGTGTCACAAACCTCGAATCCGTTTCAAAGGATTTATGAAAACGGTTGAGCCCGGTGATGCTGCTGACCGTATTGTTGATGCCGTACGCAGAGAATACCATGAAATCACCATCCCAGGTGATATGTACTACACAAATAAGGTAAGGCTTTATATAGTTAGGTTTACACTAATATTTTGTAAACTAAAGATTTGCGGCAACTGCGATTTCATTAATCAGATTCAAACAGGGATGAATAAGCTTCTATCGATAGTTAGCAAGTAAGCAGTAGTAGGCCTCTTACAAGAAGATCAGCGATCGGCGAAGATCTAATAATGGTGGCGGGCAATCATATAGATAATGGCAGCTCACAGTCTGTCAAAGAGACACGTTTTTCGGTTAACTGATTTTCAGAAGTGATATCCAGATATAATAATATAATATAATAATATAATAATAATATATAATATAATAGATAGTGTCATGCAAGTCACTGTATTTTATTATTTTGGATTTACTGGAGCCAAGGATGACTTACTGCATTCGACAGGCATGCGCCTAAAGAGGTCTAAAATATAGAGTGTCATTACACGCAATATTGTAATTATCGTTAAGGTTTTAACTCTGACCCTGTTTTCATTTGCAGATCTTCAATCTGCTTCCACCAGGTGCTGCCCAGTTAGTTACAGATTTCTTAGACGCTGGTGTTGACGCCCACGAATGAACAAAGCACGCAATTGTAAAACATAATGAGTAAAATAAAATACGTTAAGCTTTTTAACTGACTTTTATATTACAACGTTTTAAAAGTGTACCCCAAGGAAGCATTTTAGAACCGAAGTTTAGAATTGACTGAACGTAAAAAGATAAATAAGACCTTATTAATAATGATCATAAGAGTCTAAATGGGTGGAATATTACATCTTGGCGTTTTCGTTTATGATGCTATCTTTCCCCTGTTTCGTAACCTTTACAGAGTTTGATAAAGAGCCTGTAGGATTTATTTATTTATTGATTTATTGGCTCACAAAACAAGATACAAACATAAAGAAACACAGTAAATATATGAAATAGAAAGCTAGTTTGTAACTCTACGTATGTGTGCACAGATGCTCCAAATATAAAATTACTTAGTTGTGATAATACAAAAATATTATAAGTCCTTTATTAACCGGAATTGGAACTGCTGATACATGATTTAGAATGAAACACTTTAACAAATTGTCTTGCTGCTATTCACTCAGAAAGTGATATTATATTTTGTCTTAGTAATTCCACATTTCATGAATTATCTTATTAATAAAATAAATAAAAAAAGCTTGATATAAAATTCTAACCACACTTACATAATCCTTATTTTTCATAATGACTAGATTTCGTAAATAAATTTGTACATTAGAGATCTACTTATACCTACTTATTGCAAAACTTACCAAAAACTATAAGTACCTAACAATTTCCTAAATACTTAGATAGCAGAAATACGAGCCGCGAGAAATAGAAATACGCTTTACAAAGTAAATTACACTAGGCGCACACTGAATGAAGTACCTAGTTGTTAATATAAATATTCCGGACTAAGATTGCTTCTCGTTATGTAATTTACTTAATAAACGCATTTCCACTACTTTTAACTTGAGCTTAACTATGAAGATCAAGTTATCAATTCAATAGATAAAGGGCCTTTTTCTTGTCTCTGGTTTTAAAAAAAACCTCTGGATTTTTAAGATTCAAGTCAAGGTTACAAGGTTTTTGAGGAAAGCAGTCGTATGTCTTTTCGATGGTAAACATTGTCCAAATGCTTCGAGAAGTAGAGGCTCTTGATCTACCGCTGCTCTGAAAATATATTTTTCGATGAATATATTGTATCTATTATTTTACTAGAACACTATAAACTAGGAAAAAACACAAATAACTTACTTATAATCTTCTATAGAGACTCGTCCATCCTTATCGACATCGAGTTTTCTTAAAACTAGTTCTACCAGATCCCTGACTCCTTCATCAGGATCTTCGTCACCAGGTTGTTTCAATAATGCATTTCTGAAAGTAATACACATACTAAAGTCAAAAAAGAAGCGCCGATCATAATATTTACCTCGCACTTAATAGTGGATATCTAGGAAAATAGATGAGTCAACGCATACCTATGGCTTTATTACTAAAGATCAGCAACATCATCATCAAAATATTGACCTGTTCTTATCCCACTATCTATATTTAAACTAGCTCTTCGCGGCGCTCCTGTCGCCAGTAGCGTAATATTACATAGCCGTTAAGATCTGGGCTATTTTATGCAAAATACGACAGGTAGTTCCAGTGATAAGCGCGTTCAAACAAACAAACAAACTTTTACGCTTTATATAATTACTAGTATAGATTTTAATGTGGTTAGCGACATCAGCCCGAACTGAGAAACCAAACTGACAATCAATGCAGTAAAACAAACTTTAAGGTGCTGTGAGCCTTTTTTTTTTTTTTATTGCCTACAGTGGCAGATGAGCCAACAGCCCACCTGATGGTAAGTGGTAACTGTCGCTCATAGACTTCTGCAATGCCAGGGGCTCTGCGAAGCCGCTGCCTACCGTGATATTAATGCTCTCTTTAAACCTCGTTTGAAGAAGGACATGTCGCTGGTAGATCGTTCCAGAGCCTGCACGTATGTGGGAGAAATGAACGCTGAAAACGAACCGTGCTAGACGAGATCGTGTCCAGGTAGTATGGATGAACTTTGCTGCGATGTCGAGTGGTGCGATGATAGAAAGGAGACGATGGCACCAAGTCAAACAGTTCCTCAGAGCACTCCCCATTAAACATACGATAGAGCACGCCGCAGCCTAAGATAAGTCTCACCTTAACAATGTAAACATTTCATCTCTTGTAATATATCCATCGTTATTCAGATCATACACCTTAAAGCAGTACAACCTCCTTTCATCGGCATTGCCTCTCAACAGTACACTGAGGCCTCTGACCCAAGACTCGAAACGTAAGGATCCTTCGCCGCCAGCCGCACCTCTTTCCCACGTCATCCACATTCGTTCGAGGATTGCCTCTTCGGTGACTAAATCGAAGGTGTTGTGCATCACGTCGCGAAAAGTGCTCTGGTCAATACCCTGTAAATTTGATAGTTTAATATTATTTTAGATCTCAAAGTAGCATGCAGTCTTTGGGAGCATTGCATTTTAAAATAACTAAACTCTATACAACTAGAAAACACAGAATTAGTATAATATTTAAAGAGTTCAGTGCTATGTTTCTAAAATCCATTATAATAAATAATAACGATTCAATGAAATAAATTTTCAATATTTCAATATAATGCAGTCGAAAAGAAGCAAATACTGAAACGTTATAAATTTAATATTATATTGCTATTAGCGGTTTATTTTATTATAGCATATTATTAATAATAGCATTATGACAATAATGCCAGTTTTTCCAGTAAGTAGGCTACGGCTACGATGCTATAAAGTAATCTTTTCTTGTCAGTAGCATACACCCATGTAATCAAAGTAAAATAGACCTATTGCGTGCGTCCCGCGTGTTATCATACAGGGCCGTAATTGGAACAAATAGAATACTTTATTTGAATTTGTAGATTTGAATTTGTAGATAAGTATACATAATAGACTTATAACTATTGCAGTTGTCTGATTCTGGATAATAATAAATCGTAATGATAACAGGTAGTATCCAACTTCTTCCAACCATCTTTATCGTCATCATGTATCCTTTGATAACACATTTACCCACATTTATAAAATATTTTTCAATTTAATTTGTCGAATTGCACAAACAGTCTTATTATTACTAACAGTCAGCCGACTCATGTACTTGCGCGGGATAACGATAAGAGAGATAAGGGGATGCGAGCGGCAGTGTCGACGAGCGCAATCTCACTTAGTTTGCGCTCTCTAATCTGAAGGGGTGTATGTGTAACGAATTTAACAAGCTTTCAACTTTCGCATTTATAATATTATTAGGATATTTAAATATTCTAATAATATAATATATAACATCCCTCTACGCTGCATCTCTGACCGTATACGCAAGCACAGCATGTAATCAACAACAAAGGAGTCAGACTACTGGTAGGTGCTTATTAATACTGTGCCATTAGTGACGTACGTTACTATTTTACAATATTTATAAACGTTGTGAGTTTGCACTTTTACTGAACACTTATAGCTACAATAAAGGTGTGATATTAGACCTTGACCTGGCTGCTAAGTAATAGCTTTAACAATAACGTTACTGCGGTGGAAAGTTGCAAGTAATTACTTGAAAATTAATTTAGGAGTTACAATAAAACAATTGGCATTCATTATCATAGTCGATCACGCTTTATTTCCATAAAGCTCCAAGACATTGAATTCAAACAGCTAGTTTGTTGAAATTAAACAAATTTTGTTTCATTGCTATGTTTGAGTTCACTAAAGTAAACTCTTCCTAGGTCCCATTTACTTGGGTTGGGCATTCTTTGTCCTCATTTTCCATTTAGCACGGTTTTGTGCTACTTCGTTTGTTAACTAACTAATGGAAAATAAAGATAAGCTTCAAATATAAAAGTCAATTGCTAGGCATGCGCAATTCGTGTCTGTAGGTACCCAACTAGCACAATTATGCTGCATTAGGGCGTTGGAGCGTATCCGATTATTACCTATGGTGTTAGACGTAAGCTGTAGAGCGTCTACTACAGACATATAGCAGCCGCTTTAGCGCCATTTGGGCACAATATTATGCAGCCATAAGTTCTTTTTAACCTGTACAACGGTTGCTTAAAGGTGCTTCAAGAGCTATAACAATTTAAAAACACCATATTATAGCACTAGTGGCGCTTCTTCTGAATGATTTAATTTGAACTGCTTTGAACGAATGATTTGATTACGAAGTTGTATTGTATTCATTTGTCAATTTATGATAATATAGGTTTTCGTCGCCATCATTAAAATAAAACAAAAGTATGTTACAGTTTGTATTATGTATTAGTAAGTTATATAAAGTGGCT
Source organism: Parascotia fuliginaria (assembly GCA_963082885.1). NCBI lineage: Eukaryota > Metazoa > Arthropoda > Insecta > Lepidoptera > Erebidae > Parascotia > Parascotia fuliginaria. Next base: position 3,375,330 of record OY720172.1, read on the forward strand.
TAAAACGCTGTCCAGTTTACTGTGGATATATAAGATAATTTTCGAGTATCTTTGACGCGCTTTCAGGGTTTTATTAAAAAATCAAAAGATAGGTGTGATAATTTTTATTGGTTATACGGAGTAGAATTTACTACCGTATTATTATGTGTCGGCAACTTACTATTTAGAAGTAGCCGTTTGTTTGATGGTAAATTTAGTGTAAATTAAACAATTTAACGTCATCACAATCATCTCAACTATTTCAATATTTCACGTTTTCTTAAAAATCATGGCGTCGTTGTTATGTAGTCATAACCTGCAGTTTAGGCTCTAATAATTCACTTGTGATAATTATAGTGCTAATTTTCTCCTTTGTAAAGCTTGAAGCGATTTTTGATCCTCTAATGCAATTCACATTCACAAAAGTGTTGCTATTCTTCCTTTTACACTAAGTTTAGGCTAAGTATAATATCTGTCACTTATTCGTATGGTTATCGTTCTGGAGGTCCGTGATCCTTATTGAAAAACCTTTACTCAACACAGAAATGCTACGCGTCTTAAGTTTTAAAACGATATCCCATATTACCTAACGCTTTTAACTGCGATACTTGAATTTACTGATATTTCTATATAAACATGATAATAAAGGTTGTTTTTAATTAATAATATAATATAATACATGCCATTATAAATAAGACACAGTAATTTTATAGTGAAGTCTAAACATTTTAAAAATTTATTATCTATTACTATTTTATTACAGAATGCCTTTTAAAATAGTAAAAACATTAATTGGCAACAAGGCAGAGCTGCCAATCTGCCCTTCAGGGTGGGAAAAGAGGGGCATTTTAAGATGGCCAAAAAAGAAAATCTTTGCAAAATGGGCGATTCTGTCCAACCTGAATGGACTCAAATGAAAAGCATCGTTAAGGAACATGTTATGTCTATTGTAATACTAAAGGCAGCTCATCTTGCTTATCTAGAGATTTAATAGGTATAGTCTTCAGTTACACTGATGTTTTTTTCTAACTATAATGTGCATAAGAGCATCTATTACTTCTTTAATCAAACTTGTAGTAGTGTAATAGTTGCTACTGTAACTCATATACAGTTGCTGCAAACAGTCTACAATTAACCCCATTCTGTAATCAAGTAGCATATAAAAGTTACAATAGAAACCACTGTGCAGCTGTAGGTAGCAGAATGATCTTCTAAATTCTCACATAAAGGTGTAAGCAGCAAATGAGTTCTACTGTGAACTACTGTAAATGCCAAAGTTGCATTTGGTTCAGGTTCTAGCACTTTTAGTAACTTCTATAACTTTAGACGTTACCGGACGCACTTACGCAACTTCGAACTGCTTTTTTAACCCTTAAACCGCTATTTTACAGCTGAAAGTTACAAAATAAGCTGCCATTGCCACTAGTGTGCTCGTTGGGTAAGACCGGTCCCGATATAAAGAATCCGTAAACTTATTATTTAAGGCAGTTTGACTGTAAACTTCCTCCTGTTCCTAAAGGAACATGGAGGCCAATAGTTACTGCAACAAATTCGAAAGCTTTAGTAATTTGTAGTAGAAAAGTATTTTTCTAAAACTATGTGAATACGTCTCTGTATTACGATAAACATGTCTTGATTTTCTTACTTTCGCGGTTTTGTTAACCGAACTTTTTCTAATATACTGTTAGTATTTTATGTCTGTGTCGTCTAGTCAACACAATTTACGATATTTGTTGAGAAACACTTAAAACATTACCTGTGTTGTTATCTAATTTGAATAAGTTTCAATAAGTTATTTGCGAAAATTTAACCGGCAATTTACGAGTAGCTCACACTTAATTTGGTGGATATTCAATGCGAAAAATAATGTTGAGTAATACCTACTGTGTAATATGAAATGTAACATTAAATTAAATTTATCTATAAAAATGTATGAACAAAATTGTAACATACTAAGTAAGGGTCGTTCCTCTTTCACCCCACAAATTATTCGACCCGGGGGGTGAATCGCTGAATGATTTTTTTGAATTGGCTGTTTTATCCCAAGATCAAACCATGGTCCTAATCAGGAATTTAAAAAGAAACTTCCGCGATTCACCCCACAAAAAAATATCGATGAAACGATGATAACTATGAATTAATTTTAGTAGACTCATGTAGAAAAGTGTAAAAAAAAGGATTTTATTGGACATAATGTGTCGTCGTACTTTATGTCACACACTCAGGACAAATAACCATGTGATCCACAAAGTTCTATCAAATAGTTCTGCACGCACTTTCCTATGGTGTTATAAAGTCAGTCGAAATTACAAACAACTATTTTACAGTTACTCTGCCACTAATGAGACAAATATAGGTATACGTTGAACCGTGGGTAAAACAAAACAGGCTAGGTAGGGAAAGGCCACGAGAGACAGAATTATGACTTACATTTAAAGAAACGGCTAGCAATTTCCCTCCTTTACCTTTTCCTCACCTCCCTCAATCCTTTTACCTACCCCACTCCCTTCACGGTAGGCAGCGGGAGTCCCTGGCATTGCAGGAGCAATGCTAGGGACTCTGAGTCGTCCTTGAGCGACAATTACCACTTACCATCACGTGGGCTGTTCGATCGTCTGCCTCTGTCGGCAATTTAAAAAAAACTTGCTTTAAATACTACCTAGTCAACTAATTATGAGAAAATGTTCTCTAAATATGTAAATACTTACATCAGTTTTTGAAGAATTTCCCATAGCACTAGTAGGAGCCGCTGCTTGTGCACTTGTCACCAATTTCCTGTACATGGTGTACAACGCCTCCAACTCTGCCCTGAAAGCAACGTAGATGCCTTGTAAAGTAAAGAAAAGATGAGGTAGAGTACTTTGTTAGATATATTTATTATATCACCATATGCTTAAAATTGAAATTTTTTGCCTACGAAGAAATTTATAATAATATTATCAATATAGTGACAAGCAAGCCTATGTAAAACTTATACCTCCCTCGAAGGGAGACGAACAGGTGTGGTTTCTGAAATGTTTACGGTAGTAGATCCACGCTGGTTTTAGGATGAATGGGCCGGATCGTCTGGGGAAGTACTACCCTCGCATGGAACATCAGTAGTAGTACTACTGCGTTTCGTTCGGTGAGTGAGAGCGCCGGAGGCCCAATTTCCCTCCTTTCCTCTTTCCTCACCTTCCTCATTCCCTTCCCCTAACCCCATGCCCAACCGCCATAGTGAAGGCCACCATACCAGCAGTTTAAAACGATGGCTTTTGGTATGTGTGGCCACCACTTCTGGATTCCATTGACTGCTTACCATCAGGCGGGATAGACTTACTTTGGTAGGCTAATAAAAAAAAAGTTTAAAGAAGTCCTAAGTATCTATGTTTGTATTTCGCCATACAGTAGAACAAATTTACGATTAACAACGTACAAATTCAATAAAATAGATCTATACGAACAGTCGTAAACTAGACGGAACGCAATAAAATTTATTGTGAATTGGAAAGCCTATTGTTTATTTATGTAACAGTAATAAGCGTATGATAAATTTGACATATATTTTTATTAAAAAATAGGGTCACCTCTCTATTTGTCAGTAAAATTATGTCATTTTTATCAATAATACCATTTATTATTAAGACTACTTGCACGTAAAGCTGGGTAAAAATAAATAAAAGTAGAGTTTGCAAACTCTTGCCTACTTTGTATAAATTAACTAACTGCGCCTCACGGTTTCGCTTGCGCATAAAATTTGTTTTGTCACCCGCGGGAACCGAACCAGACTGATTTTTGGGATAAAAAGTAGCTTATGTCTGTTTCTGGCACCAAATCAATCTATATGCCAATTTTCATCGAAATCAGTTTACTCGTTTAGGCGCTGAGTGGTAACAAAGATACAAATTGAAATTGAACACACACACAAATTTTCGCATTTATAATATTAATAGGATATTTATATGGACCAGAAAAGAATAATAATAAAAAGACACTGTATCTAAGCACCTATAGCAATAAGTGAAGCTTTCATGATGTATATCTCTATAACTCTCAGTGAAACACAGACTAGCAATAAAAAAACATATTTATGTTATTAAGCTCGCAAAAAGTTATCAAACAAACTCCTCTCACAACCGCAGTCTTTTTTTGCGACATATTTTTTTTTTGTTCGAACATTCGTTACTGAAATTACTTTCTTTTTAGAAAATTTTTTTTGGTTGGCAGCAATCTAAGAAAAAAGAAATGGATCTTATTAAATTTATCTAATACTAGAGGCCCGCCCTCGCTTCGCTTCGGTATCAAGTTTTTTTCGATCTCACTATAATTTCCTACGGAAAATATCATAGAAATAGTGTCGTATAGCATCATTCAGATTTACTAAGGCGCATAGTATATTGAAAGTCTGAAAATGACTGAAAAAAATGTTAAACATAATAAAATATAGTATAAGTTATGCGTTTAATTTATTAATTTCTAAAGGTGAATTTTTAAATCGGTAACGTGATTTACAAACGTTGCAAACAAACAAACATACAAAAAATCAAACCTTTCCTCTTCATAATATTGGTATCAGACAACACACAACTAAGAAATTAAACATACAAATTTCAAATATAAAACAAAAGTCATAAATAAACAAGTATAAATTGCTAAATAAAATAACCTACATCCTAAAAAAAAGCGTCTAATCACAATGAATGTTAAATTTACTCCAAATTACATAATGACTGAAATTAAAAGCCCAGTAAATTCAACTCAAGACCAAAGTCTTTGACCAGTGTGTGTTGCCAGTGATGACATACGGAGCAGAGACGTGGTCGCTAACTATGGGTCTTATCCAAAGCTTAAAGTCGCTCAGAGGGCGATGGAGCGGGCTATGTTAGGCGTCTCCCTGCGCGATCGTTTGAGAAACGAAGAAATCCGCAGGCGAACTAAAGTAACTGACGTAGCTTGCAGAGTTGCTTCTCTGAAGTGGCAATGGGCAGGACACATAGCTCGCAGAACTGACGGCCGCTGGGGCAGAATGGTTCTAGAGTGGCGACCACGAACCGGAAGACGCAGCGTGGGCAGCCCCTCACAAGGTGGACCGACGACCTTATAAGGGTGGCGGGTAACCCATGGATGAGGGCGGCGAACGACCGGCCACGATGTCGAAAATTAGGGTAGGCCTATGTCCAGCAGTGGACGTCTTTTGGCTGATATGATGATGAAATTATATGAGAGCAAGATAAGAAACAGTAATATGAAATATTGAACCCTATAAGTACAAGAGTAAAATTTCTTAACGTTATTTCCTCTTAGGTACTCACTCCTATTTTCCACCAAGAAGTAAATTTGTATGAAGTACACGTTTGTATGAAGTATTTATTATAAACTGTGTAATGTTATTTGAAAAGATATTTGCAACGATATTCACTCACTTCGTAAAATGTGTAAGTCTATAAAGCGCGTCAAGATGCTTTTCTTTAAGTTTTTTACTCGGCATGGCGTGAGGCGACCCTTGCCGCCGCGCGTAGCGTCTTCACTGACTTCACTGAGCCATGTTTCATGATGTTGTAGCTATAGCCTTCGTTTGTATATACACAATTTCCGATTCAATGGATTAATTTGAAATTAGATTAGCTGTAAGGGAAGGGTATGCATGCAGTTTGGAGCACACTTTGAAGCTTTTGAAAAGCGATTGCCGATGTCGACTTTGATTTTTGCTAATGGTTTTCTCTGAACTTTATCGGTAATATATTAGTATCATAATGTTCTATCCTCTGTTACTTGGTTTTAAGATAACCTAATATAAAATATTTTGTGCTAGCCCATGTAGTACCACTAGACCTAATTATCACACGGGAAGCCGTTATGAATAGATATAACACATGATAGGCAAAAAAGACTGTCGTTTTCAATGAGGCTTTTGCCACCAGTGGACGTTTTTTTGGACGAACATATAATCTAGATAGATACTATAGATACTTGCTAATATAGCTTATCATTCATAGTTTACAAAATAATGTAAGCCAGTTACATAAAATATTATAACTTACCCGCAGATTCTGAAAGGCTGATCAACGAAAAATTAACTAATCACCTGTTAAATCTCATTCATTCTCAATTGGTACTTCACTTCAGAAACTGGGAGTTAGTATAGCTATGAATTAGAGATTAAAAAGAAGTATTCTAGTCACCTACTTGTTAAACTTAGTAGCCTTCAGTATCATATCAAACACCTTCTGCGGTAGCTTATTACCGGTCACCACTGGCTTCTTTCTTTTGGTTCTAGCTGGTTGAGGAGGTGGAGGGACAGCACGTTCACCAGCAGCTTTCCCAGCTGTGAGGAAGAGACGTACTCCTCGGAGAGCGATCGCGGTCGCAGCGACGCTCATTTGTTTACTGTCTGAAGTCATTTTCTGGTGAAATTTGGTAAGTTAGTCACGTAATGGCAAGCAATTGTCATGGTTCTGGACTTAAAATAGCAACTTGAGGTAAATAAGGCACAAGAAGAATGCACATCGAAGATCTCTCGCCTGAATTAGAACAGTCTGGCTCACTAGGTACCTACCAAAACAACAATAGATCTTTTTGGTACCACGTTTGGTATCTGACTAGTCACTCACCTTCTGATTGTATGAACTGGTTTCTAGTGCATCTAAGACTAACGCTGCATTCAATTCATATATCATCTACCAACAGGTTTCCAACATTTATTAAGGATACTGGTCTATTGAGTCAGGAATAAACAGGCAGCTTTACTGGCTATAATCCTTAAGATGCCATTACCTAAGATACATTATGCCATATCGTAGATATACCATTATAACACAATAGCTTCCGCGGCGGGGTTTCATCTGCGTCTTTGCTTGCTCTGCTCCTGTCGCCAGTAGTGTGATGTTACATAGCTTATAACCTTCCTCGAGAACTGGGCTATCATACGCAATAAGAATTATTCAAATCTGACTGGTAGTTTCATAAATTAGCGCATTCAAACAAACAAACTATTCCGCTCTATTTAATATTACTTATAGATAATTATATATACCTGGACGAAGTCGAAGCTAGCCTCTAATATTTCAAAAACGATGAAACTTTAGCTTAATAGAACAATATTCGCGTATTTAGTAATAATGGACAACATTAGCATGCATAGTCTTGGAACGAACGTGCCGACAAGATTGGTACCTCGTACCGCCGCCGCCGATAACATCGTAGATACAGCCTTAATTACTAACTTTGTTAGACATTAGTAGGTTAAAACAGTACGTGTTTGCTATTAAGCAATATTATGAGCATATTATTGCGAATATACTAAGGTAAAGAGTTTGTTAAATGAATTTTTGAAACCTCTAACCCGATTTGAAAATTAAGTCTTACTCATCAAACGAAATGCAATCCATACTAATATTATAAATGCGAAAGTAACTCTGTCTGTCTGTTTCACTTACACGCCTAAACCACTGAACCGATTTTGACGAAATTTGATTTAAAGATAGAGAGTAGCTAGACCATAGGAACAACATTAGTTATCTTTTATCGCGAAAATATAGATTAAAGGTGTTGAAATAGGAAATTAAACTTTGTATAGAAAATGGGATGTAACCAACATTTACGCGGGTGGAGCTGCAGGCAGCAGCCGGACACAGCAACAGGAACTAACGGGTGGCGCAAAAGTAAAGACCCTATTTGGTTCAGCTATAACATTTTTTCTAAATTAGAAAACTAGATTTAGATTTTTTTAAATGTATATTTGTGCCATTAAATTTCGTACCATTAGGATTTAAAGATGATGTCTTTTAAATGGTGACCTCCAGAGTTGATACACATTTGAGCCCTATTTATGAGATTTTCCTTCAAAATTGGTTATGAGTGACGAAGCGCATTTCCATCTCTCAGGGCATGTCAATAAGCAGAATACTCGGTTCTGGGGCACTGATAATCCGCGCATTATTCAAGAAACACCTCTACACCCACTAAAAGTTACTGTATGGTGTGGCATCTGTGTTGACAGAGTGATCGGACCCTATTTTTTCGAAGACGCTGGAGGCAATGCGATTACTGTCACTGGAGAACGCTACAGAACCATGTTACGTGAGTTTTTGATACCCAGTTTGGACGAATTGGGGCTGGAGCACATCTGGTTTCAACAAGACGGCGCTACGGCACACACAGCGCGCGACACTATGGACTTAGTGAGGGACGCTTTTCCAGGCCGAGTTATCTCTCGTTTTGGCGATTTGCCTTGGCCTGCAAGATCACCCGATCTGACCAGTCCAGACTTCTTTCTTTGGGGTTTTTTGAAATCTCGGGTGTATGTGAACAAGCCACAGACTCTCGCAGCTCTAAAAGAAAACATTCGTCAAAAAATAACGAACATATCGCAGGAAGTGTTACGGCAAGTTATGCAAAATGTCATAAATAGGGCTCAAATGTGTATCAACTCTGGAGGTCACCATTTAAAAGACATCATCTTTAAATCCTAATGGTACGAAATTTAATGGCACAAATATACATTTAAAAAAATCTAAATCTAGTTTTCTAATTTAGAAAAAATGTTATAGCTGAACCAAATAGGGTCTTTACTTTTGCGCCACCCGTTATAAGGCGATATTCTATCACAAGACATTGACATTACTTTCCCAGTCGATCTGACCCATTCAGTTCTACCTGCTGTAAGAAAATAAAAAACCACTCTTATTCAACACGAAATTGCTTATTGTATTTTGTTTTTTTTTCAGGTTACTTATACATAAAACATATATAGGTACCTAGTAGAACTTGGCACTACAACTGTCCTTCCCTGGTTAAAGATCCAGAGGCCCAAGATAAGAAGGTAAAGTGTGAAACCAAGGATATAAAGGACTGTGGTGTTTCGAGGAGAGGGATAAGAGAGACTGACTTACTTGAGTGAGAGAGTAGGTATGATATCCTATGAAATCATAGCTACTTTTCCGGCAATTCAGTAGGTCTTATGATTTACTGCGTAAGTTGGTAGGAGTCACCCTAGACGGACATACTCGGACCAAATAGTTGATGTGTTGACAAAGGGCACAATTACAAGCACCCGTAACCGTTTAGTGTATAATATGTTTAATTAATGTTGAAGATACAAAGGAGGTATGTTTGGATCGCAGCAAATGGCGTTCTATAGTCTCTGCTTATCCCATTAATGGAAGACAGGCGTGAAGTTATGTATGTACTGCAAGATATTTAAGTAACATAAATATTACGATGTTACCTATAAACATTGTACTTACGATGTTACCCTCTATAAATGTCCTTCTAGACTACGAACTATTAATAAATATAAAGACAAAAAAGCTAGGTAAATATAAGATAGGTGTAACTCCCTGAACGAAGGCCAAATAATATAATCTAGGAAATACCTACTAAAGTTTTGTTTGAATACAACGCACAACCTCATACTCATCACTCGCTGTTTAGCCAGAGATTGTGGATTGCCACTTAGGCAGTCGAAATAGGTTTTAAGTCGGAAACCTTCGAGTAAGTACCGTAAACCTTCAGGGTAAGTACCTACATGTCACCCTCACAACTTAAAGACACTATATTTACGAGTTCAGGCAACTGGAAGATGTTATCTATGCACGTACTAACTGATTATGCATGCGAGTATTTGCATTTGACTCCAAATGGAGGGCACCACACGCGATCTCCCCATATGTCGTCAGATAAATTTACTTTTTATTTACGATTAAAATGTTTATTTTATTATGAGACTTTATGATCGAGGGTTGGTTTTGAAGGATAAATCGATAAAGCAGTGAAGACAACTAAACGTTACTACAATAGCATAGTTTTGTTTTGTTTTTGGTTTTGCTGTCGCTTTTTTGGTGCTTGCATAAAAGGCTCACGTTTTACCCAAAACTATTTATGCATATCACTTGTTTTATATTAGGTATCTACTTTCGCAATACATTATACTATCAGAATATTTAGACAGTTGAAACTCGTGATGCTGTGGTGAGAAGACAACTCCTCCATTCCTTCTGGAATCCTTAACTATTGCTTTTTATGGTTATTAATTATTGAATTGGCACCAAAATCCAAGATTTTAAACAAATATACCTAACATATTTCAGTCTGATACAATAATATATCTTTTGACCCTGTATAAATTGTAGGTAAACGGTGTCTTAATTTTCGCCCTGAACTTTTATCAAACACAAATGATTTGGAGAATCAGTTACCACTATTATTACATCAGCCGAAAGACGTCAACTGCTGGACATCAGTACTTGCAGGAGAATCAGTACTTACTCTAAAATATTACTGGCATTTCTTGTAACTCGTAAACGTATCATAAAATAAGCATGTAGTTTCAGCCATGACTCTACCATGAGTTGCCGTAACATATTTGTCTCATCGCGTAAAATATTTTGTTTATCGATACATAGAAGTGTCTATCAATGCAGTAATCTTCTTAGAAAATAAAGTTGTTACATTTCAGCTATCAAACATATACAAAACAAATGACACTACATCCAAACATTAAATTCGAATTGGGTCGATTGTCAACTGTTTTATCAATAGATAAATTTACCTGTCACCAAGTTAATATATAACCCCGTAATGCAAATAAAACCTTTAATAAATATACAGCCATAAATATTATGATGTATATAAATAAAAAGCGCAATATATCACGCTTAATATTTCTAAATAACATGAAAACAAAAGGTAGGTACGGTGCGCGCCCTATTTCGCTGCGTGCTGTTAAACTACAAAGGCCTTAAACATAGATGATATAGCTACTGACCTGTGATTTATTGCTTTATATCTCCCCTGACAACAGTAGGTACATACACACATATAACATGTGAACTTGCTATTGCGTTACGCTTAAATATTGACTGCGAAGTTACGTTGCTAAGATACGCGAATTCACGTAGCATTTTTTGGCTGACATTGATTTTTTGACGCTAAAAGGACTTGCAAGTCCTAATAACGTCAGTAATAAATGAACACTAGGAAAGTTCCTATTGACTTTGAGGATATAGGCATGCTTTATTATTTACTAATGATCCGCCCCGGTAGGTAGATAGGTACTTATAGACCTACTAATATGTTTACCTACAAATGGTTACAAATCTTTGAAATTCTCAGCTTTTTTGGCTAGGTATGTAATAGGTAGACATACTTAGGTAAGTACTTATTTTACCGGAAGAAGTTATCTAAATACTTAACAGTTAAAACTGTAAGTACTTACTTACTTACTTATCAAAATCAGTTAAGTAGTTAATATCGTGACCTATGATTGATTATCAGTAGGATTTATGTAGAATTTAGACGGATAATAACCAATACTCAATTGAACTGTGCATGGCGGCACGGAAAAGTAAATTGAATGAATATACTGCGTGCTTTACAAGAACTTGTAGAAAAAAATTCAGCAACTGTGCTTCATTTTGAAATGAAAAGTTTTTTAAATTATGTATTCGGGCGCCATCTAGCAATAGTATTCTTAACTACAAAGCTTGTTGATACCCGTCCCGCCTAAATGAAGATTAAACGCTTAGGTCCTAAATATTTTTTATAAAGAACTAAATAAATATTGAAAGTAACAAATGAATTAAAAATATTAACGCTTTTTATAATTTAAATATTATTGTAGTAGTTTTACAAATTAGATTATACATGTCATTGAGTTGAGAACACAATTTAAACCTCTAGTATGTGTATATACTCTAAGACCTCTAGTATCTCGGAGACAGAGAATGGTAGTGTCGAAACGTCAGTATTCTGATTTATCGAGAACCGTCTCAAGTCTGCTCGAATCATGAACGTAATAAACTAAACAGGACCGATAACTCTTAAAATTTATATTTTCAAGAATTAACAGTATAACAAGTTGTTAAAGTACATTCGTTGTATGTATAAAGAGCCTATGTGACAACCTATGTGTCTCTTTTTTTCATCTGCCCAGCCTCAAAAAATGATTTTGATAAAAAATTTAAACGCAATAAACTTGAACACTTTAACGTTTAGAACTTGTATTTTAATCGCATTTAAATAATTCAAAGCCAATGTGTTATAATTAGGTACTTTATTTTTTTAAATTCATAAAATGCAGTAAGCAATACCTAATTATTTGTATTAAACCTATTTTCTATATTTTCTAATAGTAGGTAACGTTGTAAAGTGTCATGCCAAAATTATTATTACTTTTCATCGAAATAATATGTTGACCATAAATTTAGTCTATTATTGTTTTGATGGTTGAGTATTAGATTTGTATTTTCGCCTGATGTATAAGCTATTTAAGGTATTACTGTAAAGTTTCATTTCAACCCATTCAATTTGTGCTAGTTCAGTTTTTGCGTAAAAGAGTAACAAACAATTTTATTAAACAATTACAAATAGTAATACTACAAATTACACAATGCTATCTAGACTCAACATGCGTAATAACATTATTTAAAGCTTGTGATATGGGTGAGGATATAAAATATATATACTTTATAAACAGAAACACCCAGCCTAATGCAAACATGAGCTTAAACTATTTTAAATTTTTCTCACATAATAAAAATATTATTACACCATATTAGAAAGTGACAGACGGCTTCTGTACTACATATCTCGCTCGGCTCGTTTTTTAGGATACAGATAGGGCTCGAATAATTTGGCCCAAATTCCGTGTTGTTGTCTGCCGTCAGCGCTCAGCTGTCAGTGTCATGTCATGATGTCAGTTTAGTTGTCAAATCAACAAAGCAACGCAGTGACACAGTGCAGTCTTTTCTATTTTAGTTTGGTGATAATACTGAAATATTGAATGAAATAAACTGAATATCATATCAATAGGATAGTGCGTGTGCTTGTATACAAATTCAAGTGTTTTGGGTATTGTTTTTGTTTAAAAACAAGTCGTTAGAAGACGCCGTTAAAAGGGTAAGACTTTGTTATTAAATTTTCCTTTTGTTTACTAGTGCTTGACTAACAGTTGTTAGCAAATAATTAAAACCTGCACTGACCTCTGGTTTTATTTAATTAGTTTTTTATTTTATGAGGTTTTTAGTGTTATTGTTCCTGTATAAAATATTTTTTTTGTTATTGCCTGTAGATGTAAGTTTATTTTTTTTTAGTTTTTAAAGAAAATTAATGAAATTTACTCTTTTAAATGGTTTATACAAATAAGACCGACTGCTTACCATCAGACAAAATGGTGTAGCATACGAAATTTTATTAGCTATTTTAAAAAGTTATTGACATTTTATTCTAGGAGCATATTCAAATGAATTTAAGGACAAGTACCTACCTTTTTAATGATCTATTGTTTCGTTCAATGACGTAATTATACTTAATTATCGTAGCATACTTACAAATAAATAAGTACAACATTAATTTTGCACTCATATCCGATTGTTGTTGTGTAAAATCATATTACTTTCTTAAAAAAGAAAGATTATTACAACATTTATTATACTACACTAGCTGCGCCCTGCGGCTTCACCCGCATAGAAAATAGTTTAGCTAATGTAACTCGAGAACCAGACTGATTTTCAGAATTAAAATTATCCTATGTCCGTCTCCGGCATCAAATCTATGTACATACATCGAAATCGGTTCAGCTCTATAGGCTCTGAGTAGTAACAAACAAACACAAACACAAACTTTCGCATTTATAATATTAATTAATAGGACTTTTTTTAAGATGCTTGAAAATGCAGACTTAAATTTATTAGACTCTGTCATATATGCTTTACAAACTAACATACCCACCTACATTATTATTAGTGAATATAAATAGCCTTAAAAAATTTGGTAATACACATTCCATAAGATTTTTTAATATTACTTTTTTTGGAGTAATAGACTATGAACAGGCCGACTGCTGCTTATTGTCATCTTTTTAAAAGGACAATCTCCACAGCCAACACTGACTGTTGTAAGCCAGGATTGACAAACCTTAACAAACTACGATCCACGCAATTAAGAAATGCAGAGGTCTGTTTTGGACCACACATTTAGTTGTGTTGTCTATGTTTGACGCCACCTAGTGCCTGCTGTAGTCACTAATACTGGCTTTTTAGGTCTGATACCTTGCTTTGGTACCTACCTACTTTTTTCTAAGTTTATCTTTTCGCACACATAATCTCTATGCACTATATACATAAATACGAAAATAGCTCATCTACCTCAAGGAAACTGGATGGTTATTGGTATTGGTATGGTAACTCCATGATTTTGCGCGACTTATATCACAACAACAATATTACAAATAATACTTGTTGACTTGGATGGTTAATGCTCTCACTTTCTTTATATGAAAAAACACATTTACGCCGCGGTGCGACTAATGACTTAGTACTAAGGCTTATCTATTTAATTTATATTAAGCTATCGTACAGCTATATGTGGTAATCTACGGTAATGTAAATAAAATCACTGTTGACATTATCTAGAGAACGAACTCGAATTAATTTCATAGAACGAAAAATTGAGTTTATTACACGATTTATTTAACTTTCAGTTATTAGTGTGGTTAGTCTTCACGATAAACCTGTGGACACCAACAGTTGGGAGTAGGGCTGTGCTAAATATTCCAAGGCCATGAAAAAATGTATGACACTGGTATGACAGTGAGTCAGGTCTCTATAGGTTAATAAAACTCCAGCAAAAACTAAAACACAATAGTTCTATTGTTTTTTGGGTTTTACCGATTTCGGTTTAAAGCTGAACACAATCAATGCAGGGGTATCGCTCTTTTTTCAAACCAGGCTTTTTGTGTTGAACATGGCATGAACCTAAACCTAAAACACTGCGAAATAAATAAAACAAAAGGTGTTCTATTCGGAAAAGTTCGTTGATGTACAACGATACAACGTACAATTTGATTTGTCTAAAATGCCTACCGTGTTAGTAGAACCTGTGCATTAAAAAGTTTGTCTTTCCTGTGTCTCCCTTTATTTTCTTCCCTACGCATTTACAGCGACTTTGTAAACCGATCTTTATTTGAAAATCCGATTTTATGCAATAACTCGTTCAGCGCTGAATCGCCTTTACAATATGTCAGTGTCTATTGACAGCGCTTCAGCGTCGAACGATAAATCGGAATTTTGCAAGAATCTTGGATTAAAGTTTGTAAGAAAGCCACTGTTAGTCACATTCATGGTTGACAACAGCTTAGTTTAGTCGTTTACCTAGCAATTTTCCTATTACTGCAATAGATACCCACTAAAAGAGCATAGTCTTACCTATAGACAAGACTATGCTACTTACGTACAGTAACGAAATTCTAAAGGGTCATATGCTTATCTGTGACCCAGTCTAAATTCAGATCCATAATAATGTCCATTCGAAAATACCGTTGATTTTATGGTTAACGTCCTTTTCTAGACTACTTTTTGCTATAGGTAGTTAGGTTTCCTATTCCTCAGTTTTACACATCCCCTAAACTAGTATAAAAGTCTTCTGGTTTGCAAATTTTAACAGGCTCATTATTCTTGCAGCCATCGTTTAAATACTCCAATATTTTTAACGATTGCTCTAATACTTCACTTCTACTACCGCAAAACATTACTCGTTTCCAGGCTCATATTTAAGTAAATTTCGTTGAAGTAACTTGAGTACGGCTAACAAGATGTAGAACGATAAATTTTCGTCTCAATTTAAATGCAATTGCAAAGTCGTGACAAAGAGCGTAATTATCTTATTTAAGTTCTTAATATACCTAGTTCGTAACTTCGTACCTCTTGTGCTTTCGGACATTAGGATCCCACGACGCCGCTTCCATGAGACTCCTTTGAGTCCTTGTTACTTGTTGGTTGTATTCAATACTCCGGTTTGGCTGGATTATTTCATCCAGTCCATCCTTTGAGTCCTATTTGTTCGTATTCTTCTTTCCTCTAAATCTAGGAGAACGCTGTAACTCTCGCTTGCGTGAAGGACCACAAAACAGACCTACTTACGAAAACTTAATGTAGTTTAGTATCTCTGTATTTATACTCTTGCGACACATCGCAACCTTAATGCATTTTCAAAGCTTCAGAAGCAAAGCACTTGACGTAATTTATGCACTTGTGTTTTAATGTATTCATCTACCAAGGTTATGAAGAGCTGCAACAGTGTATTATGTTAGCCATTTATATGGCTTCCTTCCTTTATGCTTATAAGAACATGTATTAGAGGCGAAAGCTCAATATGGTAAAGGGTCTGCCCTTAGTTGGGTAAAAAAATGTTTGTTTCCTATGAATCTTTTCGTTCTTCCTTTACTTAAGTGTACGTGTCACTTAATTGTGTCCAGGACTCTTAATTTACTTACTGATAACACTTTTTGTCTAGACAGATTTATAGATAAAGTATCATACAAAACATGGCGGTAGGTAAACCTTTTCTGGACGAAGTGTATTTTTTCAATTGTTCAGGTATTTACAAAGTGAAAGATGAATAAAAACAGGCCGTCTTTTGCATAATATAATGGTTAGGTCAGACTCATCGGTCAGATGAGGCTAGCTGCCGGGATACCAATTCAAACTTTCCTGTATGTACGAACAGGCTTAACGTGTGCAGTGTGCACCGACGGAACTTGATACTGCATCAGCGGCTCACTCAGCGACTGACAGTGGCAAAAGGCTAAATTCCTAATTATGTGGAACTTGATATAACTGGCAAAACGTGGATGTAACACTACATACCCGTTGCCAGAAAAAAAGGATGATACTCTATTATATTATGTTTTTATAATAATTTTGCACAAAATTATACAAAGGGGAACAAAATCCCCGGGACTGTTAAGTGTCAACCGATTCTTATCGAGTTAGTTGTGATTTCAAATTTTTTGTAGAACTTTTTCTTTTATCTTTATTGTATACAACAATATTTATTTCATATTAGACGCGTGAGTTAAGATATCTAGATGTACCTACAAAGTCGAGCTTATATTCCAAACTGAATTCTTACATTAAGCGTTGAAGAACTATAACATTTACAAAGAATATTTAATAAATGTCAACTATTCGACTAAAACCTTGAATCATATTACTTATTTTAAAGGTGATGAATTAAACTACCCAAAGTTATTCGGCACGTGAGATCAAAATTGTTCCAATTAACGATTACTTTTTAAAGACTAAATATAGGTTAATAATTCGCAACTATTTAACATCTGGCGAATATCTTACTCTTTTCGCTGCAGCTGGACCAATATCTAGCTATTCTAAGTATTGAATAAACTGGTATGAGGGCAGTAACGGTCCTTGAACCTTTATAGGCTATAGTTGCGGCAAGTTATTACCGGTACACGGCTCTAGTTGGTTCCAAGTATTTGCAACTTTGAAGGATAAAGGTAAACTTTCGAGTAAAATATCTAAAGTTTGTGTATTATTTGATTATTTTTTATTGATATGGTATTTCTTTTTTTGGTGTAAGAAAGAAAGATGCCATAATAATAAATTAGTGACAAGAATACTGGAAGATATTTTATTAGATTTTTTTTGTTGTTGAAAGTTTTGGAAAATATACCTACCCTAGGTCTTTATCTTATCTTTGAGAGTTTTATGACTGTCGAAATATACATACAGTAAATAACTGCCATAAATAATAACTCTGTTGCATATACACCATGATTACAGATCATGGCATGTTTTCTGGGATTCACATTCTTGATTGAACGTGAAGAGGTCTGCCAAAATGTATGTGCAAAAAAGGTGGTGATAGGTACTACGCGTGTATTAGGTTTGTTACTTTCTAACAAACGAGTTTGCGAAATCCTTAATGAGAGAAACTTCCTCCTTATAACAACCTCGACTGGAAATGATATACGCGTCTAGCAAAAAGCTTTGTTGTAAATACGTGCTATTATAACTGAGTATGTAATCAAACTGCCTAATGTTCTGGACTTAGGAAGAAGTGGCAACAAGATTAACAGTCAGGGCGTTCCGTCCTAATGAGGTATCCTAATGAAGATCGTTCTGGAAAGGGACCATGTCGTATATTTCGACTGCATGGTGTACACTAGACCTTTTCAGCTGTGCTTTAGTGACTATAATGTGAATCAACGAGATGTGTCCTTTTGGGCTCTTAACAGTTCACAACACATTATTAGTGTTTAATTATCCAAGTCAACTCAACCAACAACATCTATCTGCCGTTTGTGAGCTTCTTTCATCCATCGATTGCCCGTTACTTTTGCCAGGTCAATATGATTAAGATCTGCAATCTATTCTGCCCACGCTGTGTCCGTCCCCAACCCAAATATTTTAACAATCTGCTTTACATTTAAATTGAATTCAAATACTTATTTGGAAATTTTTGTAATAACAATATAATTAAATTATTTAAGTTTACTAAAAAATGTTATTTATGCAAACAATCGCCAAAATGTTTCGTTGCCGAAATTTCTATACTTGGAAATTCTTCATTAAACATTTCGGCAACGTATCTGCTAAAATTTGATATAAAATTATTTGTGTTGTAAATATATTAAAACATTTGCTAAGGTACCATAAATTATCTACCTCGCTTGTTATTTAATAATGTAACAAACTTTTGTCATATACTCAAAAACTTCAAGGGTATACATGTGTTAGGCACTGTCGTTAGCGTGACTTCATTACAAAGATTTTGGAGCAATGTTGTTTTAGCCAGTTTTTGGTTCACACTTTCTATATATCCCGGCATAGGTACTGAATCGAGTGTGACCTACTTCCCGCGTTTGCGAACCTGTACCGTTTTTGTAACGGTCAAGGATTCCGAGAACTAAATTCTAATTTTCAGAACTTGTGGGAACATATAAATCCCTTGAGTTTCATTTAAAATATAATGCTCTGGATTTATTATACTTATGATTTATAATGCGTGTTATAGTTTGCGTTCCAAATTCTATTCGGTTATTAGAGTCGGTAATGAATCAATGTGTACGTTAATTCAATTTGTTAGCCTTTAGAAACACAGTTGTTTTGGGATTATCTTCAATAGTCCGAAAACGGCAGAGCCTTTTACGAGCGGTGAATAAAATTAAAAAAACTTTGTAAAGGATGTTTCCCTTTAATGACATTAGACATTGACTATTTATGTACATAGTGCTAATTACTGCGAAGTTCGCACTATGTAGGTAACACGAGTCGAGTTAATGAATTTCAGTACCTGACTACTTAAATATCTCGACTAAAATTTCATTATTCTGATTTTCAGTTCAGTAATTATACTTAAAGAGTTTAGCTCCTTTTACTCTTTAAATATTTCCTATGACAACACAAGTTTTTATGCAAATTAGGTAGCAAGCAAGCATTCAACCTATCTTACGTGCCAAAAAATCTAACAGGCGAATTAATGCGTTCGTTTCATTTAAAGTAAAAGGTAGTAGATATTAGTAACACTCTTCCGTACACAATCCGTAATCTCAATTTATATGCAAATTGTCAGTGGAGGAAGCGGCAAAAATTAAAAAGGTTTATCTAACATCGCCATCATCCTGAATAATCAGAACTGCATCAGTCAACTTCTTGTCAATTGGATCACGAACTGTATCCTCAGAAACAAGTTGTTTTATGTTCAATTACCTCATCCGGTGTTACGGCGCCAATTCTTGCATCTCCTTCTAGCTTGACTAAATTATAGTTTGTCTTTCCTTCTCGATTTTTTACCTGACGATGTCGGATATTATTAGTTTTTAAATGTTTTATTTTGCGTCCTGATGATGTTGAATTCAAATGTTTTTATTGCTAGGTAGGCGTCTTATTTTCTTTCAAATAAACAATTTTAAAGTTTTCTTTTGTAGCAAAACTGTCCGAACTTAAAATGGAAAAAGTTTTTGCATAAGAATGTAATTGTTTTAAATACTTTATAATATTTTGTCAAGTTGATCTTTTGTTCTCCTCTATCCGAATAAGTTGCCTAATTAATAAGAAATGTTTCGTTGGGGCTCATTATATTTCCACTGAGTAAAAAAAAGTCTTTTAAATATATTATAATACTAAAACCTTCGTCGATAAACCCGCTATAGTGAAAACTGTATATGTATAGATATGTATATATGTATGTATGACTGACTAATCCATTGAGCAGTCCTGGTAATAGCGTTTTTATACAGACAGACGCTTTCCAGTGACTTCCTTTTACTCTATGTTATATATGCTACGATATGAACTACTGTATGAATTACATACCAGTTCAAATCGCACACAAGTTTTTCCACAGAATAAACACAAGTAAATTACAAAACTGACTTGGTCATTTGTCTGTAGTTTTGCTGTTTTCAACAAATTACACCCATTTTCGTAATGTCTTGTAATGAGGCATTGTGTTGGGTTTTGTACGAACGTTACCAGTAATCTGTTGCTATCATTACCATCGTTCTTGAGAACTGCTTTGTTTGACTTTTGTTACTGCAAATAAATTTTGGTGTTACGCCAGTTTATTGCTTACAGGAGGTTAAAGATTGTTTTGTGTGTATCAAGGTAGCAGTTTTATCAATTCATCAATTTTTATTGTTGACGCTGGCATATTTTGCAATCTTTTGCCTTTTTGAGTGTAACAAATAAAAACAGCTCCGAAAAGAAATAAAATTATTTTTAGAAAAAAAATGAAAACCGACTTCAAACAACACCTACATGTTCAATCCTTAACTAAAAAGTAGAAAATATGTTTTAATTACTTCATAGCAAAGAACATTAAAGGGGAATCAACGCAATCCTTGATACCTATAATACTTTACTATTTATAGTTTTTAATCAGTTATTTTGGAGTCGGTGCCAGCCAAGAAGGATCTTTAATTCTGTCTTTGCAACCAACTTTTGTAATGCACGGGGCGGTAATTGCACGCGTGGGGGATATGCCTGAGTGCACTACCCGAACGCGGTCATACTCGTGAACGCAGACGTCATTGATAGTTGTGTTCAGATATACATAAAAAAATTTACGCGCACTTATCAGATTCCGTTCGATTTCTTGTATTAAATCTATATTTTTCATTCATATATTAATATCTTAATCAAGAAGGTTTTTTTTTGCTAGTAGGTAGGTTATTTTTATGAAGGTCATTATGATCCTTCTTGGCTGGCACCGACTCTAAAATAACTGATTAAAAACTATAAATAGTAAAGTATTATAGGTATCAAGGATTGCGTTGATTCCCCTTTAATGTTCTTTGCTATGAAGTAATTAAAATATTATTTTCTACTTTTTAGTTAAGGATTGAACATGTAGGTGTTGTTTGAAGTAGGTTTTCATTTTTTTTCTAAAAATAATTTTATTTTTAAACTTTTAGTGGGAATTAATTGTGTATAAATATATTCAATATGGGTAGACCTACTTAACGTGCTGCGCAAATGAGACAGCGCCGCGCCGTTTGAAAGAAAGTAGAGACGAGAGGTAAGATTGTAAATAGAGATATAAGGTCCTTGTCAACACTTTCTCGATCGCTAAACCCTGAATCCCAGAAACCACAAATCAAAACAAAAAAGTGATGATCTACCAACAATAAAGAATCATCAAAAATCATAATTTAACTGACCGAGCAATCGCTCAGATATACAAAAAATGCATATGGTCACTCATCCAGCGCCACTTCGTTTCTAACAAAAAACTAATTTTGAAAATCACTTCGCACTTGTAGCATGGACATGACAATGTCAGATAATTCGTCGCAAAAGACATCGACATGTTGCTTTACACGTCTTCACTTCTTGCAAACGTTTTGTTACAAAATATTAAATTGAAGCCAAACTACTAAATCATTCTTTATAAAAAAAACATGGGACCCCATTTCGGAGTATACCCTTTCAAATAAAAGAAGAATTTTCCAAATTGGTTTATAAATGACGGAGTTAAGTTGTAACAAACATACAACCACTGAACCATTTCTTATAATAAAAAAATGGGACCAATTTCAGAGTATACCCTGTCAAATAAAAAAGAAATTTTTCAAATCGGTTCATAAATGACCGAGATATGAGGTAACAAACATACAAAAAAAAAAAAACATACGACCCGAAACCTCCTCCTTTTTGAAGTCGGTTAAAAAATAGAATCGGTTTAGGGTCAAAGGTATCTTGACGTTTATAAGTGTCACTTTTGATAACTAAATAAATAAATGAGTCCTTCTTCATAGCATGCCAATGGCAATCCCGACTGTGAATAATAAATGAGTAATTTTTTTTATTTTGCTTTTTAGGTTACAGAGACACGCGTCTTTCTACTTTCTACTACTAAAGAGAACTGTCCTTTCAAATTCGAGGATTAATACTAAGAACTTCAGAAATTAATTTTATGCTAATTTCGCCATTATCACGCAATCTTCGATCGGTAAAGAGTTACATAAACTTATATACATAAATTATAAACAAGTTATTTGACTTGGAAGTGCGGATCGCGTGACACGACGTTGATGGATGTTACTTAATTGATTCACCACATTTTTTGTTCTATTTCCTAGTTTTTTTTCCACAGCCGCTTACGTGAAATTTTTGCCGGTGTTATGATTGTGCACTATGTAAGTAGCATTTGCGGAAGGATTTTCAACGAAGTTTTGTCGGTATTATGTTGAGGTTCTCTAGAAACGCTCGATTGAATGTAAACATCACAAAAACCAACGAATGCAATTTACTAGCTTTGAAGAAGTAAAAATATTGCTCTGCTAAATTATCTTATTTCATTAATTTCATGTAAAGTACTACATACATATAATATATTTGAACCAGCTCACTAGCAAAATTAAGATTCATTGAACTATAAATTACAGCTGTGCGACATCCAAACTCCTGAAAATACCGATGTTGGTACTCGGCATATTTGCCATTCATGTGAAGTTAGATTTTTCTCACTTATTTATTGCGTTTTTTTTCCATTTGAAGCTTCAGATTCTTTCCTCGGGGATTTGAGCTTGGCTTTAAAATATGTACATTTTTCAGCTTTTAAGTTGTCACACATAAAAAAAACTTCCCTTATCTATATTCATACATTCTTTGCCTTTTGTGCTTTATTATATATTGTGTGGAGCTTTTATGACGTCATGCGCCATGAATCAAAGATAAAAGTTTTTATTTTTATTGCCTATGGAGTCAAATAAACAAGGTTCCATTTGATGTCATGCTCATTATGCTCACTAAGAGTGTCTAAAAATATTCTGCGGTCTTCTGCAGTTGCCAGCTTGGCTACTGCAACACTAATTCTTTGCATCAAATAAAATTTAACCTCTACTAGTTTGATTATCTAATGTTTAAGACGCTAAATAACCACATTTTAACTAATTTCAATTCAATATTTTCGTCGGAAAAATTGCCCTCATCAAATAAATAACCGAATACAAGAAAATTATGATTTATGATTCAGTAATTAAATTAAATCGCAACTAACACAATGTTGTATGCAGATCTACTCAATAAACTCAACCGGCTTCTTAACAATTGCATTCGATTCGTTTGTAATCTCCGTAAGTATGATCATGTATCCACACATCGATCCCAGCTGGGGTGGCTACCTATATAATAATAATAATAATAATAATATTTCACTAGCTAGCTATATTATGTAGGTACCGATATGTATAATATATTTATATTGTGTATTTATTTATTATATATGTATGTAAGTAAAAAAGTTAAGATATAAATAAATGAAATAAATGAATGTTCTTTAGTAAATCGAACCAGCTTGATTTGCAGTATCCAACAATGTTACGGCAATTTCACGGCAGCACGTTTAAATCATAATATTGTTATCGTGTAAGAGAGACTACTGACGTTTGTTTTATTGTTTTTTAGTTAATACTATTAGATACATTGGATCTTGTGCGAATATCGTGTGAATCCTCTTCCATACTGGACAAATCTTGCGATCTTTTGGAGTTAAGTCGTTATTCTGTTGCGTTTATTACATAAAATCAGTACTTAACTTATTGCTTTTTTAATACTTTATAAAAATTCCAGCTCTCTTTTTGTGAAGAACGTTCTGCAACAATAGTAACTAAATAGCGCAGACGGGCAACCATTGGTAGAAGTAAACCTACAAAGGCAGTTTTTGTGATGAATACATTACACGACCACCGTCCTAAGATACCTATTGATACTACCAACGGTATACTTACTTCTGGTGCTATTATTTCTTAGCGTGCTGGAATCGCCTTTGAAGTAATACACAATTTAATTCAATGTTTCATGTTTATCCGGTGGAAAATGTTGACTTATAATCGACCTGAGTACGATATGCTTAGAGGAGGTCTTAGATAATGAATATTTCGTCATTATTTCAGATGAAAGGTGTCAACTGGTATTTGGACTCTCATCTTTTGTAAGCAGTCACTGTGTAAAATCGTATAAGAAACGACTAAATCTGCTATAGAACCAAAGTACTAACCAAAAAAAGACAAAACGAGAGCAGGTAGTCACGAATACTGCAGTTAGTCAACAACTTTAGTGTCTACAATTAAATTAAAATTCTCTATTTATTACAATTAGACCCTTGAGTCTTGTATAAGTTATTCACCTCATAGTATAGCCTTCACACTCTACACACGTTATATTTCAAACACCTTCAAGCCTACCCACTCTAAACAAACAATACAGTTACATTGTAAATACGATTAACGAGTTCCTGTGAAGATTCTCGGCACATTAACAGCTTAGCTTACATCTCACAAAGCAGTAAAAAAGGACGCAAATTCAGAAATACTACGCAATAACATCACATCATGTTAATCTCCCATGCCTTGCATTGTCATGCTCACTAAAATGTCATAACATGTGGTGTCGTATTGGCCGGGTCATCACCTTCCCTCTATTATGACGAAGGTGATGATGGCTAGTCTGTGCGTCATGCTCGTGAACGGGTGCTACCTGGGATGACTGGTCAATCTTGGCATGGCATACATTTAATACTTAATTCAGTATTACCTTGTAGTTCAATATGACTGGGAAATGCATTTACTTTTTTTATAATTTTAATTAAAATACGTAGTCAAATTGCCATACTATATGAAACTAAATAATTGAAATCCTCTATTTTCGTTTCTTTTCTTTTTTTTAAATGTTATTAAATTTATTGGTTGTTTTGTAATAATTACTTTGTATGGTTCTTTGGTTGCGTTGATGTGTTAAAATTGTTAACTCATACAAAAAAATTGTAGTTTCTTGCCAGTTCTTCTCGCAGCTCTTCTCCGTCAGCGAACTGTAGGTTAATTAGCTGACTTCATGTAATTTTGACTTTTTATAAGTATCATACTTTATGATCAAAATGAAATAAATACTTTGACTTTGTCTTTGACTATCATCGTCAGATAAAAAATACCGAATATAGATCTCACGGCTGTTTTCCACTCATTTAGGGGACTTTATTTCGTGCGCGCAAAATATTCGTTCTATTTATCTTCACCACCTTTCACGAGGTTATCGTGCGATCGTCATCAGTGATAACCCTTAATGAACAGCCAATGCAGAGCAACAGCAAGCTTAAGATTCTGTTATCAGATTTTGATTGATCCGGTGCCATATTATCAGGTTTGTTGGCTAATAACGTGCCAGTTGCTCACATAAACACACATAAAAACGCTTCTTCTTTTTTCATTTATGTTCATTTTTGCTCTATTCCTAATATCGCAGCACGTCGGTGCTATCAAAACATCTTTTTGCAGTGTCCAATTACATGCATCATTTCATTTTCTTCGATGCAATCTTGTTACGTGACACCAGAATCTATTCTACTGAGAGATCGTATGTCTATTGCAGAAATATTTTACGAGGAAAAGTTATCGAATGAAGTAATACTATTTACTTTGTATTTTTTTATAATAGTCTATAGAATCCAGAAGTGGTGGACACCATTCCAAGACCCATCGTTTAAAACTACTGATATTGTGATCCATACTATGGCGGCTTAGTGAAATGCTTTTTCACGACCTTGACATAAAATTAAAGGTGTTGTTCTAGTCACACATATTATTTGTAAATTCTGTAGAAAACCACAAACAGACACACACAAGAATTTACATAAAAAAAAATTACACTCTGAAAGTAAATGTTAAATTAGTTTTGAGTTTTTGAGTAAGACTTTCGCTGTAAGCACTTGCTTTGCTGTAGATATTGCAGAAGTCTGTCTCGTCTGTCACTGTAGGCATTAATAATAAATTAGTATTTAAAAACTGGAAAAAAACAGCGGTCCAAAAACATTAGATTTTTACGAAATTGTTGTGTATAATCAAACCAGTGTCCTAATTTACCATTTCCGCTACAAAGGGTGTAATACGCTCCAAAACAATTATGTTTGACAAATTTAATCTGGCTGAACGTTTTGAATACAAATGTTTGAGTAGAATCCAATTTGGACCGTAAGTATTGGACAGTGACCTTTAAGCCTACGGATTCTCTTATAATGGAAAAGATTAGTTATTATTTACTGGAAGATTGAGTCGGACAATCAAATCCAGACATTAAGAAATTTATATTAGCACTAGTTGAAGAATATGGTTGAACAAGTTATTATAAATTTAGTATGAACAATGTAACCAGCAAGCAAAATGTACACAGATTTTGCCTTTCAGACAACAATCAATTTACCCGCTTTCCTTTTTCCTCACCACCCTCAATCCCTTCACCTACCCCACTCCCTTCACATTCCCTGTCCCTGGCATTACAGAAGTAATGCGCCTCAAAGAGACTTTTGAGTTGTCCATTAGCGATAGTTACTACTTGCCATCACGTGGACTGTTTGATCGCCTGCCACACAAAAAAAATAACCATATAAACTTTAAAACTGCGTGAACCAATACAGATACTCATATGTTATCATGTAGTTTTATCATAACACTAGGTTTCCGCAGGCGCAGTTTCACTCACGTCTTTGCTTACTGCTGTGCTCCCGTTCCGTCACCAGTAGCGTGCTGTTAGATAGCCTATAACCTTCCTCGAGAACAGGGCTATCGTATGCAAAAAGATTTTATTTAAATCTGACTAGTTGTTTCAGAGATTAGCGCATTTAAAAAAAACATACTAACTACCGCTTCAAATAATAGTATACATATACTTAAGTTTCTTCACAACCTACAATATCTATTTTAGAAACTTTTCCCTCAAATTTTGAACGAAGCGTTTTCGTTCCAATCATTCGATCGAGTAATTCAAGTCGGACGTCCGGCGTTGAGGTTCCTTTGAAGGAAATGTGGTCGTAAATTTTTTATGAGAGCCTTCAGAATTCTGCGGCACCATCTCAAACCGGCACGCTGTCTGATTGCACAGACCATCCGGGAATTAGGGATATATACATATATATATATATATATATATATATATATATATATATATATATATATATATATATATATATATATATATACGTTTATTAATATGTACAAGTATAAAAGAAGAAGCTTAATACGAAAATTTATCAACTGATGTAAATTCTGTCTTTTGAATTACCTGTTAGTAAGTAAGAGATCAAGCTTAGAATATTTTTATACAGCTCATCAGGTAGGAAATTAACTACGGTCATTTATTTCTATTATTCTATTGTGTGCGTTGCCTTGTACTAGCTAAAAAAGCTTCCAGCCTAAGAACTCTACCAGGCCAACCAAATTTAGCGACTAAGCTATCAACAGGGAGCTTTCATAAAGATTATTGTTAATCTTACTATAAGTTTATAACAATAACAACAACTATTTAGTATTTTTAATTTGCCAGGCATAAAAATATACATCATTTTTCAATTGATTCTGAAATATTATGTATTTAGTATGGCTTAAAATATATTAATTGATTAGTTCAAGAATGAAGCATCCGACTATTTGAAATTAGAAACATTCAAAGTGCCACTAATCTAAGATTGGCGCAACTGTTTAATCAGTAATTTCGACACAATAGCGTGATCATGTGGATACGCCTTTGAGATAAACGATAAGGATATTGTTTTGATGCACGAGAGCTACATTAAAATGCCATATCGGACCTTGAATGTCAGTGAAGAATTGAAAAATGTCTGCAATTCTATTGTCAACATTACATTTATATTATGCTTACATTTTATAAGTTCCCTGTGACTATTTGATCTCTCGTCTAGTGCATAAACCACATCATTTCCCATGGGTATGATATGAGACCGCTAAGGAAATACAGAAGGACAGCTGCAGCGTTACCTGCGTACTTAAGACGACCTTACTGAGGTTATCTAATTCTCCTACAAAATGCCCATTGACATAACCTACCTTTTAGGAGCTTATGTCCTGTGTCTCAAGGCTGATCATGTAATAACCAAAGAAAATTTAAGCTTTTGTTATTACCAGTACTTTAAGTTTTAATCACGTATATTGCAACCGTGTCTTCAACTATGTTGCAATGGACGTCAAACATCGCTTTGTTTAGTCATCACGTCTATTTTGAACGTCTACGTTTTGGTTCTCCGCGTGGTCCGACGGCTTTGTCAGACTGATCGAACGATGTGGTAATTTTTTAGAGGGTGCGTTTTGCAGAGATGCGTTGACACACCTTTCAAACTTATCTATACTCGTAAAACAGGTATTTAAATTGTCCTACATAGACTTAGGAAACTAGTCTGATAGTACACGATGTTGCACTTTCACGATTCTCTACGCTATGAATAGTTACGTAGACATTAGTCCCATCATTGTTCTCTTAAATTAAGGGGGTATTGTGTACGAACATACGACCAATCTGATGACGGTCTGATGTAACGAATCCGGCAAACAGTGCATAAATCGGAATAAACAGATGTAAAATAAACTTTATTGACAGTGATTTTAGAACTATCTTGTTTAAAAATAGATTTTTTTAATGCCGAGCATAAGCCTCTTTTCCAGAGAAGCATTTTTCTACGCAACATGGGTATACCTAATTATTTGCAATAGTAATGACTGATAACAAAATATTATAAATTACTTTAAAATCATCATCACCTTAGCCGTTAGACCTCAGTTGCTGAACATATACCTCTTCTATCAATTTCTGAAGGAGTACTCAATATACAGCTACAAATACGCCAACATTAACACAATTTCAAACAAATCACTCCATTGGAACAACATTCTACTTAGCCTGTACCCAAAACTTTTGTAGGTACCTATACCAATTCTTTCTTAACTTCTCCAAAGAATAAAACATCTTATTGTAAAAGTTTGTTTGTAACATCATTTTGTCTAGAGTTCTCGACAATGTTGCTTAATTAAAGTTTCAAACATTGTTTGCTATCAGAAAATCGGAGTCTAGATTGTGCTAAAGATAATATTAATTAGCAATTTTCACGTGTAGATAGAAGACTCCAATGCTAATTAGTAAATTATGTACATATATAGCGGTGATAGGTACATTTTACTAACAGATATTGCAATCCAAGTATCGCATCAGAAAGTGACAGGAAAATTATTCAACTCCGGGGCTTTGTGGATCTAGAGTTGCCTGGCCATACCTGGCGATAATATCAACGTTTGGGGGCTAAATGTAATTATTGAAGAAGACTTTGTCCGACAGTGAACAGCTTTCGGTTGATGATAGTTCAAATAATACAGCAATCTT
Source organism: Parascotia fuliginaria (assembly GCA_963082885.1). Classification (NCBI taxonomy): domain Eukaryota; kingdom Metazoa; phylum Arthropoda; class Insecta; order Lepidoptera; family Erebidae; genus Parascotia; species Parascotia fuliginaria. Next base: position 3,404,747 of record OY720172.1, read on the forward strand.
ACTGACCAATTTGACTTTAATGTAATAGCAATCAATAAATCTACTGACACATGAAGTAAAAGATCCATTGACGCACTGATTAGTCATTTGCTAGACAATATTCTAACATGTATGCTGTATATTTTCTTTTATTGTACTCCAACTTAATAAAAACATGATTAGCATAACGCTTCAACGTATTACATACTAAATCGGTTACATTACAACTACTAAGCAATTAATATTACCGAAGTAAATTAGCATGTTCTATTAAAATTGTAAACTAACACTATTATATCATTACGATCTGATATGATTTGCATGTAATTATTAAGCTACCGTAGTTAGCTTATAATTACATTAAATTTTGTTATGATTCGTCTTGATAGAGTCGGCAACTGTAATGGTTCAAAATAGCTTGGTTATGTTTACATCATTTTATATATTGGTAATTAAGAGTGACCTGATTTTCTTGTTAGTTCTCTAATCTTTTTACCTGGTCAGAGAATTGTCTGTACGAAAATTAATTATTTAACACCTAATTATATTTTATAGAATTTGCTACCATTAGTTTTCATTTACGTGAACGATTGCCTTTCAGTGCCTATAGGCAAAGCTGATGTTTTGTACAAATCACCTAATTTTAATTGCCGTAAAAACTTTTTAATACAGTTTTTTCATTACTAATTCTAACAAAAGTAAATTTTGTGCAAAATATCAAAAATGTGACTAAAAAATAAGTTCGTTTTTAATACAGTTTGTCCATTTCCAATTCTAACAAAGGCAAAAATTGTATGAAATATCACCAGCGGGATCACTTAACCAAAGAGCCTCAATGTTAGGTTCTTGGCCTGTGTTTAAAACAGCTGATTTTTTTTCGTCACTATTGTTATATATTACAGTAGATCAGACCTGTTAATAAAATGTAGTATATTTTCTATTCCTGACACTCAATCCCATAAAGAATTGAAGGTTATTTCCCACATCTATTAATAAGCGCATTCGAGTAACGAGTTAACACTTTCAACGCACGCCCTTGACTCGTAATCGATGAGGCGTGATCGGAAGACTTGTTGATTACTAATTATCTTCCATTAGTCATGGTTTTACTACATTTTAGACGGTTTTACTAAAATCTGATGATAAAAAAATATAGGAAATGTCTGAGTTTTGTAGAATGTGGTTCTTTATACAATGGAACTTGTTGACAGATAATGAATAAAATAATAAGCTACACAATACAACATTTTATGGTTGTTCCTCTGCATCCTATGACCATCCATATACCATCCATAAAATCATGTATCGTGCAGCTTATTATTTTTATTATTGAGCAGCCCTATTCTTACACGTAATTGTGTATAGGTACAATATTGTTTAAATTAAAAAGGTGATATGAAAGAAAATAAGTATGAATATTAAACTTCGGTTTTCATTATTACGCGTATCATATCTACCTACACTTTTATATGAGAGCATATAAATGTTATTTTTCTTTTTAAAAACACAGAAGTTTTTTAAGTACATAATAGGTAACGTACTTCCGTACTATGCCTAACACTGTTCCTTTTCAAATTCTCTGAAATCTTTAATCTTCGTACTTCGTTTTATTTTATTTTAAAAGAAAGTCGATGTTCTTTTGTCTGTTTCTCCTCTAATTTCTTATAAAGCACGCAACGAATTTAGATGCGGTTTTCTCTATTTTTAGAGATTTTCATTCAAAAGGTTTTTATGTGTAAAACAAAGAATTGCCACGATTTGTAAGCATTTCGTAAATCCACGTGTGAATCAGAGGCGACCGATCACTAGTTTTAATTAAAATTCTACACCCTAAGCTCAATTATGTCGGGTCCAAATACAACGTGAGCAAACAGCGATAAACAAAGACGCCATTAATTAGAAAACATGACGGTGAGAGGATATTGGCTTACCGCTTAATTTATAATCCACGTGCTTTTTGTGCTTTATTGCGATAGTGGTGTTGAGATACACGGGTACATTCAGTAAATTAAAGTTAAAATTTGGCATACTAATATTAATAAGACAACAACTACACATTGCTATTTAAACCCATTAAGCCAAATAAACATATAATGTTATACTAACCACCTTGGTTCGCACGGGTAGCGACCCAATACCGTGGTATTGGGTCGTGGAAATCGCAATTTTCCGGAGTAAATACCAAAAAATCAAACCTTTACATGGAAGTTCCATTCAATATAACAATGTGTCATGTCTGTAATCTGTTAGATGATTGATTCGCCAGTCAGCTTTTAAAGGCTTTTGCTGTCATGACGAAGGCCAACCCTGTCACTGTTAATTGAGACATGAAGTTTATTCTAAGAAACAATATTTTTGTAGTTTTTAGATTGATTGTTAAATTGCGTACGTTTGCGTGGATCATTTAAGATGTGAAATGATGATAATGATTACTTATTCTTAATATAAAATAGGATTACGAAACAGGACACTAAAGTGGCTAATGTAGCTCGCACAGTTGACTTACTGAAGTGGCAATGAGCTGGACAGTATAGCTCTCAAAAGTGATGACCGTTCGTTGGAGCAGAAAAGTTCAGAAGTATAAGTACGAAATGGAGACGCAAGCTGGCACGTCGATCTGATAAAGGTGCTGCAATCAATAGATGTAGGACAGCTCTCGAATTGTCGAAAGTGGAGGACGTGATTCGGGATAAATGAGGATAAATGACTGTGACCTCTAAATGCTAAATCCAATTCAAAGTTATACCATCTAAAACTCGAACTGTAATTCTATTG